>LR999989.1:2505000-3755000 GCA_905220455.2 Deilephila porcellus | reverse complement strand
TAATTAATTTTGAAAGAATATAACTCATATTATAAAAGCACACCAATATAAGACTTAATGGACACCGATTCCACTGTGACGAACAGAAAAAAAATTATGTTATATAAAGATCATATTGCAGATTGCACACGCAATTTATTGGATTATTTTGTCCTAAAAATACCGAAATTCTTTAACCACAATATAATTAAATAAATGGGGTATTTATTGTGGTTGGTTGTTAAGCCAGTTACAGCCATCGATAACTTTTGCCCTCTACCATGCACCGCGTGCGCACAGCCCAGTTACTACTAACGCCCCCCACAAGGGGTCATTACCTTGTCAAACGTGCATGTAGGTTGTTATCCTAATTCGTATTTTATTTCCTGGATGTTCGGTCACATGGAACAAAAAACACGTTTTATGATTCTTTGTTAAGAATATAAAACAAACAGAGGAATATTTCCTAACCATTTTAGACAAAAGGGAGATTCGCAGTATTTGATTAATACAAAAATCTCGGCCTGCCAAAATTGCTATATTTGAAAAGTGCAAAAATAACAATGCGCTTAGACAGCAGTATTTCCATTTTGATAACAAAATCCAATGACGTACATGCATGTCTAAGTTAATTTCCACTCTCACAAAGCCCAAGTGATATCTGCGACATCTTCCGGATATTCAACACTTCCAAGGCGAAAACAATAAATGCTATAATTGTATATATATTGCAACCGATGATTTCACCGATTCAATCATATGGATCGATAAAAAAAATTACATTATCAATGCAGATAAGATAAACACAAGAGGCCGTTCCATTTTCACAATAACCATACTGTAACATTACAAATAACGCGTGTTGTCCTCAGTGTAAAGATATTAAAATAATTTAACAAAATGGATAGTGAACATTGGGAAACAAAATACCAACCAATAGGACTAGATGTACAAAGAAAGCGCAAGTCGAAGAAACGAGGAAAACAATCAAGGAAAAATAGAGAAACCGAAAATGAATCCTCAGATTCCAATGTTTTAGAAACCGACGCATATAACAATGAAGATGTGGAAGACAACACAATTTCATTAATCATTAATTGCAAATTAGGTGAAGATCAAGGCCAAGTTACCAATGACAATGAAAAAATAAGTAATTCTAGAATAACAACTGATACGATTGTTACACAGAGTTCAGTAGAAAATGATATTGAACAGTACCCAGTTACAGAATATAATAATGATGGCCCATTTGAAAATGCAAATCTCGGCACTAGAAATTTAATTTCCGACAATAATAGAAACATTTTTACCGACGGTATGCCAACCACAAGTTACGTAAACAGGAGTGAACAATCCGCCAGCGTAGCTAATAAAAACGTATACGAAGAATTAGGGAGTGAAGATATAAAAACAATGTATCCCACAAGCCCCACTCTCGTGCCAGAAGAGCAGGAACTGTATAATTCTAAAGCATTACTGAAAACGGCTCCAACATATGAGTTGGAAAAGTTTGCAAAAAATGTTCTCATTATTTTTAATCACAAAAACTTTTATGGACCTGAACAGAGACAAGGAACAGACGAGGATGTGAAAGCGTTGACAAAGACATTTGAAGCTTTCGATTTCGAAGTGTTGCCGTACACGGATCGCACTAAAGACCAAATCATGGAGATATTGAGCTATGGTGAGTAAAATATTTCTGTAACGTTTTGTTTATTTTAGTCATACAACAGATAACTTAGATGAAAACACTTTTCTCTAAATAGCCATATTTAAACAATCATATTTGACATTGCCATCTATGTATTTGCATTCAATCTACTACTTCATGCTTCTTTCTTGAAGGGAAACGGGATATGTGCCGTTCCATACGGCATTCCACAAGTATATACATATATTACAAGCAGTAAAATGTAGTACATTATCAACTGAATATTGCAATTACAATCTTTATGACAATTCAATAACGCAAACAAATACATACGCGTGCCGAAATATTTATATTTGATCTTGATAAGAAAGTATGAGAACATCGACAGTTGTTGAAAAAATAAATGTCTTCTGCATAAAAAACAGCAAATTAGTAAGTGGTTTCATGTGGGCGATATTGACAAAGATCTTTTTCTTATAGCGAGAACGCCATAAGCTAGGCCAAGATTGTAAGTAGGGAATAAAAACAGTGCAAAATTTATATTCTTGCAAGCTGACTCTTAACTGAGGCTGACGGAGTCACTGACTCTGTCAATTGTTTGGCGAGAATTGATAAGCAATGTGGGAAAAATCAAAACAATAGAACTTTGAAAATGAAATCAAATTGCGTTAATTTAAAAGCAATATTTTCTGATTACTATGACTCTTAGATACAATTTATCCATCATGTTACTTTAATTCCGATTCCGTTGTGTGAAGGGACTGACCGTTGTTTGTATTATCACTGAAGGTTTTATTCCTATTTCCTGTACAGGGTTATTTTTGAACCAATTTTTTTATTGAACTCCACAAAATAATACTGATTAACGTATGGCGAAAAATATTCTAATTAACACATATGAAGTCATTTATTTCCGTTTCAAAATATCCTAATCAATGTTCAAATTATACTCAACGTCTACTATAAGCACGTGGAGACGTGCGCGCGGCCGTATGTGGTGTGTAGTTTATGAATGGGCTCTTATGGTCGTGCGTATTGTCTAAGTATTATGTTTTGTGAAGATCAAAATAATTGAATTATTTGAAAAAAATATTTAATAATTTTACTTTGCCAATGAACTAAATTCATGATTTTCAAACTCCTGTTAGAATTTGAATTCTATATTCAAAATAACCCTGTATAGTTATTGCATTATTTCCTCACTTTTAGTAAATTTCTTGGTTGCAAGAGCCATAATTGTGAGCCACTTTGGAGATATTTAAATGCTACTATTATTTCTGATTACATTGATTTGTGTCATGTGGCCCCTTCTTAAGTACATCATAATAGCCTTGCTCCTAAGTTTCTATTTTTATGTTTAGTGAGCAAACAAGATTTTACCGACTACGGCTGCGTTGGAGTTGTGGTACTAACGCATGGAACTGACAACGGACAATTATTTGCCAAAGATGACAAATACACAGAAATGGACATCATCAACAGCTTAAAAACGCACAGGAATCCCTCCATGGTTACAAAACCTAGACTAGTTATCATTCAGGTATGTGTTTTATAAAATAATATGAAATAAATGAATAGCTGTAGGTACTTATCAAAATTGAACAAAAATATATATTCAATTTAAAGAATAAAATAAAAGAATAAGGAACTAACGTAAATTTGGAGAAAGTAATGAATTATTCGTTTTTCTTCATTTTGTCTCCATGGGATAGCGCGAAGTGGAGAAGAAAAAAATAAACGACATATAAAAATACAAACAATATCAGATTTAAAATAACAATAAAATAAAATAGATTCCGTACATTTCACGTGGCAAAAGGCAAATTGACAATATTTAAAAAACCTATCGTATGAATTTGATTTGATTTTAAGTGGATATGTCTCGAGAACATTTGTTGATTTATTTTAAATTAAGTGTAGCCAAAGCTGTTATGGTTATTTATTACCTAAAATTGATAACTGTTTCGTACTTTTCTCATCTTTTGGCCTACGAAATGATCTATAGGCGTTATTCGCCTTTGTAATATGTTCTGGAGGAAATACAATACACCGACAGTTTAGTCATGCACGTCACTTTCTCTTTGTGCTGCTTGTAACATATTAAATCAATACATCCGTTGTTAAAGATAAGGGATCAAGTATCGGATGGCCCGGGACAAGTGTTTACCTATGAGTCACAACTGACGTATGTTCTTAGGTATGCCGGAATTTTATCAGGCATTCACTAACACTGCCACATTTTTACATGACGGCTCAAATAAAATGTTTTCAGGATTGAGGTATATTTGTGTGTTTCTTATTTTCACTATAACTTTAATACATGACATGGGTATTTTGGTACATTATACATTTTTCAAAATTAAATATGGCGGCAGTAAACTGTAAAGGTCCCTTTTAGAAGTGAAATCAAATATTTATTACTATATGGGTACTATATCTAAAGCCTTGATAAGCACATAGGTGTGGAGGACATACAAAACAAACATTTAATATTATGCTGCAAAGAAGTTAATTGCACTAGCAAGATTGCAAATGCGTAAATGAGTAAAATGAATAATGTATAAAAATAATATTATAAATAAAACACGAATTTAATTTTTGACTTGTATTGGCAGGGCAGTTGTTTCTTTTAGATTGAAATGTTGTAATTAATGGTACAATGATTTATCAAGAAGTAAAAAGCCTAGCAACAATTAGAGTCGCGCAATTGACATGAGTGTGTTGTTTAGTCATGATAAATTGTCTTATCTGTAACATTTCTATTATAGATCGCCTTTTGGTCTACTTCCGAATGCGCTGTTGTTATGCTGTTTTCAAAATATTACGAAGTTATTCTTTCTTCACATTTTATTATAATGGACATGTTAATACTATTAGATTATGAGTATATTTATGCTTGTTGTTTATATTAAAATACATATTTCAACAATGAGTTTTATATATTTTTTAAATTTAATTTGTAGTTCAAAATTTTGCCACATGTCAAAAGAATTTAGATGAATTATATAAAACTTTATTATAATTAAGGTGCAGGTTCAGGTGCAGGTGCAGCAATTTATGAGGAATTCTTTTCACAAATTTTTGTTTAAATCGAGGTTATCTTTGAAATAATATTGAGATTATATCATGTTTTGCTTTGAGGGATAGTTATTTAAAAAATACATTTTGCGTGGTAGCAATTTTTTTCCAAACATTTTATCTTTTATATGCAAGTTCTTGTCAGTAGCTTAGTACATGAGAAATATTTTTCCGGAAGTAGCATTATTAATAAGTGTAACCGCATTCGAACACAATCAGTGATAGCAAACATTTGTGTGAAATTAAATTAAATGAATTTAAAAAAATTAATTTCACATCATTCATTTTGAATTAACAATATATTTTAAGTCCATTACAAACATACGGAAGCTGTTTCCAGAATATCTCTTAAGATATACTGTGAACTTTGCTTGTAGGCGTGTCGAGGCACAAAAGCAATCGCAGGGGTGCCAGTTCTGCGACGAGGCAGGATCAGAACAGACCACGACTACGAGACGGAGCCCTACACGCTGCCCGTCGAGGCAGACATGCTCGTCCTACACAGCTCGTACGCGGGGAATCCAGCTCACAGGTACATAAAAACATACATACATAAACTCACGCCTTTATCCCAGAAGCGGTAGGCAGAGGCGCCACCAGGACACCCACATTTCGCCTTGTATGTTCCGTCCCATGATGTGATAGGGGGCGAGCCTATCGCGATATTGGGCACAAATGCCTGACTCCGAGCTGATAATAAATAGAAAAATCCAATATCACTTTGCCCGACCCGGGATTCGAACCCGAGACCTCAGCTTTACTTACCGTAGTACAACTACGCAACCGAGGCAGTCAAAAAACAATACAACAACAAACACATAAAAACAATGTATTTCAATCCTTGTTAGCAAGGCTCAAGTATGATGGACGGTTTATTTTCTACAATATTTTAGAGGCTACTTTCATAATTCGATTTCCGTGTCATTTTTCTCCACTTCTAAAGAGTATACTGGTAGTATGATAGCTGCAAGTCAGCACATTTTAGACTGTAACCAACATTTTATTAAACGAACTATATACAAGACATAACACTATTATTTCAGACACGAAATAGAAGGCACATGGTTCATACAGACATTATGCAAAAAAATCAACAAGCTGGCATCAACGCACGACTTGGAATCAATTTTAACTGAAGTGAAACGAGAAGTGGCCGTGGACAAAGAGCACGTGGTGCCCAACCGCAAGACCGGCGGCATCGACGTCAACAAACAGATGCCAGTCGTCACCTCCACTCTCATCAGGAAACTGTATCTGAGGAAGTACGCCGAGTGCGCAGACAATGCTGCGTCCAACATGACGCTAACATGCACTGACGCTTCCGACTCGCCTGCAGAACCCAGTATAGACAAATGCTCGTGCACTCTTCAATACTTCTCTTATATTAAGACATGTCTTAGGTAAGCATCAACTTCATTTTAGGTAAAATGCAAACTCTAGTTAAAGAAATAAAGTTAGTAGAGTAGAAGCCATCGCTTATGAATGTCCACGACATCAGTTATTGATAAACAGACTTCTAAATAATTATTTATCTGTTGTGTACGTTGAATCACTGCACCAAGCGCCACTAGTCACTACTTAATATGTAATTATCCGTCTTATAAAGCGCAAGGAAGCGCAAACAAAGAGAGAGTGGATATATTCTTTGCATCCAAATAGTCGCATACACTGCATACTCTCCCCTCTCTTTGCCTTCCACAAACCACAGGCGGAGACAAGCTTCTACCCTATGGCGATGGGGCGTTAGAACTCTGCCACGGTATACCCTGCCTGGCGTAGTAGGTGACTATATGGGGCCTTTGGACCACGGGGTGACTTCGAGGTTGTGCGGCCTCACTAAAAGATATCCCCCATGAGAAAGGCAAAATTATTTCTGTTCTAAGAGCCAACCCTATAACCACGCTTGATCATAAAATATTATTATATTATTTACTCCAACAAACATTGATAAACTTTTTTCCTATAATAACAAGATTATTGTCCATCTTCAGGTACTATGTGGAAGACAATCCTGAAGACGCGGGCGCCCGCACATTACTCGACCTGACGGAAACATTCAACAGCGAGTCGGTGTTCGATTCCACCAAGGAAAAGTGCGCGTTAGCTATATCGCACCATTTAAAACAAAAAGCCAAAAACGCAGAATATTACAAATATTTGCACTTCTATTTATGATAGCACATTTATACATATCTAGTAATAAATATATATTTTTTAATTTCCTTCATGTTTCAATTTTACAAATAATATTTTCTTTACCCTCCTTACCGAACTCGCCCCATAAACTTACTCAAGCTGCATATAATATACAAATAATTAGTAACCATCTATGCGATGCATATATTTTATTATCGTTACTGATAACTCGGTTAACATGACCAACGGGGTTTTACATATTGTTCACACATATTGATAGTATTCCGGCTTATCTGCCAGTGATACAAAACACACTTATCATTTACATCGGATAAACAATTAAACAAGTTGTATAGAACGATATACATAATATATAAAGTAGGAAATAAGTGATCATAGCGCACCATAACCCCCTTTGTTCGGGAAAAAGGGACACATCACTGATTTTTCGCAGTAACGCGTGTATTCTTAGTAGAAGTGAACAAGTGAATACGTTACCGCCTGGCCTCCTGTGGGTCGACGGCGGCGATGCAGCCGAGCTGCATCAGCACGCGGAACTCCAAGCTCATCTGCGTCTCGTAGATGCCCTCGATCTCCGGCGCCGACAGCTCGCCCATTAACTCCCTGCAAACCATCACCATCATCACCAACCATGTTGATTTTATCTAGATGTGGTATTAAAATTCCGATAATTCCATACAAAGTTCTACTGTTCTGTACCTCCACCCGGTCACCGGTTCTTTTCCTGCCCTGTTTGAGTCTTGAAATATCAACCTTCAATAAGAACCTTCGATAATTTTTCAGTCCAAATAAACCAAACAAACATCATGAACACGACAATGCACTTCTAATATTATCATTTCATCCCTCATGTTTTTAAAACAGTATTTTAATTTATTTTACGCAATACACTAAGCTTATATTACCCTATCAACAATTAGCTATATGTTAGTAATGGTGCTTAGTAGAATTAGTGGTGTATGTTTTTGTCGGTGATGAAGGTGATAAAACATTTAGTATACGCTAATGTATGCGCTATAGTTATAGTAATAAGGCACTGACTCCTGGTGCTCCCTGTAGAGCTGCTCGGGCACGGAGTACTGGTAGAGGTGCAGCGCGGGGCGCGCGCGCGGCAGCACGCGGCTGCACTTGCGCCAGTACTGGCCCGCGTCGCTCGCCCGCGCCACGCGCTGGTTCACGTAGAACACGCGCGCCACGCACAGCCGCACCACGTGCAGCTCCGCGCCCACCAGCGCCCACACCTTGAACACGCCCGCCTCGCCCGTCTCCGCCACCTGACGCACCGCGTACTTATTACACTTTATTGTAAAAAAAATCAAAATACACAACAAAACAGTTACGGTCTTATTAATAGTCAGTTTAAAACCTATTTAGTTATCGAGTGTTTTGTCTTCTTCGCTCAAATCGAATTTAAAAGTCGTTCGAAAGGGACAAAACATTCGATAACTAAATTAGATTTATAAATTGTCTATTATCAAGACATTTATCCTATTATATGTACAGTACAATTGGTGGTCTTAACGCTGCCAAAATCTTCTAGACAACTTTTGGATGGACTGACGTGAATGGAAGTAGGAAAATAGTATTATATCACTTGCCCCACTAGCTTCACGCGACCCTGGTTTGAAAACAGAGAAAAAAAGAGAACTAAGAGTATGTATAAGTAGAATTGACTCACTTGTATTATCTGCCAGGGCGTATTGAGCAGAGTGCGCTGCGCTCTCTTCAGAAACCCGCCGAGAGTAGTTACCGGGCCGGTACTTTTGGGCGGCGGCATAGCATCAGTGTCCATTTTACCTACGTTACAAATTCACATCATTTAATAAAAACAATTCGTCACGAGTTTCAAAATGAATTGAGCTGGTTATGGCTAGATGAATAGACGACAGGATTAAGGCGCTTACTGGTAACCAAATCAGAGTAAGTGCTGTGTCGGCTATCCGGCGGTAAGATGACATAGTTAAAGACGTAGGTCGAACCTGGATGAGACTGCCAAGAGTCCGATAAAAGTGGCATACAACCAATGGGAATGTACAGGCTATAAATGAATGAAATGAGATTACATGGCCAATACGCCATGTAGAAAGATTCCCCAGTAATTATCTTTTTTTTGGAAAGACATGTCTACGCATATTATGTCTAAATTCTAAACTCCTTGTTTAATCTAGGACCAGACGTTAAGACAAGCTTGCATCTCTGAAAGTCCCCGTGGATTCAGGATTCCAGGAATTGCAGTGGTGAGCGTGAGTGTGTGAATACGATAGTGTGTTACCTCGTTTGTTCCTGTTGCGCAACCCTCGCTGTTCCATTTGCCACAACCATTTCTTCTTTTGAAACAATATCCATTTCCTTCGTTCTTCCTGAAATTCCATACGTTTATTAAAAGGGCGTCCGCGCAAAAATATTCTGCTGAATAACATAGGATAATAGAAAAACACTCATAAATTGTGTAATACCTTAGTAGTTCCGAATGGTGGCGGGGAGCCCACGGCCTCCCTCCATGAGGTGGCCTCTGGTGTTGGGGACTCGTCTCGCTTCCTCTTCACCGTGTGCACTATAGGCCGTATTACTCTCTCACTATCACCACTTTTACCTATGTCTTCTATGTCCACCTCAGCCTCCTAAGAAATCAGAAAACAAACTAAAATAATGTAGAAATGGTGACTATAAAAACAGCTGTTACAATGGAATTAAGACGTAGTGGGATCAACTCTCTATCGCATTTAATGATAATGATCATGCACTATTTTTATTACTTAACAATAAACACAATTTTTAATTATTTCTTCACGAATTTAGAAAGATTCCGTGTAATCTCTAAGGATATTACAATACCAGGCAAATCAAAATCCATTGGAAATAACAACTTTTACAAATACATTTTCCAGGGACCCATAATAATCCTCAACTCTAACATTAATACACTATTAGAACTCACCATCGATTCAGAGTGGTTGCTTCCAGAAGCTTCTTCATTAACCCTGAACTCCTTGGGCTGGGCAGAGAACATGTCAGTGATCTTCCTCGTCTTAAACTTATCTGTCTTGGCCAGCATTTTCTTATGCAGCCAGTCGGGGTATTGCACGCGAGGGACGGGATTGTCCAACTGGGAAAAATGTGAAGTTGATTTGATCCCCGCATAGATTGATCTTTAGTCGTACACATATATGTTTCAGTAAATTTCGATTGTCTTTTTATGGTTATGTATAATCTTAATGCAGACTGTCCTGCCCTACAACTGTACGCCAATAGCAACAGTGGCAACCATTTTAATAACACCGAGTACTGAAGCTCAGTGAGTCTCCAGTAATATCTAACTTGTCTTTAACCTCTAACGAAATTAATCAACCAGTAAAATGAATATGAGGAGTTGGATGATGTATATATAATCTATCTATGACGATAATGATGATAGTGATGATGATAGTGGTTATGATTAGGGTGATGAGTGTTAAAATTATAGTCTTACGCCCTGCATGGCGGCGGGGATGGTGATGATCTTCTGTATGGCGCCGCTGAGCCGCTCGATGTAGTAGCCCCAGTCCAGCACGTCGCGGATGTCCACGTCGTCGGCCACGGCGGGGTCCTTGAGCCAGCGCCGCAGGTGGTGGCGCCGCACGCCCGCCGGCGACTGGAAGATGGCCAGCGGCACCGCGCGCTCCGTCACCGGCGCGCCCTCCGGCTTCTTCGAGATTATGAACCTGACGACCACGCATTATAATTATATTCTCATCGTAAACCTGGCTGTGGAAATCCTTGGGGGAGTCTATGTTCAGCAGGGAACGTTCTGTGGCTGACATCTATTGGCGCGCACCAGTCACGCGGAAAAGCGAAGGACAAGTGAAGCGAGAGGAAAGGCGTCTCCCAGATAAGCGGCAGAACGCGTGGCCTCATGTCTGTCAGGGACGCTTATCTCACCAAGAATGTCAAATGTAGGGTAATGATGCCCCCAATTTGTACTCTTTAATTGTGAGCAGATACCTCCAATTTACACCCTCCCAATGATGAGGACAAATCCATCATTGCATCTTCTCGAACAGTGTAGGGGACTAATGACAAACCCTAATGTAATGTATAGAAAGGCTGATGTTATAGTAATAGAAACACTACGATACCTGCAAGCCAACCCAGCGTCTTTCACCATCTGATCGCCCAGGAACTCCGCCAGCCGCTTCGCGGTCGATATGGACGTCGATTTCTGCCCGCCATAATCTTCCAACTTCTTGGACATAGATCGATTCTCGGAAATCAATTCAAACAGTTCCGAATCAGGCATGTTCGATCCTTTACTGTAGAGCACGTCGAGCCAGTAGTCGGCGACCTTGGCGACGGCGCCATAGCAAGACTTCAAGTCATTCCCTTTGAGAAAAGCCTCGAATACTGACGACTGGAATATTTTGATTAGCTGCAGCTCACCGCGACGCTTCACTTCGAATCCTGAGAATATATACCCCTATTATCAGAGCCATGTTACAGTCTGTGCTCTTATTTAAAGCTAGCCTCTGGATGTTCTGTATCTGGATACAGTATATTCAAAGAGTTTGATCGGACCAAAGTCGCAGGAATTACCAACAAAACGTAACAGATAGAAGGAAAGAAGCGAGTCCTTTATCCAACTATGGAAGGTAAATCTATAGAAAGTAAAAAAAAACAAGTGAAAAATACCTTTCAACTCGGCCAAAGAGCCGTCAAAATTGAACACAGCGTATCGTTTCTTGAGCCTCTTCCCCTCCTCTTTAGAGGCGGGCAGCACCATGGCGAGGTAGGGACCGTCCACCTCGAAGAATATCGAATTCTCTGAACGCTGCTCGTATTTCTTGCCCTCTGGGTCCACCAGTTCGAAATACTGGTCGTTTGTGAAGTGATCCTAGTGACATAAATAAGGGTGAAGAAAAACATTGTGAGCAAATCTGCGTAGCATACGCCCGAATACTCAAACGCTACTTAAATATTATGGCGTTTAAGTATCCGAGCGATAGATATTTTAATGGCATTATGGTATATAAAGGTCCGCCATGTTTGTGTGACCGAAAAATCTCTCTTAGTTTCTGATACAAGACACAATCCTAATGTGGGGTCAGGACTATGTATGTGACTGTTGGGTGTATTTATTTGATAACTTACTTTAACCATAGCATTAAGTACTGCGTTGGGGAAAGAGACGTTGATTTTCTTCTTCTTGGCGTGTGTCGTGTGGACGGTGACGTTCTCCGGGAACGAGGACGGCAGGATGCACCAAATACCTACAGAATAACACAAGATCACGCCATTATATATCTTTGTAACACCTAAGTTGATACTTTATCCTACATTACGTACGCGGATTTTAAGCCTAGTATAAACACTGAACTCCATGGCAGTTGATATTAATATATCAAATAAAATGAATAAAAATGAAAATCATTTCTTTTAGAACAAACATGAGAAAAAAGAAGACATTACATTTGTTGAGTATGGATATAGCTAATGGAAATATTATAACCGCTCGTATAGTAACCCACGTAAGTGTCGCGTTTCGGGGTCATAAAGGTTGAACCCGGTTTACCAGTTGGGCGTTCCATTGTGTACTGTGTGTGCTATACGGACGGGTAGTCCACAATTTTGAATTCGGTTGAATTTTTCAAATGTGTTTATTTTGAAATCGATAAATAAGAGTATGTAAGTATGCGGTGCGGTATAAACGTCGTACCGTCGGTGTCGAGTTCGAGCGGGCGGCCCACCTGCTCGATGATCTCGCGCGCGCGCATGATGATGTTGGCGCCCGTGTAGCACACGATGCCCGCCATCTCCATGCTGTGCCACCGCGCGCTGAACAACACATCATCCTAGCATGAGTATTTCATCGTTATTCGTAGTCACAAGGATAGTCGATAAACTTTAAATATAATTTTACTTGCGTTATAGTATAAAAAATTGAATTGTATGTATGTTTTTCAGGGAACTGTCAAAAGTGGTTTCCTTGGTAGCCAGACAAATTTGATGGTTTTTTTAACTTAACAGAAACATTGAAGACGATATCTATCCAAGTAATCACGATCCGAAATTAATAATTATTGCTAATCCATTCATCCATGGGATGCCTATTCCATTCTGTTGCCATTCATCCGCAAATAAATCACATTCAGAGTGTATGTCTAGGGGAGTATTCAACGGGGATTGATACAGTAGAGTAAATGAAGTGCGTGTGACTGCCAAAGTGGCATAATTGCTACGGTACGATTACCACACTGAGGTCTCGGGTTCGAATCCGGAGTCGGGCAAAGAGATATTGGATTTTATCAGCTAGTTATTATCAGCCCGGAGTCATGAATTTGTGCCCGTTATGGCGATAGGTTCGCCATATCACATGAGACGGAACACGCAAGGCGAAACGTGGGTGACTTGGTAGCACCTCGGCCTATCCCTTCTGGGAACAAGGGGATGTTTATATATGTATGCATAGTGACCCCCGGCGCATGACGTATCCGTAGAAGGAGTTGAGGATGCACTTGTGCGCCAGCTGCAGCGAGTCGTACAGCACCTCGCGGCTGCGCGCCAGCTTGATGTCGGCCGCGTCGCCCGCCGCCACGGCCGCCGCCACCGTCGCCTTCGCCTGCTTGTTCAGCGCCTTGTACTCGTAGCGCCGGTCCCTGCGCGCACACCAAATACAGGGTATATCAAGACTGTGACCGAAAACGAAGCCAGGTGGTAGTATTAGTGACTTCAGACACAATGCAAGTAAAAATATCGCAAAAAAAATAGACAATTTTTTTTTTTGGAATTTTTTATTTATCGTCATATTTGGGTGATAAATACATAGTTTTCCTAAAATAATGACGTAGACCTCTTTATTTTTAACCACTCAATGGTACGTAAGGGTTTAAATTATTATTGTCGCAAAAACTTGGTATTTACCACCCAAAAAAGTCAATTTTTTAAAAATTCTAAAAAAATATCTGTCCCTGTTTTGGTGCAATTTTTATTTGCATCGTGCCTGTAACCACTTAAACTACCACCTTGCTTCGTTTTCGGTCGCGGTCTTGAGATACCCTGTATATTATTATCCAATAGAGTCTGTCATTTTTTGATCTACCACCCGATTCAGAAAGCGGTTTTCAGTAAAGAAGAACGGGCAAGAAGTGTTGCTCTTTTCAAAACCAGTTTACAATTTAGTGACATGTTAGGAGACTGTCCCGCCCTCACACCCGCCACTGCAACTCCTGTAAGCCAGGATCAACAGTGGCACGCATTTAATGACACTGAGCATTGAAGCTCAGCGAGTCTCCGGGAATGTCTAACTTGTCTTTAACCCGCAACGAAATCAATCAAAAAGTTAAATTAATAGGAGGAGTTGGAAATAAATTATTGTCCACTTCCCTCCCTAATAAAGCGGGTGACAAAACAATGAACTAAAGAGGTAAATAACCTCGCATAAGGACATTTACAGCCAGATAAGCCAGCTGTAAAGCACCACGGATTAGTCATTATTACATTTAAATGGGACCTATTATGTAAGCTGTTATACTTGATTCCAATCATAGGTATGGCAAAATCGCCGGAAAGCACGGAAATTCTTCCTAGTCTCCACAAGGTCCGTGTAGTATACAACTCCAGATGTTATTTGCATACTATCTAGCATGGTTTTACGCTCATTCTGCCAAAGACTACACTCCCAAAGTATATGATGCGCGGACTGCTCATATTCGCAATAAGGTGTTGAACATGAGCACGCAGGCGAATCAACGAGCTTAAATGAGTACAGTTTAGACTTAAAGTTACCATGGCCCGTAAGAAACTGTGATACGTAATAATCGATATCTAGCCAAGTCTTAGTCAAACGATCACGCACGCATGGAAAATATTGGTATAGATGCCGACCCTTGTAGTGACATGTTACAAGTTGGTTTAAATCAGAGCAGTTCATTAATAATTTGTTATAATTTGCAAGATTATATTTAATATGGCTGAGTGAAGCGAAATAGCCCATAACGAAAAATCTGTATACTCTGTTTCGCCAAGCAACGCAATGAATAATAAAACTATTACATACTATTACTTGTGTTATTTACTAAAGGAACCATTACTGAATCCTGTTTAACATTCTTCTGTTATTTATGTGATTTTTTTACGTTTGATTCGCAAATAATAAATAAATAAAACGGGGTCGATCGAGTCTGAGGCTTAATAGAAATAAAATGCTTATTTTGATTTATGAATAGTTAGTTGATTGATTATAATATGAATTGATAGTTAATCAATGCTCGAAGTTTCGCTCGCATGAAAAAGCTTTTCCGTGATATAAATCCTGCTATATATTTACCTGGGATAAAAAATACCCTATAACCTTCCTTAATAAATGAACTATCCAATATACAAGAATTTTTCAATTCGAACCAGTAGTTTTTTAGATTACTGCGGTCAAAGTTCAAACAAACTGTAAAGTGAAAGAAACTAACCTGAAAGCCCGGACTGTGTCGACATAAAAAGAGTTCTCTTTCTGGCATATAGTAGTTGTCCGCACTTCAGTCCGGGTAACTTTGGTCTTCTTGTACGCCACTCGGCAGTAGTCCGCTAAACGTTTCTTCTCGTACGCTGCCTGTTAATATATTAAACGTAGCTTACATACTTTGACTGTAACCAATTTGAAACCGTCATTGGCGCAGTTGGTTAGACGACAACTGTAAAACGAGAAGCCGTGGGTCCTATTCCCCCTTCAAAACAAAATATGTAACCAAAAGAATTTGTTTCGGGTCTGGGTTTATGGGTCTCTCGTATTTTCTGATACCGACGACACAAGACTATCGGAAGCATATGTATGTGACCGTTGGGTGTATTTATTTTAATATAAAAATTCTTTGAATGAAATACCTGATCTTCTTTAGGCAAGGAGTGGAACGCTCTGGTCGGTCCACCGGGGTAAAGTGGGGGGAACTTCTCCGTTTCCAATTGTTGCTGTATGCGCTGGTACTCACTCCGCGTGGCCGGCACTACGAGTACCAAACAAAGTATTATATTTATTGCTTCATATACCTAACAATATACAAACGGATTAATGTGTAAAGCGTTCTTTAGGCGTTGTTTTCTTTCTAACTCTTTCTCCAGTAGACCAATTATAGTAGCGGCACTTTTTTGGGTTTTTGTCCACGATAAAAGGCCAATTTTGACAGATCACAATATTGAGGTGAAAAACGTCGAATGGTGTCGGTAAATTATACATTGCATAAATTATACTGCACGTCAATTTTGACAATAATATATAGTAATTAGCTCCTCCAACATAGTTATGAATTACTACTAAACTTAATGAGCCGAAAATTTTCAAAACGGTCATCATAGTGTGTCGTTAGCATAATTTATGAAGGGGCCTGCAATTGATTCGCCATGTTATACCGGGTATAGACTGCAACCGAAAACGAAGCCAAGGGTAGTTTTAGTGATTACAGACACAATGCAACTAAAGATTTCCCAAAATAAACAATAGTTTAAAAAAAATACGCTTTTATAGAAAATCCAACTAAAAATAGAAAATAATTTTTAATAAATTTGAATTAAAAATAGGGTAAGAAAAAAAGATTTTATTGTAAAAAAAAGCGTGGGGTGCGTTTTAGGATATTATCAAAATAACCGTTCTAGTCATATCTGTTCATAAAATATTTAGAACTATTGATACCATGCACCCCACGCTTTTTTTTACAATAAAATCATTTATTCTTACACTATTTTTGATTCAAATTTATTAAAATTAGTTTTCTATTTTTTAGTTGGATTTTCTATAAAAGCGTATTTTTTTAGTTTTTTTAAACTATCATTTATTTTTAATTTTTTAGTCGAATGCGCCTGGTACATTCCTTTATTGGTTTTGACGCAGACACTCCGGGTCTCAGGAAAACAAAAATCGCTAATCCTGATTATCCTAGTAAGGATAACGGGTCAAACTGTGTAAAATATTGAATTGTCATCGGTCCTTAATAAGAATGCCAAATTTCGAGTTAATCCGACGTTTTGAAGGGGGTCAAAATCATGTTCAAAGATTCCGTTACATACTAACTAACATACATACGTCTGAAGTTAATAAAAACGTATTAAAAAGCGACAGTTTTTTTTTGCAGTTTCTCAAATTGGTGTGTGTGCTGGATTGGTAAATACCTAGTTTTTGCTAAAATAATAATTTTAACCCTTACGTTTCAAAAATTAAAAATGTGTACAATACTATTTTAAGAAAACTGTGTATTTACAACCCAATTACGACGATAAGTAGAAAATACAAAACAAGAATGTCGCATTTTTTTGTGAAATTTGTAAAAAAAGAACTTGGCCCTGTATATTTCAAAGAAGAATTTAAGTAAATTATGTGGTTTGTGTATTGCTTACAGTATTCTCCGCGCCACATCCAGTCCATGTGTCGCTGGCACGTGGCGCCGGGCCTGTTATAGTCGCACACGGCGCACACGCTCGTGTTCACCATCGCCGACGGCTGCAGTCTAACAAACATTTTTATTAACAATACTAATAACCCCGTATACGTCCCCTGCACGAGCCTCCTCTACAATCAAGAGTACGATTGAAAAGGACATAGTCCACTGCGCTGGCCTATGCCGGGTTAACGTACTTCACATATGATAGAAAATTATGTCAAAATTTCGGGTATGCAAGTCTACGCACGTTGTTTTCCCTCATCAAACCGCAAGCGCACACGCGTTTGATTGTCTCATTTTTTAAACAATTTCAAATAAAACATACAAAAGCCAATTCACGAACAATATTTTTGCACAATTGAAAAATCTGGATCGCAGAAACCCAGTTGAGTGAAATGGAAAATAGTGTGACTACGTAGGAGTGACAAAGACAGAAACATAAATGGCAATACGTGTATCGCTCTTCTTTCGTACACACATTTTGTTCGCGGTATCCTTTCCTAGAATATATCAATGGTAACAACTTTAATATTTACCTGTTAGTCAATATGATATTAGGGTACATAGCGCCGACATCCAAGTGGTATATAAGGGGGTTCTCGTCTCTCCTCGGGTGGTCCTTCATATGCTGCAGCTTCGCTTTGATCTCAGCGCACACCTCGTCGAAGTTGGTGACCAGGTCGAGGGGTATGCCCTCCTCTACCTCTATGGCGTGCTTCATCGTCTTCTCCGTGCTCTCCATGAGCTTGTCTATGGCTGACGGCACTATTCTGAACTTGCATTTTATGTCCGCTCTGAACACTCCTGTAATAATTAAAGAAGTGTTTTTATACATTTTTATATGTATTTTGTTTGAGTATTATATACTTATATATAAATGTGTAAAAAAAGATTTAAGATCATCGATATCAATGTTAGACTAGAATACTAGATAAGACATTCAGTACAAAAAATGTGTCCCACCTACTTGCGGTGCATGCACCACACATGAATCAGTTTGCTGCGTGACAGTGACAGTACAGTACGCCTTATCGCATACGTTTAAAAGTAATAAATGAATGTTTCGCCGTCACACCGAAAGCAAATCGTCTGAAGTTACAATATTTTAATAAAATACCAGGTAAGTGATGTAATATTGCAGTGTGCTTTTAAAATACGGGGGCACTTTATTTCTTTGACGTGTCTCGTCTATCGGTAGAATAAAAGTCAATGTTTAAGATATAAAGAGAGGAATTAGTAATTTATAAATAAAATTAATTTAAATTTGACCTCCTGCACAATCAATCATCGGTTCAGAAGGATTAGTCCACAGTCCAAATAATATAAAATAATTAATAAAAACTCCTTACCGGACTCCAGAGCCTCGACGTGTCCTCCGACGTATGTCTCTGTCTCGAGCACGTGACCATCCGCCGTGAGCTTGTTGAGCTCCTCCACCTGCTTGTTGGGGAACACGATGTTGGCGTGGAAGGCCTGCACCATCAGCAGCGACTCGCACAGGGTCCCCGAGCCTTTGCGAAGCACCTGACAGCAACCATCATTTATTTAAGCAAGATTCGCCGGCGTGAAAAAATTAGCTGGATAAAAGTCCTGTTAATATATATTACCGGAATAAATCTTATAGCCTTCCCCGATAAGTGGACTATCCCACACAAAAAACAATGCAATTCGAACAAGAAGTTCATGAGATTAGTGCCTTCAAAAAAAACTCTCCAGCTTTACATATTAGTGTAGATAGTGATTAAAATATACAAAATACACCAAACAATCACATACATAGTCCTGACCCCACATTAAGATCAATTATGTCTTGTGTCGCAGGTATCAGAACTACGAGAGACTTTTCGGTCTCACAAACACCCAGATCCAAAAGAAATATTTGTGGGCCCCACAAACATTTCTCTTGGTGCGGGCATCGAACCCGCGGCCTCTCGTTTCAAAGCCGGCGTCTTACCAACTGCGCCACGGAGGCTGTCAGAAACCAGAATTTGTGTTACATTTACCTCGTCTGGCTCCAAGGGGATGATGGTACACAGCGCGAAGATAAACGGGTGCACGTACTTCATGTACAAGTAATACGTCGCCACTGCGTCCGACACCGAGTAGTTGGACAACACCTACAACAAAATACATACATAATCGTCACGTCTGTATCCTTTTAGGGGTAGGCAGAGACTGCTGATCAAAAAAAATATATTCATAATTAAGTATCTAATGCTTCTGATTTCGTGGTTTACTACGTTAACAAGTTTTAGGTTTTAATCGACATAGTTTTTTTTTAAATTATTAATTCAGACAACCACAAGCACTCTCTCTCACAGTCATATACGCAGTTTCTCTCTCATTTCAGTCACAGCTGCTGATAGGCCACTGCTGATAGGCCTTCTGAGAAGAAGTTCACAGGGACCTGTTGAATTACTGCTTAATAGGGCGCTGCTATTTCCAATGTTTAATTTTGAACAGTAATTAATAATCACTGCAAATTTGATCGTTTTTTTAATATAAACCTTTCAATATAAACAATAATAATAACAGAGTCAACATCCCTATTAGGTTGTCTGTCCAGCCAGGCAGATAGTCACAAGCTATAGTGTTTGGTACCTGAGGCTGCTCGGCCGCCATCCTGCACATGTCCTCAGGGTCCAGCTCCACCGGGTCGTACCGCAGCTTCGCCTTGGCAACCGCCTTCAGACCTTGCGAACCCACCGGCAAGTACGAATCTCTTTTTACCCAGCTGAAAACATTATGTTATATTTTAGAAAAATAAAATTGTTTATCTCTATGAGGCAACAAGCAATTCGAATAAAAATAACTGTAGTTGCGCGGTGAAAATATATTTACACCTCATCTGTTTCAGATCTGAATGTAGTGAGACCGAAAAATTCAATTACAATTACATAAGTCAGGTATCTTGATGTAGGCTCATGCCGTAACTTATCTTCTTCCTTTCTGTTATTTATTAATTTTATAAAATTATTGATTTTGATTAAATAAAATACACACCACAAGCAGTCCATGTGCATTGCTGGCCGGCACGCGTACGTGCCGTCTCGTGCTGCTATCTTACTAAAACCTATCTCCTGTTTCATATCGAGACCTAAAATGGCGGCGCGCGCCTCCACAAATGGCCAGTCGAAGAAATCACCTGGAAATTTAGTTCAGATGTTCAGACGGAAATGAGTATTGGCGACTCAGGCCACCTTTGCCTTTTCTGACTTTGAAATATTCCAAACTTAAACAAGAAAACAAAGGGGCATTTCAAGTCAAGCGGACAACCAAAAAAAAATGAGGTCGTGAATTTTGTTTATACTCTGGTCAGTTCTACTTCTAGGGGACGTGAATGAGTACACACAATTTTTTTTATCGTATGTTGCTTAATTGCTGAGTTATGAGCTTTTAAAAAATGACTAACAATGAAATCACGAATTTTTGGATATATATTATCTTTATTAATTAATTTGTAAAAAAAACTAAATAGTATTGTTTCTTATAGTTAAAAAGTTGAAGTTTTTATTTTTTTTATAGAATTCTAAATTTGAATTTTTTTGAGTATAGTAAACCGGAAGTGAACATTTCAAATCGATTTTTGAGTAACTTCGACACTTTTTTTTTTAAATATTTTAACCTTGAATTGAAGCTTTAAATGTACTTATTCTTCACAAAAAAAAAAAAACGTGATCTCCAATAGTTTAGGAATTCGAGCATATAGAGTACATACACATAGCTATGACAACTTTCTAAGCAATCGGGTTTATGCGCTAACATGCTAAAATACTACGCTATTAGTGTTTTATTCCTTCATTCTAACATGGAAAAATATAAAAATAAACGATTTCTTTAATTCTTCACAAAAATATTAAAACATGATCGCCAATAGTTTAAGACTTAGAGCGGTTTTACTAATTGAGATTGAAATAGTATAAAATAAAATGGAGAGATTTATTTTGTAATTTTCACAGTTTTACTATTCGCACTAGCACTAATTCTCTTTACACATAAGCCTTCGTTGGTTGGAATAAAAGCATACATTTGTTTTGTTCCTGGAACGGTGATAGCGGAAGCAAAACGGACTCGTAGGAAATCTCGCTTTTGTTGAATACTTTCCTTCGAGCAGCAATAAATTGTCAATGTCAATGTCTATTTCTCCCGCCTAACAGCAGTGTAAATGCACTGTTGTGTTCCGGTTTGAAGGACATTGTAGCCAGAGTAACTACTGGACATATCGAGACTTAACATCTTATGTCTCAGGATGGCGAGCGCAGTGGAATGCCAAGCAATGCCTTGTAACTCATGGTGTTGTTTGGTTTTGCTACTGTCCATGAGCGGTCGTATCGCTTACCATCAGGCGAATGGCAGGCTCGTCTCGTCATTCATAACAATAAAAAAAAAAAAAAAAAATAGAAGTATCAGTTAATTATGAATTGGGCCATTCATATAATCTTATAACTGTAGTGATAGCGCTATTCGTAGACTGTAAACTTTCACGGGTTGTCAAAAGTTTAAGGTTTCCCCCAAGACCATCACATGGCCCTTTTCTATGAGCAGTGGCATGGAGGTGTAAATGCGCTTCTTTCTTAAAATCTTCATGCTTTAAATCGTCTGATATCATTATGATGCTTCCATGTTTAATGTCATTTCCATCTTTACAATAATAAACAGATGTCAAAAGCGTGGCTTCATCATTATTCCAATGAAATAATTGGGCAGAATCTTGTACGACAAAACTATAATTTTCGGCAAAATCACATTGAACGAGAATTTCTCCTTTAGGGATGGATAATTTGTGATCCTAATTTACTTCAAACAAGATTTTAAGAAAGAAACGCAATTACACTTCCATGCCACCGCTCATGGAAAAGGGCCATGTGATGGTCTTGGTGGAAACCTTAAACATTTGGCAATTTTTTTGTGAAGAATTAAAGAAATCGTTTATTTTTATATTTATCCATGTTAGAATGAAGGAATAAAATACTAATTGCGTAGTAATTTAGCATGTTAGCGCATAAACCCGATTGCTTAGAAAGTTGTCATAGCTATGTGTATGTACTCTATATGCTCTAATTCTTAAACTATTGGAGATCACGTTTTAATTTTTTTTGTGAAGAATAAGTACATTTAAAGCTTTAATTCAAGGATAAAATATTAAAAAAAAAAGTGTCGAAGTTACTCAAAAATCGATTTGAAATGTTCACTTCCGGTTTACTATACTCAAAAAAATTCAAATTTAGAATTCTATAAAAAAAATAAAAACTTCAACTTTTTAACTATAAGAAACAATACTTTTTAGTGTTTTTTACGAATTAATTGATAAACATAATATATATCCAAAAATTCGTGATTTCATTGTTAGTCATTTTTTAAAAGCTCATAACTCAGCAATTAAGCATCATACAATAAAAAAATTGTGTGTACTCATTCACGTCCCCTAGAAGTAGAATTGACCAGAGTATAAACAAAATTCACGACCTCATATTTTTTTGGTTGTCCGCTTGACGTGAAATGCCCCAAAATATATTTTGATCCTGTATCTGCTTCGGCCCACGTCCCCTGCAAGCCATGGGCTTCCTGTACAATCGAGAGTACGATTGAGGAGTTAGGCCATAAAGGGTATCATGCTGGCCCAGTGCGAGTTAGCAGACAATACATATAAATTGTTACTGCATGCATTAGTTTTGTTTTCTTGGGCGTAAAAAATCTAAATTAAAATTAAATCTTTATTCAAAAGATATTTACCGTTATATGTAACGAAAATATGAGGCTTAACATCCATAATGTGTTCAAAAAATTTCTGTATTGTAGCCATTTCATTTACTTCATTGAATACTATAAATTGACTGAAATAAAAAAAAAACGGCTTTTAAAACATTATTGTACATATTTTTTAAATATATATCCTTCATTGTTATAGTGCATAGTGATTGTCTTTCAATACACATATGACTCTGAAGTCAGAGGTGTGCTCTGGGATTTGAACCCTTGACCACTGTAAACATGTTGGCAGACATCACTATGTCTGGTTCGACTACCAACAGGCCACCATGGACCCCCATAACAAAAAATTACCACCAGAGTAAATAAAAAATATACATAACAAAAAATTACCCTTCAAACTCAGGTTTTGGGGTGTACTCAAAATCCTCAATATCAACTGAAATAATTTCCCTGTTAGTTATTAGATATCCCTGCCCATCAATCATGTAAGATATCATCATTATCTGATCAGTCTGCGAATCAGGGAACTTCAATGGCAACTTAGTAGTCTCTATGTCAAACGCCAGCACAATTGGGTCAGGTCGTTCAATAATATCATCTCTTTTGGTAAACAGGGGTGTGTCGGTGCCTCGGCTTTTAACTGTGTACCATGTTCCACAGAATATTTGCATGTCTATTGATACTCGGACATGGTATGGCACATCATGCTCTCTGAAAAAAAAACATGTTACAGTATTGTGTAAGAACTATAAAAAAATATTTTACTAAGATTGAATATGTACTTCCAATCTGGGCTTTAATATTATTGCAGCACTCTTACGACTGCCATAATAATACACTAATGTAAGCATTCCATTTTTAATATGAGCTCCATATAAGTAGTTATTTAGATCAAGTTTAGATCATTTGGACAAGTCATTATAAAACTACAAATGGTTATATTCAGTATATTTTTAGCATATATAAAAAATATTTAATTTATTTCATCTCAAAAAAGAACCTGATATCCAAGATATTCTCCATATGTTCGGTGGTTTTCTTAGCATGCTCTATAGCAGCAGCACTAGTCAGCGCATTTGTCAGCAAATCAGCATATATAGCATCTTTCTTCTCGCGCTCTTTATTCTTGTTTACAGCAGTGAGTATTTCCCTCCTTACTTTCATCATATCGTTTTGAGACATGAATGACAGCTTTATATATCTTTGTTTCAAGCCAGACAAATGATTGAGCTAAAATTAATGTCAGTAAATGAACCAAGTATCAACAAGTTTTACATTAATGGAACATAATACATTGTATTAATGGGTATCTTTTTTGAATATAAAAAGATTATTTGATAGAACTATCTTGTATGTCTAACTGTCAACTAGAATAAAAAGCTAAATTTATTTTAAAATAGTATGTTGAATAGAAGCATACTGCAGCAACACCATATTAAAGTGGGATAATTGATGGCAGGACAAAACATGGTATGGCATTTTAAAAGATCCTATAAGAATTATTAAACATAACAAAAATATATACCAAATCCAGATCCTCCTTCTCAATAGTATCAATCTTGTGAATAGGGCCAGCATATTTCTTTGAGAGGTATTGAATCACTTCCTGTTCACACTCTTTTCTCGCCATTATCAAAAAGTATGGTTGGAAAGTCAGAGACACTTTAAATCTGGAACCATCCATCTCTATAAAATAATAATCCATCGCTGCAACCAACCTTTTGTCTTCATCCAAAACCTCTGCCTATAATAGAGAACAGATGAAAATATTATTAAAATTAAACCCATTTACAAGTTACATAATATGTGTTTTCTACAATGTGTGTGTTAGGTAGTTATTTCCAAAGGCAACATGCCTAAATAGCACAAGTGGATTATCCAAAATGTTCACACCCTAGTGAATATTGAATAGCTAAGCTTTTCTGCAATAGTTTAATTTCCTAATAACTTAAATACATTGGTTAAGATTTATTATTAAGAATTATAAAGACATGCCAACATCATTAGGTTGCACAAGACCAGAATGTCACAATATAGCCTAATTTCCTATCAATCATAGAGGATGGCTATGCCCTAGTGAACTATTCTTTGGCCATATCTCAAATAAATAAATAATGTATAGAAGCACATACATTTTGATATTACTTTTCACATTATACCTGTTACTCTAAAGTAGGTTTTATATTTTTTATAATTTTTCATTGGTGGCTGGTGTACTCTTAAACATACTTTTAATTCCTTAATGATTATGTTAACATTATGAACTTATGTAGTGAAATGATTAGTTTAGTTAGCAAGAACTAAAAATTAAGATTGTTTTATTGAACCTTTACTAAACTATTAGATGGAAAATAATATCAACCTATCGTTGGTGATGAAATTACCTATGAACAATATATGGACTTGGTTATTCTAATCAAAAAAATAATAATATTATATTAGTGCTTGAGTATAATACTGAGACTTACGAAAAACTACGACCATAAAAATAATAAATATTGTACTTTATTATAACCACCACATAGAATAATTTAAAAATAGTTACCGTGTGCATATTAATGAGATACCCTGTCCGCTCTTTGAGGTCTCGTATTCGGTCAAATCCATACTTAGAGTCAATTCTGTCATTTTCCAAAGCAACACGGATGCGATTCTCCGAAGATTCCTCACTAAAATATCCACAAAACACCAATTATTATATTGTTTTGAACGCTAACATCACTTATTACAATAACACTTACCGAGGACCTGATGAAGTTCCAGCGTCTCTTTTACTCGGGTCTTCCTTCTCCTGTCTAAACTTTCCAGTGTTTTGAAGCACCATTTTATTTATTGTTTAAAAAATACCACTATATTCAGTTCAGTTCTAATCTTAACTTTGTTTTTATCGTGATTCGTGACATTTGCCAGCTGTCGTTAACTTTCGCGCCAAAAAAGCAAAGCTGTACAACACAGATAGAATACCTACCATAAAACGGGATGAATGGAAATCGCGGCGTAAATAGAAATATTTCCTTAAATTATTTCAAAAGCAAATATTCTTCTGAAAACTCCATTAATTTTCGCATTTGTAAATAGAGCAATATTTTATTTTCCACCCAAGAGCATTACATTCGTCTCAAGCTATTATCTATCGAGGAAAATGTCTTCAAAAGTTACCATCATCTTTACCAGTAGGTATTTAGTGCCACAACTTCTTCTAACATTATGACAATCCATAATTCATTCTTCATACAGAATACAGGTTGAGGTGCAGGTGTTGTGTAATTTTCGGAAAAAAAAAAACTTCGGAAAATTTTTATTTCTTTTTACTTTTAAATCATAAAATCGATTTTATTCTTATACATTCGTAATAAACTTGCTAATAAAATAAAAGTACATACATTTGTAATACTGAAAAGTCCAAATTCACGGAATGGATATAATGTAATGGCTGTTATTTAGAAAAAAAGACTCATATACCATTATGTTCATAAAACACAATAAAATAAACACGATCAATTTGTTTTTTATCCGTGAGTTTCGATTCACCCTGATTTTCACTTGTTACGTTTCTTTGTAGTCTGTGGTTATTTATTGGTCTGTGGCATAACCTACAATTTATTATGTCTGTGTTTCTAGTAAATAAGTCGTTATGTTTTAATAATAATATAATTCATTGAAAATGGATAGCTCACTAGACTCTTCATTAAACACCACATATGACGATTACAGTGGGCCTGATTTTGTAAAAACCCCTAATAATAAAAGATGCGACGTTAGTATTAGTGACGCTCTATCTGGTTTTCAAAAATTACGCATAACAGCTTTAACAAATGCTGCAGGAATAAGTCCATACGTTAAAGAAACAACTATAGGTCCTCGTAGTCCTTTAAAAAAAGATCTGAGTAGAGAAAAAAGAGAAAAAACTCCTGTCAAGAAGGACAACATACCTGAAGAAGTTCTTATTGAAGATACATTGTGGGATGATCTTCGCTACACGCTCATAATGAAGGAACACGAAGCACAACTTAAACAAAGAACTGAAATATTGTTCAGTAATTTGGTTGAAAAAGTTCTTTGTAAAAGAGCTGAAACAATGAGTAAATTTTTCAAAAAACAGAGTGAACAGTGTGAACGTAGAGCCATGGAGGTAAGGGCCAGAAAATTACAACTCCAAAAGGAACTCCAACAGAATGACAACTTACTAGTTTTAGAAAAGGCAAAATTAGACGAACAGGTCTCTAGCACACTGGTAAACCGACAGACAATTGACAATATGAACAAAATATTAGAGGAACAAAACAGGGCCACTGCTAGATTTGCGTCCATAACAGACAGTCACACAAAAATATGCATATGTTATAATGAAATAACTAATTTACTCAACATTGAACCTTTAGCTAAACAAGTGTGTGAAAAGTTCATACAGTCCATCAACAATACAATAGGAAATATTAGTATTATTATGGATTTATGTAAAAATGCAGCTGTCACAGACAAAGAAGTAAAACAAGCTGAAGTTTTGTCATCAAACATCGAGAACATCAGGAAGACAATCACAGATGAAATAGAAACTCTTAAGCAACAAGAACTTGCCAAGAAGCAAAAAGAAGATGAAGACAGAAGACAAAAAGAGGCAGAGGAAAAAGCAGCTCAAGAAGTGAAAGCAGCTGAATTAGCACAAGCACAAAAAGCTGCACTGGAGCACCCAAAACCAACATCTATACCACTGTTTTACTCCCCCAAAAGATATTCCCGTTATAGAGATCTCAATGACTTCCTGAACCAATATGAAGGCCAATACAAACAGTTACTAGAGGACGTTAAAATGAAAAAGTTCCGCTTCGACTGTCAGAAAGCTGTGAACACACCAGTGAATGCCTTGTCATCAGTTAGTGGGTTACACATGAAGGATAAGTATGACAAACTGTTTAAACTGCTCAAGGGTGAAAGAGTACAAGTGTTGGACATTTATGTAAAAGCTACTGAACACCCACAGGGCTTGGCTTATTGCACAGCTTTGTTAGCAAAGAAAATTGTCAGGCAAGGAGATTTGTTGGTGTCCAGCAAGCCCGAAGCAGCATTTCCTTTAGCTGCAGTCACTGCTGCCTTGTGGTCACAGTTTCCTGAATTTGGACTCTTATTAGAAGCAAACTTCCACCGGACATGCCCATATTTAGTTCCAATGTTTTTGCCACAGAAAGAAGGACAAACTGATAAAGAATTTTATATGTCACGAGGATACACATACAGTGAAGAGGGAGTTGTTGAAAAGCAAGACAAATTCTTGAGGAGAATGTCGGGTATATTCAGATTACGCTGTGCTATATGGATTGCTAAGATGCCAAGGTTTATATCAATTCCCAATCCAAATGGTCCTCAACATGGTTGGCAGTGGTTAGCATCATTTGTAAACTTGAAACCAGAGCCTGATATTTGTGCCACACTGCTTCATGACTTTTTTGCTGTCTGTGGTTCAGAATTCTTTAAATTTTATGGTAAACAATTCACGAAAGTTATTCAAGTCATAAGTACAGATTATTTAGCAATATTACAAAATATTGATGAAGGTGGTCCTAAAACAAGACTGGAAGTTTTTCTACAGAATGTATTAAAAACTGGGCACATTGACCCTCCAAGTGGTGTGTTGCAGCCAAATACATGGTGATGATGCTATGATTTGTCGTATTTTATATTTGTTCTATATAATGAATGTTCTGAGGTGTTATTACTCAGTATCAATATATAATTATGTTTTAAGCTTAATGAATTGACAAACTATGTGCATCTTAAAAACATATGATTGTTAAAAATAAATGATTTTTGTGATTACATAGTTCACCCAGTGATTTTCTACTATTTACCATAGTAAAGATATAAAAACATTCCACTGAGAAATGTTATTAAGTGTGAGAGTTTAACCTTTATAAAGTTGACTATTAGATAATACTCAATTTTAGTCCAATTATAAAAAGCTTGAGTTAGGTTCTTGTTAAATCTACTATGAAAAAATGTCTTAAAATAATTGAAGTCATTTCTGTAGTAATAGGATTGAGTTAAGGGGGTTTTTGAAGGTAAATAATTAAGTTGTAGTTTAAATATGTTATGGACTTAGAATAACTACAAGTTTTGTTCAAGTGTCATTAATTTGCATATTCTTGAAATAAACTTTCAATCAAATTGTGCTACGTCGACTTATTTGAATGTTGTACCAGTTGTTGGTTGTACTGTACTGTATCGGCCTATAGTCGCCCCCTGCTTAGCATAGGACTCTTCTACAAATAAGAGAGTTCGATTGAAAGGGCCATAATTATTATTGCCCTTTGAATACAATATAATTAGCCCATAGTCCACCACCCCGGCCTAGTGCGGGTTGGCGCACTTCACATACCATAGATCTATTATACAGATTTCCTAATCATATTTTCCTTCAAGTAAAAGTTTGTGGTCAGTAACTGTCAAAACACAACTTCAAAAAGTCAGAAATGTGTCCTGGGATTCGAAGCCGCGACCACCGTCTCGGCAGCCGCGTTCGGTCCGTAACTAACACGCCATCACGGACTTGATAAATTAATATTAACCACAAACAGTTTATGGTTTATGCATTTTTCTAAATAGGACTTGAATTTGCACCCAGTATGCCGATAGCCTTGCCCCAATCACAGTAAAAAAATCAGTTATTTGCATCAGGCTAGGTGGTCGATTTGCGGCGTGAGCTACGCTTTCTCGATATGCGTTAAGCCAGTGCAGTAGTCCAGACGGAATATCAGGTGTGGTTTTAAAAGATTGTAAAGCGGACTTTCCTTCTGCACTGACGCCTCTTCCGAGAATCTTACCGCATAGGTCTTGAGCCTGAATCTTGGAAGTAGACCAATATGTAATCGATCCCCGAAAAGAGTGATAGGTCAGAACTCAGACCCTACCAATTATCGCCATCGCCTCAGTTATTTTAAAGATAATCGAGAGATAGGTATTTAACGCTCGGCTAGTCCGCTACCACAGACTAAGGAGTAAATCACAGCAGTAAATCCGCTACCAGGAGGATCAATCGTTGATCGGGACAGACAATACGGATTTCGATAGAACCGATTAACGGTGATCTTCTAGCGTTTGTTCTGCATCGTTGGGGTGAGGACTGAGATGATTGACAGGCATGGCGAGGCTCTCGCTGTGTGTCATCAGGTTCGCAGGGAACACAGCGCGGTGGGGGTGGCCTCGTGGCTCGTGTCTATCGCGGACGTTCATCTCATCATGGGCGTCCGAAGTGGGGTAGTGAGGGCATCTGGGCCCTTCCCAAGTTGCCCTCCCCGATCAATCAATCAAGTAAGTACTGAGTTTTATCGGAGCTTGTAAATCGTAAAAAATATTTTATCCTTTTATATTCTTGATTAATGTGCTAATAAACATCAGTGCTATAAAGTCCAAATTCACGATAGGGATCAAATGTAATGCTGCCATTTCGACAAAACGAGTCGAAAATTATTATTTTTCGTTATTTATGATAGAAGATTGTTTTCGGATTGCGCATGGGAAAATATTCAGAATTTTCATGACCCCACAGTAGGGTAGTAGTGGGGAGCTTGTTTAAGTGTTGGCAACACTGATAATACCACATTTCACTGGCAACTGTGCTGGCAACAATTTCAACAACTGTCAACATCATAAAATCGATATGTTTTGTGATTATCAATAAAAAATATTTTTTTGTATTGAAAGAAGATGTAGCTACGGATTACTGTCTGCAATTAATTCACTGCAATGTTCAGTACTTAAATATTACTATAACGGCTCATTGAAAACAAAAGAAAAAATTGTTGAAAATGGTTAATAAAGATGTGTTTATGGCAAGGTATTCTGCGTTCAGCCCTTACCGGCTCAGGGAGCGCGAGTTGGGGTGCACGGCGCCCATAGGAGCTGAGGATGCTCTGGCCAAGAGCCTATACTGTGGCATGAAGCCCATAGCGTCGTGGGACTTCGACCTAGGCAAGACTGTGCCCACGGGCGGCGTGTTCAACCTTGAGTTCTCGCCGGACGGGTAAGTGAGCTGCACTAATATTAATTAACACTAGCCTTGACTTTGTACAACTGGCGGCTGCTCTACCACTCGCTGATAACAATTGCACACTTGAGGAAGTCTTTCTAAACTGTTAGCTGAATACAATCGAATTCAATATTTCCACTTCCTATATAATATTCGTGCAAGAATGTCTGTGTTTATATTTAGATTTTTACAATATAAACTTTAGATGTGCACATTGTATGAATGCAGGATTGAAATGTGTTTCTTGTATATTTTATTTTTGTTAAAAATAATTAACTTATTAGCACTTTTGTTAACATGGACAGCATCTTGCCCAGACCAGGAACTATGAACATCATGAAACATTATTTCTATACTACTTAAAATATAATAGTAAGATGTAACACAAACTCACAGCACCACAGGACTTACCTAGGTATATTTAAGGAATATTAAAATATTCTTTATTCAAGCAGTCTTTTCAGAGATGTTTTGAATTATCAAATAATATCACAGCTTTGGAACTCTAGCTGTATAGAAATGGCCTAAGTCACTTTTTACACTATGATTGTTTTTTTCTAAATACAAACTTGGTGTGTAGATTCTCCCATAACATGCCTTTTCAAGGGTATATTGTCACCAGGTATAATTCCAATTAACACAAATACTGTAGTGATATTTCTCTTTTATATTTATTTACTCAGCTTAAAGTTTCATACTCACTCTGGGTTGATTTACCGACCATATATTTGAATTATCCTGAACACTAACTACACATATACAAAGACATGTAAAACATTACTGGCCTTATTCATAAACAGTTTTAAAACCTATTTTAGTTATCAAAAGTTCTGTCCCTTTCAAACAACTTTGGAATTCAATTTGAGTGAAGAATACAAAACATTTGATAGCTGAAATGGGTTTTAAAACTGTCTTTGAATCAGGCCATACAAATATAAAGAAAAACATTACACTATTTCTGGTGGTGTAAAAAAAAATAGAATATCTATGGATTCTTTGTTTTACAGGGCATTGCTAGTGGCAGCATGTGAGAAGAAATCAATACAGTTGTTTGACCCCCTTACACACGAAAGAATTTATTCAGTCAATGGTGCACATTCAGATTGTGTGAATTGTGTCAAGTAAGTATTTAATTACTTATCCATCTTAAGAAATTGCCTAATTTTAGCACATGCTTTTATAATCTCCCTTTTTGTTAACTTCTATTTTATGAGTGTTGAAAGTCAAAATGCTTATAAAATGTTCAAATGCTTCATAAATGCTCAGCTTCCTATAGGTAAATAGAAGAATTAAAATTAAACTGAAATTGTTTTCTCTTGTGTCAGATTGAACATAATATGTACATTTCTATCAGGCATTGCATTTACCATTGGGTAAAGTACTAATAAACAGCAAAATGTGCCAATATTGGTTACTTATTTTCAAATAATAGCAGGAAATATTTGATTGTAATAAATTCGTATTTGAAACTTTAAAGTGATTGTAATTGTAACTATAAAATGTTTTTGTAATTGTAATAATAAACAAATAAATGTAAATAAACAAATAAACCTATTAATTATAACACTTACTGGAATTGCTTATCTTAGATTCAACAATGAGTTCAAATAATTGTTCCCCGCAGATTTCAGTACCAATTATGGAGCGCCTTATTTATCCAAGAATTCCCTCCACAGATTTCTCGACGCGAGAATGTTCGCAACATGTTCCGACGACACCACAATAGCATTATGGGACGTACGCAACTTGAAGAAGAAAATACGCTCACTGCTTGGACATTCGAAATGGGTTAAAAACATAGAATTTTCAATGAAGGACAAACTGTTAGTGACGTCAGGTTTGGACGGCAGTATCTACACTTGGGACATTAACTCGTACACCGAGTACAACCTGGTGTATCAGAAGGTGTTCCACACGTCGAGTCTGATGCGGTGCCGCCTGTCGCCCGACGCCCGGCAAATGGTTATGTGCACCACGGGCGGACTGCTCATTATCATTCACGATTTGAACTTGTCTACGCTAGCTCAGGACTTACATGGATTCAAGGTAGGTACTAGATACAGTGCCACTAGAATTTTGTATAGTAAACATTTGTTATTGGCGGTAGGTCTCCCATATGCGAGAGGCCGCCTGGTTAGGTACCAACGCAATGTCTATTTTTCCCGCTAAACTGCAGTGTAAATGTACTGTTGTGTTCCTGTTTGAAGGTCATTGTAGCCAGAGTAACTACTGGACATAATGAGACTTAACATCTTATGTCTGAGGATGGCGAGTGCAGTGGAATGCCAAGGATTGCTTTGTAATTAACGGTGTTTGGTATTGCTACTGTCCATGAGCAGTCATATCGCTATTACGCTAATAATATAATCTAACATCAATCATACTTGCAAAACTTCACGCATTCAAACATTAATTTCCTCCTGTCACTCGCAAACATGTCACACTCTGGTTTCGAGTCCAGGAATCGGTTCAGTGTTATATAAGTGTCTGTTATCTGTTGTACATGCATAAACTTACGCCTTTTTCCCTGAAGATGTAGGCAGAGGTAGGTAATCAGGACACCCACGTTTCGCCTTAATTTTTCCATCCTACGCTGTGATAGGAGACGATCATATCGCCATATCGAACACTAATTCTTGACTTCAGGCTGATAATGAATAGAAAAATCCAATATCACTTTGTCCGACCCGGGATTCGAACCCGCGACCTCAGCGTTGTAATCGCACCGTAGTACAACTACGCCACCGAGGCAGTTGTGTAAATGTGATCTGTTGTTTATATCTTAAATCCAAACCTAGGTATAAGCTTGCCGGCGCAAATATACCCTCCAACCTCTCGGCTCTATTTGAGGACCCGTTCGTCGTAGAATGAAGAAGCAATTAAACAGTGCTTTTTAATTAAACCGTCCTCTCAACATCTTTGTCAAACAATGAGATATTACATTTATCCATTCAATGCATTTATCTATCTCCGATTGATACAATGATTAATTAATTATATGTACGGCATTACATCACACATTAAGCGCAGTGCCAGTCACTTTGTGGAGCTAGATTAATGAACATAAAAGCAAAGGCAAAGTATACTGCCAAGACATTTGAAAAATAATTTCCATGCGGTTGATAACTGAGCCGGGTTGTGAACAGGGCTTTATCATTACCGAGAGAACAATTTTATTAATTCGCTCCTATACGTAAACGCAAGAGGCGGTCCAGGCAATCAGCTGTGGACTACGACCTCCAATAATGCTACATCTCATTTAGATAACGGCATTCTGGTATTGTGACAATAAAATTCTCGTTAATATAAACGGCCTTATTTATAGAAAGGTTTAAAACCTATTTAAGTTATCGAATGTTTTGTTCCTTTCGAACGAATTCTGTTTGAGCGAAGAAGACAAAATTCTATATCTAATAAAGGTTTTAAATCTATCTATGAATTAGGCCGTAAATCTAAACTTGCACACTAACGCAACAATCAAAGTGATTTAAATGCATAGAAACAAAATTACGCCGCTAATATAATTACTTTACTGTATCACAAAACCGGTTACAATTGTAAGATATGTATGGATAAACTCAAATAATATATTTTAATACTTAAAACAAATCAAATCCTAATCCAACTAAAACATAATTTTTGAAACCCAACATTCTTTTTGAGATATGCGAGGATAAACATACAGATATAAATACATTTATGAAATTTGGCATAATCAGACGCTGGTATACTAACATATTATCCAAAAACTGTGCAATTCTGACAATATTACATACATACAGGTCGAATTGATAATCTCCTTTTTTTGAAATCGATAAATAAATACGTATAAAGCCCCAAACAAAAAAATACCTAAATAACTTAAGTAACAGTAGGACATCATAAATAAATAACGGAGTCATTAATAAATATTAAATTGTTATCTGTACTTTTAATCTGTATATCATTGCGCTATAAAAGGTTGCATGTTGTAATTACGTTATGTTTATGAAATACCTACTAGTATTTTTAAATTACATCATTATCAAATTATGAAATGTACACATAAGTACAGGGACGTGTGGCAAAACGGCAAATTAATGTTAAATTAAAAGCACATGTAATATTTTTTTAAATAAAACATCTGTATCGGTGTCTGTATCAAGCCATATACGTCCCACTGCAGGGCACAGCCCTCTTTTACAATCGAGAGTACGGTTGAGACTGGTTAGGCCATATACTCCACCACGCTGGCCTAGTGCGGGTTGGCGAACTTTACATACCGTAGAGAGACTTTAAAATCGCCACGGTATGCAGGTTTCCTCACGATGTTTTATTTCACCGTTGTAGTGCGTGGTAATTGACTATCAATACACATATAACTCCGAAAAGTCAGAGGTGTGCCCTGGGTTTTGAACCCGCGACCACCGTGAACATTTTGGAAGTCGCGTCTGGTCCGTTACCAACAGGCCACCACGCACTAGAGTCAACTTTAAAAATCGCAGCGCTAACAAATTCCGCAAATGTTCTCAATTTAGTAATATGGTTTTAGATTTATTTATGCAAAATTATAGTATTTATATTGTAAAATATATTTTGCATTTTGCAATTTTAACTAAAACATAAGGACTGAGGTTGATAGCGCGACAATTGTTAAATCAACATTTATTATGCTGACTGACTTAGGTCAATATAGTTGTTATTGGAGATTCGTTACTTAATTTATTTTAGAGACCAAAACGACGATAAATATGCTAATATAAACTATATTTAGACTATGTAAAAATTAAAGTGGATAAACGACTTCGTTAACGTCGTAGGAAGGCGCTGGATGCAAGTGTCTTCTGTCAACGCTGTGGGGAACCTTGAGTAGAGCTTATGTTAAGCATTGGACTTAATACGGTGGCAGATGATTATAACAGGAATCAAAAGAAAAAGGGTCACAACATAGTAACCCTTATTCATAGACAGATTTAAAACCTATTTTAGTTATCGATTGTTCTGTCTTCTTCCCTCAAACTGAATACTAAAGTTGGAAGGGAGAAAACAGTTATAGATAAAAAAAAGTTTATAAATCTGTATGAATTAGGCTGTAAGACTCTTGACCATGGTGCGATAACGGCATTGTATAAGGCACAAAATCTTTGAACCGTCACCACCTGGCAATAGAACGATATAGTAAGCTATCTCGCCTGTTACGTTGATAGCACGTTCGCACCTTGTAGTGGGCAAACCTTAGCAGAGAAATATGGGAAATATAGTACAAATAAAAAATATATTTATCTCTACGCTAATTGAAACCATAACATGGAGACAAGTTGCAGCTACTGCGTCCATAAGTTGTGAAACTTTATCTACAATTATTTCTTAATTTTGTACCATTCTCAAATGATTTACACGAGGAATCCAATGTTTTTTGCAGCCAAACCTTTATCGACTGATGCAAATGAGCCAACAATTAATACCAATAGCTGCAATGTACGACCATCTGTTCGATAGGAGCCGTAAGGAAAATCGTGTTGAATTTGTATCCGACTTCCCTGAAGGCAACGACGCGGAGGTCGTCAGCGCGTTGCAGGTACGTACCTACTTGACCTCGTAATAAATAGCTATTTATGTATTTCTACGAATTTCTGGTAAAGGGCATACAATGCTAATAAACACGACGCGCCGTGTCCTCGGAGAAGAAGGAAGAGGTGTCACCTAGATTCGCCGAATCGACTCAGTCTTGAGATGTGAATGAGGGCGACTCTATTGAGTCGTTGAACATAAATATAACTTCGGTTTAGCTTCATTAAATGACTTCCATTACAGATTCACCCTCAAGGATGGAGCGCGTTAAGTAGGAATATAAGTCACGATGATAAATCTGAGGTAAGTATATTCATTCTTTTATTCTAACTCGAAAAATACGTCAGAATTGGTGGTATGATTGATATTCGTATTCGCTAAAATCAAAGTAGCTAATATTAAATAATAATATTTATTAACCCAAGAAAAACAAGAAATCAAGAAAATCACAAAACATGATTGCTTAATACTACTTAGAGATCACATATAATTAGATACAGTATTCTCTTATCTGCCCTGCGCTAAGCTATGCACATAACTAAGATGTAAACCTACCATAAAGACCCTGGCATTCAGGACTAGCATGTGGCTATCGAGTGTTTGATTGGTTGATTTATTTCAGAAAATAAGTTTAAAAATCGATCCTTTCCTAACTAGACATAATCAAGGTTTCGGACTATTATTTTGTTGAATTTGACTCTAATTAAAATTTTTTTTTCTCCAGACTAAGACCGGAAGTGGTAAACGAACTTGATCGCTATTCAAAACGGTCTATTCTGAAAATAGATTAATCGAGTGAAGGATTTATCGACCCTCGTATTTAACTTGTTTTAATTAGATCAATCCCTAACAGGATAGGATCTTGAGGCTTGTAACAATCTAGATCCGAGGCAAGAGCGTGTAGTGTAACGTGGTGTTACAGTGGACGTGCATCCACGACATCCAGCCGCGCGACTGGGCCAGCGACAAGAGCACACGTGACAGCAGCCGCTCGCGCGCGCCTCCCCCGCGCCGCCCGCCGCCGCGCCCCGCGCCCGCGCGCGCCCGTTTCCGCCCGCTGCCGCGCTCGCGCCCGCACACGCTCATGGGACTGCCGCCGTACGTACCCACTGCTCACATGCCGCACCCCCTCTATCTCTCTCTCTTCAGCCGCAGCTAGTCCACTGCTAAACATAGGCTTCCCCATGGTTCGCCACATAGACTTCCCCATGGTTCGCCACATAGACCTGTTGGAAGCGGTCTGCATCCAGCGACTACCTGCGACATGCCCCACCCCATCCAAAAACGCTCAATATTTACTCCTAATTACTGCAGTGGACATTGTTGTGTGCACTGCCCATGTACCAAAACCAAGACAGCTACACTCAGTGGAAGAAGAAGGAAAATGCTCTCACAATGTAAAAGTGACCGCGTTAGCGCAATCAATAGTGTCGCTTGCGGTATGTGTCCCTATTGTATGAACATTAAATATCAAGTCATATAAGGTGATCACTAACCTGAACATCTGCTTTGAAGTGCTGGATGATGCGCCGGCACACCAAATCACTATTTTACACCAAAACCGAACCATGGAATACTGTCCGTGAAAATCAAAATATAGCACACCGCGATGTTTCTTTCAGCTCAAAATGCACCGAACTCGCATTGGATCGGCGGAACGCCGCCTGAGTCCATAATTTTGTAACCTACCCACTTATAAAATTATCAATTGCCCGAACAGACAAAATCAGAATCAGGTCCTAAAATACGTACCCTAGAACGTAGTGATTACTTTATGACGTACCCTGACATCTGCCTGAGTAGGATCGACACACAATCACTAGAACCGAAATATGCCCTGTAGTAGATTCCATTCTCATCTCGAACTCATTTTAGGTAAACTTTCATTTTAAAATGAAAAAAAAAAATCTTATTACCATAACCAATGATATAATATATTGTCTGTGCAGAACGGGCGCTCGGGGCATGGCGGAAGAGGCGCTAGCGGAGCCCGAGGCGGGGCCGAGCTCGTCGGCGGGCGACGCGCGAGCATACCGCGGCACCTCGCCCCCCGCCACACCCCCGCCCGCCGCCGCCGCACTCGCAGGGGTACTCCATGCTTTATACTCTCTACACACCGCATTATACATGGTCACAGACTAGCAAAACACATTATTAATATTAGAGAAGTTGATCGTGGAACAAAAACTTTCTTATATTTCCCAGGGATTGTCAAGTATTCAAAACGACGTGTGGGAGGCCTCCATCACGCTCAAGCAGAACAGAATGCTGCAGGAACTGTACAGCAGGCGAGTCTTAATTTCTCGTCCTCTTATAAGCGTAACTCGTTATTTAATAAATATTGTCGTTTTTGAGTCATAAAAAATCCTTAAATAATGAAAATTTGCAATAACGATTTTTTTTGTGCATTTTAGATGTTATAAAACTGTATATTTTATGGTAATAGGATTGCGGTTATATTGCTTAATTCGACCTACTAGAAATATGTTACAAGATATAACTCTCAGTTTGTCTCATTTGTTCAGCAATAGGACGTGTAGTTATATGTAGTTGTTTATAATTATGTATACGGATTGGCAGGCCGGTGCGTCGCGGACAGATGCGGCGCAACTTCAACATGCAGCGCATCACGGGCATCAACACGGGCATCGCGCCGCCCGCCGCGCAGCGCCCGCGCCTGCTGCGCGCGCCCGCACTGCGCCACGACGCCGCGCACAGGTACGCACTAACACCCGCTATGTTACCTTGCTGCAGTAGCGAAATGATTTCCTAATATACAAAAGTGAGAACCCGGCAAGTGGATTCTCGCTATTTTATGCTACTAGCATCATAGTGTAGTGCCAGTATTCAAAAATGCTTTAGAACATTTCCTAAAAGAGTGGAAATCAGGCAGGTGAACCATGGACTATCTTTATATAAAAATATAAAAAATGATCTGCTACTTGATTTAATTTTGCTATTGCTGATTTTTAGAGCCCTAGGCAAAATCAGACATTGCGAAACTCATTTTGATTTACATGGATTAAATCGTGCGGTCTCTAATAATATAAGCCAATACAAATTTCTTCACAGCTTGTCGCCATCCACCTCAGGTCACACCTCGAAAGACATCGCGACGGAGGACGAGTCCATACCCAAGCACGTCATACGACAGAACAAAGACCGACTTCTCTACTACATTGAAGAGACTAATGAAGGAAAAGGATTTATCAAAGTGAGTAATAACAAACCCGATTTAATAAATAATATCTGCCATCAGATTAAAAAATCTGACACCTGCTTGGAACCCTATACATTTCAGATCTTGTGTATGCTGGTCTTTGTCCGAGTGAATGCGATATTCCACCAGCAAATGAATGATGAATGTCCTCAGGAGTTGTGCTACTCGGCGGACGGGCGGCTGGTGTGCTCGCCGTTCGGGCGCGGCATGCGGCTGCTGGCGCTCAACGAGGACTGCAGCGAGCTGCCGCACTGCGTGCAGAAGCTCACCCGGCCGCGCGAGATGGTGGACGTGGGCCAGAGCCTCGGCATCCACCGCGACCTCGTCGTCAGCTCCAAGTTCAGCCCGCGCTACCACATGCTCGTCACCGGCTGTCTAGAAGGCAAGATCGTCTGGTACCAACCCTACAGCGGCGAGGCTCTATACTAGTTACTTAATAAATTAAATTATAATTCCTTTGTTTTTATTTTCCTAAGTAGCATCAATTGTCACAATCTGTTGTTTAGAGTTAGTGGAAGAGTGATGAGATTAATAATACCAAATCGAATTAAAATGTTGTTTGGTTTCACATTTTTGTTATATTATCCCAACAAGTAGAGGCGTTAATTTAGTGCGCTATTATGACCGCCTAGAGCGCCAGAAACAGGCGTTGTTATTTTGTACGCATTCTCGCCCAGGTCGCTGATAAACTTTCGACAAGGTATACAACAAGTCATGACAGATTTAACGATCAGGGTGGACTTTTATATAGCACCACTTACGCAGTATAAACCGCAATAGACAAAAAGAAACGGTTTAAATAATATATTTAATCAACAAGTATACTCATATTTCATTACTACTATTGCCATGATTTTGTATAAAATCTTAATATTGTACAAATAGCTTGATTTAAATGTGTCCGCCCTCCTTGAGCTTGGCGACCAGGGTGTCCACGTCGGGTACGATGGAGCCGGCCTGCCTCACCGGGGGATCTTCTACCGACACCACCTTGATTCTCGGCGCCAGGTCCACGCCGAGGTCTTTCGCTGTCATCTTCTTCAACGGCTTCTTTTTGGCTTTCTGGATATAATATAATATTTTATTAAAGAGCAATAAATATCTTGAACTCAATATGTAATCAAATCAAATTGAATATATGATGTGTGAAATCAAAACACTGCATTTCAAATTATTCGTTTCTTAAAGTACTCCAATTTACAATGTCCCTCATCGATCAATTATACACTAGATACAACATGAGCGCTTGAAAAATGGCACCGAAAAAGAGTGCTTAAATCACGAGTAAGCACTCTTTCGCCTTCAGTCGCGCGCCGACCGTTGCTTGTGACAATGCCTAAATGCTCCGTAAAAAAGTGCAAAAACAACACGCTTACAAAGCTTAAAACTCATGGGATTTCGTATTTTCGGTAAGTAAAATTAATTTACTTGCTTCCTACTTTAATCAATATGTGAAATTGAGTACCAATAATTAAATATAAATTAATTTAGCAACCTAAAATCAACAAGAGCTGCTTCGCAGTTGTCTCTTTCGACACGCTTAAATAGACAAGGATGAGTAGCGTCATGATTTGGAACAGAATATACATGGAGTAGTTTTATTTTGTATTTTTTAGTTACTAATTTTAAATAATTTAAACTTATTATAGGTATATTAAAAATTAACATCAGAAATATTTATTACAGATTATAGAATTTATTATATTATGTACAGACTATGTTAAAATATATTAAAAGGAGACATTGTGAAGTAAATATAAAAAAATAGTTGTGTGTCAACGATTTTTGTTTCATTTGTTCATGATTTTGCCATATTCGTACAACATTTAACATAATGTAAAAGAAAAATAAACTTAAGTATATTTATTTATTTAAATCTTTATTGTACACAGAAAAATAACATACAGAAACAGAAAACCAAAAAAATAATTATTTTATAATTTTTTTCGATTTATCATTTTTACAAAATAATCACATTTTACATATCATATTTCATTATTACAATACAATAGGTAATAACTTTACCTATTATATTGTAGATTTTTATGTTCATGTTAATTCATAGAAAAAATATGTAACAATTCGACTCCATTGCGCCCTTTATTCCGCTGTCCAACTAAAGTCATAAAATTTTATTACTTTCGAGGACGTCTCATTCAAAAAGGGACTTTATGCCCCAGGAATAAGGTGAAATTTGTGTTACTTTGTGATCTTCTTGTTCAGTTTTTTGTTTCAATGCATCGGTGCCACTTTTTAAAGGAACATTTACAGGGAACTGTGTATGTAGTGTATAATTGATCGATGATGTCCCTTCATATTTCCCACCTCTATTACCTGTTCAAACCTTATTAAATAAATCTGTGAATAAATCTAATAAGGATCAAGTAAGTAAGGTGTTTGTTGTCCTGCTTACCATGATGTTGGGCAGTGTGGCGTATCTGGGCTCGTTGAGCCTGAGGTCCGCGCTGAGTACAGCGGGCAGCTTCGTCTTAATCACCTCCAAGCCGCCGTCGATCTCGCGCGTCACTGTTAAACCCGCATCAGTCTTCTCGACCTGATGACGAATTACACCAGCTTATAGGAAAGAACTTATTTGTACTGTATCAGCACATATACGTCTCACAGCTCACTGTAGGGCATGGGCCTCTTCTACGATTGAGAGGGAGGCCATATAGTCCACCACGCAGGCCTAGTGCGGGGTGGCGGAACTTTGTTGAACATAGTGTATCGGTTTGTTTTCAGTTATGCTTTCGTTATGTCGTAATGTGTTGTAGTATGTTTTCTGACATTAATTTATATGCAATGAAAACATTGACCGCAATGCACACACATCGTTTTATGTGCGCAAGTTTCAGTGATTATAATTTTGCATTCTAAAATATTTTGGAGGATTTTATCAGGAAATTACGATAACATGTGTTTTATTTTCTTATGGTCCTGTTAATTTATCTTATTAAATTTTATAGTATCAGATAGAGAAGTAACTTTAGTAATTATTTTAGATATTGTATAAAATAATAAGCGAAATATTTGCGATAAAATTGTCAACTCAAAGGAATATCAATAATACGCTCGCAGCGTCGCGGCGGTAGTAACACTGATAAAAAGATTTGAATCTACATCAAAGGTTATCAATTAGCTTGAGATAAAATATTCGTAATTTTTTATATATTTTGTTTCGTAAAAAGATTTTTTTATACTAATGGCATTTCATTGAACAATTACCATCCAAATTCTTGACACATTTATAATTTTAATAAAAAAAAAATATCGGAGATTTAAAACTCCAGAACTCATAAATCTGCTTTAATTAAAAAATAGATAATTCTCAAACAAAACCTCACCTTAGAGGCGAATGTGCCTTGTGGCCAATCCAATAGAGCTGCAATCATCTGTGCTGTTTGGTTGGAGTCATCATCAATAGCCTGAAGCAAGAATTATTGGAAATTAGCTGTAATTCATATAGCTGATGGCATAAAATTACTATATAGTACATAATTTTATTATCAAATGTTACCTAAATAATGTAGCATTGTTTTTTAATACTATATATTTATTCTGGAATTTTACTTGTGACTTTTTACCATCTTCAAGAAAGACCAAACTTCCTAAATGGATTTTTTATCGATAGATTTTTGATACATAAACCATTTGCATATTCATTTATTAATACACTGGCTGCTGTGAAATGACACATTGTTTTTTTTAGCAAAGTACATGCAGCAATGAATTATTTACTTATACTACTTATAAACAAAATTAATAGCACATTGTTTTGATACCATATTCAATGTGTTAAAATAAACTAACAAAGTTTTCTAAAATCATACCTGCTTTCCAACAATAACAATGTCTGCTTTCTCATCTTGTGACAGTTTAGCAAGGATTTTAGCCACATGCAGGGGCTGAAGAGTCTCGTATTCCTTGCCTGCTACTTCCACATGGATGGCCCGGTCGGCGCCCATAGCCAAGGCAGTTCTGAGAGTTTCCTAAAAACAATACACATTTTATTTATAACAAAAGAGAAGGTGTAATTAAAACTTTTTCGATCAAAAACAAATTAAATGTTCACTCACTTGAGATTGTGCCGGTCCACATGAGACAGCAATGACTTCGCTTGCAATTTTCTTTTCCTTCATCCTGACTGCCTCCTCCACGGCAATCTCATCAAAAGGGTTCATTGAGTGTTTCACCCCATCTGTCACCACACCAGACTTGTCTGGCTTAACTCGGATCTAAAATGCAATATAAACCTTTATACACCTACCTTGGATTTTATCCAAAACATATTTTGTATGCCAAATATTTGTTTGAACTTTTTGGTCCATATTAATAATTTGATAATGTGCGACACATTTAATAGTGTTAATTAGTATTTTTTAAACTGTATATTATTTGACAACTCTTTATTTGCGAATACTCAGTATAAAAGCCATAGAGGATTGTTATGTGGATTGATATATAGCAGCGAAGCAATTTTAACAATAAACGCGAATCTTTATGTACAATTCACATATTGATATATGCGAAGATATTATCACGATTTACTTAATTAATGGTTCCCACAACTTAAAAACCGAAAAAATTAAGACTTCAAGGTGTCCCATATCACTGATAAGGGCAAATGTGGGGCTACGTATAGGAATAGTTAGTAATTATTTTGTTAATAAAAAAATGAAAAACGATGCCAACTCATAGTACTATTAAATTTTTATGTAACTTACATTTACAAATTCTGCAAATGTTCAGTATGAACTTGAAAATAATAATGAAAAGTAACCTTTGCACTCAGGCATAACTTACTTTTACAGCGTAGTCAATAACTCGCTTTACACCAACCAAAACACGAGACATTATTGTGTATTCACTATTACTTTTAATTAACGCTAAAATAAAATTTAACAATGTTTAATAAAAACAAAATAACTTCGGGTACGAAGTCCTGAAATAAAAAGTTATTTTAGAGATGGGACATGATAACTCACTACAATTCCCGATTGTGAGTTGTTAGATGATCTAATCGATTTAAAATGAACGCCTTTGATCTGGCTTATGAAAAATAGTTAATAATTAATTTATATAAAAATAGAATCTTAAAGTGTGAGTTTTGTATTTAAATAAAATGCGAATTACCATTAGAGATAAATTGTACAAATAAGTTGTCTGACCGCAATCCGATGGCGGCAAATTTAAACTTATGTCAAGCGGCTTAAAGCTAATATCATCAAAAATTTCCCTTTTTTTAGCTGCTGCTCTTGTGTAAGACTCACTTCCACAGCAGTGGATTGTTCGCAAGTAACAAGGGACGGCACGTGGTTATCGCGAATCGTAGTAAACCACCAGCAAACTGGCACTCGAAGAATTCCATTGGAGGTGCACTATCGCCCGAACCTGCTTTTACCTCAATACTACTATAGTACAGCTATAGTAGTGGCGGGACAATGTATGTATGTATGTATCAGCCCATATACGTCCCACTGCAGGGCACGGGCCTACTCTACAATCGAGAGAATCGATAGAGAGTGTTTAGGCCATATAGTCCACCACGCTGGCCTAGTGCGGGTTGGCGGACTTACATACTGTAGAAATTCTTTAAAATCGCTACGGTATACAGGTTTCCTCACGATGTTTTCCTTCACCGTTAAACGTATATATAACGGCGGGACAATACGTGACATTTTATGTTAAACCAAGTTTAAAATATTTATAACACGCTTATTTTTCAAATTATTTTACTGTCCTATTGTTTCAAGCAGCGGGAGTCATTATATCGATCGCCAGCCGATATTCTGGACAGCACTACATTTGCCATAAAATGCAATGAATTTGCCTGCTAATATTAAAAAAGATAGAAAAAAACAAAATTCCACTTAAAATGTTTATTTCACTTCAATGAATGTCACAAATATACATTTGAGTTTATTGAAAAAATGACATTTAGAATACTCGTAAATATTTACACTGTTGTAGGATATTTCCATAACAAGAATATGTTGTTACCTTTATTTCATCTCTGTCAATAAACTGAAATGCTGCATATACTATATGTACCCATACACTTAAAACGATAGCATAGATCATATTTGTATCACTACAACTATTAGAATTTGAATTCTTTGTATTTCTTTGCATGCTTTGACTCTGTTGTTTGTTGCCTTTTTCGCTTGTTCTGAAATAATAAAATATTCATTGATATAATTGTGTAACATTTTCTTTTTTTACATTAAAAAAACAGCCTTTCTGAGGCACCTGCGATATATGTTTGAGGTGTCCTTTTGAAATTAACATTCATCCATCCTCACTAACAGGGAGGTCATATAAACCTCCTGCCAAGGATTTCGACAAACTGGCTGAATGTAGTAATGAGCGTGGTGTACCTTCTGCCTTGCGACGTGGTCGGCGAGCATGTCGGAGAGGTCCTCGTGGTCGCGCGGGCGCGTGTCGCGCAGGTGGCGCTCGTAGCGCGCCGCCACGGCCTCGGGCTCCAGCTCCAGCTCGGAGGGGTCGAGCGCCACGTCCACGCCGGCCGCCGCGCCGCCCGCGCCCGCGCCCTCGCTCGTGGCGCCCGACGCCGCCGCCGCGCCCGCCGCGCCGCCCGCACGCTTGCCTGCACAGAATAACAACAATCAATAACTCTACCTATTGACAACAATGTACAGCAATTAGCTCCTTCAACATATAAGTCATCTAACATCTATCTAGTTCTAATTTGGGAAAATTAGAACTACAAATAGAATAAAAAAATATCTATTCAACACATTGTTTGAAATATGTTTTCATAATACATATAAACAAAAAGAATTTGTACTCGTAATCTTATAGTATTAGTATTTCCAATTTAATAAAATGTGAGGAGAGATAAAGTATTCTTATTATTTTGACAACAGCGCTTTCGGCGACCGAAGATGGTAGACGACCTATAGTTATGAATGAATACAAAATTGGATGACGCGATAAACGTCAAAACGGCCATCATGGGGTGCCGCTAGTATAGTATACAAACTGCATATTATTGATATGGCGAAATTATGTGATAGTAAATAATCATTTAGTTGATGTCTTGCTATGAAGTTGAAAAACAATGTCCCATATGTATGAGGCTATCACGAGCCGTATGTGAGTGAGTATATAAGTGGAGCGTGTACCCGGGTTGGCGGCGCTGATGTCGTACACATGCGTGGAGGCCATCATGCCGGCCGTGAGTCCCACGCGCCGCTCCGGCAGCACCTGGTACAGCGCCGGCGTGTCCCCGCTGCAAACACATCATATCGCTACAATTATTATCCATGCACTTTTCAAACCTAACATCTCCCGCTAACTTAATCATCTCACGTAGATGTGTATAGCCGATGATTATGATGAATGTATTTGGATACATTCAAAAGTTTAATTTTATTTAAACAGTATTGCTATTGATTAACTAATTACTTAAAAAGTCATCATTTTGAGCCATTTGAAGTCAGCTAAACATATGCCTTCAAGGATTTCAATGCGCTTTCAGAAGCGGGCTGCATACAGTGACCTCAACTTGTATTAGACTATCTGTCCCTTTCTTTGTGATTATAGTAGTTTAGTTCCGAACACAGATGTATGTCCTAGGATTCGAACCAGGGACTATCGTTTTGGTACATCGCGTCAATACTTTTTATCGCTGAATTCGCTGAGTACCACTTGAACCGCCTCGAATACAGTAGTATAATCACTTTGTTTAAAAAGTCTCACCCTTCGATGTCGTTGTCGAGTTTCTTCTTGCGCAGCTCGATGGTGTCTGGCGTCTCGACCCCTGGCGGCACGGAGCTGACGCCCAGGGGAGTGACGAGTCCCTCGCCCGGCGTGGCCACGCCCGCAGACACCTCCTGCTCGCCGCCGCCGCCCTCGTCGCCAGACTCCTCTGCACACACACAACACATGAAGACTTACACATGACACACACAAACAACTACAATTGACGTAACTGGCAAATTTTTATTTCTGTTACCAGTTGCAGCAACTAAATGTATCGTAAACGATTATAACAATTTGAATACAATTTAAAATCATGAGTCGCTCTACGCGTATCACAACTGGTAGAATGTATTAGTTGACAGGTACAACTATGTGTTTGGAATTATTTTGCCACCAAATACAGCAACTGAAAAACCACATTTACTTATACTACGGCGCAGTTTCTAAAAATATTGAATTTATCGTAGAAACGTTTATTACGAATTGTCATTTGCCGTGACAGAAATCTCAAAGTTGCTAGATGTGTACAGCGCCATATAATGCATTTCTTAAAGAGGAAATTAAAAACACGCCATTATAATACAACAACAGATAAGTCTAACATTACCTTCTTCAGATTCCTCTTCCGACTCCGACTCCAATTCGCCCCACATCGTCCTGTCGATGTCTTGGTCTTCAATATCCTGGGAATAATATTATCATAGATTATTTAACTTGAATTTATCGACCCTCATACTCGCAGGGTGGATGGACTAAAGGTTACAGACTTAAGACCTCTCAATTGTGGCATCTTATTGTGTGATTTCAAACAACAATAAAACAAACCTAATATTAGATTATTTTCTGAAAACATAATATTTGAACTCCGCACGCAAATCCAAAAGAATACTAAGAGTGGCATTCATTTTTAAGTTAAAGTAGTAAGAAAAATACAAATACTCACGTCTTGACCAGTGTTCTGGTGTCCAAACACATCACCATACAATGGTTTGCCCATCTCGTCGACGGGGGGTTTGCCCCACCCGCCCGCGTGGTAGCCGAACGCGCAGCCCTCGGGGATGGGCGCATTCAGCCCAGGGATCTTCAGGTTGGGGTAGGAAGGCGGAGGCCCGTAGCGTTGCTGGGCAATCAGCCAAGGCGGCGGCACCTGAATAAACGCATAAAGAATCTTAAATGTTTTTAGGAAATGAGAAGAGTTTTGGGTAGTTGCATTAACAAATACAATCAGAATAAAATTAGTCTTATTAGAATAAAAAATAACAAGCATTTCCCAGTGCAATTTTAGAAGAATTGAATACCCAATATTAGGTTTCTAAAAACGATAGCAAAATTGGTTGCATAAATTATCTAAGTTTCACTAAGAAAATCTAGATGCACCATCTTTACAAATCCCCATGATGAGACAATATTGTACGAAGTAATTTGTCATTGCTAATTCATTTATCTATAAATGCGCCTTTAGTTTAATTTGAAGCTATGCTAACCTTGTGCGAGCCAGGTCCTACGGGCATGCCAAGTGCTGTCCTCAGTTCTTCAGACAGATCTCCGGGCTTCTTCTCCCGCAGCCGGGTCTCGAACTCCTTGCCCTCGTAGTACAGATCGCCGTGGATTGTCATGCGGGGTTTTGTTTGCCATCTATTTGTAATAAGGTATGTTAAGTAGTTATTATATTAATTACAAATAAAACATTTTTATGGTCTCGCTGTGGAAATCGAATTCACGGCCTATTTTTTTACAGTCGACTTTTTAAAGAACAAGGACACAGCGTTTTTATATGCAAATTGAAGGAAAGAAGGAGTTCTTTGTCCAGCTATTTTTACTACAATTTTGATTTTGACGAGCCGTTTTAGTTCTTGCCTTGAAAATTAACTCATGGATCATATCATTAGACTGTAGACATCTTCGGGTTTTTCAGATTGGCAATCGCTCGTTACATTTTAAAATAATTAAAGTACAAACAGAATCGTAACCAAAGTAAAAAATGAATTAGAACTTACCATTTTGTCTACGACGGCAAAATTATCTTGAAATCAATCCTATATATTGGTAAACATACAGATATAGAAAATGCACATAAGATTACACTATACCGATTGGAAAAGTGAAAGATAAAATAATTGAACACTAGTTGTCTCTTTCTAAAATTCTTATTGTTGCACCTCAAAGGATCAATGAACAGGGACAGCTAGTTGTTACTCATTTGTTTCGTCTCTGGATTGAGATTTAAATTGATAAGTTATTTCTCAGTACATTTTCTCTGTCTGTGGAGTGTGGATAAGTCAACCAGTTGTCACACTGGATACAATGACGTCATAATTGAGTGAGTTAACTCACTTTTAAGACCACCATTGCTTCTCATTGAAATTGTAAAATAAGCGTTTATTATTTCATTATCAAAAATGCCAAAATAAAAGTTACTGTAATATTATCTAATCCTTTTAGGTAAAAGTAGGAGCCTGCCAGTTTTGTCTACTTTCTCGAGGCATCTTCGAGGTTACATATGTATACTTTTTATACTCACTTGAAGAACGCGTCATGCAGTTTCTGGTAATCGATGTCGATCTTGCCGAGCTTGGGCCGCGTGCGCTCCCGCATTTTCGCCTTGAGGGTCTTGGTCTCCTCCTTGTCCTGAAGCGAGGCTCGCATCTCCATGATGCCAGTCTTCTTGATGAAGTCCGGCAGGTCGAATGGGGGTTTCTCTATACCACGCTTCCCTTGCAGATACTGGTGCAAAAACAATATAACTTGTTTTATTAACTGTGTTGTAAACTGATTTTGAAAACAGTATAGTAAAAACTGATACACACTGATGGTGTGAACTCATCTTTAGCCATAGAAAGGCCATTGATAAACAAAAGAAATAATAAACTAATCTAGTTCCTTTTCAATCTGCATTACGTAAACATCCACCAAACCCGAAAATCTTGGGTATAGATTTGAAATCTATACAGAAAAAGAGCATAATGTAATTAGAATGTCGGTACCTTCCGCTTGTAGCACCAGTGTCGCGGCACCTGCACGGTGTTCCGGTGCGCCTTGAGCTGCACGAGCAGCTTGGGGTCGCGCGCCGTGACGTCATACATCTCCACCACGTCGGGCCGCGACACCAGCTGCTTTAGCTCCGCCACCGACAGCCGCGACAGCTTCTTCAACTTCCGCTTAGACAGCCGCTCTTTCTCGTCCGCCGCGTTTTTCTACACATAGCGTTGACATTTTTTTTTTTTGTAATAATGTAATAAATAAATACACTCAACAGTCCGAACTCCACACTAAGATGTTGTGTTGTAGGAATCTAAAATTATGAGAGCCTATTCGGAATAAAAAACACACAAACCAGAAACAAATACATGCTTGTAGGGACACAAACATATGTTTCAGTGGTGGGTCGAATCTAATTCCCGTTTCCCAACAGGTATTAAGCGAACTGCTTTCAAAAAGTGTAACTAAAATTATGTCTGTAATCTGAATATACATATATAGGAATAATTACCTCAGCTGCCTCTTCATCAGCTGCAAACTGGTCTTGTATCTTCTCTTGCGGCTTGCTGGGCTTGGGCGCGTCTTTTCCCTCGTCTTTGATGCCATCTTCTCTCTTCTCAGTGATCTTGAATGCTTCCAGTATACGATGGAACTGTCTGTACATGGGCTCCAGCTCGTGGAACTGAATGCTTTCTTGAACATACCTTTACAACAAAGAATGTATTTTATGAAGAGTAATGAATTTTAGTTTCTAAATGAATAAATAATTTCATGGCAGAGTGCAGCCTGCTAAGAACAACTGTAACTTTGTTATCTATTTACCTAGTAATAATTAATTATTTTAACTACTGTTTACACTTTTGCATTTGCTAAAAAAGAGTTAATGGTGGTTAAAGCTAGCTGTACAAATTACTGAAATTATTTAGCTCTTTGGATAATCAGACATATACTGGCCATATTATATTTATATTATGGCTTATGTGTCAGATATGTACAAGTAATATATTTGCACATAATACTTACTCAATATCAGCCTCCTTTTTGTTTTCTTTATCACTGGACCTGCCACTCTCATCTTGACTGTAGCTTTGGTCCTCCTTTTTCTTTGCTTCTTCTTTCCGCTTCTGCTTAGCTTCTTTCTTCTTCTTCTTTTTCCTTTTATTCTTGTTTACTTTACTCTGTTGAATCTGTAGAATGAGGTTTATTTAAAAATACTGAGACAACCATAATAAGAACTTGTTTTACACAAAAAAAATATGTGTATGTATATTTTAAAAATACTCAAAATTAAATTGAAAACAGCAGTTTTGTTTAAACAGGTGAATCATTTAAAGAGACATATATAATACAATACCATCCGTATTCTATCTATCTATATCAGCCCATATATGTCGGAGTGATTGGAAAATTTAAGAATTGTAATGATTATTTAATTATGATTTAAGCTTCTTATTGTAAACATAAATTATTGATTTTCAAATTATGCAAAATAAGTGTTGATTTGATGAATTTAAGAATTGTAATTATTATTTAATTATGATTTAAGCTTTTTTATTGTAAACATAAATTACAGATTTTCAAATTATGCAAAATAAGTTGTTGATTTGATTATATTGATTTTTAGTAAGTTGGGTAGTTTGAAATAATGTAGAGGGGAGCGTACCAATATAACGAGCGTGCAGACGCACTACAGGGCATTCGAAGTCTCGTCGGCAAGCTCTACAGTGGTTACGTCATAATTGTGCACTAACAAAGTACCAATAAATTGTGTTTATCTGTGAAGACGACGTTTGATTACTCACCTCATAAGATGAGTCAAGACGAAGACTTACATAATTACCGACCGCCTTCACCAATCCTAAACCCTTCTGTTCACTCCGAAATATACGTCCCACTGCAGGGCACGGGCCTACTCTACAATCGAGAGAATTGATTGAGAGTGGTTAGGCCATATAGTCCACCACGCTGGCCTAGTGCGGGTTGGCGGACTTACATACCGTAGAAATTCTTTAAAATCGCTACGGTATGCAGGTTTCCTCACGATGTTTTCCTTCACCGTTAAAGTGCGTGGTGATTGACTATCAATACACACATAACTCCGAAAAGTCAGAGGTGTGCCCTGGGATTTGAACCCGCGACCACCGTGAACATGTAGGCAGCCGCGTCTGGTCCGTTACCAACAGGCCACCACGCACTTTATATTAAATAACTATTAATTTTGTTTGGTATTAATTTTGTAATTCGTAAATTTTGGGCATACCAAAGATAGATATGGGTCAATACAGATCAAACTATTAGTACACATACCTCTTGTTTAGAAATAACTGGTGGTTTAGGAACATTGGGCATGTTTTCGTCATCCGAATCACCTTCATCTTCTTCAGCGTCATATTCTCTGCTAATCACTGGAGCAGGTGGCACCTCTGGCTCTTTTTCCACTTCTACAATCAAACATTAATGTGTTCTTGAAAGATGATAAATCATGCACTTTATACATTTCGCAACTAGTATGAATTCTCTTTTTATAGCTTCAATGTCTATAGCCTAGCCAATTTTAAAGTAAGATTATGTTTCATAATATTGTAATATGTTATAAACCATAGTAGTATTTTATCAAGTCTAACTACAATAAAAGGAAAATTATAATATGCAAAGTAAGAGCAAAATAGAGACAAACCTTTCTCTTTCTCCTCATCATCACCAAGCGCCGCCTGTCTCTGATCCTTGTAAGCTAGGGCCTCTTCTAGAGCTTTTGGAAGTACAACTCCACCCACGGGAGCAGGTTTGTTCTTAAACTCTTCAGGTGTGTCAATCTTCATTGTGAGCAGTGACGGCAATGGTGCTCCAGAATTTTGCATTGAGCCAGAATCATCACCATCATCTTCTTCCTCATCACCTTCATTCTCATCCCAACCTGGTGGTCCTTCAGGCCCTGGTCTCCCCCAGCCTGGAGGCCCCTGTCCTTCCCAAGGTCCTAATGGCGGTCCCATGCCAGGAGGACCCATATCCATATTTTGATTGCTAAAATTACCTTTCCCGCGCATCATGTTTGGAGGCATACGCGGTGGCCCCATACCCGGAGGACCCATTGGTGGACCCATTCCCATTCCAGGCGGTCCCATTCCGGGCGGACCCATCCCTGGAGGACCCATTCCCATCATGCCAGGTGGTGGCGGCCCCATGCCTGGCGGCATATTTGGGGGCCCCGTTGGAGTACTTACTGGGGGCATGGTGCCTGGCGGACCAATTGGTGGCCCCATAGCACCTGGTGGAGGCGGAATAGGAGGGAAGTTAGGCATCCCTGGTGGACCCATCGACCCGTTATTGTTAGGAGGTCCTGTTCCCGGAGGACCGTCCATTGTGTTATACTTTATGAATTAGCACAAAAATAATATTACATACAGTTACAAAGGAAACCGAAATAACGCGCTAGGTTATTTGTTTGATTGCTAATGGATGACAATTGACAGCGTACATTATTTATTTTTTTATAGAAATTGACCAAGGTATAGAAGAACATAAGATTACATACTCCTGCTTTGCAGTTCGCACATAAAAGGAATACTATATGAATTAACGCTACTTTTTTTACTATTATTTTTAATGTAATATTTTTCTCGTAAATCGATAACTATTATTCGGAACTACTATTCGGAATTCATAAAGATTTTTAATCGATTACGGTCTCCTAACTCCATTGCATCAAAATTCGTAATCGTTAAGTCCCAATTCCCATTTTCAAAATTGCGCCTTGCACTATTTACATCTCTACACGTATTTTTATTCTTTTTGACAGCTGTTCATATACAAAAAGAAAATTGTTATCAAATTTTTATGTGATTACATCGATAACTTGCGTGGACATTCGCTGTACGTTGCGTCACAAACACAATTATCGTCAACAGAAAGTGTTTTGGATATTCCAGAACATGGCTGAGATAAGTGAAAAATACAACATTAAATGTCCTGGCGTAAAACGCCTAATGCGAGAAGCCTTGGAGTTGGCCGAGGCCACGGAAGAATATTGTGCAAGACCGCTGGAGGATAATTTGTTCGAATGGCATTTCACGGTGCAGGGCCCCAAAGGCACTGACTTCGAGGGCGGCATATACCACGGCCGAATATTGCTACCGAAGGAGTATCCCATGCACCCGCCGCACATCATTCTCCTTACGCCGAACGGTAGGTTTGAAGTCAACAAAAAGATTTGCTTGTCTATATCAGGCCACCATCCGGAAACATGGCAGCCTTCTTGGTCCATACGCACGGCTCTCTTGGCTTTAATAGCCTTCATGCCCACTCCAGCCGAAGGAACAATAGGCTCGCTCGACTACCCTCCAGCTGAGCGTAAGTCGTTAGCGAAGAAGTCCACTAGCTGGATCTGCTCTCAGTGTGGAGAAATTAAGGCTCTGCTCTCTTCCACTGCTGCGAAACCTATGACAGAGGAAGAGAAGACAGTTTTAAATCAAATTGCATTCAAAGGGGAAGAAGAACAGGCTCCAAAACCACCACCACCAGAGGAACCTGTGCAAGAGGCCGAGCCTCAGGTGCTTGAGTCATCGGAACCCATCACTGGGTTCTTGGACCAGTTGACGGAGATATTGGTAGCTCTTCTTGTTGGTGCAATAGGTATTTTTGTGTACAGGCGTTGGAATGCATACTATGCATCAACAGAGGCAGAGCTGTAATTGTAAATTATTGACTAATATTAGGGCCTAAGAATAATTTTTGTTTTTGTCCATAAGTGTTGATGCATAAAAACATTGATCAGTGTTTAATGAGACATGACATTTGCACATAATTGTGTTCATGCAATCAGAGATTATGTTTATAATTTTGGTTATAAAATCTATAATTTGTAATGTGCCTTCAGAAACAATATTTACAATTAGGGCAATGGAAATCCTCTAAGAGGATGACATACAAATATAAATGATAATAACCTTTTGCTTTGTTCTGACACTTTGTATGTTTATTTATTGGATAAATTATTTGACTATCATATAAAAGCACTATTTAGATATATATATTATTTTAAAGGAATAATTGTGATTTGATTCAAAATAAAATTCTGAAATTACTTGCCAAAGAAGGGTTTGTGATTGTTTAGAAGGATTATGTTTACACATATGACTCAAAAATATTGCCTAATATACCTTGATTGTTAATTTGTTAGGTTATTGGTATGATTCATTAGCTACTTATATATTTAGCAACTATATTACTTCTTAAATAACTATTTTAATAGCATGAATTATTATCATAGCACTCAAACCATAACTGTCACAATATTTAATTCTTCATAAATAATATATGTGTGATTTTGTCTGACTCTTTTGTATTCTATAAAGTTCCATTTAATTTATTGAACCTATATTAATATTTACAAATAATTATTCAATTATTTTTAGGGGAGAAATTCTATCAGCATAAAAAATGCATTTCTGTATCAGCCCATATACGTCCCACCGCTGGGCACGGGCCTACTCTACAATCAAAAATGCATTTGATTACTTCTAATGTCATCATTTCAACATATTAATTGGGCTAATATAGTATTATTTCGTAACAAGTCACATTTGCACAACCATATTTATTGGACATAAACACTGGATTTTGAAACTAGTAATAAATTAAGCTCTAAATTTTTCAAAATTTTTACCAATCTGTACCACGGCATGCTCCATGTTGAACCCCTATAATCTTTTAGCTCTTACTGTATGAAATAGATGGTAGAACTATCTCTGCTGGAGATGTTTTATACTGCGCTAGCCAGTATTGATAGTTTCTCATTGCTGATTTTGATACCCAATGAGTATCAAATGCATTAAGATAATATAATGTGGTGTATTATCTGTGTTTTTTTTACAGTATTTCAATATTTTTTTATTCTCCAATCAGTAACATCATAAGACAGTATGCAGATGTTTGTTGTTTTAGTTTTAGTAACACCTGTTTTTTTATTTAAATGGCTTTTTGGATTCTTAAAACTATATGTTTATGGTAACATTCCATGATTTTTGAATTGTAATACATCGCTTCACTATTACTTAAGCTGCAAAAAGTTTTATTTGTAAAGTTTATTATGAAATTATTATAGAGTTATTAAGGTTTACTTGGACATTTTACAATTTTACTTCATATTATAACTAATATGGCTTTGTGAAAATTATTAAATTGCAATGTATTCTAAAAATAAATAAAGTTTGTAAGTTCAGTATTCAATATTATTCTTTCTAATACCCAAAACCTAAAATGTAACATATACATATAAGCCCCCGAAAAAGTCGAAGATTGCATAGGTAGAAAATTGATTATTTGATTATGAACACTTCTTTAAAAATTAGGTCATTCGCAACTAAAAACTTAGTAAAAAGAAAACTCGTGGAAAAAATACCAAGTGAAATTTCAGAATCTTAATAAAATGCGCCAGCTTTTAATAAAACTTGCCACGGACACTATAGTACATATTTTTTTAGTACGACGCACACGACGCGACGGACGCCTCAAAGTTGATCAATAAATAATTTAAAAAGTCCTCTTTGAAGATTTAATCATATTTCTTGAAAAATAGACTTGCTTTGATTTAATTTACTATACTGTAGTTCTTAAGCTTTTCTATTTAACATTGCAGAACGAAGATTAAATTAATAAATAGTGGAAATCACGGGTCACAATGCTACAAAGCGTTGGTCAAAGTAGAGTTTTGAAATGTTTACTAGAATGGCTACTTCTTGAAAAGTATCAGGGATAGGACTATATATATTTTTGTTGTTATTGTGCCGTCATAGCTGATCTATCTTCCGTTACTGGTTTATCGTCTAGTTCTGGGACACCCTGTACCTATATGTAGTTAGCGATATAAGTAATTATTTACACCTCATTTGTTCTCTTTTTTGTTGTAATGGACTATCAATACGCACATGACTCCGAAAAGTCAGGTGTACCCTGGCATTCGAACCCGCGACCACCGCCTCGGCAGATGTATCTTGTCCGTTGCCAAAAAGCCTTCAGGCGCTGACTGGTTCCATTAACAGAGTTAAAATACTGAGTTTGTTTGGCTAGAGGCGGCCCTATACACTTATCTACCGCTGCAGCTCCCTGTTAATATGACGTTGTCGACGCATTGTACGTCATGTAATAGCTGTAATGCCTAGTGGGAAATGTCCCGAGCCCCGAACAAACCCTAGACACTAAGTTTAATGTGTGATAGTTTATTTGAGACGGACTTTCAAGGCGGGGGTTGCGGACTCGATTTTCGGACGTACAGAGATACACTACCGATATCATGTGTTTGCGAAGTTACTTACCACTTGTTTGAATAGGGAACAAAAACATCACGACCAACCCTTCTTTTATCTGTCAATAAACCAGAATTACATAGGATTGTTGATAAATTAGACCAGAGAAGAGAATTAAGACAAAAGTTGCCTGTACTGTACTCATCAATGTTTTCAATCTCTCTGTTCTTGACATCAAGAACGAGGCCTTGTTATAAACAACTCAAGCCAAATTAGTCTGTTGCAAACGAATACCCATACCACCTTTGATGAAGTATACCTACCTCATACAATTATATTGCGATGGTACTATTTCGACTTCGTGGTACCATGTCTAATTATGTTTGGGTAAAGGTAGACGAAAAATGTAGCAACCGGTAACCCGTTTAATATAATGTAATTGTTGATTTTGCTTTTTTATACTCATTATTTATTTAAAATTATAAATCGAATCGATCAGGCATAAATAATTAATTGTTTTGCCATGATCTTTTAAAAGACCTTGATATATTTAAAATAAATCGGCATCATTTCCTGATTTCTGTTCTAATAACCCAATCAAAATAGACTAAAAATGGGGGTCAAAGACGTAACGCCCGATAGGTAAAATCTTGTACATAACTTTATTTTGGCATTTGGCTCGTCTCGTAATATTTCGTGTGTGTTTCATAATATATTTATTCTAATCTATTATTAGATTGTACCATAAGCCTTTGGGCCTCCTCTATAATCGAAAGTACAATTGAGGGGGGATAAGGCTATATAGTCCCAACACGCTGGCATTGTGTGGGTCGGCGGACTTTACATACCGTTGAAAACCCGAAGAGGCCCGTATGCTGCAGTGGAACGTATATGGGCTCATACAGATACTATGCATTCACCCTAATGTGGTCACAAATTCCACTCATACGAGTCTAAACTTATGTCGATGGTTTTAAAACCAAAACAACTGGATTGCCCGACGTGGGATCAAACCCAGGATGCCATTCTTAACAACTGCAGCCTACAACGTGCTATCAATAAATCAATCTGCATGCAATGAATTATGAACTATCTTTGTTTTTTTTTTCAGTGTAAAAAGTTTGCTTGAGAAAAAGAAAGCACCTACCTAACAGGAATAACAATGTGCAACCGGTATGTGTAGTTTGATAAGCTCGGGTCCTACCATCGTTAAAAAAATAAAGACTGAGGATGACGCTAGCGGCACCTCTACTTCCACTCATCTAGTTAACTTATTTATGTAAACACTGAAATAACACAAGACTTTATTACTTCGCCTGACTGCTTTCAGGCAGTTGTATCACTTCGATCGAAAATACTGCACATTTTGCATATCATGTCTGTAAAAAACCAAACACAAATGTTTGTTCAAATCAAATCGTTGACCTCATTCTCCACGGCACCTTTATTATTCAATGCAACATAGAAGAACTTTAAAATTATTGTAGTTACCCATTTTTTTTATGTTAACGTAAATACTGCCTCGTGGCGCAGTTGTATTACTGTATGGTTGCAAAGCTGAGCTCACGGGTTCGAGTCCCGAGTCGGACAAAGTGATATGGGATATTCATTTATTATGAGCTCGGCCCCTTTCATATCGTGGGACGGAAGACACAAGGCCAAACGTCGGTATCACCTCTGCCTACCCCTTCTGGGACAAAGGCGAGAGTTATGTATGTATGTAAATAAATAAAACCATACATGAATTTATTTTTTTATTACAGAAATTACTGACAAATTACATCTAACATAATATTGCTGCTTAATCTTTTTTACATTACTGTAAAGTCTGTGTATTGCTTCCACCTGAGGTGCTGTTGTTTAGTGTATGGTGTAAGAGTATTGGAGATAAACAAAACATGCTTTTATTAATAACCTGCTTTCTAACCCAACGAAATTCTATAAATAGACATTTATTAAAAAATAACACTATTACATGAAAATGTAAACAAATTACATTGGGTTTTAATTTAGCTTTGCAGGCTTAGCAGCCAATTTTGTTTCCACCACTGAATGAATAAAAATCTTTATGGTGTATTCAAATTTAGTATTGTGTTAAATCCATATTATGGATTGTATATTGGTGACCTATTATGGGTACGAAAATACATAATTCAGACAATTATATTAAATCAGCGACGTTCATAGGCATCTCGTCAATCTGAGTGGAGTAGTACTGCTCAATATCTCTCAGGATCCTGATGTCGTCTGACTTGACGAAGTTGATAGCCACACCCTTGCGTCCAAAGCGGCCCGACCTGCCGATCCTGTGGATGTACAGCTCACGGTTGTTGGGCAGGTCGTAGTTGATGACTAGTGACACTTGCTGCACGTCAATACCGCGCGCCCACACGTCGGTTGTGATCAAAACTCGGCTAAAACAGAATCAAACATTCTGTTTAAATGTTGTTAGTAAATTACAAATACTATTCAAAGAAAAATAAAATAAACTTAAGTTATTAATTATTATGTATGAATTGACAATAAAGAATATGCTTTTTTAGAAAAAAATAACTGTTTAATTTATTTTCACATCCAGGTTTGTTTGAAATATAAATAATTATAATTGAACTCTATTGGTGAGCAAATTAGTTAGTTAGACCAATATGTGTGCTATCACACTACTATATCCAACAAAACTAATAACTGTCTCTAATTTGTACTGATTTTCCATGTTTAAGTAAGTACCAAGTATCAAATGATCAAATTACCTCTGTCCTGATCTGAACTCCTTCATGATGTTGTCCCTTTCTTTCTGTGGCATGTCTCCGTGCATGGAGCTGACAGTAAAGTTAGCCTCTTGCATCTTCTGCGTCAACCAATCCACCTTCCTTTTGGTATTGCAGAATATGACTGCCTGTGTGATTGTGAGGGTGTCATACAAGTCACATAGTGTGTCAAACTTCCATTCCTCACGCTCCACAGCTACGAAGAACTGTTTGATACCTTCTAGTGTCAACTCGTCACTGTAAATAGCAAGTAAAAATATTCAAAATAAATTCAAATTGGGTTTTGTGCCTATCTTTGAAGTGGATGAATTTGTATTTAGCCCCATCTCTATGCTTAAAGTATTCAAAATTAAGTTTAAAAAGTAGTTCTATTTCAATAAATTGCGTAATTAAAGAGGAGGGTTTATAAACATAGTTTTTGTACAAAATGTTATCACACAAATTATTTCTGCTACATCATAAATTAAATTTAACTACAAACCGTTTGACCAAAATCCTAATAGGGTCAGTCATGAACTTTGAAGTCATCTCGAGGATCTCGTGGGGCAGTGTGGCAGAAATGAGCACAACCTGTGTGGCCGGTGGCAAGTAACGGTACACATCATAAATCTGTTCCTTGAAACCTTTGTTCAGCATTTCATCAGCCTCATCAAGTACTAGCATTTTTATTGATCTGGTACGAAGTACACGCCGTCTTATCATGTCTGAAAATTTGTTCCATGGTATCGACAATCAGTTAAATATATTAGGCAAATAAGAACTCCAATAGGTTGGGTAGTTCTAATAAATACTTATGGTGTTATATGCCATCTAATCAATACAAATGCTAGACAGTATTTGTTTGCAATAACAATGAAAATTTGTTAATAAATTTCCCCTTATGTATTTAGGTTAAACATTATATTTGATATCAAATTATTACCAAGACCAGCACCATTAGGGTAAGCATCTAAATTTAATTATCATTACTCTGATATCAGTTTAAAAAATAATCGAGATTATTGATAATGACTCACCAAAAACTCTGCCGGGGGTACCAGAGACAACATGCTGGCCGTAATCCAGCTTTCTGATGTCTTCACCAAGGTTAGTTCCACCAATACAGGCATGGCATTGCACATTCATGAAGTCTCCCAGCGCCAGGATCACTTTCTGGATCTGAGTGGCCAACTCGCGGGTGGGCGACAGTACCAACACTTGAGTCTCACGCAGCGTCGTATCTAAAGACTGCAGTATTGAGATCGAGAATGTGGCTGTTTTGCCCGTACCTGACTGTGCTTGTGCGATCACATCTCTGCCTTTAACTATTGGTAGAATGCTACGCTGCTGAATAGCCGACGGCTTCTCGAAACCTAAAACATTATGATTTGTGAAAGTTATGACGTGACGCGCGTAAAATAACAGTTTAAGTACATGTGCTGTTTTTGTTAACACATCGCTTACCGTAAGTGTATATTCCTCGGAGTAATTCATCACGGAGTCCCATAGAATCAAATGTGGGTATTACTTCTACATCTTCGCTGGTATCAAACTCTACGTTGGACAAGTCTTCAGATATAATTTTGCGATTAAACGACACCTCCGACGCAGACATCTTATTAAAATTATTGTTTTAAATAGGCGGAAAAATACTATTTATATGTATAGTAGAAAAAGATTCTTTCACTTCCTAAATAGCTAAGCGTTCAAAATGAGGTTTGGGGCATGAACGCGAAGCACAAACACCAGCAATCACGAAAGACGAAAGTCGTAACAATATTTTGACAATTCCTATGGAGTTCGTTTTTTGTCTTCTTCATTCCATTTCTAAATGGTCAGGTTGGAAAGAGAAGTAAAAAAAAAACACAACCTCAAATCTTCATCAACATGGCCGCCGAGTTTTGCTGTACAGATTATAAATAAAAAGAATACTCATTAAACGATGAAGTTGAAAATAAATTTTCATTAAAATCCTTGAAATAATCAGAATAGATTATGAATACCTGTTATAAACACCTACTATAAAATTAGTGGCTATTATAAATTATTAGGCGTAAAACATTCAGAACAAACAATATTCTGTTTCCTGTAGAATTTGCAACATACTTCACATAAATAGAACAGTCAGTTTTTAAAATCAGTTCTTTACTAGCTACTTTTTAGCTAGATTATTTTGTTGTATGAAATTTAAATAACGATTAACAATAAATAATGAAATATAATTCAACTGCTGCTGTACAATTATCAATCTAAACATTAGCATTAACAAACCGTAACTAACAACGCATTCGTTCAGTGGTTCAGACCATTCCGATTTCAAGTTTATTTGTGGTCAAAAGAACGATCATATTTGATTTTGAACGAATCAAAATGGATGCTGGGTGTGAATGAACTATGTGCTGAAAAACGAACAGCTTTTTATTGAGTTGTGTCGTGGGCCCGATTATATTCGGGAATCCGGCGTCACGGTGTTGTTTTGTAATTATTGGGGCAGTGACAAAAGTAAAGTGCCATCGTACACGGGATCGATTATATTATTGGTTCAATTCAGTAGTCACAGTGTCGGTAATGTGTTTATACGAAAGATTCGGTGGAGCTAGCGACCCGCAGGTGGCCTTATGATGAGGACTCTGACGGAATTCTTATATGTCAATCACAATTCGCGAGTGTTTGATGTGTCGCCGTTTCCATCCGTGTGCGGGACATGGCGAGAGAATTGAGACTAGTGTGTCGTCGCGCTGCGTGAGCGGTCAGAAATGAAATGCATATACAGGAAGGAACAAACACAACTCTGACAACATGTACCAAAATGACAGAGGAAGTAGACAGAAGATATGGCGTGAATGGTAACAGCAGTAGTAAGGGTGCCAGCGAGGATGCTCCACTGCACAACTCCGCTGTCGCTGCCACCGGTGGCAGGCTCAAATTCTTCAAAGGTGGGTGCCAAATTAGCGAACTACTTGTCCCCTGCTGATTACAAGTGATTAACAGCTGTGGGGAGACAGTAGCAGGCGGCCTGTTTGTGTATTAAGAAAAACTAGAAAGTCATTCATGCTCTGATAAACATACATAAGCACATTTGAGTTACCCAGTGGCAATTGTCTACACTCTGCCTCAGTGCCATTGTTGTGGGTTTCGTAAGGAGCCATGAGCACTGTAGTGGAAACAAACACTGTATTTTAACACATCTTGGTGATTTACTTTTTGTGGTTGCAACAAAAAAACTGTTCTAACTACAGTTTATACTAAAAAGTGTTGTTAATTAATTATTAATATTTAGAATTGTAGATAAAAACTGTGCTTAGCAGTCACGGAATGACCTTCAAGGACCTTTTTCAAAATGTAATTATCATATTTCTTCATACTTAGTAAAGTTATGGTTAGGCATCTATGAAGTAGGTACCATATTGAGGTAATAATAATCACATAAAAATGCAGCCATTGGAACTATTTAAAACCTGCTTTGTTTTTATTTTTATTAGATTTAATACTAGAATGAAATCATAGCAAACAAATATTACTTTGTTTATATGTAGAATTTATATACAAGCTTTCTCTTCCATTTCTAATGTTATTAGGTTTCTCTCATGCTAATTTATCTGTTGACAAAGGCTCAATACTAATCAGAATTTCAAAAAATGTATCCTATAAATTGTAATAATAGTTGTAAAATATGCATAGTAGTAGATTACTTGTACTGTGAACTTATCAATTCTAGTGAGGACCCAGGCTTGTGGATACTTTAGAGAGCTATGGGAGACTAGTGGAATTTACAACACAAATTTAATAAAATATAATATATTTTATTTGAAAGCCCATATTATGGGCTTTCAAATATACTTCCTGTAAGTCAAGAAACAAGTCAGATTTTACCAAAATTTAAATTGTTTACATAATATTTGTGTAACAAATTTAATTTCATTTATTAATAAACTTATGGAAGTTTTTATAATTAATTATAATTAATGTTACAATGACACACATAGGTATTAGAATCTCCTTGAAAGAGTTGTAGTATGAGGACTAAGCTATTTACTTGTCTGTAATCTGGCAGTATGAGTTAATGATCACCTGCAAAATAAAATATTGTGTAATATAAACAGTATGTTGACTTGGACAACAAACATTAGATAACACTAAGCACATTCTATGACAGTGCAGGCAAACAATTGAGCCAAGTGGATATTGTTATATCTCCAACAAACAATGTGTTATCCTTAAAACAACAAAATCAACCCTCCATTAATTTAGGTACCATATCTCAGTGTAAATATCATTTAAGTGTACCTATTTCCTGTTTAATGGGTTTAGTTTTATCCTATTGGAAACTTTTTTGTTTTGTTGTGTAATTTTAAAGTATATTTTATACTTCCATGTAGTTACTGCTTATCTAATTAGATATTTTCTTATATTTTATTAAAAAGCAATTGATATACAATTAAGTAAAATGACATAATTGTATGATAGTACATAATCATTGATTGTCAAAGAAAAGCCACACCATAAGTGTCACATTTCAACTTGGTGTTAACAGATGTGTGTTGTGATGTTTTTTTTTGTTGTAATGAGGTTCCACAACATTGTTATGAAATAGCATGGTAAAAAGAAAACTGAAAATAAGGTTTTTAATAACCGAAATTAATTACATCAGTAAAATTGTGTGGTTGAAATTGAATATACAGGAATAAAATATGCATTTTACCATACTACCAGATCACAGAATGTTAATATGACCCAGTATTGGTGTATGGTTTGCTCCATATTGTAAAAGTTTGGGCTTGCACCATCACACTTTGATTTAAAAAAGTTTCAGAGTGATTCAGCTTATATGCATTAGTTTAATTACGGTATAGTGTTACAAATTACTAATGCATGACATTACACACTGACTCTATCATAATATGATATTTGTAGACACAATTTCTATGTAGGATGCTACAAACAAGTTTGTGATGGTAATAAAACAGTTCCACAAGCTCACATAATAGCAGCTGGGATTTATGGTCAACATTCTGGTTTAGTTAAACACATGTTAAAACATGAGAATGTATTGCAATGACATGTTGGCATCTTTATAATGGACCTTGATTTCACTTGTATACATTATTGCCATTTCAAAACTTCACATTTACTTATTTACATCAAGATGTTGTTGTTTTTATTTATTTTTAGTAGGTTATATAAGTTGACTAATTTGTGTTCTCTGATCTTAAGAGGTATATTAGTGGAAATATTTACTTTTAAGTTTATATTTCCACTGTTATTATGTGTCTGCTTATTGTAGGGAGTTTAGAAAATCATAAATGCTGGTTATTTATTATGAGTTACCTAATGATATAACCAAACAGATTGGACAATTTATTCAATATGATAACAGTCTCCAAAACAACAACATATCAAATTTCTCTTTTCCAGCACATTTTAATAATTGTGTTGCATATTTATACATAGTTTTGAAAGTAACAATATATATTTTAGTGTTTATTTGTTTGATTGAACATGGTATTTTCATTATTTAAGATGGAAAGTTCATCTTGGAGTTGGTTCGCGGCTGCGCACGCGAAGGCGAGCGCGCCGGATGGGTGTCGGTGCCGCGCAAGACGTTTTGGCCGCCCGCCGCCGCGCCGCCCACGCCGCCCACCGGAGCGCCGCCCTCCGCCTCGCTCAGCGTCTCCGACGACAACAGCTCCGTGCAGTCGTCGCCGTGGCAGCGCGACCACTGTTGGAAACAAGCGGCGCCGCGTCGAAACATATCCAAAGAGTTAGCCATGTACTACTGCAGACCGAGCACGCTGCTCACCGCTGCTATCGACGCAGCCGCCCGCCTCAAACGAAGGCGACCCTACGACACGAGCCATCTGGAAGGACAGCTCAACGGTGGCGCCGCCAGACGGTCGCTCACCAACGGAATCTGCGACAAGAAACGAAACGGCGACGTCGGCTCGCCCGAGCCGCGCGGCGAAGACACTGTGGACGGTGCGGTGCCCAAGACTAAAACCAACTCAGATGACGATCGATGGACGGACTACGACCGGGAGAAATACTACCACATGAAACTAAAGAAACCGTATCAGTATCGTAAACTTAGAGTGTATAAGAAAACGAAGTCTGCGTTGCGCCGCAAGGAGCTCACGAGGACGATAAACAAACTGCACGAACGGCTACCCGTGCTGCCGGCGCCCATTAATGCCAAGCTGGCGAGCTGTCGGCAGGAGCACATGATGGTATCGCCCAGGAAGCGAATTTTGCGGGAGCTCGAGCGCGTGAGCCTCGAGGATCAGAGCACCAAGCGTCGGGCGAAAACTGTGCCTGCACTCAGCACGGCGTCGTACCCGCCGTCGCCGGGGCCCAGCCACACCGCGCCCAAGCCGCCTGCCGAGGCTCCCGCGCGCCCGCACAACGGCACCGCACCGCGGAAAGAGACGCCCGTCTCCAAAAACGTGAGCAGCTACAGCATACACTCGTTGCTGAGCATGCCTGACGAGAGCCCGACACGGCGCTCACCCGAAGCGAAGAGGTCACCCCATTCCCACCCACCTTCACTCAAGACAGAGTCGCCATCGAGTGTGCATTCTCCAGACTTGAGTCCGAGTCCGGACGGGTATCGCTATCGGTACTCGGCCCTGGTGGGGTCGCCGGGGCAGGGCGGGCCGGCGCGAGACTCGCCGACGCCTCCGCACGAGCTGGCGCGGTACCGAGCGCCGTACGCGGCGGCGGGCTCGCCGTACGCGCGCCAGTGGAGCCCGGCGGGCGCGTCGGGCGCGGCGGCGGCGGGGGCGGCGGCCCCGGGCGCGTACCGCGGCTCGCCGGCGCGCGACGAGTGGGCGCGCGAGGTGCCGTACGTGTACGGGTACCCGTACGTGCCGCCGCAGCTGTACCGCGCGCCCGCGCCGCTGTGGATGCACTACGCGGTGCCGCCGAACCCGTGGGCGCCGCTCGCGCTGCCGCTGCTCACTGACCACATACCGAAAGATGAACCTACATCAGGTGAGATACTGGCGTGCGATCTCGCCGCCTTATTTTTAATATGACAATTAACTGGCTTGATCATTCATTAAATCCACCAAACTATCGTTAATAGAAATTCGTTTATCGACTAAAGCAGACATTACTATGCCGTGGTTTAAAATTTAAACAACAACACAATGAAACGTGGTGTCGACTGTTCTAATTATATTATTTCCGTTAATTTTTCAGATTTGCCGCTGAATTTATCGAAGCACTGAGGGGCACGGCCGGCGCTGGCGCATGCTCACGAGTGAGATTGGGCTCGCAGGATTGCAGCCCTCCACATCTGTCCATTCGTCACGGTCATGTTGCGCATCTCTTGAGGAGTGCGCCGCGCGTCAGTTTGCCCTCAACATTCCATTGCACTCCGGTTGATTGGCACGTGTTAGAGTCCAAAAAGTACATCCCACCTAACCCAGCGTTTTGATCGCGCTGAAGCGATTGTTTTATATAACTTTAGCGAATACTTTTGCAAACTCGCAAAGAATATTTTTGTATAGATTGCGGTTTTCCGGCAACCGTTTGTTCGGAAATCTATTTACAAACTATTGTATATTGCATTGGAATATATTTTAGTATAGATGTATGTATGCAGAGTCATGTGTGTATTTTCATACGAAATATTTGTACCGCGAGTTGAATATTTTAATATTGGCTATTATTTTAGGATAAGATACTAGATTGATCTAAAATACAAAACAGTTATCAATTGTTAACAATCAGTGCCTTGAAACGAATAAAAGATATTATGAAAATATTTATGAATGAAAGCTATTACATAAATATCGGGCTTCGTCCAAATTTACAATGATGAGAGAAGAATACGTCATTTAGTACTTGTGTATTTATACGTATCCATATAGCGTTTTCGGCATAGGTAGGGTACTACGATAGCAATACACGTACGTCGCAGCCACGGGCTCGCCGCGCGCGCCCGCTCGCCGCGCCCGCACGCTCGCCGCGCCCGCACTCACGAAGGACTTACCAACAACCCCGCGACACGTTTGCTTGCAAAATTCCACGTTTATGTTCGATCTCATTATTTAATTTAGAAAATAAAATGAGGTAAAGACTACAGTTTTGGGATCAAATTTGGAGGTGTGTTTATGTAACTTGTATAAAACTAAGAGACATTGTATATAATTTGTGAATGGTGTATTATTGATGGAAAGTTCGGACGTAGATTTTATCAGAGCATTAACCGCTTGCGATATATGAGTAAGAGTTTATTACCTTCAAAATAATGATATTGTAATTGTACAGTATTTTTTATAATGAGTATTTTATGATTACGGTAATGTGTATCGAGTAAGGAGGGAGTCTGTCTCGCGGCGCCGGGCGGTGGCGTCGCCCGGCGCGGCGCCCGCGGTCACGTGACGCGCGCGTCCACGCTTTGAGATTAACATGTAGAGGTAGATTTACGGCAATTTAGAACTACGGGGTTATGTATTATAAGAACAGTTAAATGACGGTAAGGGACTGACAACTGATGTAATATTATTATTAATGGAATTGTATAAAATAGATGTGTAATCGGAGGCCTACTGTAACGATGTGTTGTCCGCAGAGTTGACTTAGTGTACACACTAGCTGTAATACATCCTGCTCAATTTTACTCTTGAGTACATTTAGCAAACGACATTTCAGTGTTTGGTGTTTACGGGAGGAAACGGCAGTTTTTAATTATTGTATAACTGTCTTATTGTTGTCGTGTATATGCAATATTCATTAAGTTCGTGCAATTCGCCAAAATCATGTGTACTGCGAGTTGCATGTACTTGACATATTGTGTTGGTAAGCACTTGTATCATATTACAATTGTTACATGTTTATAGTAATTGAATCTTTAAGTGTGATGATTTTCATGGTCAGTTGCGGGTCCGCAACATTATTATAGCTAAACAAAAGAGTTTGAAATTCAAACTCATTTGTATTTCAAAAACGCATTTTTGAATTATTTATTACCAAAGTTAAGCTTGCGTCAGTCGAAATATGCTATATTCTATGGATATTTTAGTTATAGTATTGTGAAATATGAATATTTCTATTATTATGAAAATCCACGCTCAATGATTCTAGCTTCCTTTTCATTGCTATGCACTGGCAGTTTCGGCTGTCCATGGTCGGGCAATAGGTGACTGCAAATGAGTTTTTTTATATGAATATATTAATATCGTTGTAGCTTCCTAACTTCCCTCTAATTATATACGTTTGAATAACTATAGTTATGTTAGTCTCAAAGTACTAAAATATAATATTGTAAACTGAAAGTGAACAGATTGCAACTAAAAATATAAGTGCCATTGTAGAATGCGTATACCTACTTATACATCTAACTCCAAGCGGAACAGGTTTATCAAGAAATAATAATATATGATAGTTTTATATGTATTTATTTGAATATATAAAATTGCAGATTCCTCCCGCTAACATTGTTTTTACCGCTGTTACGTGATGATGTCGAGAATATTTTTGTACGCAAACATTTAAAGCAAACTTGATGTTTAATATATTATGTGATAGCCTGACAGGCGACAGCGCTCCATATCACCGAGACGCGAGGATGCTTGTGTCTTGAATCCACTTAAATCATATTTATCACGCGGAAAATAATTATTATCCATTTATGTTAAGATGTAGTTATGTACTCGAATAAATATAACTTTTTCAAAAATACTTTTTCATTTGAACTCTTTACACATGTTAAAAGCCATAGCTTGGCGCTACCGCCTGTATCATAATACTACTATTATGATACAGGTCCCTAATAGAAGATTGTAATATTTATCAAGTTGGTAGGGGGGTGCCAAGGGCGTAAACAAACCCATTTACTCCTGGTGCACCCTACTGGCAGGTGGCACAGATAAGGCTCGATGACCGATGGATGGGGGAACCCATCACAGAGATCGTCTAGCCAAATGTAAGGTTGATGACGTGCAGCATCTTTACCAGTGCGACAAGCTACGCCGAGCGACTACCAATGTGATGTCAGAAATCCCTGACGGATAATAATGATAATATGTTTACAAATGTACTTTCTACAGTTCTACATTATGTATCGCACTTGCATAGAACGGCAGTTAGTAAAAAAAGTGTAATTGTAAGTTTATTTATATTTGCTTAGATCAGGTTTCAGAATCGGCATCAGCGAACTTGAGTTCGTTGTATTACGTAATACAACCCTTAGTGGATACTGGATTTCGCACAAGTCAATCGGATATCATTTTAAATCGGCTTTACGAGTTTGATCTCATGCTAATTCCGATAGATTTTATCCTTCTGTTTACCAAACCCCTATGGCCCAAAGTGATATGGGAAATACTGAAGTAAAAAAACGGTAATCCATCCGAAAGGTAAAATACGTTAAGCCAACTCACAGGAGTCCCGTTCCCGAAGCAGGATGATCGGCGCCGACGGAGGTGGCTATAGACCTACAAAACACCACTTAGCACTAGATAGTCCACGATAAACGAACGAATTAGACGAACATCTAGCTCTGCGGTGGAGCACGCGCCATGCGTAGCGAAGCGCACACGAGACTCGAAATCATGACATACCCAGCAAGAGGGAAGCGGCGACAAACTACCCTCCAACTAGTGGCGGTACTTCCATACAAGCCCAAAAGCCCGGCTTGCCCTACTTAATACGTATATACTAAATTCTGAACGAAACCATTACATTCAATACAAAACAGTAATTACGAAACATCTATCATTTTTGAATTTACCGCGTTCCGTCGCGGCATATGGCGCTCTTCAATGAAGCGCCTGCGACGGCGAGCCGAAGCGCCACGCCGCTCGCGCTGCGCAACGCTTGTAATAACTTCATTCAATAATTTTACCTCTCACGTAGAACGTAGTTCCACGCATTTTTTAAAAGACGGCACGCGCAAAACATGTATCTGTCTTTTTCTCTCTCGTGTGCTTTTACGAGGCTTTTGGCAACGCATGCTATCTCTTTCACATTTACGGGTGAAATGCTACACTCTGGCACTACGAATGTATAGCTACAGATATTTATATATAGCAATAATGTACTAAACCAAAAGCCCAGCTTTTGACCACAGAATTGTTTTGACTGAACATCGTACGTTTGAAGGTCGTCATGTGTAACATTATTTGTTAACTAAATTGTATTTTTTTAATTAAATTATGTGATTTCTTTTTTAAAACTATTTAATAATTTTTGTAATACAAATATTGAGGTTTTTATATTTTTTTTAATAAATTATAATAGAATGTTGTAATGTTTATTTTTTCGTTTACTAGCAATACTGTACGAATTACTACCAACTTCATGAGTATTTTGATATTGTGCAATTGTAAATAGTTCGGTTATAGGTTAATTATTCGTCTTTTTAATGTTATTTAAACTTTTTGATACGAAAATGATTTGTATTGTTTGCTGTGATTGTTTTAGTGTGATGGTGAAAGTGTTCATTGCCGTTATAAAGGTAATTTAATTCAATTATATTGAAACTGGCGCATAAACTACGCCGAGTTAGTGCATTTCTTAAATTCGTGATAAATCACAAGAGGCATTTTATCGGTACAGTTTAATAAACTACGTAGTACGTAATTCGATTACTACATGCTCCCCTTCATATAGGTTATTAAACAGTCGTGTTTCATATGTTTTTCAAGGGACACTTGTGTATGAGAATGTTTTGATTAATTCTAATGATTTCAATCATATTGTGGTCCTTACAAAAGGCATGCTATAATTTGTAATTAAAATTACTTGTAAAAGCTTAACCTTAATGTATTTATAACAATTTCTGTTCGCAATTTTGGTTAATTGCGCAGTCAAACACGGGACCATAGTAGCTATCGTTGTGCTAGTGTAATGCCGGGTATTAAAAGTGGTCAGTAGTTAGTGCAGTAAAAAGTTACGGTTGCATGACCACAAGCTATCTATATTTGTATTACCTAATCTTTATATTGTATAGATTGTGTGGTAGGTCTGCCGCCGCGCCGTAAATTCGATTTCGTCGTTTTTAGTCTTTTTTTTCTTCTAAATAAATATGTATTAAACCTAAAATAATATTGGGCTTGCCCTACTCCAAAACCCTAGGCACGCCACTGCCTCCAACACTGGATTATTTTAACGGTAAAATTATATGAATACTAAAACAATACCTAACTATAGTATAGTTTACTACCTAGTTAAACTGTAGCTATACAAATAAATTAATACTGTTCTAAAACATAAATCCGTGGCTGTAACAGGGCCGAATTAACAATTAACGCTCATGTAATAACTACACCCAACAGTCACATACAATTATCACAATATCGTCAATTATGTTATGTGATGTGGTATCAGTACCTAACTACGAGATATTTTTTGGTTCCACAAAAACCCAAACCTGAAAAAAAAATGTACCTGTGGGCCCCACAAACCTTGGTCTCTCACTGGCGGCGCCTCGTTTTGCAGGTGGCATTTAACAAACTGCGCAAGGGAGGCTTTTAAATATTTCTCCATATAATGGAAAGAGTGCAGTAGCGGTGCAAGTTCTATTGAACTTATGTGGCAAAGATAAATTTTGCGACGCCCACTTAGCTTAGATTTTTGTAAAATGAATATGATGGGGTTATAACATCTCAATTATCTTGTGTTAGATTCATTTATTATTCAGATTCTCTAGGTGAGAACTAGTTTTTATTTTTATATGAAGGTACTGTCCAATATCCGATTATATGAATAACATAAAACGCCGTAAAGAAGTTAAATCTGAGGCCATTTTTATGCTGCGCGCTCAGAGGCAAAATCTCATAGGATCGGAGCTGAATAAGCTAACGAATGAGAGTCAACAGTTTCATATAGGTAAAATACTACTAATATAGGATCATAATGGACTTATTACCTACGCGAATGTTACACTAATTTAGTAGTAATTGTAGCAATCACTAAGACGACTAATACCTACCTCAGTCCGCCCTGTGACCACGAAAGCTGTAAAGTGTAAAGTATTCGAAACGTCGGAAACTTAAAAAATGACAAATTAAACCAAATCGCGATAAACTCCATAAAAATAGTTTTATTTACATGTAGGATCAGTAAAATCTGTTAAATATTTATAGTTTCAAACCTAGTTTCTTGGTCTGCAAAGGAACAACGAAGACCTAAGGCTGTTTAAACATTATAGACGAAAATTATAAATATCATGGAATATCGAAATATCACGGAAAGCCCATATACGGCCTACTGAAGGTCACGGGCCTCCTCTTCAATCGAGAGTACGATTGATAGGGGTTAGGTCATATCGTCCACCACAGAGGTGCGTGTTGGCGGCCTTCACATACCACAAAAATTGATAAAAATTGCTAAGGTATGCAGGTTCCTTCGCGATGTTTTCCTTCACCGTTATAGTGCGTGGTGATTGACTATCAAATATCAATACACACATGAATATTGAAAAACAGAGACCTGTGTTCTGGGATTTGAACCCGCGACAACCGTGAAAACTGGCAGGCGCGTCACATCTCGAATCTCGCGACCAACAGATCTCAACGCTGCACACACTTACCTTGACTGTACACCATCTTAATATAGGTGATGATTCTTAATAAGTTTTGCTTCCCAAGAGTGGTGACGTAAGATATATAAATAAATAGATACACCCAACAGTCACATAAATAGTCCAGACCCCACACTAAGATCAAGTCTCGTGTCGTGGATATCAGGAACTACGAGAGTCTATTAGGTCTCGCAAACACCCAGATGCGAAACAAATTCCTGTGGGTCACACAAATATATTATGTCTCGGTGCGGGGATCGAACCCGCGGCCTCACGTTTTACTGCCGGCGTTTAATCAACTGCGCCACGAAGGCTGTCAATGCATATATGTAAGTACACATAAAATGTTTCATTTCAGATATTTTTTTATTTTTAAAGTGACTCTTCATCTTACCTTTAAAGCCAAAATTAATAAAAGAAAAAAAAAACACATACAAGCTTTATATTTTTCGTTATTTCTCACTCAAGGCATGTAATCCTGTCCTATCCCATCCCTTTCAAGTTTAATAATGTAACAAATATATTTGAACTTTGCTCATCCCAGGGAAGCACTAAATTTTTCGCGATAAAAAGTAGCCATGTCTTAATCCAGGGTGTCAGCTATACCAAATTTCATCGAAATCCGTTAAGCCGTTTCTAAGATCATAATGCACAACCGCATAGACAAAAATTCTAACACATTGTTTTGGGTTTTATTACGTTTACATAGTCTCCCTCATAATAGATTTTCTCAAATATCTTTCATGTACTGACATCGATCCGTTACTTTATTATACCGGGTATATCAAGACTGCGCCTGAAAACGAAGCCAGGTGGTAGTTTTAGTTGTTACAGACACGATGCAAATAAAAATTTCACCAAAACAGCGACAGATAATTTTTTATTTTTTTTAAAAATCCTTTTGTTCGGGTGGTAAATACCTAGTTATTGCGAAAATAGTAATTTAAACCCTAACGTACCATATCGTCTTAAAAAATAAAAAGGTGTACATCATTATTTTAGGAAAACTATGTATTTATCACCCAAATACGACGATAAGTAAAAAATAACCTTTTATTTAGCGAAATGTTTAGTTGCATTTTAACGGTGAAGGAAAACATCGTGAGGAAACCTGCATACCGTAGCGATTTTAAAGAATTTCTACGGTATGTAAGTCCGCCAACCCGCACTAGGCCAGCGTGGTGGACTATATGGCCTAACCACTCTCAATCGATTCCCTCGATTGTAGAGTAGGCCCGTGCCCTGCAGTGAGACGTATATGGGCTGATATAGATAGATAGATTAGTTGCATTGTGTCTGAAGTCACCAATACTACCACCTGGCTTCGTGTTCGGTCGCGGTCTTGATATACCCTATATGTATAGATTTGATAATTGGTATATTAGATTTGTGGCTAATTATTTATTGCATGTTTATTGAATAAAATATAGTTCTATTGATGATGATAATAAAAAAAAAAAAAAATTTCATACTGTATCATATTTAAATGATAAAGACAACATTCACTCATATATTTATGACAATATACCGCATAACTCATAACGCAATGTAACGCTTATACAAAGACAGCTGACAATGGGGGTCAACGGCCATGTTAAAGCGGGCCACGCATTGCTTTGTACACAGAAAACACTGGTTATATATAAACATTTGTAGCCCTCTGAATGCATGCTGTGGTCTAATTCGCATATATTACTAAAACTTAACGGTACGTTTGCCATTGCAGGTTAATTACATATCAAAACAAATGCATAACAGGGGTTCTCTAACTCCTAGTGAAGTTGTCTAGAAATAATACTATGTACCTAATATTTGTTGGCTTTACACATCGGTTTACTATTTATTTATTCTGTAGAAATGTGCTGAAAACTAGCTGTGGCTTGATAGCTATCTGATCTTGATGATCTGATGATCATTTCAAGATGCCATAGGGCTTCAAGATCATAGGAAATCGCGTCAAAATTCTTAGTACATGACTGATCTTTTCAAGCGAAACTTCTGCCACTTAGTCAGCTGATTTGTTATTGGTGTTACATTGCGTAATTTAAAAAAAGGATATGAAACACTAATTAAGTAATAGTCCTTTTAATCCATCACTAGGATGCTGTGTGTATTAATCATATAACATTTTTTATGGTATTATGGTTTGGGGATTTCTAAACACTATGTTTAGTTTATCGTAATAATTAGTAAATAATGGGGTAGGCGTGTCGTGGAAATGTTAATTAAACACACATGAAATTAGACGTATGTTAAAAAAACCATACAATGTTTCGATTTGTGCTTTATTTATGAAAAAAATTGTAAATTATCCTACAATGAATCTCCGAATGAAATAGACTTACATATCGCTTTATGTATCAAATACATTATTTTGCACGACGCCAGATCAAACCACATAAGAACAATATAGTTTAAAATATTATCTACAGAATCCATTCTCGGCGACTCGATTACCAAAAATACAATCTTCGCTTAACGGATAGCGTCACGCGGGCACGGCGAGCGCGCCGGCGGGCGGCGGGTATTTACACGGCGAATGTACACGCGGCGCTCAGCCGAGCAGCGCCTCCATGGTGTAGGGGTGCGGCGGGGGCGGCGGGTGCGGCGGTCGCGGCGCCTGCTGTCAGTCCAGGATGACGAGCTGCAGCGGCGGCGCCGCGCCCACGGCCTTGGGCGCGCCCGGCCCCACCACCGAGCCCGTGCCGGCCGCCGCCACCGACACGCCGCCGCGCATGGCCCGCCACGGCGCGCGCGCCCCGCGCCGCAGCTCGCCGCAGCTCAGCGTCCGCCGCGCAGACCTGCAACACCACCGCGCTCAGTCGCTGCCACCACACTCGCTCACGCACGGTCACTCGCTCATCACACGACCAAACACTCACTTTGCTGTGTCAGTCGCTCTAAAGTACAGATCGTCGGGCGCGTCCATCCACGAGATCACGTGGCGTCGTCCACCGCGTCCGGTAATGTTTGTCGGTTTACCGTTTACCTGTGAAAGTAAAATGCGTGTCAGTTGATGCTGTGGCCGGTTTAATTGGATTAATTTTACGTTTCTGAAGTAATGTCCGGTATGGAATACTTACGTGTGTGAAGACGTGTGCGGGCAAGGGCTGGCCGGTGGCCTGTGCGCGCGCACACATCTCGGCGTATTGTTCGCGGGAGGGTCGCTGCATGGGCGCCGGATGCTTGTTGGGTCGCTTGGCCGGCGGCGGCGCAGAGTCGCGCTCGCGTTCACGGTCGCTTCCGGCTCCTGAGTAAAAATATCACAGTTACGTCATGGTGAATTAGTATTATTATGAAAGTAAATGCATTTGTTGATTTAATCACAAACCTGCTGTCGTTGCAGTCGCTGCATCCATTAAAAGCAGCATCAACAATAAATTTACATGAATGGTTGTAGGTAATGTAATAAGTGGCATAACGAATGATAAAAACGTATAGTATATAGCAGAGTGCGTATAGGGTATACTGACTGTCGAGTCCGTTGATGTCGTCGTATGCGCGTCTCTTGAGCGCGGCGACGGGCGCGTGTGGCGCGTGCGGTGCGTGTGGCGCGTGCGCGGCGTGCGCCACGAGCGCGTGTGGCGCGGCCGCCGCCTCCGCACGCCGCGCCTCCAGCTCCGCGCGGGACATCACGCGCTCGTACAGCAGGCTGCCGTCTGCGCAACATATAGTGGCCGGTCACACTCCGCTTTTACATTCAACTATATCACTAATATGACATAAAACGTGTGAATTGTTACCGGGCGCCTTGGGCGGCTTGGGGAAAGCGACGTGGTCCGGCGTGGGCATGCGGTCGCGCGGCGTGAGCTGCAGCCAGTCGTGCGCACGGCCCGCAGTGACCGGCGCCCCGCGCGCCGCCGCCAGCCGCGCCGCCACCGCGCCCACCGGGCCCCGCGCGCGCGCCACCCCGCCCGCCGGCGCCGCGCCCGCCAGCGCCGCCACCCCCGCGGCGCCCACCGCGCCCGCCGCGCCAGCCGCGCCCGCGCGACCGTCTGCGCCGCCCAGGCCCGCCATCGCTATCGAACCTGCACAAATATTTAGACATATCAAAAATAAAATTTGTAATATACGCAAGTAAGAATCAAACGGTGGGTAATGAATAGGGCAACAGCCGGTAGGGTATGCTTATGTACTCACAGTCGTGTTTGACCTGCGCCAGGTTGACGGGCGAGAAGGGCGAGCGCGCGTGGTGGCGGGGGCGGCGCAGGGCGCGCGACAGGCGGCGCGCGAGGCGCGTGAAGGGCGAGGCGCGCAGGTAGAAGGCGGCGCGCGTCTTCATGACGGGGCGCGCGCCCTCGCCGCCGCCGTGCGCCGTGGCCACGTGCCGCGCCAGGTGCGCGCGCAGCTTGAACTCCTGCACACCACACACATTATGTCAGACACATACGACATTTCTTTCGACAAATTTTATAGATGTGAAAAGGGTGAATGTGTATCTGTATCTGTGAATGATAAGGGTAATGCGTCGGTACCTTGGCACAGTTGAGTACTGTGCAGCGGTGCGGGCGGTGCGACACGGACAGCGCGGTCTCCTCGCCCTCGCCGCGCGGGCCCTTCGCCGCCTCCACCTCCGTCTCACCGAACACGCCCGCCGTCTGTTAACCACAATTACAACATTACAACACGCTCCATAACCTTAGAAGTTTCAAAATCAATTATGTATGGTATAATATAATCAACGGTTAATATTATTTTAATGATCACATTGCATTTTGAAGATGATACTTAAAATTGAGGGTACAAATAACAATAACATAAGGGCCCATAAGTGCATATGAATGTTTCTGATTACGTTTGTAGTCACCTTGAGTCCTCCATATTTCTTCCAATACTGCCAGCATGAGCCGCACAATCTGTACTGTAAATGCTGCGGGCCCCATGAATACCACTGGTTTGAACTTGTAACTGCCGAATAAAATACACTTTTTAAAATACTTCTCACATAAAAATTATAAATGTCTCACATGTTATATTTAACAAGAGTTGAATTCTAGTGAGAACCAGTATACTAATTTAGGTAATTATGAACTTTTAATTTTTTATGTATATTTTTTTATTAACCAATATTGTCCCATCTCGTTTTTAAATATGGATAAAAATATAAATAAAGTTTATTTAGTGTGTTCAGAGAGTAAGTGTCGGTGGTGACCTTGGCAGGAGGAGCAGAGTTGCGCGGTGGCGGTGCCGTTGGTGCCTCCGTTGAGCACGGCGCTGGTCTTGCCGCCGCCGCTGTTGTTGGTGATCAGCGCTGGGTTCGGCTTGTTGCTGCAATGTACCGAACATGTCACTCGCTAGCTCTCACATGCGACTATATTTAATATAATATGTATTACTAATGGTATGACAACAATATATTAAATGAGAAGACAACACTATCGAGAACTGCCAAATGGCAGTAGTTCTAATTACGGTTACAAAGCAAATAAAAATATGTATTACAAAAAAAAAACCATTGTTTTCAATTTTATTTGATTAATTTCTGTATACATTAGCTTTTTCTTTGGGTTGATAACCATTCATAGTCATATATCCCGTTATATTAAAGCGTTATTTAAGAACAGCTAAGAACCAAAAAAAATGTAGGCTTTTTTCTAGACATAACCAAACTATTCCAAATAAATAAAACATATTCGCCAAATCTTCGGTATAAGAGCAACCGCTTTTTACTATTCATGAATGCATATTCAGTTTGCAAAAGACAAATAAGATGGTAACTGACATAACAGTAAGCAAGCTAACTTAGTAAAATACAACACGTTGACTGCGGCGCACACACGTATCTCGGGCGCATTGCGTTTGCGGCTATCACAGGCCCGATATGTAATATTTGTATGTAAAACAGCATTTTTGGTTAGCATTACCTTGCCACCGCAGTCAACGTCCAACCATCACACATGAGAAGCGAACGTAGAGCACGCAACTGATACATAAAACAATACACCGAGAAGTAATGTATTGCGTGGGTACAAACACTCACTAATTGGGAATGTACACTTGTTTCAGCTTGGACTCGGCCTCGACGGCTTTCACGCGCTTCTGCTGCACGTAGCGGTCGGTCGTCTTCCACATGTAGTAGTACTCCACTAGGTTCTTTAGCGTCTTCCATGGCAACTGCACAATAATTAAACAAAGTTATTTATTTGAAGTACATTTCGAAGCGGTAATGGTCAGGGCGCAACATTGGGAACAGTCACAAATAATGTATGGCCTTCCAAAGCTACAAAGGTTGATTAAAGACAGCTAAATGTAATCGCTTACTGTTGAGGAAAAGATTATCTAAAATCGACTGGGAGGGTATAGGCTATAGTCCACCACGCTGTACAATTGTCGGTTGGCGGACTTCACTTAGCATAGAAATTCTTGAAAAGATCTATAGTATCTTTATCTACAATACAGGTGTCATTGTAGATAAAGATACTATAGATAAATAAATAAATCACAATGTTTTCCGTCACCATCAAATTGTGTGCGAATTAATATATCACTCATCCATGCTTGTACCCAGAATTTTGAGCCTATGATCATCACCGTCTCGGTTGTGGCGTTTGGTAGTCTTTACAATGAGTTATATTAGTACGGTACTCACAAAGTCCTGCCGTATGTCGGCGAAGTCCTTGCCGTACTTGTCGAGCGCCTCCTCGAACAGGTTGGCCTCGGAGGCGGACCACTCCTCCATCTCGTCGCGGCACAGCACGGGCCCCGACGCCGGCACCAGCGACGACAGCGCCGCCTCTATGCTGTACCCGGACTTGTGCAGCGTGTCCATCGCGTGGAACTACAACATATATCAACATACATATACCATTTGTTTTATATTTCTTATCTTTATAAGTAATGCTGTATCATTCAATTAACTGAGTATAACAAACAACGCAACCTTTTAAGACTACAAAATAATTCTCATTTGTAAATATGGTCTGAATTATGGTTAAAGAAAACCACACTATAAATCGCTGAATTTGGCCACTTTAATACTAAGGGTGGGATATATCTTCCAAATTGTTTTAGATTTACATGTAACGATAACTGTAGTTATGTACAGAGCTATACTAGTCATTTTAAATAATTTCCAAAAAATAAGTTTATTTATTCTATTAACATACACGCAAGAAGCCAAGGTTCTGATCCGTGGCACGTATTAAAGCTCAGCCCGGCTTAGATTGATGTTACCTTGTCAAACATTTCTAATCTAAAAAGTTTAAAGCCTTAATTTCCCAACGGTATTGTGAGAGACGAAAATTTAAAGCAGCGACATCCAATACGGATTGCTTTAGTGAATATTATAGTAGTCTTCATAAATATAAGAATCGCTTTGAGAAGTAAATTATTCGTGTTGATTTTAACTTTATATTTTGCGATACTGATTAAATTGGATATAATAAATAAATAAAAATAAATACACCTATCAATCGTAGTCCTGAACCAACACTAAGATACAAGTCTTGTGTATCAAAACCTACGAGAGAATTTCTGGTGTCACAAACATCCTCTAAAAAATACTTGTGGTTCACACAAAACAAGCATAGGTCTAGGTGCGGGGATCGAACCCGTCCTCTCTCTTTTCACAGGGCGACTTAGGCTATCATAATAACATTCGGTGTCTAACCAATTGCATCTCGAAGGTTGTATTATATAAAAAGCAGTGTGTAGTGTTTTTTTAATTCAATGAATGGCGAGGCGAGCATGCCATTCGTCTGACGTTAAGCGATACGACCGCTCATGGACAGTAGCAAAACTAAACAATATCATGAATTAAAAAGCAATGCTTGGCGTTCCACTGCGCTCGCCATCCTAAGACATAAGATGTCTAGTAGTTACTCTGGCTACAATGTCCTTCAAACCGGAACACAACAGTGCATTTACATTGTGTTTGGCGGGAGAAATAGACATTGCGGTGGTAGCTACCCAGGCGGCCTCTTACATATGAGAGAGCTATATAGCGGCTGTAACAGATAGAGGTACTGACGAGTGTGATGTCGCGGCTGGCGGCGGCGGCGGACATGTGCAGCGAGGGCTGCTTGACGCTGGAGGAGCAGTCGAGCGCGCGCGCGAACGTGCCCACGGAGCGCGACACCACCAGGAACTGGTCGATCTGCCGGTCCGTGAGCCCGTGCTCCGGCGTCCACACCAGCGTCTCCATGTCCTCGCTACTGCGCGGGTCCTCCTCGCCTACAACATACACACACACATTTTAATACAACTTATACATGCTCAAATACAATCTGAGCTACAATGCTAGGTTAGTCAGTAATCTTATAAATTAGACGATTTAATTCCCACTACGTTTTGAATAAAAAGACTACAAAAAATGTCTATATCAGAACTTTTTTTTTCTGTTGAAATCGGTTAATAGTAATTCTGAAAACTTCGGTTATGAATTTTGTCACAAAATCTTAGTTCAGGTATTCAGGTCAATTTTATTATATGTATCAAAGTTTTCTCTACAAAAGGCAACGTGTAGAAAAGTGTGGGAATAACATTTGTGTAAATATCATCACGTGAGTCACATCGAGTGTAGACGACCAGGTTAATTACAATTATCTATGTGCATATACACCTGTACGAACAGTGGCATTGTAATAATTATTGTCAAATTGAAAAAGAAAATATATATCCAATACACATTACACGTAGTAATTGTTTTACAACGAGGGAGTATTGAACAGCGTTACTTTTAAATTAAATACAAAGTAATATTGCAAGCACGTGATAACAGGACAAATACATGAGCTCAAGCCTGTATTCCAAAAAGGCAGGCAGATATGTGTAGTGCCATTCATATTTCGCCGAGTTTTTCACGTCCTAAGATGACACAGTGATAGGAGGCAAGGCAAAAACTTAAGGGGTAGAAGATAGTATTAAACATTGTATTTCACTCAACTAAAAACTCAACTTAGGCTATCAAGAGATTGCTAGATTATATAATTTTGTGTTGGCTATAACTGTATTAAAAGTACACACACTCGGTCAATCAAAAATCGATATAAATATCATTATCTGATGGTGCTTAAATTGGCTTTTCTAAACATTATCTATTACTATTTACTGGAGCAAAGAATCAAATGTAAACAATACCATCTTTCCAGAAAGTTTCATTGTCAACAGCGTTCAGTTACAACTAAACACAATAGAGCTAATTAGAAATAGATGGAGAATTGTTTATATTTAGTTTTCCGTCCCTCGATATCGTGGGTTAAACGCGCTAATCTGCCAAATCCATTTGCGGCTTAATTGACATTTTGATATCATAGCAAGCATAATAATTGCTTAGCGACAAAAATAGAAACAATTTATAATTTACTCAAACTTATAAATTGTGTCTATTGTGTTAAGTTTGAGTAAACTTAAAAATATAATGTGATTTATTTTTTCTACACATATTTTACGATATGTAATGAGTACTTTATTTTATAGTATAAAACATGGCACAGTAAATTTATGAAAGTATAAAAATATACGCACCTTCTTTTAATAAATTAGTTACATCAGTCTGATATCTACTTCCAACTCTGATTTCTCCCTTATCTGCTAATAAAGTCTTTTGTGAAGGATCAAATACTAAACAATAAAAAAATGCGTCCTGAAACAAAAGAAAGCATCCTTTTTAGTACTTTGTACATGTAGACAAAAGATAGAAAAGGAGAAGAATTTCTTAAAAATTGTGTTGTATCTGGATACTAAAGAATTTATTAGATTTCTATGAAACGAAAATCTATACCAGCCCATATACGTCCCACTGCTGGGCACGGGCCTACTCTGCAATCGAGAGAATCGATTGAGAGTGGTTAGGCCATATAGTCCACCACGCTGGCCTAGTGCGTGTTGGCGGACTTACATACCGTAGAAATTCTTTAAAATCTCTACGGTATGCAGGTTTCCTCACGATGTTTTCCTTCACCGTTAAAGTGCGTGGTGATTGACTATCAATACACACATAACTCCGAAAAGTCAGAGGTGTGCCCTGGGATTTGAACCCGCGACCACCGTGAAATGTAGGCAGCCGCGTCTGGTCCGTTACCAACAGACCACCACGCACTTACGAAAAAAATATCACTCACTAATTGATCAGCACAGTGAAGGTATTTTTTAAAGTATATAATATAATATATCTTACTACAATGTAGGTATATATTCTGCATGACCACTTCTCGGTGATCGAAAGTACATGGGTGACGTCATGTGAGCGTTAAGTTTCCAAATGTGTACTGTTTACAATCGTCCGAGCGAACTTACGATAATGGTGAAGCTTTACGTAATTGTTTGTTTGTGCATGCATTCAAGTTGACGAGACTATAATCCTATATTTATATACAACATAATATTTGGCAACACTTTCACAACAAATCCTGAAATGTGTTATATTCTATTAGCCGGAGAGCTACGTTTCCTGGTAACAAAGGATACGTAATACCCACAGGTTATATTGTTAACACACGCATCATTTACATGTAGAATCACCCATGGCTCTACAGAAGTGTAATCTGCGTGCGCATTATTGTAGTAAGTTGGTAATAAAGATTACTAATATCAAGTGCCACTACACTACACTTTCTGTTAACTAGTGGTTACTATATGAAACGCATGTCGATCGCAGTCCTCCCGTTCCCCCGTGCGTCCGGTACATACTCACATCCTTATTGAGATAGCTGAGCATCGACTCCGTCTCGTTGAAGAGCGTGACGGTGCACTTGCCGCGGATGTGTGTGGCCGGCAGCGTCTCCATGTGCCGCGATAGGAACAGTTCGCGGTGCTTCGCCTGGTGCCGTTGCTTGGGCGCCATGCCGTCGGTCGCTGGCAAATCGCCAAATTCCTCTTCTAACGCCGCTGAAAACAAAATGGATGCACTTTTAGTACTTGGCCAATTTGAATTTAATCCTTTGAAATATCCTTACTTATCATCATAAATAATACGGATGTATGTTGGTACGTTTTTATGCTTCAATTATAACCGATCTTTATAAAATGTAGTATACACTTTTAGAGGTGAAGTATTAGTCATCAAGAAAAAATAGTTATCCCGAGGGATAAAAAATTAGTCGTGTTTATATTATTTAAATTAATTGTCAAAGTCAAAACCTACATTTACGTCTGCGGAGGAATCAAAATTTGGTAAACATATAAATAATAAATATATTGTACTAAATTGCTGTGGCGCAGTGGGAGATAAGCTAGCTGAAACAACAAGTCCTAGATTTGGTCCCCGCAACGCGAGAATTGTGATCCATCAATATATTTTGTCCTATATAATGTGTTATCGGCCCAAGTTTCTAGTTCCTAGTGGTTTCTGACACTCACACACAGAAGATTGAATGTTAGATCAATCTAAGAACTTCTTATATGGTGGGAAGCTGCATTCTGTCATCTGAATTAGACATAAAACACATCTATATGCACAATATTGACCGCTGGATGCACGCGTTTAAAGTGTATAGATTGTTTTAAGAAATGTTTTATGGACAATAATTCCATTAAAAGATTCTGTATTACGGACTCAAATTGATGTTAGCTGTGTCAAGTTTTGTTTAACTGCGATAAATATCCTTCTAATGAATGAAAATGAGTAGTCAACTACGACCAAAGTCCAGTAAGTATGTGTTAACATCACGAAGATTGCAGTGTTAATTCCAGGAATAATTACTCAGTGCGATGACGTAGTCTTTTGATATAATAGTTTATTATCGAGATCTATGATATAACATAACCGCGGCTTCCAGCAGCTTCGTATAAGAAATAATGAAATTTACGTTAAATATTGACATTCGATTCATATACTTAATTACAGTCAGAGCATAAAACATTGATCACACAAATACAACAGGCCTGCACCGAAAGGGTAGGCAGAGATGGTATTAGTGGCACGTATAATTCGCAGAGCTATTATTACGCATCTTGCGTAGTAATAATTAACGATTACTACATATCGATAGAATTGAATCTCGCTTAAATGTTCTCATTTATGCCTGATATCGAAATCATATCCCAGACTCCACAGTTCGCAATCCAGTAATTACCCACTAGCCAATAGGGCGATCACATGCATAGGGAGAATAATACATAATAGACGCTAATGCAAAGACAATGTCAACTGTACCGGTTATTATTCTCGCAATTATTTTAATACTTGTACGATGTTGCATAAATTGTTAGAAAAAAACACAACAAAACGTTTGCGTTCTAGTAGGAATCGTCCATAGAAGGAGAATAAAAATGAAAACGACGCGATAAATTATTCATGGCAAATGGTCAGTGGCCATTTGAACAGTGTCGGGTTGTAAACGAGCTCGGTGATCTGCGCGTACCTGCCGTCTGCCGCCTTAATTGCAATCAACGTTACAGTTTCGCAACATATCATCTGCTGTCTTTATTAACCTGCTAGCGCGCGCTTGCGGCTTTGTTCGCCTACATTACATAATGCCATGTGTATATGTCAATATACTTCATAGTGCTGGACGGGATCGTAACTTTATCCGTATTGTGTGATGGGATATGTCATATGACCCTTAAATCATCCCCCAGGCCTATTGTTTGAATGAAACATTTTAATTGAATAGTGTCCAGTATAGTGTGGAAAATTTCTTACGTGACCAAATAACTACAAATTGTTGGGTTGTAGCTTAGCATGTTTTCCAACACTTTTAAGTCCTGATTTCTACTGCACGCGTTCACTTATTAGCACAGGTTCGAAACCAAGTTACTACAGCAACACATCCATGAAAAGGAAGTTCTACCAACTATGTTTCAAATGGAGTTAAAAAACCATGTCCCTCTAAATACACAATAAGTAGACACCTCATTTCCTAATTTCATTATTTAAATAAACGAGTAGTGTACACGACATTAACATGATTCACTAGTGTCCAGCTAGAGAGTGGCGATTTCAACAGGCATGAATCTTGCGTAATAGCGGAAACATGGTCACCTTGCAGTACACGGCCCTTCGGTGGCCCAAAGACGTATGTTCATTTAATAAAAACAGCTGTATTATTTATTTTTATATCATTTCGATAAAATAGACGATGGTGAAAAAAAAAAAAAAACAGATTTAAAATTATGGCGTTTTATCAGCGGTCAAATGTCGGAATGTGCCTCGAGGAGAGATGTGGAAGGCTATCCCGCCAATTAACTCACCACTGCAATTTCCTAAGGCAGGAGAGACAGAAGCTAGCATTGAATAGATACCGAAACTCAGAGCTCGGAGTATCTTGGGGTCACAAAAGTTAATGCCCTAGAGGGAGTCGTTAGGAGAATTAAACGTATAAACTTTTACAAATAACAAAGCCATCATTCATATCCCGTAGCGCAAGTATTACCACAAACTAGGGGTAGTAGATATCGTGGTTGCACTCAAAAATTATCCCCTACTCTTCGTTTAATTATTCCAATCTCTCAGATTGTAAAGTTGAGTTTGATAGGTAATAAAATTTACGTGGCACTAACTTTGGTCCGCGACTTTGTTACCTGGCTTATTAATTAAGACCAATTTATTACGGTAGTTAGCGAAGAAGATATAGTCGTTTCGGCAGGCATTACCAAGAATATAAAGTTAATCTCGGACATAACACTTGTTTGATATTGAGATGTGGTCAATATTATTTGTCTACGTTGAGTATTGGTTTCATGACTTTAAATATATTTCTTACCGCATTCATTGTGGGCGTTTATAATCGTAGTAGCCATTGGTTGTGAAATTTAGTGTTCACTTGGTATATTCTCAAGTATGAGCTAGAACTCTACGTTTATATGTTGGGATTTCATGATGGAATCAGCTAATGTTTAATTGTATATTATATTATATTGTAAAACCATTAAGAGTAAAGAAGCTAGGAATGACACACGGATTTAACCCGACATCGTCTGTACAAATTGGCGGCAGTGTTCCGCGCCCGCTCCCGCTCCGCGCCTGACAGGTGTTGCAAAACGTGGCCCACGTCAGCTTTATGATTTTTATTAGCCGATGTGCAGACCGCCATTGCGACACGCGTCGTACGCCTAGTGTTCCACAAAATCCAAACTTTTTTCGATAACCGTGAATTTTTCTTCTGAAACGTGTTTGCGCTTGATAGCAATTGCGGCGGCTTAATGCTTTTGAATTTTACCCTTTATTCTTTCTTTTTATTAAAAGATTATGTAAGTCGATAGCCTAACGGAAAATATGAAATGATTATTATATTACTATTGTCTATAGTAATCTCTCTCTCTCTCTCTCTCTCTCTTCAGGTGCAAGAATTCCACTGCTGAACCTATGTTCAGCAGAGGCCTATGCCCCATGGATCGAGTATATAGTTATCGCTTCATATTTTCCATGTAAATAGTACCATACGAGTTGGTCCTCTGGTAAGTATGGATACCATATTATGATGAAAGGTTAACTCTAGACCGTTGATTCATTATTTAATCATTATGATAGCCGTAGATTTAGGACTTTGTTAAACTTTATTATAATCTTCTGAGCTAGTTAGAAGCTCTACTCATTCTTGTTATGAGTGGAATACACCAATTTAGCCATTGCTTTGATCAGGAAGAAGGTCACATCAAAAGAATCATATGACGTGGTATACAGATTTACGTTAAAATATAAAAAATCATCTCGATCCGTCACGTATTGTAAGTCGTTATAAACATCCATTAGCGCTACATATCATCGATACAACTAGTATTGAACGCACAAGAAAACGTAACTTGTTTATTGTTATTCATTAATAAACGAGCTTATTTTGGGCATCTCGCGAGCCTTGATGGCCGGAGCGAATTTCTTTATATGGCTTCTCAATACACCTGTCGGGAGAGTAAACACAACACTCTGTTACACGATATTCATTTACGTTATAATACTAGTTTTAATTGAATTTGAATACCGAAGTAACGTGCAATTTTAAAAACTACTAAGACATTTACTGGTAGTAAGTCTCTCATATGTGAGAGGCCGCCTGGGTAAGTACCACCGCAATGTCTATTTCTCCCGCCAAACAGCAGTGTAAATGCACTATTGTGTTCCGCTTTGAAGGACATTGTAGCCAGAGTAACTATAGGGCATATTGGGACTTAACATCTTATGTCTCAGGATGGCGAGCGCAGTGAATGCCAGGCAATGCTTTGTAATTCATGGTGTCGTTTGGTTTTCTACTGTCCATGAACGGTCTTACCGCTTACTATCAGCCGAATGGCATGCAGGTCTCGCCCTTCAACGCAATAAAAAGGTATTAAGATTGTAAAATTAGCTACTTAGTATATGTTTTAATTATAATTTTGATAATTTATAGTTATTATTTCATTTTTGTTTAGATTATTAATGTTTTATTATACTTTTTACGTTGATTTGCATACTACATTTTGATTCAAAGTTCATTTTAATACACCTATAACTCCTTCAGTTAGTATAATAATGTTATTATAATTGTATTATTATAATATGCGTTAAGTAATACTTGGTGTATCTTTTGGAATATAAATGTGTATTGTTTAAAATAAATTAAATTAACAATTTAATCGTTTTGTTATGACTGAGTTCAATGAATTTTTTTGCGTTAATTTATAAAATGACGTTTTGTGCGCATTAATTTATAAATATCCCGTAAGATTTTTGTATAATTTACAGTGTATGTATTTTACATTTTTGCATTCTATGCCATAAAATAAGTTATAAGTTTATGTATTTAAAGCTAAATGATGATGTTCTAGAGCAGCAAAATTTTGAGTATACCAAAAAATATACATCTTCAACAGCCCGTCCGCATCCACTGCTGGACATAGACTTCTCCTATGGCAAATCACTGGGCCCATCGTCTCGAACAATATAGATAAAATTTTAAAATACATTACTCCACGTTGCCTCGAAATACAATTTACACACTCGCATCCCTAAATTTTCGAGTATCGTGTGGGGTATTATTATTCGTGTGCCAATGAAACGTTTAAGCCAAATAAAATCACGAGGAATAGTTCTTGTTGCAGTGTAAAGTCACATGGGGTGTGGAAGAGTGAGTAAACAATGGCAGGGGTCGGTGCTGGCGACCCCTGTGGATCGCGGCCGGACGCCAGCGCCCGGTGTAATTCGCCATGTCACAGTTTTGACACGGTGCCTTGGTAAGCCCGCGTATTAGTTGTTACACCTATATTATTTTTATTGACAATCGTGGTCTAATAGGGCTGCTACGTGCATTGCGTAAAAATGAAAAACGGTTGCTTATTACTGCTCAATATTCTCCAGCAGTTTGCGATGTACCTGGAGATTCCAATGAGGACTAGTGGCAATACTAAATCAGACTTGTCAAACTACATAATAAGGAAACATTTTGAAACGATCATGCAGACTGATAGACACAGGTATAAAAAGCTCTAAGCTGCCGAGTGGTCTTTCATGGTGGGGTATTATTATTATTATTTATTTAATTCAATAGTCGCTTCTGCCGTTTTTTGTGCTTATCATCAAAGAAAATGGATCTAAAAACAATACTCACATTTGAATCAGTTATTATAAATTAGACATTTGATTACGTGTAGTATTGATTCCTAAGAACTAACAGTATGGATAGAATCCGACGACAGAGCGTTGCGGATCCCGGCCGGGAGGAAAGGTTTTACGAGTATTTGTCTCGAGTTCGGGTGTTGCACTGCGTCTTTGTACCAATTCGTATTCGAATGCTAGTGACGTGCTCGATTTAATAAGTTGCTTATATTTAATCATTTTGCCAAATATTTAATTTTAGTCATTACATTGGCGATACGTCTTAATGCTTGTAGTAGTTATAATCTTTATTGAAGAGTTGGATAATAGTAAATAATAAAAATGTATTTAGATAAAAAAAAATGCCGCTTGAATAGTATCCATAATTCAATGCGATGGCGCAGTATAATCGACGGTAGCAATTAGCATCGTTATCCAGGGATTACCACCTAAACAAGCTTACTTGTAATTACAACTTAAAAGTACATTTCTGTATATGTTTACTTGACGTTAATCGACGTGCTAGGTTCAAATAAACATGTTACCAATTGAAAATATTACGTAAAGTAAAACGAGTATAACCAGCAATGTACATTTACTAGCATTGGATTTGAAAATCGTATAGACAAGCATTGCTATTGGCGACTTCAATTATTACTTAGCGGCATTGTGCATAGATACATGCACGATAACTACGTGCCAAAACTATGTTTAATTGATGTGCAATGATGAACAGTGAATCATTTACATGTGTGAGTTTGTATGGCTTCATGGGAATCCATTTTATTTTACAACGAATGCGTTTCTTGCGGTATTATTGATTAACATTGGAGGGACTCTTTTCAGTATGGTTTTCATACTATTAATTATTGTGAAGCATAAGATACAGCGTAAATCTGGCTTCTTTTTGAATAATAGTGCCTTTTTTGATATTGTTGCCAGGAAAGATCATTGTCAAGAAATAGAAAGATTAAGCTCGCGATTGTGAAACTAATGTCCAACTAATTTCAGTTTAAGACCTGTATATACATTGTCAAAGGTATGCCAAACACTTTCCGGAGATAAATTTAATTTAATTCCGGGTAAAATATTGAAAAACAGAGCCGGTTAAAACGATCACAAATACAAAGGGCAGGGAAAAAAATATTGAATACGGTAGGAGTTTAATCCATTGGTTGCGCTCAGATGAAGAGTGGCCACAGGCAAATACTGAAAATGCGATTGTTTAATTTTTTTTCCACAAATAACCGGGGAAAGCTCAGATGCAGGGACATTAAAAAATCGATAGATTCCATAACAGGGCTTTTATTTTTGATGTATGTCGGCGCTATCTATTATCTATGTTACTTTTGAGTGTCTAAAGAATGTTGTTGCAGAATTCTAGTAATCATGCGATGTTGTGTTTCGTAATCTCTAGTTTGCAACATCAAATATGCTATACCAAGTGAGTTAATGATTATAATCTAAAGTACCAAATTAGAAAAGAAGCTAACTGGGGGGAAAATCAATGAAAAAAGGCTACTGCTTTGAGATACTTTCTTAAAGGTAAAAAAACATACTAATTTCCCACTAGTCAACACGACCAAATTCACAAGGAATACACATCCTTACAGAATTGGAATAATTGTGCCGTTTCAGTTACTTTGCAACGCACTTTCCTTTCTAAAATGAAGGCAATGAATCCTATAATATGTACTTTTGTCATACAACATAAATTCTTTGGATATATCGTGATTCGTGATTCATAAAAGGGACATACAAATATTATCACATGTACAAGTGGTATTGGAAATTCGTACAAAGTATACATATAAATGTAATTTCCCCGATCGTGTTGTGCTCGCTGAACCGAGTACGTATATTTTGGACGTAACATATGTTCCGGATCAGTAGACGGAACTCTTTTAATTACCAAATATGAAATAGTTATTACGCGTTCAGTTTTTTTAATGCAAAATTTACCGGTATAATTTCAAGTCAATTGACTTGGGTATTGGTAAATGCAAGTGATTTTTAACATAACATTTTGGTGGATAAAACCTATTATGTAGTATGATATTAATTACACAAAAAGTAAATAGGTTATCGATAGTTGCGGCTGTCGACAAAGTAGCATCACTACATTAACGCGGCGGCTGCGGGCCCCGCCATTTACCGCGAAAATGGTCTGGCCCGGGGGCGGCCGCCGAATCGTGGGGGATTTACTTTATGATAATTATTTCGATTGCTATCGCGAGGCAAGGAGCCCCGGCGCTCCGCGGCGCTTTCGCTCGGCACTCGAACCGATCTCGACGCGGCGACGACACCCAATGTTTTTACAACCGCCGCGCTTTACACTCGACTCAACGTCGAGCAATTTGCACCGTGATTGGCTGAAATTAGAAAGCAATCTAAAGTCTTCAATTAATCGGCTCTGAGTGGATCGCTTCTATTAATATAGGGATGTTGTAATACACTAACGGACGTCAAGTACAGTAAAAATCATTTTCTATAGCTCTATCATCAGATTCTAGAGCCTGACAACTCTACTCCTTCAATAATGATAAGGCGAATGTACACATTTTATGTAGTGTAGAGAGCATTGTAGATTTTATGCATTTTGCAGTATCATTCCTAGAACTTAATGGAATGCGGAATGACTACTGTTGACATGCGAGGCACATGAATACAAAACAGTTATGATAGACACGGTCATCAGTGGAAATACTAACATTTTTAACGACCCTGCACTGTTTCTATCTTGTTCGCGTTTACTCTACAGGTTTTAAAAGCATTGCACCTTAACTATAAGAATTATATTGACAGCAGCTTATAGCACAATAGTTTTTCCGTTAGCTTAATTTACAAATGAATGTAATGTAAATTATTTAGTGTGATTAACTTTTTGCGCAATTTTGAAAGCTGGAGTTTTTAGTTATTTACATACAGATTGTCGGATTTACTACAGCAAATAGTGCCATGTTTCATTGTATCTTGTGAGGCGAGGCGCTCTATATTCCTTAATTAATAGTAATATAACGGGAAATGGTTTTCTTACAAACATAAAGATGGCACATAGTACAGCCATTGTCGGAATGAATCCGGATGGAACGCGACGTATGCCCCGTGGAGTTTATCAGCGGCTTATCTAATCTCGCTACCATGGTGGCATTTTACTAAAATATTGTGATTACAAAAACGCTTAGACAGGAATAATGTTATTACGGGCTGTATTGTTTATTATGCACTAGCTCGCCGCCCGGCGCCGTCCGCGCCGCTCCTTACGCAATACTATCCTGGCGCGTAATTACTTGTAGCTTATGTTAAACTAGCATTTGCCCGCAACTTCGTCTGCGTGTTTAAGATAATATAGACGTTATATCGCTAAAAATATGCCATTGTAACCTCTACGTAAACTTTTAACAAAAATCAACGCGCAACAATTCTATTTCGAATTCTGACTCTGAGTTTGGATTATCGGATAAAATAATAAACGGCCTTATTTATATACCGTTTTAAAACCTATTTTAGGTATAGAATGTTTGTTTTCTTGCTCAAACTAAATTGAAAAGTCGTTCGAAAGGGACAAAAGTTAAATTTTCATAGGAATAACTTCAGTAGTTTTAATTTTCCATACTATTATATTATTTTTACCCTTATTTTACTCTTTTAGGGTTAAATTTAAGAAAACAGAGTACGCACTTATTTTTGGTTTTAGATGAGTAACTAAAGAATCAGATTTGATATCTGCAACTTCAACGGTTTCGATTTCCCATACAACAATATTTTACCCTTTTCACCCTCTTAGGGGTTGAATATCCAAAAATCCATCCATAGTGCTACCCTACGTCACAATAGGAACCCCTGTGTAAAATGTCAAGTTCCTAGCTTCAGTAGTTTCGGCTGTGCGTTGATCCGGCAGTTCAGTTTTACAATACTTCAACCCCTATTTTCACCCCTTTAGGGTTAATTATAAATAAAGAGAGTATGCAGTTGTTCTTGTTTCTAGATGAGTAACTAAAAGGTCAAGTTTGATATCTGCAACTTCAACAGTTTCGGTTTTCCATACACCAGTATTTTACCCTTTTCACCCCCTTAGGGGTCGAATTTCCAAAAATCCTTCCTTAGTGCTACCCTACGTTACAATACAAACCCCTATATAAAATTTCACGTTTCTAGCTCCAGTAGTTTCGGCTGTGCGTTGATCGGGTAGGAAGGAAATCACCCAGTTTCTAAACATTTCAACCCTTATTTTAACACCTTTAATGTTAATTCTTAGACAAATTAAGTATGCAATTAATTTTGTTTTTGAATGACTTATTAAACTTCCAAGTTTGACAATTGTAACTTTAATACTTTAGATTTTCCATATAACAGTTTTTAACCCTTTTCACCCCCTTAGGGGTAGAATTTCCCAAAATCCCTTCTTAGTGCTACCCTACGTCACAATAGGAATCCCTGTGTAAAATTTCAAGTTCCTAGCTCCAGTAGTTTCGGCTGTGCGTTGATAGGTCAGTCAGTCAGTCAATCAGGTTCCTCTTTTATATATATAGATAACTCTATTAGAAATTTTATAGTGATTTAAGACTCAAGACGGTTGTCTGTAAACATTAGAACATAGTTTTTATCAACGCTACATACCCTTTGTATACACCGTTTCCTAGCAACGGCCAATATTTGGCATAGATGTTTGAGGGTACTTAACAACTGTGCGGTCCGTCTACCGCATAGGATGTTTGCTGAAGTGGACACGACTTGTTCAGCAATTTAATATCACGGGATTATGGATACACACGCGTCACTACGCAACTAATTAAAGCGTAGGCAAAGAGAAAATGGCAATCTGTGGAGACCTCCTCCCCGTTAGTGGGGGGGTGTCGGTTACGTGTGCCCCCTTGGGGTGGTCGGGTGTATGGTTTTTCTGCTCGGGCATCCTTTGCTTACTTATTGATCCAGTCAAATGTGTGGAGGTGGCGCGGTGGGTGGCACGCCCGACCCCGCGCCCCCCCACCGAAGGGGGTACGTCCAAATAAATCTGTCCGCCCGCGAAACACCGCAGTGACAACAGCGGCGGCCGGTAAGATGCGGTCGCACTCTCTCCATATTGCTACTCACCCGCAGGCTACCCGCCGACCTCAACCACAGAGGCGAGCCGACGCGGCCGTCCCTACGAGTACGTAAAAAATCGCCGAGTGCCATTTTAATTGGAATCATTTCCATCGGAAAACAGCGGCGGCGGGCGCGACCTTAGAAACAGGCATGCGCGCGACCGTTGAGGGTACCTAAAAACCGCGACGCCTTTGCTCTCTTCATAAGGGTCAATGACGTTTCGTTACCCGACAACAGACACTCACTGTGTAAATAATTAGTTTTGCTCTACGGTCGGCTCGAAATCACGTATACAAATAAGCATTTAACCGTTTTAGTCTGCGCAAGGTACACATAGCACAGCCTATTGTGTGAAATGTATATTAATTAATTGATTGGAGAAATAAATTATATACGGTCAGAGAGAAAGTGATAAAGTTAAAACTTGATAATGAAAGTTGATTATTCGCCAACGTAGAGTCCGTAGCGTGGCGGTGACCTTTCATTATTGCATTCCTTTATCTTTGTAGGTCACAGGATGGAACGAGTACTTACTATAGTACTATAGTTTTAAATCAACAAACAATAGAACGTACATATTTAAAATTGGGTTATATTTTACATACTAATTGGCGTGTTTGGTTCGTCGATACATTAAAACTTATCACCACCGCATTATAGAGCCTATGACGTACCATTAGTAACCTTCGTCTACTTTCATCAAGGTCTAACGCCTGACAATATCTATATGTGGTAAAACAAACTAATTGTTAAAAAAAAAGTGTGTTACGTTTTACTGTATAAACTTTCTTAAAAGAAGCATTAATTTTGGCTAAAGGTTATGTATGGTATATGTTATATGTTCTACGTACAGTAGTATACTAACTCTTATAGGCGGAATTGTATAAACCATATTATTGAGACAGGTTTTAAAAGCATCTATGAACCTAAAAATCGTATTCATAAAGCGCATAAAAGCTTAACTTACTTACAAATGCTTTTAATTATATGACAGCGAGTTTACCATCAATGTTTAAAATAAAAATGCTAAACAACTACATATTATTAAACCGTGCGAAAACTACACTAGTTCTAAAACTTATCATTGTCTTTAAAAGCCACATATTTGGAAAATCCATTTCTTTCCACAGACGAGTGTGTTTTTTGTAAATATTTTAAGCAGAGCAAGTGCGTGAGACAGTCCATTTGAATATGTTTCATGAATTTTAAGCCATAGACGTACCGTTACGTGAGAGCGTCACCAATTTCCACGTAATCGCGTTCCGTCTGAATATATGTATTAAGAACGTTTCCGACTGATGTGAACAATCGTCGCGTCGGTTTCAAATGAGACCTTATTACTTATCTCCCATACAAAGGTTCATTAGCTTTCCCGTCTGGAGGCAAAAATCGATCGCGACGAAAAGTGGGTGATGCCGATTGAAATTTGTCTCGGCTGTGTTTTGCGACACAAATACGTATATTTGGTTCTCGCGAGGGGGCGGGATCTTTCGAGACTATTTCGTTTATTAGAATTTTGCCGTACACAATTTGATACTTTACAAATGATCGTTACTATGGATATTGAAGTCTACTACGATCGTATTCAACTTAACGAAATCATTGTTAACCATTGCTTTATGACGGTATGAGGAGAGTTTCCGTTTGGAAAATCTAGGGTCCATTTATTAGTAGAAAATGTTCAGAAGTCAGAAGCCCGACGAGTGGCATCCGAAAGTTGGCAAAGGACTGGCCATTACAGTACCAGAATTTATCTATCAACTTAGTCCCAGTTAGCGTGCCGTAACCGCTTCACATAATAATACATCCTTACATATGTGCCTTCTTAGCCGCATGCTTACCAATATAATGTTAATGGTGTGATAACAGCATACCCTAAATTAAATATTGTAAATTTTATAAACAATTTTTACGAGGCGGAATGCAACCCGCGGCGTCTCCTTTCAGAATAGCACCACGGGTGCTGCTAACTACTACATAATAATGCTTTATCTGCATTCATCTAATGGAGATCTAAGATTTGTTCGAATTAATAAAGAAATGATTTCGGTTCATTCCAATAAAGACTATATAGCCGAAGTCTTAACAAAGATATCAGTTTTTACGACGAACGAAATGTACCGGCTTGGCCAAATCTTCGCGTAATTTTGCATGATCCTCTATAACAAGATTCCCTCTATATATATGTCACCTTAAAATTGTAAATGCCGTTAGATTGTAATCTATCTCGCGAGATTGTGAACTTTCGAAAGATTGTGAACCGTAACATACTGCTTACAATTTAACGTAGATTAATATAATGAATCTGGGTGTATTATGAATGAAGTACCGCAGTGAGTTACCACAAAGAAACAATCGTTAGGTTTGGTTAGGTTAGTTTATTTTCATTCGAAATAAAATGAAGTTAACATGAAGTCGAAACAATTAAAATGAAGTCAATTGAAAATCTTCCGTTTATTTATAATATCACTAGTGAAATTATAATATCACGGTTTTGACAATATACCTGCAACATATATATGGGTAAAGTAAAGTAAATTAAATCGAAATATTAACTATTTACTATATGTTATTGATTAAAAGAAGCGACAATAATATCCGAGTTCAAATGTCAAAGATAACATTTTCAGAGTGCGAGATGTAATTGTAAACTACATTATCTTCGTAAATCGTGACTCCCTGTGGACCTTACGTCGAGTACACGTCATATTATGAGATATTACGAAAAATTATGATCGGCGTCCATTCATAATTCAGAGTTTGAAGCGAATCTTCAGACGTTTTTGTCATCTCGAGTACTTTTGCGACCAGGTATAACATTATCTTTTTATGCTGATGATTGGATTTCACCCAGAATTACATATAGAAATGAAAGGAAGCGTAATACAGCTCTTTTGACTTAATCTATCAGACCTATCCCTTACCATCAATGCGTAAATGTAAGAAAATAAACAAGGTGTTATTTATATGACGTGAAAAATAACAGAAAACTAAGCGTAATAATCAATTTTTCATAAAATAATAATCTTCCAGTAGAGAGTTGTGATGTAAAGTTATGAGAAGCCGTTAAAGACTGCACCGATTGAATCGCTTAAACTTTACGAGAGTTCATAAATAAATAAAATTAAAACGCATGTTGTAAACTCTAAGTGCTATGAACATGTTACATCTTCTTAGAGCTTGTAGAAAAGGAAGCGTTTGTTGACGATTTCAAAAATATCCCTATCTTTTCTTTTGTTTCCAGTCGAGTTATAAGTATCTTTTTAGCAAGATACTAGTGTTAATAGTGGATTTTTTGAGAACGGTCGAGGGACCGTGTTGATATTATTAGACCATAAACGACCCAAAACAGCGACAGATAAAAATCTATATCAGCCCATATACGTTCCACTGCAGGGCACGGGCCTACTCTACAATCGAGAAAATCGATTGAGAGTGGTTAGGCCATATAGTCCACCACGCTGGCCTAGTGCGGGTTGGCGGACTTACATACCGTAGAAATTCTTTAAAATCGCTACAGCGATAAAAGATATATAAAGGATTTTTTATATAACTACAATAAATATTACGATAAAAATGATATTCTCAGGTTCTGGATCTGTTAGTGGATGTTGTACATGGATAGCTGTTTGGATTACTCAATAGTTAGATAATAATAATAAATACACCCAACAGTCACATACATAGTCCTAACCCCACGGCCCACACTAAGATCGAGTCTTGTATCGTGGGTATCAGAAACTACGAGAGTGTTTAAGGTCTCACAAACACCCAGACCCGAAACAAATGTCTGAGGATCACACAAAAATTTGTTTTGGTGCGGGGATCGAACCCGCGGCCTCTCGTTTCACAACCGGTGTCTAAACATCTGCGCCACGAAGGCTGTCAAATGGTTGGTTATTATTTATATTCAGGGATTAACGTATATGGAATATCGTAAAACATTCTGTACTCTGTATTTTCTATACACGAAGAAATATAATAATTATTATTTTTTTAAATCCCATTCTTTTTTATATTTCGAATGTTGCGAAATGGCGACTTCACGGTTCACATGTAAATTTACATTACACAAAAGAAGTCACAAAAATTCTAAACGGTCGAACGCGTCCAAAAAACTTAATTTTGTGCTCCATTATTATTCATCATATGTAAATACACGCTTATCACTTACATACATGCATATTATAGTGTTCACGCCTAATCATTGCGCAAGTGTAACAAGAATTACAATTTAGCTTCCCTGCAGAAATATTTAACTTACATAAATATAATATTTTGGAAACCCATGCGCATTTATTTTACACATCTTCATTATAAGCCATTTAGTTAACAAAATAATATATTTTATCATACTGCTCGCGCTTAGCCTTTTTCTAATGGCTATCATTTAGAATACTTCATGTGTTGATCTTGACCAGGGCTTTGATAGACCAGCTACGCCAAAATGGTACCACAATGTTGAAAAAAAAATCAATCTAAAGTAGCGATTTCAGTTTTCGCTGTCCGCCGAGAGTACCTAAGTTAAATTACTGTAGGTTAAATAATGTTGACTTTGCTACACTTTACATTTCTTATTCTGATTAACTTTGTTGTCAGTTGAGGACAAGCTAAGCTAGTGTCTTTAAGGCTGTGTTTCCTTTGAATCGATCATAATATAACATATTCTAAATTTATCTGAGATTTAATTAATGTAGGTGAATAGGCGATTTCTACCACCTCAGCTCCGCTCCACATATTTCAGGTTCAGCGTAAACGAAATCTTAGAGACTCTCTGAGCTTAGGTGCTCGGAAGTCGGAGTCAATTCTTTGAGTTCGACTGTTAATTCTGGCTGACAGGATTTGTAATGGTGGGTCACTGAACGTGTCACTGATTTTTCACATCGAAATTGTATCTGATGTCGTCATCCCCATCTGATAAAATACGTATGGCAAAAATATTTTAAATGAAAGATTAGTTTGCAATAGGTGAAGTAATTATACTTTGACAAAAAACGCGAATGTTTGTCCATTTTTACTCACACTAGAAGATAAAATAGGAAAAAAAAATCGCCAAGGTCTGTTCAGGATCAAAGATGTCAATGTAATGATATAACTCAAAAACACGTCAACAGCTCAAAATAGTATTATTCATAAGTTTAATGTGCTTATTTTTTTATTAGAGTAGGCACTTATTACATATGTTATGGCTTTCTTTTTATCTGCACTTAAACATTTAATATACTACATGAGTGTTATTTGACCATTTTTTTGAGTAACACGTGGAACGTAATTGATGTATTGTTTTGTCAAATTACTAAAATAAATACACCTCAAAAGCCATATAATATGTATTCCTGACAATCCTGACCCCACAATAAAATGTATTGGGTCGTAGCACTCAGAAACTAAGTAATTTTTTTTTAATTCTTTATGTATGTGATGTTCAATAAAGAATTTATAAATAAATAAATAAAATATTTCGGCCTCACGACACCCAAAACCGCAACAAATACTTGTAGGTTGCATTAATATTTTGTCCCGGTGCGGGGAGAGACTCTACGGTCTTTCGTTGCACAGCCGGCATTCAACCAGCTGAGCTGCGAAGGTTGTAAATTATTTGCTACTATAAATATTTAACTACCTACTTTTCAGATTATTTTTATGTAACAAAAATAATATAATACAAGAAGCTGTCAATTAATTGACCGCAAAGCCAATACATAAATTGGTACCGCATAAACGATTGGTGGAGTCTTATTAGTACCTGTTTCAAGCTAATAGAGTGTATTTCATACTTACGTATATTCGAAGTTATGCGATTTGTGTCTTTCTAACCGATACAGACTATACGATAGAGAGAGAGAGACGACTAGTTAAGAACGGAACCGATTGCTGAGATGGAAGTCCCAGATTTCATTCCAGGTCACACACCTGAATTTTTTCGAAAAATCTATAAATATATTGTAGGTATGTATTATCAATTTTAAAGACTTCTGCGGTCTGCCTCAAAATGATTTTGATTAACGTTTTTAGACAGTATTTTGTATGTATATGTTTATTTTTAGGTGTTGTTTTCATTAGTCTCCGGTCAGTGATCGGAATGAATCATAAATTAAAATGTATATAATAAGCGTTTGTGCTGTTTGTCGTTTGTTGCAGCCCGCGTTACGCTATATGCTATAAAATGTTACTTTCTAGTTAAAAATGTTATAATGCCTCCATATATCATATGGTAAAGAATCCGGCTGTGAAACGAAACTCCGCAGGTTCGATCCCCAAAGATGAGAAACCATAAGATAAAAAAGTCTCGTGGAGTGTCTGATTCCTATGACAAAGATTGAGTATCTTACGGGTGGGTAGGGGTTCAGCTTTCAGGACCGTGTTACTGTTGGGTCTTTTTATTGTTATTTCATAAAAAACACAGCGCGAGTGCATTTACAGGGGCAATACTAAATTATTCCCGTTTAATTGACTAAAGACCATTACCATTATTAATGACATATTTCAATGTGTTGATTAAATGTCATTTTTTTAATCATATAAAATTACCATGCAAGTACATCAACACCAATTCTATTGCAGTTGCCTTACATGATTGACCCGTACTGTTTTATGAGTTTCTGTTAAGGCGACATTTAATTATTTAGCCACCACACTGCACGCAACCGAGCTTGGCCGTTCAATTGATCGAGAAACATGGTTGGCTACTTTGGACTACAGTAATAAGTGACACGAAAAAGGGTTATTTTAACTAGAAATGTAAGATTTATTCGTCCTATACACTTCATTTAATTGGTACTTAGGTTTTGTTTGTAATGGTATAGGTGAACTTTCGTAAATATTTGTAGATATATCGCCAAGCGTGCCAACTGGAACCTTTTTTCTAGGGCGCTCAGTAAACACAACGGACTTCGGTCGGGGAATGCTAAGTATGTGCAAAAATGTTTACAGGATTAAAATAGAATACTGCATAGAAACGATTACTTTTAGAGTAGACTACATTAAACTTGGTCTATATTGGATTTACAGATGTAAAATTAATAAAATATCTTTTGGGGTACAAGTTACAATAAATAAAGTTAGGTTTTGTTATATGCATATTAGTAATGTTAGGCCAAATATAAATCAAATATCATTTAAAACATAAAGCTCCTTGAAAAAAGCTCTTCTTTATAATTTAAATATGTAATAGTTTCTCGATAGCCATTGACATAGATTTTGTGACTTGTTTACAATCGAAGTGTATAGTTTAGTTAGGATTGGCGGGATGGTGGCAAGCGCGGATGATATGGTTGGTTTTGTGTGGCGGTGCTGCGGCGGTGCGGGCACGGAGTGGTAATGTGGTAAGAGAGCGTAATGAGAGGGTCGGCGCGTCCCGGGCGGCGCCGCGCGGCGCGGCGTGCGGCCGAGCGGCGACCGCCGCGGGGCGGGCAGCGGGAGGGCGCGCGGAAGGAATGCGTCGTTTTCGCATCGGGAGAAACGAATGCGTTTAAGCGTCGCGGGTATACAATGGCGGCGTGACGAGATCCGGTTCGCGGGCGCCGCGGGGGCAGGGGACGGGGGCTCTAATCGATAGCCGGCGAGCGACGGCCGGGCGACTGCGGCGCATAGGTGACAGCTCGGGCCCAATCAAATTACCGGCCGTGGAGGAGAGCTGCAGTGCCACGCATGCCGGAGAAACACAACGCCGCCACCACCACCCGCGCCGACCCCGCGCTCCGCCGCTCCGCCGAAACTGCACCGGCGAGCTTCTATTGTCCGATACACCACAGCCTCACAACTCACATACAGACGCCTATGCAATACATTGACGGATAGTCGTCACTTATCACGGCACCCGATACGTGAGAGCCACTCCCCATAACCCCCTGTTTGCACGGCTGCCATTTGTATATACGTTGGAAACGTACACGTATAAAGATTTAACACTGACGTACGGACCTAGTAGGGCACGTTTCGCTGGACATAATGTTATAGTAACACACCTGCGCTTGCACATTGCCTGTCGTAAACTATTGACCAGTTAATTAAAAAGTTCAGCTTTTCGTTTATAAGATAGCATTTTATGATTTCGAATAGTTTTATAATGCGGTGTGAAAAATCGTAACGTAATGTAAATAAGATATTTATCGCGTAATTAATGTGCACGGTGTATAAAGCTTATAGAAAAAAGTAATGATAGTTTTAATAACGAAATTAAAGTAAGCTTATTTATTTTAAGTGGATAAATTAATAACACGTAATTGAAGTGTAAATTCATCCGCGTTACGGCTGTGTTCATGTTGTATTTCAGGTCAAGGAGCAGCTACAGTAGGTCGCGTTCTTTGAAAACTTTTATTACACGTATGCTGTGCCTACCGGCTACCGTGTTCAATAACGATGAATGTGCAATAGTTTTAGTTACACTTCGAGGTGAATTGTGTATTTTTTGCAATACAATTTTCCTCACCACCCACTCAATGAAGTAAATTCGGCAACTGTTCTGCATCAAATATGTTAGCGGATGTGGTGTAAACGAGACATCTACGAGTTTCACGACTGAGGATTGGTGTACGCGCATCTAATTATAGGTTATTCCACCCGCGTACCACACAACAGATTCACGTTGTACCATTAACGACCTGTGCACGAATGTGTACCCCGTACGTATAGGTGACTGGGCGCGTTGCAACGCACAACGCACCACATGCACAGAAATGTGATGTAACCTGTCACGCATACTGAACTCTGGTCGCGCTCGACACGAGCTCGCCAGCATGTGAGCCGACGCCGCCATCGCCGCCGACGGCCATCGTCACGGCGGCACTAAAACATGCTCTTGACATTGAAAACGGGAATTATACTCCACCAACATTGCATAAAATCATAACGACACCGTAAAGTTTCCACAAATCGATCGGCCCCGTGCCTTCCACGTGGCGGCTCATTTCGATGAAAAACTGAAATAAATGTCGCCTTTATAAGTAGGTAATGAAATGGCCGCCGCAATTAAATCGATGACATCATACCCTCAATGTGTGGCGTGATGGGAAATAAAAGCACAATTCAATCAACGGGACGACGACACACCGCGGTAGCCGCTCCACACTCGCCACTCGCACTCTATGCTAATATATACTCGCAGTACTCCAGTTTTACAAACATGTTTTATCATTAAAGTTATAAAACTAAACATTAACTAGCTATTTAGGAGAAATGCATTGTCAAAACGGAATGATGTTAACTACATTTTCGCACATAATCGCTTGACATTTAGTAACAACCGATCGACATTTACAGAGCTATTTATTTTTAACTCGACGGCAATGTCGAGAGAATAAGAAAAAGGCAACGAGTGGAAATAAAACTGTGCAATATAAAGTGGCATAGTAATATCGCAACTAATTGTATATTGTCACTTATGGTAACACATAACGTCGTGTGAACAACCATTAGTTGAATTTACCTTGAACGCAGTGATAAGACGAGCCTCGCTCGATGAAGGTCATTTATAAAGTTGCCTAATTTAATTACGAACATAACTTTATATCGAGTGACATGGTCGTCGTCTAATGTTGCAGGATTAGTATAAATGGAAGAAAAATATGTTTCACAAGCACAACCGTTGGACGTTACGACGAAACAGTTTTTGAGAAAAAATACAAGCTTCTAATGACGCAGTAGTTTTAGCGTGAGAATATATACTAAGAAATATGCATTTTTTTAGCAACCGGATAGTATTCGTATCGGTGATTATCAAGCTTTTGACAATAAAAAGTATTAATCCAAATTATTTAATTCGCATACCCATTCCAACGATACTTGATTGACATAGGTAAGATATCTAAAGAAGAATTTCAATTTCCCACAAAATTTTAGTGCATGTTGCTTGGCCTTCATGTCAACTCCACAACATGCGAGTCAAATGTTATTGAGGCAGAGAGACGTGCCACTGGCAACGGCCGAGTGTCTGCGCAAACTTCGTTTAACACTAGCTCCAATGAAGTTCTATCGACGCTGTTATTTCGCATATTACCTCTGTTACCTTCACTTGATTATAAGTTTTGAGCGTTATATTACTAAATACTAATATTCCAAACTTAGTGTTGAAATTGACATTAAGAACATCGGTCAATGACCCATCAAAATGAAACATAATATCACAAACATAATATTCTCGATTCTATGATTTGGTAATGATTATCACAAATAACGTGATTTCGATCTGACAACACCATTATCAATCAATTAAACAGTAATTGTCTTTGCACGGAGTCGAACTCTCACCCTCTCGTTTCATAATCGACTTATTGCCCCTTGCGCAAAGCAAACAATATTCGTATATTTATGACTATAAATTCATAGGCTCGTGATGCAGTTGTTACAAAGGATTGCCATATTTCCAACGAGCTGGAGTGACGTGTGCAAATCCAGGATTGGAAGCGTTCAGTTTGGATGGCGAAAATTCGGCGTGGATTTGTCTACGAGAACACATTTTAACAATTATCTTAAATCGTAATCATTCAAAGAAGCAATAACGATGAGTGAGAAATTATGAATTGTTTTAAATTGTGGTGTTGGATTAACCATCAGGTTTTTACTGGCCTGATAAGGTGACTACAATACATATCTGCTGGTAAGTGCAGTTCAGTCAAAATAGATTACCTACTGGTTAGAAACGGGTGTCTCTCACCAGTCGACAATGTTGTGATAGCTTGTTCGAATCCAGATGTACCCAAGCTAAAGCCGAAACCTGGCACACTTGCGTAAGTTGCGTTTTCATCATGTACGGTCATTACTTAATTTCATAGTCGAAATTATTATATTATTATTAATCACTTTTTGCTAATGTATAAATATTTAAATTTGCATGCTGTGGTCTCTTGTAATTGAAGATCACGTCACAATGTAAACTAGAATAACGCTACACCATTGTGTTTATTATAATATGTCGTGTATCCTTCGTTGGAGGTCCTTAATAAAATAAAATAAATACGGTCATTATATCATATGTATACGACAGGGATACGAATGTCCTGTCATCAGCAAGTGAAACAAAATCATCAACCACTGACTCTAGGACTACCGTCTTGGATTAAGGCTATAGCAGAGGAATGCTTATTAGGATGCATGTAGCAATCCGTAATGACGGAAATTTAGAACATCTTTAGAATACTTTAGAACATCTACGACTTTATACTAGAGCGTCTAAGGTTCGGCCTATGTAACTCGATAGTGTAGACCACTGTTTTAATTAATAACATTGATATCGCATAGTCATAAACTCATACTACGATTGTGCATCGGGAATCAAAAAACATAGATGCATACAATTAGCATGAAATCCTTCACGCTTGCCCGAGCCGGACCTTCAGTGTAGTTCAGTCCACAGGTGACCGATATAGACACGCCCCTGACCTATACCGGTTATGTGTGGATACATTCTACTTCTCCAAATAGAAGCTAAATAATAAATTAAGACCACGTCATATGGTGTAACAAGGCACGACATTAAATCGATTTTATTTCGATAGTGGCGATGCGCACAACACTAGGGTAACAGCTACCTATTCCGCGAGACTATTAAGACTATCTCGGAAATATCTTCACGGTCGTCCGTATGATTTTCGTAAACATTGTTGTCGATACTTGGTTGGATTCAGGGCATGGTGTGTTAGAAGTTGGCACTCACCTAACGCCGGGTCGTGGACTGCTTGCGCCGCCTGCTCCTCGCTGACCGGCGTTTTAAGGCATATTTTCTTGAATTTCATCGCGATCGGTGAGTCGTCTGACTGGGCGTCTGCGAAAACATAACATATATCAAATAAACATCCTTTTATTGTTGTTGAAAATTTACTTCTCTATCTGCATTGGTTCTTCTTCAAACACACAATCGTCGAGTGCAAAATTTACGGCTCGTGCAACAAGAATTAATAGCTTTCGGCCGGTTTGCATTATTTCAACGACGGATCAATTTATTTCCTACGCTAAATTTAGAATTATCGGCTGAAAATGATAAATAATAATAATAAATAATAAATACACCCAACAGTCACATACATAGTCCTGACCCCACACTAAGATCGAGTCTTGTGTCGTGGGTATCAGGAACTACGAGAGACTTTTCGGTCTCACAAACACCCAGACCCGAAACAAATACCTGTGGATCACACAAATATTTGTTTCGGTGCGGGGATCGAACCCGCGGCCTCTCGTTTCACAGGCGGCGTCTAACCAACTGGAATCGATATCGTTGCGTTTTTGTCATCAAACAATTCTTAAATAATTTTGTATATTAGCATAAACCTATCATGCTTAAATATATTTAAAATCAAACGTAAAGTCCATAATTCGCAATTTGGCAACGTTCTTGGAGTAGCGGGGTAAAATTGGCTGTAAAATGAAAGGTCTTGGGTTCGATATCCGCACCGTGACAGGTATTTGTTTCGGGTCTGGGTGTTTGTGAGACCAAAAAGTCTCTCGTAGTTTCTGATACCCACGACATAAGACTCGATCTTAGTGTGGGGTCAGGACTATGTATGTGACTGTTGGGTGTATTTATTTATTTATTTAATTGACACTGTGGTAAGTGATAGCGCAGATAGAGTACTCGCTCGTGTAGTTATTTGGTCAACTAGAGAGTAAACAACTTACGTCTAAGAATCTTGAGTTCATAAAGTTTTTATTACTCTTCAGACGAGTGTGCGATAGCCTAGTTGGCTGTAGACCGAACTGACGAAACAGATATTGAGATTCGAAAACAAAGCAAACTTCTGTTTTCTTAAGGTAAATTGTGTTTTCATAATTCAAACAACGAAGGAAACCATCGTAAGGAAACCGACAATAATTTCACAGGTATTTATGTGACGTCTACCAGTGCCTAGACATGTAAACTTTCTTTTTAATGGCGTTTGTATATTGAGATCGAATTTTTTTATGTGCATTGCAGACCTGTGTACAGAATTATGTTGGAAATAGGATAAATTAAAACCCATCGTGTATCACGTCACAAACTGGCTCCGCCAATTATTTTTCCTTGTTTAGAACACACCAAGGCAATAATCAATATTATGTATTAGCGTACGTACACTCGACAAATATTTATAATTTAATATCCTGTAAATTAGTTTTATCCACTTTACCTTGCCTATACAATATACATACCTATTATTTGTATTAAAAAACTGCTTTAATAGTTTATTATTATGAAGTTATAAGGACTCACACAAAAGCGATAGTAACTATCTACCAGTAACTTGATAAAAGAAGGTCAACTTTAACGGTGCACAATTGTTTTTAATAATCACTACGCACTTTACATAATCGATATGCATTAAACTAGATTTTTCAATTAGATCCAAAACATTAAGCATTGATTGTGGCAAGCAAAAGCTACAACAGGCTGCAAATCAACTGAAAATGGCAGAGGATCATAGCAGATTTTATTTTATTACTAAAAGAGTCTTTATTGGTTTCAGACTTGCTACAATAAGTCAAGTTAAAGTGTTACTTAGAATGAAATAAAAAAATACACTAGTGGAAAAATATTGGAGAATAAATTTATTCGGATGCGATCCATCTCCTTAAAAGATCTCCTTATTAGAACAATTTATAATGAGAGAAAAAAAGAAAGAAAGGCATATTTATTTGTCACACAAGACAACGCACATAGACGCTTAACAAAAATTTACACATACAATGTTCATACATAATACAAAATAAAAAAAAAACAATAATATTTAGAATAAATGAGAATGAACAAATAAACCAGTCACAAATACATCAATGATCCCACATTAAGGAACTAGTTATGTGTCATGGATATCAAAACCTACGAGACTTTCCGGTCTAAGGTTCAAAACAAGCCGATAGATCCTACAAACGTATGTCACGGTATCGTATCACAGCTGGATTTTTAAATAAATGCCATCTGTCTCTTATTAATTTATAAGCTTGATAATAAATAAATATACCCCACAGTCACATACATAGTCCTGACCCCACAATAAGATCAAGCCTTGTGTCTTGGTTATCATAAACTACGAGATTTTTCGTTCTCACAAACACCCAGAACCGAAACAAATACCTGTGGATCACACAAATATTTGTTTCGGTGCGGGGATCGAACCCGCGGCCTCTCGTTTCACAGGTGGCGTCTAACCAATTGCGCCACGGGGGCTGTCGCCACTTAATCGTGAATAATGGAAATGACAATTTTATGATTTCATCATCTTAGTATAAAAATGCATTAAGAAATCACAAGGAAGCAAAACATGGCATGTAATGCATGTAAGTTTGGCGCTAAAAGATTGTCGTGAGGAATGCGGTGTCGTAAAAAACTTCGGAAAGAGCTACACGTTTTGAGGTAACTGGGACGAAGTCGGAGAATCACAAACATATCCCGCATCCGAATACATCGGAAAGCACACAATGCTTTTATAAATAAAGGTAGGTAGGTACTAGGTACATAACATCATCATGGTTACTGTGGCCTTAAATTCATTGGAAAATTTACTCATGGGCAACGTGCGGGGTTCGGTGACATGTAATTTTGTGTTTTATTACCTAAGTCATATATTGCCAATAAGGTATGCACGAACTAAGTACCCACATAGAAAAGTTCTTTTAGTGATTGGAAATTGAATGTTCCCTAGAGAGTAGTAACGACACTTGGTCCTTCAAATAATCTAGAAACATAATATTATGTTTGAGAAGAATAAACGGGTTTAACTGATTACAATCTATACAATAATCTTCGAAGCATAATAAAAGAAAAGAGACGTAACTTTTTTCATTCTGTTAAAAATGCTCTGGTTTAGAAATTGAAAGCAACAACAAAAGAATTAAATACATATTTATCTTTTCGACAGAACATTTATTATCATTTGCTAATTAAATTCTCGCGTCCTAGATAAGTTTTAATAATAAATATTACAACTCTTTAAAAAGTAGTCAACGTCAACAAGATGATAGGACATTTGCACATATTAATTTAATACAATAACTTAAAAGAATGCGTATCGCAGTATCAGGATTTGTCTGCGACCTTGGTGTCGTGAGTGGAGGCGGCGGTAGCCACCGGGGACTGGGCGCCCATCGCCCAGCGCCAGTACAAGTACACGCACACCGGCCACTACTACGGAGCACGAGTCTCGACCTACGGCAACTATGCCGGCATGAATGGGAGCGGGGAATGCGACGCTTTATGAGCCTTATGCAATATAATACCACCATCAACTGTGTTTACTTGACAGCTTGTTACGTTGCTCAATCGTGCCACATCGGCTGCACATTCCTCGCGGCGCCGGCCATTGCAGCGTGATTACATTCTATCCTGTTGTGTTCCACGTCTTAATGCTTTCAAAATATACATCTTTCATGTTCGGTTTTTGCAAATTAATGTCGGATATATTAGGCATTATACATGATGTTATGTGGGTTAGGCGTTAGCAGGCAAGAGGTGTTTCATAAACTACTTGCAGTTTAAAAATATAAAGATTTTATTATGTGTAGGGGTTAAAAACTTTATCTTATATCAAAGTATACCTTTAACATACTTAATTATGTGCATTTAAAGTGTAAACATATACGTATGCATCAATCAGTAACATAATATGTTGCATGTATTCGACACTCATGTTCATGGTCGACATTTTTTCTGACCGAACAAAAACTGGTGTCGTCGGTTCTCGTGCGTCGTTTGGTAGTACCCAGCGTGCACAGTACAATATAGGGTGTACACGTCACACACTCATCTGGTATGATGTCGCTAGTGTGTCGCGGTGGTTACGGCGTGGTGCGGCGCGGGCCCGCGGGCAGGTGCAAGCGACGCTGCACGCTGCGCCGCGCCGCAGCCTCCGCGGCCACCCTCGCCGCCCCGCGCGTCACCCCATGCCAACACCACAGCCCCGCCGCCGCCCCCTCCGTGACCCACCCGCGCGCACGCCATCTTAACAAATCGATAGGATATGACTGTTCTCCACTTCGCGGGTGCGACTTTTGGGCGCGGACAGAATGACCCTCTTGATTACGTAACGCAAACCCGAACGAACAATGCCAAACGACTGATGTAATTTTGCTCCCAACGATCCCCCATCTCATCATTGGTAATAACTGTAAGAGCAACGCACAATTGTTGCTAAGTTCAAAATTTATTTTAAATAACGGTCACATGTTCAAAATGACCGAGGGGGCCTCCGTTTGGGACTATTACCAAGCGCAAATATTTGTGAGCGCAACACACGTATTTGTTGTCGGTTAAGCTGGTGTCGCTTTTGGCGCCCACAATGCAAACTTTTCAGCGGGCCCCTAACTGTGTAGTTTCACCGCATTGAGGACTTGCATTTACCACAAAACCAGTAAACACAAATTAAACTTACTTTACATTAAATATTTGAGTAATCTTAAAACAACATCTATTAAATGACACAATCCGGTATCCATGGTTAATGTGCACCCATGAGACCTTGCCACCCCTTTCGTTCCTGAAAAATTCAGTCAAGTACAATTCCTTCATTCTTCCGAAAAAGGTATTCGGTGGCGCCTTTTTCATTAGCAAACAGAATTAATTCAATGAGAAGGTAATCCCAACCGTCCTATAACCCAAGCGGGCACCGGGAGCGGCCGGGAGTGAAACCGCGGGCCGCTCACACCATCTCCACTTAAATATTCACGCCCTCTAATGACACGGTGCCGGTTCACTTTAACAAGGTTCTACGTGGCTAGAGCCGAGCGAGCTAGTTGGAACCCTGCGACGTGCACCGACAACGGAACAAGGAATCCTGTTAAGATAATAGTCTGCTTGTGTGCGATCCAGTTTTGAAAGAATTTCACTTTTACCCGTGCATTATAACACTTTTAGTGGACACGTGTGCGTCACTTCTATTGTAGGTCGTCTCATGATTCTATGTCTCTGAACGCGTTAATTCATTGCATTACACTGTTAATCTATTTATATCTAAGTGCCAAGCGCAGGCCTCCCATTAAATGGAGAGCACTTAGCCCAGACTCCATAATACTGGTCCAAATGGTTAAATTTACAACCATAAAAAAAACATCCATTAAACAATTACAATTAGTTTGATAGTAGGTTCTGTATCTCTCATTTTTATAACCGGATCATGTGTTACATAAAGATATGACCATGAGTATAATTTATACGTCGGAGTAGTACACTGGACATTTTTTATTTGATTTAAATTAAAAACATAAACACGGGTATGAGTCACAAACGAGCGGAGTCGAGTTCGTCAACCAGTGTTACAACTAGAAGAGCCTTTATCGCTAAACTGTCTATCAAAAAGTCTTGCCAGGAGATATGTTAACAATCATGGATGTGATCACAACAATACACTTAACTATACGCTATGTGTAGTGAAAAAACTTTCTTAATTATAATTAGATTCATAGCTGGGTTGATTTCTCAGATGTAACGGTACATGTCCCCGCGAACAAAGCCTTTTAAGACATCAGTAAGTAGTAACCAATCATGTTGATAATTTGATTATTAATGCGGCTTCTTTCCATAGTTCTGTATTGCTATTAATTGTATAATAAAAAGAAAGAAATTCTTGGTGCAAGCTTTGCACCTGCTAAGACATCACGCACACATTAAAAAACTCTTAAATGAATAGTATGTGATGTCGGATGGACTTTTGAGTCAGGGTGCAGTATACAAAGTTACAGTTTGTCCTTTCTAGTTATTGCCATGTTCAGTGATGACATCACGTCTTGAATATTGAAATGAGTTATAATTAAGCATCAATTTTAAAAAATATTCATGATGGTGGGCTAAAGTTTAAAACCCTTTCGACCATAGAGGAGTTCTGTGCCCTGCAGTGAAAGTTGGTACGTATATGGGCTGATATTTATTAATATAAACACATTCGACGAGACACAAGCACTGAAGATTCTCCACGAATGGTATATCATACAATTTGCCTATCACATTACAGAAGAGATCAATCACACATGATCTGCCAACCTCATTCCGGGCGAACGCGCAACGATACACACAATTAATGAACAGTTTCGTATGTGCCCAAGTGTTCCGGCTGCATTATGAGTGACATTCATGACATTAGTGGGACATGCGCGATACGACGCTGTCAGGACCATTCCTCGTTATTACGACTATTCTGAATGCGTCTGCGTCACAACAAACTATTGATTTTGGTATTAAAATTAAACATGTTTAATATATTGTAGTTTCTTGACGATTAACATCAATATTTTGGGCTCATCCAAAAACATTCGGTTTCAAGCAAGCTGAAGTGTGTCAATTGGGATCTTAGATCGTAACGACATTTGTTTCACGTGTTGTTTTCTACGAGTATACTTTCGTCTACATCCAAACATGTTGCTATGTCAAAAACAATGTTCTTTAGGCTTCCTATATTAATGTATTTAAACCATAGATGTAGTATAACATAGATCGGCAATGTATCATTTTGAGTGAAACCAAAACGAGAATATGATAGTGTGCGTGAAGTTTGCATGTGTGCGTGACAGATAATGCTGCGCCATGCACTGTCGATACTATCATATCGATATACCTAACGGCCCAACCAATAAAATTATATTTTATAGATATTTATGAGATATTTCATGGTATTTTAACAGAAAAATAATGATTGTGTTTATTTCAACACAGATACGTAAACACAAATAAATAAAGATAAATCGTCATATTTGAGAATAATTTTATTTGACAAGTTTTGTAAAGCATTCCTTATAATAATATCTAATGTTCTATTGTTTTATTAAAATGACAGCCTCCGTGGCACAGTTAATTTGAAACCGGCTCAGAAATGGTAAATTACGCACACGAAATATTAATTAATATTTAGCAAATATCAATAGTGAATAAATAAAGTGAAGTAATAACTGTTATTATAGAATTGATGTTATACTACGAGATTATAAAATGAAGTGAAACCTCTATGGTCATTGACTATTTTTATCGACATAATATTATTGATCGAAACTGTCAATCAATCTCTAGCAAATGTTGGTTGAAATTATTATAAATTCACGTATATGATATCATTTTATATAGGCAATGGATGCTTTCTATGCATTTAAATAACGAATAAGGACATTCTGTTCTACCGATATACATACAAGGTTTGTCTTACAAATCTACAATATTGTCACTAAACAACATTGAAAAAAGTGATACGATCTTATGAAAAACTATGACTATTCGGGTTTTTACACTAAAATCAATCACATCCAGGTACTGGACAACTCACCATAATAAATTACATCTAATAAAAGTAGCTCAGTACTGAAATATTAAATAAATCAAGAAAATAAGCGAAATTTGTCGTTCGCTTAAATGACATATTTTCACACAAATCGCTAAAGTTAGCTCTCCGTGTAAACGCATGGTCGCATCATGCATCTCGCGTTAATGTATGATATAAATCATTCTATCTCTTTCACATTGCCGATCTATGTTATACTACATCTATGATTTAAACAAAACGCGCCAAACACCGGCACCATCCATTCTTCATTCTATTGAAGTGATTTTCAACATTTTATTCATATCAGGGCAGGTGAAGTGATTTTCAAAAAATGCTGAAAATCAGTTGACCGCCTTGAGACTGCACTGCGACTCCCAATTCGTCCAGCCAAGCACATGATTAATAGCACGCCGTCACGGGTAGGCTACAAGACTAAGCTATTTTCACACGACACAACAGGGATAAACTTCCTGCACAGCTCTGGGATGTAACAATGATGGACCGAACGTGTAACAACTACATTCAGTTCATACTGAACCAAAATAATCCATCATGCAAATAGCTACGACACTGTAATACGATCGGTACGGTAATGATTACAAATTGCTTGATCGCTTATCGTAAGGTAACCCCGCTGCACATATTGTCCGTCATGGATAAGCTTTATTAATATAAATACATTGTGTCTTCTATGACACGTTTTAAATTAATGGTTTCTTAGATTTACGCGAATGTTACACATTGAAATAAAACTATTTTATACGGATTTTATCGCGATTTGGTTTAATTTTTACATTTTTTAACTTCCCGACGTTTCGATTACTTTACAGCTTTCGTGGTCACGGGGCGGACTGAGGTATTAGTCATCCGCTCAGTGACTGTTACAATTTAACTACCCTTAATTTACAATTATTAAATTAAAAAGTTAATTTAAAAAGTTAACTAGTATTTGCGATCCGATCTACGCAGAAAGAGCTCACTGTGTCTTGAGGTCTGGCAGCTGGTCTTTTGGGTTCCGATTTAATTAAATGTAGAATTGGATCCAATGATGGTGCAAGCTTCAAGCCATCTTCTCTATTGAAATTTGGATGTTTTTTAATTTCAATAGCCTCGCGAAACATCCTGGGCAGGAAACGGTGTTCTATAGCGAGGATTTGGGGCTTGTCAAAGCGAAGGTAATGCTTGGAGCCTTCCTCTATGTGTTCAGCAACTGCAGACTTCGTTGTGCAGACGGCGTTTGACGTCAGCTATGTGTTCTTTTACGCGGGTCCCTATGCTTCGTTTGGTTTGGCCTTAGTGTGGGGTCCTTTATATAAGTAAGTGATGTGTACATATTTATTTATCAATTTCCACGTTAATCATGCGTACGTCAGGCGGTTCTACTCAAGACGTTAAACGCTTGAGGCGGTGGCCGTTTGCACATCGCATCGATAACTCTTTGTTCTGTTTCATTTCCATAAAAGCTCAAACTTTAATTAATTTGCAGTTTTATTTATGAGATGTTATTAAATGCATTTGTCAATGTGAAGGGATCAAGGCTGGGGGTGTACGCACATTTTAAATGTCGCTGCGTTGCGTTTAAATTAAGGGCAGAATACACGATTACTTAAAATTTCGAATTCGGCGATCGTCGGTCCCTATTGCTTTACATATCAGTAATAACAACTAATTAAGTTACGTCAGAAACTCTATGTGATTGCAGATTTGATAATTCTGACTTTAGCTACTCATTAGCATTGTAAAATATATCCATTTACACATATTGGAGTATCATTGCTGACCAAGGCCAAGTCTTACGTGTTATGTTGATGGAGTTTCGTGCTTAATATTTTGTTGCATGTGGCCTAATCTATGCAGATCCTCATAAGTAAATAAAAAATAAATAAATACACCCAACACTCACTTATAAAGTCCTGATCTCATACCAATATCGAGTCTTATGTCGTGGGTATCAGAAACTACTGAGACGTTTCGGTCTCACAAACAACGATCCGAAACGAAGTTCGAATGTTCGAATGTCGTACGTCAAACTGTACGAATGTACATCGTAACCATAGACTAAGTTCGGAGTGAATGATAAGTGTTGTAGAGAATAATATTGATTTTTAAAAGTGGAAAACTTATCTTACATCCAACGTTCGAACATTCGAATTTACTTTCAGATCACAGAGTAACCCCCCAGAGTCGAAACAAATACTTGTGGATCGCACAAAAAATTGTGTCGGTGCTCGGATTGAAACCGCGGCCTCTCCTTTCACTGCTGGCGTTTAACGAACTGTGCTATGGAAGCTGTTAAAATATCATTATAAAGTAATAACATGCCATAATAATGATTTCAAAAATATATTTTCCAACGTACTTAATTTAGAGATTGAAAAGGGTAAAGTATGTTACTATGATTTTAATTAAGCGCTATTTGCGAAATGAGGATTTCATGCACACATTATCCTTAGGGACGCAATGTCGATAAAAATGTAGCTTGTAATATTAAATTTTCCTCAACATCAGGTCAGAGGGTCAATCTTTTGACAACCTGTCCGGTTGTCTTACAGAATTGGCACGGGCAAGCACTCCCGGCCCCTCGAGCCACCATTGCCGCATTCCTCTACCCAATCCACGGCCTTGGTGTCCTTTTTTCCTAACCTATCACTGGTGGTAGGATTCAACATTGAATAAAATTATTATTCAATATTGAATCCGAGCGGATTGGTACCACCGTCCAGCCTATTTCTGCCGCCAAGTAGGAATGCGTTTCGGCGGAAGGGCTGGATAGCCGTTCCTTCTATCCCTCCCCCATTCTCTTATGGCATTGGTGGATCCGAGCGATACCCCCACTAGCTGACTCTAGTGTTCCGGTTGGCGTTCGTTCGGTGTGGAGCTGACGTGATGCACAGGGAGACCCGGTGGGAACGGTCGCCGCCGGCCGCCTGCCGGTCAGTTGGGGACCTGAACCCGGGGTACCACTTAATAGAAAACTCCCTCCCCGGGAAGCTGTCCCGCCAACCGGCGAAAATCCCGTTGAGCAGTTGTCGTGCCAGAGTGGGAGACTGGGGTGGATCCAGGCGACTGCTCTCGGGGGGGCACCGGGGGCCCTTCCGTGCTTCGTGTTGGCATCATACTCGGATGTGCGTCTGGATGGCACTGGTTTCAGCTTCTTACTTGGGTGTCGTTTCGGTACCGCTAAGCTTATCCTCACCTCATCCCACTCTCAAAATAAATATCAATGAAGCCAAGAAAAAAGAGCAGAGCACATTTCTCGGCGGACACTCTATCCACTTTTTCGGTAGACTTCTGCAATGTCAGGGGTCTACACAGCAACCTCGACGCCGTCCATCACCATCTAGAGACGGCGCGGCCTGCCCTGCTCTTTTTAACGGAGACTCAGATATCCGCCCCGAGCGACGTTTCGTACTTAAATTACCCCGGTTACGTGTTGGAACATTCATTCCTACGTAAAGCCGGGGTGTGCGTCTTCGTCAGGGGTGATATCTGTAGTCACCGCCTTCGGGGCCTCGAGCGTCGGGATCTGTCCTTATTATGGCTACGGGTAGACTTCAGGGGTAGGACCCGCGTCTACGCTTGCCTGTACAGGTCCCACGCCAGTGATTCGGGGTCTACTCAATTGTTTGAGAGCGTCCAAGTGGGGACTGACGTGATACTCGAGCAGTACCCTTCCGCGGAGGTGGTGGTCCTCGGTGATTTCAACGCTCACCACAAAGAATGGTTGGGATCCAGGACCACTGATCTCCCCGGTCGGGCTGTTTACGAGATGGCCTCGGCTTATGGTTTCTCGCAGCTGGTAACACAGCCCACCCGTGTTCCAGATGTTGAGAGCCATGAGCCCTCTATGTTGGATCTTCTGCTGACAACACACCCGGATGGATACAGGTTAGTGGTTGATGCTCCTCTAGGTTCATCTGACCACTGCCTGGTCCGTTCGTGGGCCCCTGCGGCGAGTCCCAGTCGTTCTTCAACAACTGGAACTCGCACAGTATGGCGATATATGTCAGCAGATTGGGATGGACTTCGAGAATTCTTCGCGTCCTACCCATGGGGGCGGCTCTGTTTCTCCTCTGATGATCCTGACGTCTGTGCGGACTGCGTCGCGGACACAATTCGCTTGGGTATGGAGTTATTCATACCCAGCTCGAAAATACCCGCAGGAAATCGCAGCCGGCCGTGGTACAATCGTGCCTGTGCCGTTGCTGCGCGCCTAAAGCAGTCCGCATACGCAGCGTGGCAAGACGCCAGGAGACGTCGGGATCCAAATTCAAAAGAGGAGAAACGGAAGTTCAACGCCGCCTCTAGATCCAACAAGAGAGCTTTAGCTAGGGCCAAGGCAGAACATATCCGCAGAATTGGCGAGCGACTCCAGAGTTATCCCTCGGGGAGCCGTGCTTTTTGGTCGCTCGCCAAGGCTGTGGAGGGCAATTTCTGCCTGTCCAGTCTCCCACCACTGCGTAAACTTGATAACAGTTTAGCCCATAGTGCAAAGGAGAAGGCTGATCTCTTGGCCCAACTCTTTGCCTCAAACTCGACGTTGGATGATGGAGGAGCTACACCGCCGAACATCCCGCGGTGTGAGAGTCTCCTGTCTGAAATCAAAATCAGCCAGCGAGCTGTCAGACGGGAGCTCAAGCTTCTCGACATCCATAAGTCGAGTGGGCCGGACTGTATCCCCGCAGTGGTTCTTAAGACGTGCGCCCCTGAGTTGACCCCCGTACTCACGCGCCTCTATCGTCTTTCCTATAAAACTACCCGAGTCCCGGGTTCCTGGAAGGTCGCCAATGTACACCCAATCCCCAAAAAGGGTGACCGGTCGGACCCTTCGAGTTACAGGCCGATTGCTGTCACATCCCTACTCTCCAAGGTCTTGGAGCGAGTCATAAACACTCAGCTCCTGAGGTATCTTGAGGACCGCCAACTGATTAGCGACCGTCAGTACGGTTTCCGTCACGGTCGTTCGGCTGGTGATCTTCTCGTGTACCTCACGCACCGTTGGGCGGAGGCCTTGGAGGGTGGGGGTGAGGCTATTGCGGTCGGCCTTGACATTGCGAAGGCGTTCGATCGAGTGTGGCATGGCGCCCTTCTGGCGAAGCTACCCGCGTATGGACTCCCTGAGGGACTCTGCAAGTGGATCGCCAGCTTTTTGGATGGTCGGAGCATAAAAGTCGTGGTGGACGGCTGTTGCTCCGAGACCAAGACCATTAACGCTGGTGTTCCACAAGGATCGGTGCTATCGCCGACACTCTTCATCCTGCATATCAATGACATGTTGTCTATAGACAGCATGCATTGTTATGCGGATGATAGTACAAGTGACGCGCGATACATTGGCCAACAGAATCTCCCTCGGGGTTCCATTGAGGAAAGACGGTCTCAACTTGTGTCGGAAGTCGAGAGCTCTCTGGGGCGGGCCTCCGAATGGGGTGAATTGAACTTGGTTCAATTTAACCCCACGAAGACACAAGTTTGCGCGTTCACTGCCAAGAAGGACCCTTTTGTCATGGCGCCACAATTCCGAGGAGTCACTCTCCAAACATCTGAGAGTATTGGGATTCTCGGCGTCGAAATATCGAGCAAAGTGCAGTTTCGGAGTCATTTGGAGGACAAGGCCAAATTGGCTAGCAAAAAGTTGGGGATCCTCAACAGAGCCAAGCGGTACTTCACGTCGGGCCATCGATTATTGCTCTACAAAGCGCAAATCCGGCCCCACGTGGAGTACTGCTCCCACCTCTGGGCAGGAGCCCCAAAATACCAGCTCGACCCATTTGACTCCTTACAGCGCCGCGCTCTTCGGATCGTCGATAATCCCGATCTCACGGAGAAGGTGGAGCCGTTGGGACTGCGGAGAGACTTCGGGTCCCTCTGCGTGTTCTATCGACTCTTCCACGGGGAGTGCTCCGAGGAATTGTTTAGGATGGTACCATCGTCGCCATTCTACCATCGCACCACCCGTCACCGCAGTAGAGTTCATTCCTACCACCTGGAAAGTATCCGTTCCCGAACGGTACGTTTTCAGCGTTCTTTTTTACCACGCACGTGCAAGCTCTGGAATGAACTCCCTGCTTCGGTGTTTCCTGAGCGCTATGACCTGTCCTTCTTTAAGCGAGGCTTAAAGAGAGTACTCTCCTCACGGTAGGCAGCGACTTTGTTGTGCTGGACCCCTGGCATTGCGAAGGTCCATGAGCGGCGGTGATCGCTTACCATCAGGCGAGCCGCATGCTCGTCTGCCTACGAAGGCAATAAAAAAAAAAAAAAAAAAAAACATAGCGTCACAGTACTGATAAAGACTCATACGACTAATCATATCCTCAACAGTGATCGGTAACCACCATAAAATATTCCATTGCAAGATTTAATAAAGTGGAAACTGAGAAACACTACCACTTGCACTTATCGCTTTAAATCTATGATTTCCATTTAATCAAGGCAATTATTTGCAGTGATTTATAAAGATGACTTTCCCTAATTGCCGTGGCGTTTCTCGCAATGGCTCGTTTATACCGATCTGGCCTGTCCTCTCGTTCCCTCCAGACATCTTTTAATTGTATAATATAAAAGCGCAACTACTTAAGGTCAAGCCATATTTCCGTGTGCCGTTTCACGTCTTTTATCTTACGACAGCCTCCGTGGCGCAGTTGGTTAGACGCCGGCTGTGAAACGAGAGGCCGCGGGTTCAATCCCCGCACCAAAACAAATTGTGATCCACAGGTATTTGTTTCGGGTCTGGGTGTTTGTGAGACCGAAAAATCTCTCGTAGTTTCTGATACCCACGACACAAGACTCGATCTTAGTGTGGGTTCAGGACTATCTATGTGACTGTTGGGTGTATTTATTTATTTTATTTATTTATTTATAGGATTAATTTCTATCTGTGTATATGGGGGACTTTTAACAATACATATTTTCATACATTATTGTAGAACAAAATATCGATAAGAACTCACTAACGGTGCGCGTGCTATAATTCATTCTAAGCAATGCGATTTGTTATAACTGCTGTTGGTAGGATTTTTTATGTGCGAATAAAGTGATGATTTCCCGCAAGGTTAAAAAAGCCCGCCGTAGTGTCCCAATGTAGTCGCGTTCAAGGATCAGCCAGTACATGCCGGATGGCTTCTTACAACGAGGCAAAACTTTGTTGGTCGACGATAGGTTGACGTCTCGAGACATTTCTTGAACAGCACTACACATGCCATCGGATGCAATTTAGTAGCCGCTGTGACAACAATAAAAGCCTACATTAAAAGGGAAACTGACCATATCTGCGGTAGGTAATGGTAGCCATTTTGCACTCGTGTGAAGTGTAATAAAAAACTTTATGAACACAAGACGCCTAGACGTAAGTTGTTTACTCTCCACTTGACCAAATAACTCCACGGGCGAGTACAAATTCATTGAAAACTTTGTCCGTCTGTGAATTCGACATCCACTCGATATATGGAGCGAATAACGGCGAGTAGCACCTGCAGAGCCTCAAGTCATACGACCTTGGAGCTAATACGCAACACTACTTGTACGGTCACCGGTCGCTATAACTCCATGTAGAATAATTAAGCAGATTATGATGCCGAAAAATATGATATTGCCAATTCATTAGAATACAAGATGCGATTCGAATATATTTGCTCACGACAAATATGTGTGTGTTGCTGTATGTGCGGTATGTACTGTTTGAACTGATAATGTCTTGCTCTTATCAGTTAGTAATAAAAATACAATGTGCGCAGGTCTAGCGGAAGAGATATTGGGATATTCCAACGTGGATATTGATCTATATCGGCGTTACTCAATCTACAGCGACGCAAGTGCCTTGCAGCCATGTAAGTATGTCAGTGCGCGAGCACGTCCAGCGCTGGCGTCGCGCCGCCAGACACCGAGCACACCAACTAAGCGGATACTCGCTTCACCTGCTCGCTTCCGCTGTATAATTGCAAGAAATGTAAAAACGTCGGGGTACATATTTCTCTCGGGCGCCATTACTGTCTCCATCAATAATACCAACGAGAGTCGACACTACGTCACATCGTCGTTATGTCAGACAAACTAGGACGCAGAAACTGCTGAGTAACAACACAATGTCAAGTGGTCATTCCAAACATGGTATTCCACCGTTTTGAGTATCGTGAGGCCGGTTTCAATGAGTGAGACGGCAGAGCGTAAGCTACGGGATGTTGAAACAATGCGACCATCTTGTACAAGTGCGGATCGGTCGGATGCGCGAGGTTCGTTGACCTCCGTGTGCTCCCCCCCATTGCCCCTCCCGCGGTCTCACTTTCGATGCGCTCGAGGCCTCCGTGAGTCCACGTGCCCGCGCGCCGCCAGCGACGCGGCCGCCGCCGGTGACGTCATCGCTCACCGACATCAGCACCACGAGCGGCGGCGGCGGCGAGCCACTAGCAACGGTGCGACCCGCCCAAGCGTGAAGCTGTTTGTGCTTTTCATTAGGACGCCTATGGGAACTGTGCTAACGAACAACGACGCCGCGCCGTCCATACCCTTTCCCTCACTGACATAATTATATGGCGCGTCCACACTATCGCCTATGGTGGCCACGACGCTTTCGGCAACCTTCCGACATAATATTGCATTTCTTCAACGAGCGTGCCCTGGAGACGCGTTTTGCACGTGCGTTAAATAACACGTTCCGCGCTATAACATACTAGAGTTGTCATTGCTTCATCCAGTATATGCACGAAAGTTGCTGAGGGTGGTCTTATTAAGAAATGATTAATTAATAGGAGAGACAAATTTAATAAGAAACTCTGTTTCTTTCATACATAAATAACATTTCGTACAACCACAATTTTACAGGATACTGGCTTTCTAGATGAATCGCGCATAGAATCGCCTATAAGCAATGGTTAAAAATAAAAGTTGAACCGCAGAGCTCTACTCGCATGTCTGCACAAGGTATCCTTCATAACTGTCATTTGTCAATTTGACATGTTTCGGCCAGTCTCAGCGTCCCGTGATCAGGGGTTGAAATAATACGTCTCCACGCGTCTCATCCGTTGTTTTTTTTAATGGATGTATTACGCCTGTCATCCTAGACAGTCGCAAGCAGAGCAAACGGATTAGCAACGATGACAGAAGATGATGGGTATTCTATATTCTTACTCTAATTTACCGATATCTGCTGACAAATACCGAAAAACCACGAATATAATGTTGTAATTGTTTACTAGTTATCATTTTTTGAGAAAATACCCCAATTGCGGTACCAATGATTCGATTTCCCGCAATTGGGGTACCAATTGCGGGAAATGAAATCCGGCTGGAAATTTTGTTGACTACCATTATGAAAAGAAAATAAGGGGATTACTAAAATTTACCTACAATTAAAACGAGATTACAAAATTAATTAATGTACAGCCTAACCGATTTCCAATGCTTGAAAAATATGTTATTTCTACGCCCTTGTTGACATTTGGGAACACTACTGATCACGATACGATATAATTTGGAATTTGGAAAATCGTCTTTAACAAAATTACTCAACCTGTTATGACGTCACCAAACATCGACGAAGATAGCCGACCAGCCGTCATCGTCCATATGGGCTGTCATTCAAAATTTTACTGCAGTTGGTAAAATTTTACTGAGTATTAATCGGCCCAACAGGTTAGTAAAAATATAGCCGTGTAGCAGAGGCAAGGCAATACAAGCACAAGACGAGTGGTGACGAGTTGAAGAAAGTGTGAAATGTCGCGCAATGGTGCAAATGTGAGTTAAACGAACCCGCGGCTACGTAGCGCAGGGTCTGCGTGGTCCGCACTGATGTATGATCGCTGATGCAAGCTTAGCATTTCTGAATAAATCACACACAGTTTCTATGAATGGTACATAATTTTATGCATGGAAGAATGTTAAAATTATAATTATGAAAGGTTTCAGGGAGAAGTTATCAAGATCGTTTAAATACTAACTGCTGATGTGAAATAGAATTCATTTACGTAATGTTTAATATTAGACACGTCACAGATATTTTTAAAATATTTTATTTCCTAACGGCCTTATTCATAGACAATTTTAATACTTATTTTAGTTATCGAATGCTTTGTCCCTTTCGAACAACTTTTGAATTCAATTTGAGGAAGAAGACAAAACAATCGATAACTAAAATAGGTTCTAAAGCTATGTATAAGGCCTTAAATGTTATTTTGGTTTTATCTTGAACTGAGTAGTGATGAGATAATCAAATGGCCAGGTAACCATGACACTTTATATTTTTTAGGTAAAATTTTGGATCGATCGATAAGGCGCAATGGCGATACTGAAAAAACGAGGGTTGATGAAGTTTTCAGCCCATAACATTTTTATTCAATTTAAAACAAACTCTACGAGCTACCATATCGCAGAGAATCAGTTATTACTTTGTGATTGTATATTAATGTTGTTTGACAACACTTCATTTACACACATCTTCACATCGACGTTTTAATATAATTGTGTCGTTCCGCAACGGCGGGAGGGCAACACTTTGACGACGTTGCAGTCATCGACCAACTCATACGGGCAAACGTTGCACAATCCATTACGCAATAGAAAGTCGTGATTACTTATCAGATGGCTTCAAACATATACGTCCACACCTCAACCTTCCAAATGTTGTATTTTTTGATAATGAGTGCTTCTACTAATTATTCGGGTAGAGGGGCAAGACAGTTTTTGGAAAACCTTTTGGGAGGCATATGTTCAGATGTGGATCTTACGTGGTTGAAGATGATAATGAGGATGAAAGTGCAAGAGGTAGCTGGATTCGAAGCTTTTTCAACAGATCCATCTGAACCAGAAACATACTATCCCATTGTAAGTACTAGGGTGTCAGTCGTGTATGTAATTAAAAGCTACTTTAAAATAATTATGTAATTTAAGCACATGGAATGCAGAGAATGCTTGTTACGGTTCTGGCATAAATTGGAATATGTATCACTACAGAGATACAGAAAACTAATGTGAATCAGAAGCCCATATTTGATTAACAATCGGTGAAATTAATCATCGATTTGATAGTAAGTATTTTTTTTCTCTATTGATCCATTTCCAGTGCGTATCCTTTAATATTACGGAGTACCTTATACATATGATTTAAATAAGTTATGAATAGGCAGCAAACACGCCGCGTAACGGTATCTAGTATCGAAGCGGGGGTCATCGGCGCGTGGCGACAATTAAAACCGGGATAAGTGTTGCGTGTACCTGCGAGATGAGGGCGCCACGGTCGATAAGAGGGGGGGGGGCGTGATGTGGGCAGGCGGGGGTGGCGGGCCGCACATCCAGTTAAGGTGTTTAGAATACAAGTCACGGAGTATTGATGTCTCTGTGGCTATTTTTAACGCGTAAAAGATAATTACGGACGTCTCTCGCTCCCCTAACGATGCATTGTCTCCACAGGTATCGGGCCCGGCGTGACGCGGGTCACTTTTTTGTTCGCCTCGACTCAACAATCCTTTCGCGGTTTAATAGAAAATTGTAGAACACACGTGGCGCAAATCAGTGGTTGATCAATTTTAACATCTGCGTCACAACTCGCAAGACGTGTGGGCGTCGAGGCGGCAGACAGCGGGCGCGGAGTGTGAGACGGGGTGCGGCCGAGGCAACTCTTCATTCCCATTTAGCTACTGAATTGTATAGCGGGTGGACTGTGGAGGCCATGATTATGTTTACTAACCCCGGCTGTCCCCACTCCCCGGTATACGCGGTCCGAATTAACACACGATCTTTGTTGTCCCGGAACGACGCACCGCCGGCTAACCGTACGTGTTTCAATCATATCTTAATGTTGTATCTTTTGGTAGAGGTATGTCTGTCGTTCGTCTGGTTTTATGCAACATAGCATGTATAGTATTAATTATAAAAACATATAGGGATGAATAAGACTGGTTCTGGTGTTGTAGGCCGACAATATTTTGCCGACCGGTGGATAATGTATTTGGATTACATCGCACTAAGCAAAATACTATTTAGTCGTAAAAGTATTGAATCGCAGTAGGCGAGAATTTGGGTGTAAAACAGGAGACTCGGAATTGACACACCGGGTCAAATGTTCGTATCTTTAAAAAACATTTCCTTCGAGTTTCTGTTTCTTTTAAATAGTCGTTAGTATACGAAACTGTTGACATGATTATATGTAGTATTAAATAGTATGGTAATAAGATAATCCGTCATATCATTTATGTTAGGGATACATAAATATTTATAGTTGGCAACCTAAAAATAACATTACTAGCTCGTAATCTTATCTTACATCGAGATGTCTCATAATTTCACAGATTACTCGCAGTAGATAATAATATGTTAACTTCAGAACACAAAGGGTCTTGTTTTCAAGGATACCTAGTAAAAATATATTGGACTGCTTTTAAATGTCCCAATTCATGCTTGAGTCCTCCTTACCCTTTACCGAAGAAAATTTGGTCCATTATTATACACAAGCCCAAAGACGAGTGGTGGACGCCTTTTTTGCAAGTAGTGTAAACGTTGCCATTCGTCAGCGTAATATATTTGAATATCCGTCATTACAGCACCTTTTTAGTTACTATTTATAGGAAAAGAATTTAAGAGCTTTGTTTGTTTAAGTTACAATATCAATGAATTGACCCTACCAGGGTGGTACCACTGACATAAAAAAATCGACGTGACGTAACAGAAAATCTGTTACGTACGTCTTTCGCAGACGCCTCTATTTTGATTTCACAGCAGTTATCAGGTATACAGCAGTAACTGTGCGTTGCCAATATAAAGAAAAAAAATCTGATCGGATCGCAAAAACTAGTTAACTTTTTAAATTAACTTTTTAATTTAATAATTGAAAATTAAGGGTAGTTTAATTGTAACAGTCACTGAGCGGATGACTAATAACCTCAGTCCGCCCCGTGACCACGAAAGCTGGAAAGCAATCGAAACGACGCGACGGGAAGTTAAAAAATGTAAAAATTTTACCAAATCGCGTTAAAATCCGTAAAAATTAGTTTTATTTCAATGTGTAACATTCGCGGTTATCTAAGATAACATTAAAGAAAAAAAATTCAATGGTCTCCTCAAAAACAGCAAACCATTAAATATTTTACTTACACTTATTATTTCTTATTTTGGCATACTCATTTTTTCCGTTACGAGTATACAGGACTTATGCTGCAATGTTAAAATTATTCTTAGCGGACTTTTATACATCAGCGAACATCAATGTCGACATATCGTCGAAAAACAATGTACTAACTGTTACTGTGGGTAAGCTTTTAAAATCGGAAACCGGTTTTTGAACGGTTGCGCTCGCGTCACGTAGGGGGACTCTCAATGCTTTTTTGACATGGTCTCTATACCTTCTTTTATATTAGTGTTTTTTTTTTTCAATTTCCCAGTTTGAATAACCGCGGATGTGTCTAATATTAGATCCGGACTTATTATTGTAGATGTTTGGCGGAATAGGGGACCATTAACGATTTCAAAGTTAGAAAAGGTTCGTGTCAGTAATGTGATAATGCGAATGTCATAACTGAATAGATTTCAATATTATATGCAACAAAATCATAATATAATCAAGCACATAAGAAAATCATTTTTTAAACGTGTTATAATACAGCCTACAATCCGATTCTAAACGGGTGACCAGACGAAAGTTTTGTGCAAAAGTATTTGCCCAGAATTGGATAATACCTTGCAAGGCTTAAGGTATGGAAGAGCGTGCTTTGTATTTGTGTTAATGTGGGACTAGAGCGGGTTGAAAAAAATAATCCATCTTAAATTGCCGCGTTGGATACTTGTCACCCAGTCAATTCAATATTCTTTATTTTCACGCGAGTATACCCGCGGGCCTCAACTAGTTCGCATTTAAACGACTGTCACCGACAGGAAGCTTGTGTCAATCCCTCTCGTAAATAATAACCACCTCGGTAAAACGAAATAGTAGACCGATCAATGTGTGACAAGTTTAAAATGGCCTAATATCGTTGTTGATGTTAAAAGTACGAGGCAAAAAGTATAACTTACCCCTTTATAAACCCGTTGTAAGTGGCAACTAAAGTAACAGCCGAAATACCTTATAAACAAGGTTTAAATACATGAGCAGCGGACCCCAACGCCCTACGGGTGCAATGAGCTAATAATAATCCATAATTGTGTTGTAGTTGACCCACTGATCCTCTTTACACTGTGCCACGGGCGTTGGTAATCGTCTAAAAACTCGACCGCGTCCCCACTAGCCCCTGACCATCGGGCGCGCCGAGGTAAGTAGCCGCCAATCCGCCGACCGGGAACACAACACGCTTGTATTATTACTTTTTAACTATTATTATAGGGGTACTCAACGGCTCGTGTGACGTATTAACGCATGAAGCAACATGAGACAAGAAATTAGGACATCATATCCGCACCGGGATGTTGTAGTCTGAGTAGTAATGTCTATATCCTGTGTGTACGGACACATTATTGTAATTTGTAAATGTAATTTCGTTGTGTAAGAAATTTCAGTGCGATAAAAGTCATTGGAAACGGCCGTTTAAATGGCAAAAAAATAGAAATTAATGTATAGAATATACTTTTATAATTATGGTTTAATTGCAAGTTCTTAAGGCCCCTATTTTATGGCTCTATGTGAGTTTTATAAATTGTTATCAACAAAATAATATCTATATAAAATGCCTGTGATGATTAAAATCAACACACAAATATTACTCATTACTAAATAACATTTAATTAAATGTATGTACTGCGGCTGTACGATACCACAACGCGTCCAAGGTCATTACCACACGGCTGGGGGCGCGGATCCTACTAACGCCGAACGTTCCCGGCCGCGTTTACGTAACGCTGTCTTTATGACACTTCTGATTAATTTCCACTACTCCCCCCACGTTCTAGCGCATACAAGAACTTTCATTTTGCATTTCAAATACGTAAGTCTGAAAAATCCGTCTTTTTATGTGCAGCGAGCAGTACAAACGCGCGAACTCTACGTCACAACAGTGACTCATATTCTCGAGTGTACGGAGCAGTAGGGGACGGTTTAGTTAAAGAAGCTTTGGTCGCGTAACCCGCTATCTCGCAATAGGCTAGTGTTGTGGACTACGGCCTAAGAACTTTCATTCCAACCCTCCATTTCACACTGGGCACGTGCCCAGCAGTGGGCAATTATGAGCGTACATAGTACAGGGGAGGGTTCCTAATAGTACCTCCTTTTTATAAAGATGGGAGCAAATACACTTCGCTACATTGGTTGTAGTTTATTTTATGGACTATTTACTAAGTAAAATTCCTCGGTTTGGTAAATCACTTTTTCCATTTGGAGACATCTGTCAGAGTCAATTCAGTCGTCAAATAAGCCAGATCTTTCTGCGACATGCATAAAAATCATGTTGCGTCTCTCAATTGAGTAGCATAAAAACATTTAGAAGATATCGATAGACATATTGGAACCCAAAAGTTAGATTAATCATTTTAAAACAACCATAATTGATAATCCGCAATAATTTAAATATATACCGAAATTGAACATCTGTTTATGGTGTTATATCTTATTGACTTATTCTGGGAATCTAAGGGTGCTCGCATACCCGTTTAAAAATTAATTACCAATTATAGTCGGCTAATTTTGTCAGATATTTGTGCACAACATTCGTGTGGTGAAGGCTTAATGTGAATCAAGACACGGCTATCAGCCACCATTGTATAATCCAGCTAATCCGTCGTGGGAACTGTTTATATCGTAAAGTAACCGTCAGTTACGATACTATTAGCGAATTACTCTCACTGTAATAATTACGGAGAAGGTAACTCATAAAAGTCATAAGCAAACTATGATGTCAGTTGCACACTTCATTTAGGTACTAATCGTTGCGTATAAATCAGAATGATATAATGCACTTTATGACGTTTAGATTGCAGCAGGTTGACTGGACTAGTGGCACGCCGATTCATGCAATCTTTCAAACATTAATATCGATTAAATTGATGGAACATGACTTATAGTTTCTATTTTTACAGACACTTTCGTATACAGACGTAATGTTGTTTTAAGCCGTGGTTTCACACTCATATCTCACAAGAACCGCATATTTTATAAGGATAGGAAATTATCTATATCCATTTTTTCCGTATAAATTATCTGCATGCGAAAGACATGGTTTTGTTTGTTGCTGCATAAATCAACAAACACACTTTCCTATTAAAAATATTCGTTTAGATAGTATAAGGAATGTGCAAAATTTAATGAAAAAGCCCAAAAACACTACAAGTTAATGTCAACAACTAACACCTTCATCCTACTCATGCATCCATCCAGTTCATAAGTCACCCTCACATAAGAATCGCAGATTACTCAAATTCGTTCTTCACGTAAAATAAAACACATCAGAGTATTGTACGCAGCCGCATAAAATAAAAATACATACACATTGGAGACGTAAGCAAGAGCTGACGGATACAAAAGCCACGTACAAACATACAAACACAAATACACATACACACACACGTACAGAAACGGTCCGCGTCTGCAAAGTTGTAGGCACATAACGCTATTCAGGTGGAGGGTCGCCTAATGAAAGTCGATGAGATGAATGTTTCGGCTTTAATTAGAATTGATTAAAGTCCTCGGATAGCCGTGCTTTTATACCTGAGCGTATTTTAACGTGGTGCTTTGTCAAATTGTGTCGACTGTTGGGGCGATTCGCAAAATTATTTTTTTAATACGTTTCTTATTTTTATCTTCTGAATGCGTTCAACAAACAAAGTATGTCCTTAATTATAATATAGTCTCAGTCAGTCAGAATCCTTTTGAATTTTTGTTTACGGCTAAGACATTAGAATCTGCCCTCTACATCAAAACATGAAATAAACATTACGGTATTAAACAAAATTATGCGACAGCCTCCGTTGCGCAGTTGGTTAGACGCCGCCTGTGAAACTAGAGGCCGCGGGTTCGATCCCCGCACCGATACAAATATTTTTGTGATCCACAGGTATTTGTTTCGGGTCTGGGTGTTTGGGAGACCGAAAAGTCTCTCGTAGTTTCTGATACCCACGACACAAGGCTCGATCTTAGTGTGGGGTCAGGATAATGGTATGTGACTGTTGGGTGTATTTTTTATTTTTATTTATGCGTGATGTAGGAATTCAAAGAGCGAACACTCTTTTCAACCAATACGACTTACATGATGCAACCCTAACACACGTCAATTAATGAAAAGGGAAATGAAAAGTGTAAAAGACATAATAACTTTTGCTCTTCCACATTATGTGATGGGATATGAGATGTAGAACGCTGGTCTAATGCTTGTGGTTAAATGAGAGGACATTTACTGAAGTCACAACACAACCAGCACGAATATTCTCGTGCTTTAAATACATCATGTGCCCAATATGGCGTTAGGCTCGCCCCCTATCACATCATGGGACGGAACATACAAGGCGAAAAGTGGGTGTCCTGGTGGCGTCTCTGCCTACCCCTTCTGGGATAAAGGCGTGAGTTTATGTATGTATTTAAATACATCTAATACTACCCTATTATTTTGTGAATTTATAATGTGATGATTTTTCTTCACTGAATATCGGGTTCTACATTTATTTTATGAAAGAAATTATTTATTTATCATTTCTCATAGAACATAACTTTCATTTTAAGCTCCACGCAATTATGTCGAACTGTTACAAATATTTTTTATGGATATACTCAAAAACATAAGTCACGATGATTTTGAAATTGGTTGCCTGTCAAGTAACTCTTTTCGAGAAAGAAATGTGAATGCCTAATATGGGAGTCGAACTCAGAAAGTGACGTTGCAAAGCTCACGTACGTTGCTATTAGACCAAGGAGGCGGTAAACTACACTCAATGGTACAAATATACATATAAATACCTTTCAAACGAATCGACACAACTGTTGATACTAAAAATGGATCAACGATAGGTACCGTGTAATGGTCGCATCCTCTGTCATTTTGTCTCTGCAATATCTCATAATGACATAATCGACTTTTCCGTTTCGTATTATATTGCGTTACATCAAAACTTGGATGATATAATATATGATTTTCGTATTTTAAATCACATCACAGGTTGTATCAATTAATACTGTCCAAAATAAAGGTCGAACACTTCGTAAAACTTATTCCATTTCTTGCGAAAGCATGATTTTCCCAAAATCATGCTTTCATTTCATGCTTTTACATGTTCATATGTTTCAGAAAGAATCGAGAAGATTTACCTTTATAAGCAAAGCCATGGGAATTACTCTTTGATCCCAAACGAAATTCGAATTATCGAAGGTTAGGCGTCCGGAGTAAATTAAAAGTTTTGCATTTCTAAAAATCAGTACTATTCTCTATGACACCTATGATTCACTCCGAACTTCGTTACTCCGTCAATGGTTACGACGTACGATAGAGGATTCGAACATTTTGTGGAGTACTAGGCATATTTGTTCGTACATTCGAACTTCGTTTCGGATCATAGAGTAACCCCCCAAAATCTAGGCGCTATGATTGCTGCCTTAGTCTATGGCATGCTACATACTTTCATTTAATACAAGAAATACGTAGCCTTACAAATATCTGTGCGGATCTAACCGTTAAATTGTGGCGTTGAAAACAAACTGTTTCTTCACTGGTTCAATCAGTAATGATTAAATGAGTGCCAGAAACGCAATATTAAGATAAAGTACTCAATGCCTTACACTTGTTACTCACTATCGATCGTATTTTCGAACTTATCCCGAAAAGAGATTAGCGAGAGCGAATTGTGACGTAATCACTACGCGTGTGGTAATCGCTATCGAAGCTATTTGTAAACATTCCACCATTAGCAAATCGGTGTGTTAATACATAGTTCCACATTTATATAAAGAATAGTTCGAATTGGAATTACAGCACAATTAATGTTAAATTTAAATAAAACAAGATATCATTAATATAATTAATATTTTGTGAGTCTGTTGGTTAAGTATCTTGGGGCGCAGTTTATGGGTGCTATTTGAAAGGAAGAAAATACATTTTATTCTACCTAAGCCTTGGAATTTCTGTAAGTGCAAGTCTCTTTTCTCAATATACATATGAAGGCACGTGGATCTAATCTACTGTCCATGGATAGTTTTCATATACCGGGTAAGATTACAAGAGTCAACGATTTGGGAGTGACGACATTGTCGAGATCCACCACTTACGATTGTATTCCACGATTTCTATGGTAAGAAAAACGTTTTATACTTCTCTAAAAAACTACGGCATCAGTTTAATTTAATTCCAATTCGTATTCATTTTACTGTTTGATTACTTTCGTTGCGAGCTAAAGACAAGTTAGACATTCCCGAATACTCGCTGAGCTCAGTGCACGGTTTCACTAAAATACGTGCAACTGTCTATCTTGGTTTACAGGAATAGTAACTACGAGTGTGAGGGTGTCATAATCACAACATAATATTAAAAGTTGTCCCAATACATAGCTAAATTAAATCACATTTTCGATAACATTTATTCAAAATGAGGTCCGCGATGGGCCATTGAAAGTGAAAAAACTAGGTCAAGTAGGGTATCACATAAAAGAGGTTTATTTGGTCGTTCTATAAATAGACTTCTTTTTGTTGTAAGCCATACGGTTTGTGTTACTAATGTGTGGAAAATTACTCGTTGCCCATAGATACCGGGAGGGAAAATTATGTCGGTAATATTGAGCGAAATAAGTTATATAACCCGTGTCCTCCATAAGACAAATGCAAAGCTTCTTTGTGACAAAATTGAACAGTAGGAAGAATTCAATTCTGTTTTATTATACTGAGTAGGACCCTCTACCACATTTCTCATTAATTAGAGGAAGCTAAATTTTACTATATTTATTTCTTAAAACTGGACAACCTTAAACTTTAACACGATTTCAAACTCAACACACTCGTGTGTGTTAGTGATGATGATGGTGGATTATTGAATTGTTGTTTTTTATTGTACCATTACAATTTTATTATATGTATAGATACCATATACGTCCCACTGCAGGGCACGGGTCTACTCTACAATCGAGGGAATCAATTGAGAGTGGTTAGGCTATATAGTCCACCACGCTGGCCTAGTGCGGTTTGGCGGACGGTTTCTCCATTCCGTAGAAATTCTGGATTCATGGATTAACCATCGATTACGAATATCGAAAAATCTGGGCGAAGTTTTTGGGTCTCTGGCAATCTTACTCAAAGAACGAAACACCAAAGTAAAGCTAATTCTAGTAGAATTCAACCAGATTTAATTACTCACAAAGAATTCGAGGATGTGATAATTGCTTGAATAATAGTTAATAATCTATTTAAACAAAGTATCTACGTCCATAGTTTCAAGAAGAATGACTGTTCCACTAAATATAAGGATCTATAGGCCATGTTCCGCGGCAGTTAAATAAAATACGTTAAGGAGTTATAATTCAGTGTAATGAATCCGAGAGGCGGCACACGCCAACAGCGGCACGTCGAAGCCTCCGAGCTGATCGCGTGGATCCTCGTCATTCAGCTTTATTGCGATGCCGAGACCCTGTATCGATTTCAAAGTGAGTTTACGAGTTCGATGGCTATTTCAGAACTGTTTTGTTACCGCATAGAACCATAGAAGGCTACATTTAAATGGTCTACCACTACTAAAAATTATGAGCTATACATAGTTTCGTTTAATGAAGTATTGAAAATTTTAATATTTTTTTATATTTGTAAGAACTGCATGTCATCTTTATGATTAGTTAAAAGAATACGATCAATAAAAACGGCAAGCTTAGGCCGTAAGCAAACATAGTTAAACCGCTCAAAAGGACCATAGAAAAGCGTACTCTCTTTTCACGCGTACAGATTTTTTTTTTGTTTATCTAATATTCAAGAAGTACAGAATGAGATGTCGGTCTCTCGCGATTGCACTCGTCGATATATATCTTTTTGCCAGAATATTTCAAGTGTGTAAGGGTAGCTTTGAAAACTAAATTATTTACGATATACGACGCCCTACCGCACGTACGCTGCTGTTTTAGGTAAATACAGAAATTCAACCAAATATATTGCTATATGTAAATGTACACCTCAAGTAAGAGCAACAGTAATGTGATTCTAAAATGTGATTCTAATTTTTTTTATAAGTAAATAATTACAAGCCACAGTAGCGTATGCAATAAATTAAAATATTTTATCGTCAAGTCTTTATTTTATTTATTACAAGAAACATCAAAGTCATAAGCTGACGAAATATCGACTTGCAATCCGTTGCTTGATGTCCGAATGCCGTTTATAAAATTGCACCATTATACAAGTAAAGGAGGGGCAACCGGTATATATTATAATAATAAACGTAATGGTCATGTGTAGTGTATAGTGTATGGACGATTTGATTATTAAGAGCATGATTAGCTAGTGCGGCAGGCAGCGAGGCATTGGCTCTGCACTCGTCCAGACACCCGCTGAGTAATCTAGTTTAGACTCTCGTGATAATCTCTATTTATAGATAAAGAATCAAACCACGCGTTAATCGACATGGGCACACGTGACGCGGCCGCACTGCTCAATATTATTAACATACAAGTGGCCACCGCCGCCGTCTTCAACCAACGGTCCATGTGCGTGACCGCTCGCTTACGAAAATCAATAGCAAAACAATGTCTTATTATAAACTTCCAATTCAAGGATATCAAACGGTGCTAACGTGGACTGTCGACTAACTTTTAGCTACCTATACCAAAGTTGGTGTACTTCTGTGTTATATAAAATAATTACGAGTTGATTCATTTACAACAAAATTACAACACGGTTACTTCTAAGATTTCTTTAGCAAACAACTTTTTACAGGTTGCATTACGATAACAAATGTCTATAGAAGCTCGCAAAAAGTAGGAACAGTGTTACTTTTCGCATTTGCGGGAACCTTTGAATATATCTTATAAATGAAATCATTAAAGTTAGATCGAAGGCAAGACACATTACTTATATGATCCTTAATTGTGTTTATGAAATGTATCTTAATAACAAAAATCTTAGCAATAACACTTTACAGTTATCATTACTAGCAAAGGAAGACTAGTCTAAAGTTTGAATATAATGTGGTAAGTCTCTTCTATGGCGTGATACAAACACTAATCTGTCCTCGTGCAAAACGCGTCAATGATCCAGACAAACCAGATAAATAAAAGCCTCAACTATGAGGTAATTAAGTGTATGTAATTTCTTATGAAGCACAGAAGACAACCATTAAACGAGATGTTACGACGCGACAGCGTTTATGACACGTTGATAAAAATCAAATTCAGAGGAATTCATCACTGTTACCAGTACACAAAACACATTATACTTGTAACAGAAAATAATTCACTTCCTTGCTTTTATGGCAAATGAAATGTACTCGGAAATATTTATAATATGATGTAGATTATAGACAGTAAAATATGGACAGAAATACCTCCATGGTGAGGCCAGTACAATACCAAAGAATCATTTTTATCAATCATCTTATTAGTGAACGCTAAATCTTACATCTAAATACTCACATTGATGCTTATCAGCTAACTGTATTAGGGGATTGGGAAGGTCCCGTCGTCTGTAGAAACACATGACTTTTGCCTCCACATTGCCCGAAGGCGTCTTGTTCAGTTCCTCTATCCGCCGGATCTGGTACGGAGACGTCGACGACGTCTCGAAATAGACGCAGTCTGCCAACAAAGAATGTATTGGTTACATTTCATGTAAAACACGTAGCTCGGTGCAAATGCGGTGACTAACTCGGTTCACACACTCAACTCCGCGTCGTGGTCATCAGCCAGTGTAAGGTCGTGCTAGGATTTCAAATTTCATTAACACGGCGGTCATTGCGTGCTGTTTAGGGTGGTCTTGCTGCTTGTACTTTTCATAATGTTACTGAAATTCCCACGTTCTGAATGTGTGGCGTCCCTCGTGTCAAGTCATGGTGCCCTATTAATAATTATTAAGATTGTAAGCTTCATTCTAGTATATTACCGCTACTAGTAGTACCGCTTCGGGTCAATATGTTTATGTCTCCACTTTACAAGGAAAAGGATGGCTAGATTCCATCAAATAATTTCGTAATAGAATCATAAACATTTTTTGTGTAATAAAGATATTTGCCAGTTTAATAACCTTTTAACCCCCGCCTAAAAAGTAGCCACCACTTTCTAAAATCACACGTTTAGTGAAAAATTTCGACATTCCTGTTTTATAACAAAAAACATGAGCAATAAAAGATAGTGATTTTTTTATCGTAACACTTAACGATAGCTGCATCATTCGGCTTATCCTGTAGCCATTAATCCGGAGTTTATGTAACATAAAGAGAGCGAAAACAAAATCAAATTTTGGGCCATGCGTCGAGTGCCAATTGTGAGTCCGCGTTGGAGGTGATGCGGAACGAACAGCCGGCTAGTTACCGGCGATACCTATGTTGCTTACTGTACCACATGGACACCTAATGTAAAATGGCGCTTTTTACCGTTACCGCGCAACACAACTAAATAACTCGCGCGCATAATGACACGCGGCCAACCTTCTATACAGTACATACAATCACTACGAGGCGACCGCCTTACATTTCGACTATTATATTAATCACGTGACAAACGCAAACAATACACGCATCTATTGAGTTTGAATCAGATATGTGTGTATCAAAAGAAGACATATTTGAATTGTTAACAAACGTCTAGAACCAAATACTTAAACCAAGAATTTATTTAAAATATATTTATGTGTCACGCATCAGAAACTTCAATTTTGCAGACGAATTTTAATCGTATTGGAGAAAAATGTGTTTTATATGTATAGATAACGTCGACTTTTCTGTTTCAATGAACCGGTTCAGAAATACGATCGCTCAAATATGTTCAATTTAAATAATTATGTAACGAGCGGCGATCGATTCTAATTTGAATATCGCGGGCGCGCTCGGCTCGTTCGAACCATACCCTGCCATCGGTTCCCGAAGCGCGCTCCGCCAATCAGAGCGCGTTGCGGTTCGCGCGAAACTCCATCGCGGAGCGGTACGGCGAGACGAAGATGGCGCCGACGCACGTTGTCGAGTTACGACGTATTTGTTTAAGTTCTTGTCTATGTAAAAGTGTTTCTTAAATATAGTTGAGATTTTGTACTAAACGAGTAGTTTCACTTGTTTATAGTGGCGCTCAACTTGCGGCCCGATCACGTAGCCGAGCATAACAAGTTCTTTCGATAATCGAAGTATTTGTTGGAAAAGCATGCCGCTTTCATGCCGGAGGGTCGTTACCCGTCGCGGCCAAGGCCAAGCCGTCGAAAAGGAAGACCCCCAGCCCACTACGTCGGAGTCAGAACAAGAAACAACCTGTGTCGAGGTCGACCCGTCGGTCTATGCATCGACGCTGACGCCGCCCGCGCCGTCACCGGCCGCGACGTCGCCGACATCGGAGCATAATATGCTCAAACTGATGGAGTTTTTCGCCAAGGCGCAAGAAACGAATCAAAAGCTGGTGGAAACAATCCTCGCAACCTCAACCGCGGCACCACCCGATGCCAGCGGTGTCTATAAAACGAAGCCAACCGGCAACTTCAGCAAATGCTCGGCCCGCTTCGACGGAGCGACGAGAGACGCCGAGACGCTGGAAGCATTCATCGATGCCGTCCTTGTATTCAAAGAGTGTGCCGGAGTGAGTGACAAAAACGCAGTACGAGGCCTGCCGATGCTGCTCGCCGGAGACGCAGCAGTCTGGTGGCAAGGCATGAAGAAGGATATCCACGATTGGGAGGACGCCGTCGCAAGGCTCCGCGGGATGTACGGCATCGTGAGACCAGCGTATAAACTGTTCCGTGAGATCTTCGCGTATGAACACGCATTACCGGAACGCAGTGAAGTGTTTGCCTGTAGGATTAGGGCCCTGATGAGCCAACTACCGTATGATCTGTGTGACGCGGCTAGAATAGATATTGTGTATGGCTTATTGGACCGCAAAATACGTAAACGTTTACCCCGCGAAACCGTAAATACATTCGAGCAGTTAATCGTGCAATTACGTTGCGTCGAGGAGTCGATGGCAGAGGTATGTGGGCAACGTAAAACCGTAAGTACACCCAAGATAGTACATAATAATGTCAACAGTGCTTGCGAGCCGGCCAGTAAGTCCATGGCTACCCCCTCCGCTTCAAACAGCGCCTCCAAACCGCAACGTAAGCGTTGTTCATATTGTAGGAATTACGGTCATGATATAAATGATTGTAGGAATTATAAAAATAACAATAAATCGCAGTTTTCTGGGGGCGACCAATCCATACGTTGTTACGGGTGCGGACAACCTGGCGTAGTTAAATCTAAATGTCGTAAATGTACCAACAATAACGCTAAAGTTCTTACAGACCCCGTGTCTTTTAATGTGATAAAATGCAGTGATCATTATCCGAACAGTTCTGTGTCCGATGATTCATATATTCGCGCGATGTCGCCGCCCGTAGAGAGCGAAGCGCCTTATTCTGATGAACGTACGTATTCTGATAGACGCGCTTATTATAACAATTACGATGAAACTATTTCAACAAGTTTACGCGATTGTTTACAATTGTTTTCCGAGCACGATGTTGTCGAGTTGAAACATTCGGCATTACAGAATAATATTGACCACGACCAGTATCACCCCGTTGTAAGTATTAGTGTTTTGGGGGAAAACGGTGTCGCTATTATAGATACGGGTGCTACGCACTGTATTGCTAGTCCGTTGTTACACCGCTTATTTCAGAGAGGTGGTGTCCAGTTTTCGGAGTCGCAGCGTAATATACGCTTAGCCGACGGTACCGAAACGTTACGTAAGTGCTACTTGTATACGGTTACGGTTAAATTACAGGATCGAGAGATACCTGCTACGTTCATTGTGATCCCCGGGGCGGACGCAAGAACGCTTTTGGGCTACAACTTTATCAAGCGTGCCGGCATCGTGCTCAACCCACTGGAAGGGAACTGGACCTTCGCCTCTGCACCAGACTGTGTGTACGACTTCGTACAATCGTATAATGTAAAGTCCACAGGAGACGCGGATCTTCTGTTCACAGACGCCTCGCCATTGAGCTTGAGACCTGACGAAGGGCCTCATCTGTCCGAGGATCAGCGTAGTCAGCTGAATGAGCTGATCACCAGGTGCGCTAGCCGCTTCGTTGCAGAAGGTGAGGCTACAAGTTTCATTACACATCGCATTAAGGTAGATGAGAAACAAGAACCCATAGCTTCTCCCCCATACCGTATGTCACCTGCGAAGGTGGCCATTTTGGAGAAGGAGTTGGACAAGCTACAGCGTACCGACGTTATCGAGGAGTGCGAATCCCCGTGGGCAGCCAACGTCGTCTTGGTCCCTAAGAAGGACGGGAGCTCACGGCTCTGTATAGACTACCGCAAGCTAAATGCGGTCACAGAGTCTGATAAGTACCCGCTGCCGCGCATGGATGATATACTACACGCTGCCAAAACGACAAGCTTTATGACAACTCTTGATTTGCAATCTGGCTATTTTCAGGTGTCCGTGGCGGAGGATGATCGTGACAAGACCGCGTTCGTCACTCCTCTTGGGACCTTTAGGTTCAAGCGGATGCCCATGGGTCTCCGCAATTCCGGGGCTACATTCCAGCGCCTGATGGATAGATTTAAATCTAACTTGCGAGGTACAACTCTTTTGTGTTATCTCGACGATCTCATCGTCCTTTCCGATTCGTTCACCAAGCACTTGGAAGACCTGCAAGCCGTCTTTGATAGGCTAGAATTATTTAATTTGCGAGTAAACCGCACCAAAAGCGTCTTCGCTCGCGATTCTGTTAAGTTCCTTGGGCACTTGATCGTACCAGGCGGTATCCAAGTAGACCCCGAAAAGACAGCTGCTATTAACGACATGGCAGTGCCGACAAATCTAAAGCATCTTAAATGCTTCTTGCAAACATCAAGTTGGTTCAGACGTTTCATACCCAATTATGCAGAAATAGCTAGGCCGTTGACGGCGTTGCTAAAAAAAGGTAGCCTCTGGCGTTGGTCGGTTGAAGAGCAGGCCGCATTTGAGCATCTAAAGCAACTCTTAGTATCTGCGCCTATACTGCGGCAAGCCGACCAAACCCAGCCATACACCCTTAGGACTGACAGTAGTGCTTACTGTCTCGGAGCGGTCCTAATGCAGGGGGAGGGGCCTGACGAACGCCCCGTAGAATATGCTAGCCGCCTGTTAACTCAGGCTGAACGGAACTACACGACGACCGAGAGAGAAGCTCTGGCCGTAGTGTGGGCCGTCACTAAGTTCCGCGGCTATATCGAAGGAGCGCGGGTTGTCGTCAAATCAGACCATCAACCGCTGAGGTGGTTGATGAGCGTTAAGTCTCCAAGCGGTCGTTTGACTCGGTGGGCGCTTACTCTCCAGGAATTCGACCTGCGCATCGAGTACACCCCCGGCAAGTCAAATGTAATCGCCGACACACTGTCGCGTCCCGCCTGCACGAGCGAGATTGGCGATTGCGACCTATGTCACGCAGTAGTTGACGTTCCGTCAGAAAACGTGTCCAACTACAGAAACTTGCAGCTCCAAGACCCTGACGTCAGGAAGATTATGGAAGATTTGGAGGCGGCGGACGAACCATTTAGGGGGAGACCGTGGATGGATCGCGGTTATATAATGTCCGATGGTATACTTTACAGGTACAACCCGGAGCCCAATGATGATGAGGGCGCCTGCCTCGTCGTCCCGGCAAGTCATAGGTCCCAAATCCTTTCAGAATACCACGATGCTCCGACGGCAGGTCATCTAGGAGTCGAGCGCACTCTGCAGCGCATCGCTAGGCGCTATTATTGGCCAGGTATGCGGGCGTACATTTCTGATTACGTGAAGGAGTGTACTTCGTGTCAGCGTTACAAGGCTGACACGCGTAAACCAGCGGGGTTAGTGCAATCCCCAGCTGTAGCACAAAGGTTTGAAGTTGTCGCCGTGGATCTGTTCGGTCCACTCCCTGCCACGGAGTCAGGCAACCGTTGGATCCTTATAGCTGAAGATGTCTGTTCCAGGTGGGTGGAATTGTTCCCTTTGCAGAACGCCACGAGTTTTCTTTGCGCCAAAACTTTAATTGACGAAGTTTTCCTTCGCTACGGTGTCCCTCGCAGACTCATCAGTGATAACGGTGTGCAGTTTATCAGCGAGGTGATGCAGCAGGTGTGTTTTGCGTTTGGAATCAACCAGGCGCTGACACCTTACTATCACCCTGAGGCTAACCCGGTCGAACGCAAAAATCGTGACCTTAAACCACAACTCGCTGCTTACGTCAGTCAAGACCATTCCACTTGGGATGCCCATTTGGCCGCTATTAGGTTCGCTATGAACTCGGCTATTACATATAGCACATCCTTTTCCCCAGCTATGCTTACGTTCGGGCGTGAGATTCGCGCACCTGCCGACGTCGTGCACGATATGCGCACTATTCTGGATGGAGACAAGTTTGTAGCTAACGTCACACCCTATCTGAGACGTCTGACTACGGTTTTAATAGACGCAAGGGACGCGCATGAAAAGGCTCAAGCAATTCAGAAGAAGTATGCGGACGAGAAACGCCGTCCCGCACCCGACTACAAGGTAGGCGATCTGGTTTTGCTAAAGACTCAAGGTGCTAACGATACTGCTCGTGGTCAAACTCCAAAATTCATACCGCGACGCGACGGGCCTTACGTAATAAAAGAGGTATTGAGTAGTACTACTTATCGCATAGAAAATGATAACAGTGATACTTTAGGGAAATATCACGTTTCGCAGCTTACTCCATTCGTCGGTCGGTCGGAATCTCCAGTACACGGAAAACGTAGGAGAGGTCGCCCGCGTAAAAACTGTTAAGTCATTTAGAGGCGAACAACCTTTGGGATTGCGTGCTTACATTGTGTTTTTTTTATTAGTATCTACCTATGTAAAATATGTTTGTGTAAAATGCGCTATTCCAAACGCGTGGGCGCATTGTTTGGACTAGAGGGGGAGGCTGTAACGAGCGGCGATCGATTCTAATTTGAATATCGCGGGCGCGCTCGGCTCGTTCGAACCATACCCTGCCATCGGTTCCCGAAGCGCGCTCCGCCAATCAGAGCGCGTTGCGGTTCGCGCGAAACTCCATCGCGGAGCGGTACGGCGAGACGAAGATGGCGCCGACGCACGTTGTCGAGTTACGACGTATTTGTTTAAGTTCTTGTCTATGTAAAAGTGTTTCTTAAATATAGTTGAGATTTTGTACTAAACGAGTAGTTTCACTTGTTTATAATTATCAATTTGCATTCCTATAATATAATGAGGTCTATACGCATCGTTTGGACTAATCAAATTAACTGAATATTGTAGTCTAGATTTTAAAAGAATTTCTCGAGTAATAATTTCAAGGGACTTTGATAATCGTATTAGTGTAAGTTATTGCAAAGGCATTAAATTAGCTTTTGAAAACATGTAACTGGTTAATAAATCATAACAAAATCTATATCGCTTTTACTTACAAAATATTTGTGTTATCTATGCAGACTTAGATGTTCTTTAAAATTTCTCTAGTCATTATGATTTTAGATCTTGGACTAGGAACACACAAGCAATAAATTTTAACACTAATTTTGATTTAAATTAGTTAGGTAGACTTGAGACACAGCTTGACCTCTATGCCATACCTTTCATGCATTAAGAAGATCAAGCATTAAATAGTATTTTGCTGATCGAACAGTCACACAAATAGTTCCGGCCTAACGACAAAAATAAGTGTTTGTTGAATATTGTGAATTTTGATCCTACTACGCCCAGACCCGAAACAAATACCTACGGATCAAACAATATTTTTCCCGACGCGGGTATCAAAACCGCACACTTTTATAAAATTTGCCGGCTTTTTAACCAACTGCGCCACTGAGGTTATGAAATAATAAATTATAATCTCACTTTCTTAAATATGACGTTTTAAGAAGGTATTTATTCGTTTTTCTTCCAACGTCCCTAATTATGTATGAATAATGTGTTATGTGTAATGTGAGTGACCGAGATGATCTGAGGTAACGCGCAATATTCTCATCATGCGGAAACACGAACATTTAAAAATATCATAGAATTAGCTCTTATTTCATAAGAAATTTTCCATTCTTGTGATCGCTGGTAGTACTAAATTTAACTTTACTGTGAGACGCGGATTCACGTGTAATAGAATTAAAAATTTATTACATAACATTCATCAGTGTCATTGAACTGTGTACGCGCGTTATCACCGCTCAAAAAGCCTTTTTACAACATGTGATAAAAATTTATTTGTACTCCATATTTAATAGCATGTTTAAGAGGCTTTCAGTTAAAAAAATATATAAACATATGGGTGAATATACAAAAATTGGGTAACTCAATGTCATCAGCCAATATATACAATGTCTTATTATATTTTATTAAAATAACAATTTATTTTATAACCATGAAAAGTCTTTTATTTGGTCACCCAATTTCACTTCTTCATTTTAAATACAAGTTAATAAAAAAACAAAATTTATACTTAAAACATCAGTACTTTGGCATGTCACAATCCCGAAAACCAACAATCAAGTGACTATCCAGTAAATATTATCATTGATTTAAGAAAACTTACTAATTTACTACAATCTGTGATGTACATAGTATTATGTACTACAACTTTCATAATGCAATGCTCTCCATTTTATTTAAAAAAAAATAAGAAACTTTGTGTTTAGTTTCCTTCGTCAGTCTGTTGTGTGTTCTTTAAACTTGAAATTCGCGTCATATATCACCGTGTTAAGGTCAAATCCCTGTTTAAGTTCTAATGTTGGTAATGAAGTTAGTTGCGGACCGCACAATTTGACGGCCACCATAACTGTACCAGTGCTTGGGTTGTGTTTGTCGTCTATACACGTGCTGAGCCAGTCAACATTTCAGTCCTGTGGTGAGTCGTTATTTTCTTGTTAATCTGAGGTATATTTTCATTTACACATAGTTAACTATGATTTGATTAAATGTAGTTTGTTGATATTTGAAATTACCAAAAAAAATATTAGTTTTTATTCTAACTTCAAATTATGTCTTTTTCGTCAATCCGTTGGCGTCAGTCCTTTGTCAGGTATCGCGCCAGAGGACTAATGTGTCTCCATATTACAGAATACTCCTCCACCAACTGACGACGAAATACGACCCATAGTTAATGAAGCAAGTTATGACCTGTTATTAACGAAGATCAAAGAGCAAAAGGAGCTAAAAGGAGAAGTGAAAGACAGAGAAAGTCTAGAATCAGGGAAATAAAAAAGATGGACGCTATAGTATCAAAGCGTAAAACTAAACTATATACTCAGCGTCAAAAGTATAAACGAGTCAAAAAACAGCTAAAATTATTATATTGTTATTGTTCTTAATTTCATGATAATTAGTACTTTTAAGATAAATATTGTTAAATTTTGTTTATATATTTTGTTGATTACTTGAAACATTAAGTTAAACTAATTAAAAGTAGTAAAAGCTAAGTCAATAACGTTATGTTTAATGTCAAAAGGCTGTATTGAAAATTGAGATAGTATTTTCTCCCAGTATTACATTTTTAATTGTTACTAAGCGCTTTTAATACTTAAAAGACATGTGCCATTATTAAAACTAAGAGATTTGTACTAATTTATATTAAATATCATTATAATTCTTACAAAATTGTGTATTTTATCAGTACTATGTTAGCCTCGTCAGTCTTCTGGCAGTCAAATACAGAAAAGTTTAAATATCTCACAATCTACTTAAAAAAGTGACTGGCCCGATTTGGAACAATATAATCAATGGATTAGCCATCATATACACCCGAATTTGTAATAATTTGATGTAAAAACTATAGTAAACAAAATATCTTCAAGAGTTACCCAATTTTTGTATAATCACCCATATGTATACAGAGGTAAAACATAAAGGTCGACACCGCCCAAAATATGCATAGTAAAATTACCGCGTGTAGATAACAATATGGCACTTATAAGAATAATATTAGCCGGTACTTTGCAGTTAATAGTATATACTGGTATTACGGCAGTGTCGCGGCGGCTCGCGCTACCCACTACGTTTACACACGGGCACGGCAAGTAACGCTGCGGACACCTACAAACGATAGTTATGTACGCAAGTTGGGCATTATGCGGCTGATAGCGATGTTATTGCCCGTTCAGTTTTGCCAAGATGTGTATTTTTGGAACGTGTCAATAACTAAGTGTATAGTAAATTTAGCCTGGACAACGTCATCGGTGCAGGCCGGCGCAATGATTGCATTCACTCATGAAGATTTCGCGTGGCCACCGTTAGTTTCTTTTGTTGTTAATTACCATAGCTGGCGTCATGGTCACTCGTTACCAGCGGTAGGTACTGACGCTTGGGAATACACTCTTGACAAAATAAAACATAAGACTTAAAATATCATTATCAATATGCAAACGCAATTAATTTGTTAAAAATTGATATTTATTAGCATTTACGGTATGAGATTACGCTTTTAAAAAGAATACTAATTACTTGTGGAAATCCGACTATCCACCAACCTGTACATACTAATTCGCCGTTGTTTTTTTCCTTCCAACATATTATTTGTAATCCTCCTCTAATCCTAATATTATACGGCCAAACTGAAAATCATAACAGCCTCCATGCGCAGTTGGTTAACAACCGGGTGCGAAATGAAACGCTCCGGGTTTTAATTCCACACCAATATTTTGTGTGAATCAGAAATATTTCTTTCGGGTCTGGGTAATGTGAGACCAAAATGACCGTCTTAGTTTCAGCACGGACGTAGTAGACGTAAGGACTATCTGTATAACTGTAGCGTGTTATCCAAAGATTTAATTTCTGTAAGATTTCCAAAACCAATATGAATTAATCCAAACTCAAAAGAATTACAAACATACACGCCACTGCGCCCTCAAAAATACGTAGAACGCCTGAATACGGTAAACGAATAAAGTTGTACGTACTACGTATGCTTATCTTTAAGCTGAGCGACTTTGTGGTCGATTCTTTTTATCTCGTGACACGCCCGTCATTATCCGAGATTTTATTATGTATTTCATTGGCAGTTAACTATGTACGGCCATAACAAAACTCACTGTTGAACAAATCGTAAGTATTTCACTATTTTAATTTATACGCGTGGCATCCGTTCATTCGGTCCGGTTTACGAGTTCGTACACACTTGTTTTAGTGCTAGTTAAATAAATAATAGAAAAAAGGACGCCGAGGCTCGCCGGAGCGTCGACCGGCGGTTTTCTGGTGTCATGATGTCACTGAATCGGTGTGTTGTCAATATCAATGTCATGTCGAGTACAGAAGTGGCCACCGCGAGTGTAAACACAATATTGTTTGGTTATGTATATATTCATGCGGCATCTTTGTTTGGTTCTGAAAAGATCGCCTTAGGGCTATCCATTAATAAGTGACAACAAGCAATTGTCTTTCATTTCAGGACAGATATTTTTTTAATTATCTTCAGGAACTTGTATTGATCTGAATGATGATCAGTTGACCAGTGTTTATCAGTAGGTCGTAGAAAAAACGTAGGTACGCGTGGTGGCTTAAGTTAACCAATTTTTAATCTACGCAACTTAAAAGTATCTTGGATCAAACAAATCTACGCTAATGCTTTTTGGAACGGAATTTTGGGAAAGATAATATAATTATTAATTAAAGGATAAAGAGGTTAGTCACATTTATAAGTATAATTCATAGAGCAAAATTATAAATAGACAATTTTCGTGATTGTTTTCTTTGAATAAAACGTCCAAACTAAACGACCAATTAATGGTAGTACTCTACTTAATTTTGTTTAAAATTTCAATAACAAACTAGGATTGTATGGATAAAAAATATTATATGGTTAGGAGGAATGATTACGAGAAACTTTGGTGGTTTTTATTTGGGAAGCTGCCAGGATTTGTTCGGGATCTGAACCTCCTTCACATAAGATCTTTAGTAACAGTATCATAGTAGTGATCAACTGGTTATTGCCTTCACGGACATACTTTTGAGCTTAAGAAATCCAGTCCCCCGAGGTATGTTTCCAGGCAGGTAGAACAATTGATGTAAACAAAAACATGTATATTGTATAGTAATTGTAGCGGTGCTGAAAATCATAGCGACAAAAACTCTTTAGCACGCACGAGGCCGCGTGACGTAGTCCCTTCAAGTTCATATTATTATTAGGTCATGAGAAGTCGATATTCAAATCTTCAATAATTACAATAATGTAGATCTACATTAGCCAACAAAATATTGTATTTTAGTAATCTTCACTTAAATTATAGCCGAGTTATTGATTGAACCTGGATACCTTATTCAAGATACTATGATTAAAGGATTACGTGCATATATTGCGACAGTTGCTTTAGAAGGTAATTAAATGACAAATTCTCATAAAATTGCGATAATTCTAGAATATTATCTGTGAAAAATTGTATAGATGCGAAATCACACATATATTTAGTTTCCTCTTATGGAAATTTTAGTGTGATGTTTCTTTTTGTGGCGTTTATTTTGTCCCACTGTCCCATGATTTAGTAAAGGTTAAAAGTCAAGCCATCGGATAAACCATAAGACAAAACTTTTCCCATACACATACATAAGACAAATCATTTATGCACAGGCCTGACGCAAAGAAACGATATTAACGAAATCATACAACATATAGGATTCCAAAACCGATGTTTCGGATAATATTTATTCCTGAAGTAAGACCGCCTTAAAACTTTGGACGTAGGTGGTTTTTGAGCATGTTTTTACCACGAGACTGTATCTCAGAGAAAGAAAGGAAAAGAAAAAGAAGACAGTTCGTGTTGCTGAGGGAGTTTCTTGCGCCGTTTCTTCTTCACAGCTACAACACGTTCCGAAGCGGTGGTAGCAGAAATTAACGATTCAAAAGATCTTGTAAAAGACTACTTGAATAAAGAATATTTTGACTTGAATTGACTTGACTCTACGAACTAAATGTCTGGAACTATAATTGAAATTTGTAATATTATTTTTACACTCGCGAGCACGCCACGACCCTCAGGTCTCGAGCCAACAGAAAATAAAATGGGAAATGTGTTTGTGATCAGACTTATTTAGAATCTGGTGTTAAGGATGAGTGCGAAGAGGCGTGGAGTTATTGCACCCGGGAAAGGCTCGGCCGAACCCTTGTGCGATATGTACAGATATTTCGATAATTTTTACGTGACTATGTTTCGTGATTTAACAATACCTGACAATGCAAAGTACAAAATATATCTGCATTAGCAGCTTTCACCAATGACGGTGTCGCAATAATTATTGGTTTGCCCTTTGATATTATGGCGGCTTAACATTGTCATATCCAGGCGCGCCCAGTGCTTGTGTACTTTCTCAATTGACATTTTGAATGTTTTGGAAATTCCACCAACTTCCAACTCTGTTGAAACATATTACATAATGTGTTCATTTATTTAATATGTGACTTTCTTATATTACTCAAAAGTAATGTATCCCAGCAAAAATAGTATTTAATATAAATAAAGAGAAGATTAACAAGGTCATCAAATTGATGAAACCACATTTAATGTCATGTAAAAACATTGTAACAATAATATTAACATGCATTTGGTTCTAAAAAATGTGTTTTAGAAAGAAATACATAGGATATAAAATAGATATGAATACAACAGAGCTTAAAGAACACTAAAACATTTTATTTACATTTTAGTACATAGCACCGAGGCAGCAACAGATAGGTCTACTTAAGTAATGGGTCATTGAACTCATACTTTCACATAACTGAAGGCTACTATAATAAATAAATTCTCATGTCATCTGTTTGAGCAATTTCAGGAATGTACCTGTGACCTTTTTCTATCAACATCAAGCAACTGTACACATCTGTATACATTTTATGCATATGTACTTTTGAATTACAATGATTATGCAAGGAAACACTTGATGTATATTATGTAATAACTAGTAAGAAACTCATTTACAATGTTACTCAATAATGTTATTAAGAATTAACATAAATAAATATGGTATACCATCACATACTTAGTCCTGTAACATACTAGGATAAGCGTCTTTGACTTTTATCAATAACAAAGTATTTTTCGCAACTGAGTATTACTTGATAGCTTAATTACTACCATCCTAATGCAAAGATAAAACGGAAGACACAAACTATTTATTTACCCACTATTACTATTTCTGGAGGATATATTATAACTTGTGATATGGTGGCCACTTCGTGTATTGTGTGTATGTTAGTTTATGGCATACTAATAAATAGCATAATGGTTTCTTAGATTTACGCGAATGTTACACATTGAAATAAAACTATTTTTACGGATTTTATCGCGATTTGGTTTAATTTCTACATTTTTTAACTTCCCGACGTTTCAATTGCTTTTCAGCTTTCGTGGTCACGGGGCGGACTCATTGAGTAAAAAATGTAAAAATTAAACCAAATCGCGATAAAATCCGTAAAAATAGTTTTATTTCGATAATAAATAGCAATTAGATTAAGTAATGTTCTGAAACATGTGTATTTTTGGTTGTATATATTTGTTATGGAATTGTGATTAAATTAAAAAGTTATTACAGATATTTGCAGTTATATTGCTTTGGTTATACCACAGTTCAAACTATAAGGTTATAAGAATTTTCACAGCTTTACCATGAACAAAATTTTTAATTTTGGAGGGAAATATATTTCATACATAAAATGTTTTATATTCTGCTTGAATCTTTATAGTATTTAAACATGAAGACCATAGTTACAATTTATTTGTGTAATAGGTCTCAAAAAGTTCAATAGTTTATGGACATTGGTAACTTTTTAAAAGTTTATGGCTAAACTTATTTTTGCAATGGACACTTTTTAGTTGAATTAATGTGGCTAAGATAGTTTATTACATAACTACACATTTGTTTACACACTCATTGTTTGATTGATTTAAAAATATATTTTATGATAGGTCAATGGTAAATGCATGAGTAAATAGCTTTTAATTTTTTTCAGTACCTATGTGTATCAATTTGGATAACTGAATAAGGACAACTTTGTGTTTACAGAAAGAGCATTCACTGGCAAAATCACATTTTAATAATATTTAATTATTGTCAATGTTATGTGCACTATTAAATCAATTGTTTTTATGCAAGAAATATTAATGGTTATTTATTGAACATTTCATTATAGTATAAATTGAGATTAAATTTGTACAACTTCTATCTATGATAAATATTTTTAAGTGACATATAAGTTATTAATAAAGTTCAGTGTTAAAGAAAAAAGCAATGTTATGAATGTAGGTCAAGTAATTCTTTGTCAGATACAAAAGAGTATTGCATGTGCAGGCATTTTGAGGTCACCACATAAATGATAATATCACTCAATATGTGCAAAAATTACTCTCTTAAATATTTCTTAAGTCATTAAACAGAAGACAAAGGATACAAGGTAATTGTATGTGCATAATTAAAAAATGTTGATAATTGTAGCAAGTTTCGCAAATATAATCCATACAAAGGTGGTATTGTGTTTAGAGCAGCACTACATTATATGATGATAGGAAGTAATACAAAAGGAAGAGTTAATTAACATTCGACGCGAGGACCGCGGAGCGCCGAGCGCGGCACATGAGGCGGCCGGGCACGACGGTCGGCGGGTACAGCGGCAGCGCGCCGCGACAACACCGCGCTAACAACCAGGCGAGGCGCCGGCACCCGCCGCCCAAACATCGCGCGATAATGCACTAACCCACACTAAATCATCACTTCCGACTTCCTCGCGTCTCCTGACTACCATAACCACAGCATGCACCACAGAAACATTCCACTCTCGAACTAAAAATGTTTTGACAACATTGAATCTAACCTAAAATATCATGTTGAAATCAACAATTCCTCCTCAAACAATCCCAAAAATATCCATTTGCCATAAACAACCGAAGCCGCTTCGGGCCCAACCACTCGCACTCAGATACGCAAGCCGATACAATGATACCTAGATGCAAATGCTAATGTCCTATTTGACGAAATTTGGTAAAATAAATATAAGTTTTCCGGTAACACAATTCAAAAGCCGCAGAAAACGCGGTAACCTTTTAATTTCAACAAATCCGGCGTTATTGGGAGATATAGCATTATTGGACTAATTAATGTGAGCAATTAATGAAGGTACGACAATCAAAGCAAAGCACCGCTAGTCTGGCGGTGAACCGGCGAAGCTACAACAAAAATAACCAATTATTCCAACTTACCGCCGACTCTGTACATATTCGCAGCCATTTTTATACACAATCACTATTCATTAACACTTAATTAATCTACATCTGACACAATTAATAACTAAAACACTATGTAATTGAGCTTTTAACAATGTTTTTCATCACGTTAACTCCGGACGCCTTTCGCTGATCGCCATTTTCTTTCACACTACTAATTTGGCCAGTGCGCAGTCGCACTTTTTGGCGTAAACTTCTTGCTCTTGAAACAAAGCAATAGCATGTTACTAATTATGTATCCACAAATTATATTCAAATGACTGTTGTTTTAATATAAAATCCCAGTTATTTTACAAATATTGTCCATAATTGAAATATAATTTACTATGTCCTAAAAATAAAAAAAATAATTCATTCAAGAACATTCCGTTCCTATTCAGAATTTGTTCTGTTCATGACTTAAGTTCACTTTTCTTTTTTTTTGGATCCAGTCTTATTTTTTATTTAAACGTTTGTTCCACTTTTCACCACATTTTTGCAACTTTTTATACAGCGAAGAACACTATTTTAATATAAATGTTTTAACCGTATTTATTTAATTTCCCGATTCCTAAAAAATATATTTCCGGGATTACAAGTAATGGAACGTTCTTCGTAGACATAGACAAGAGACGCTTATTCGGTCTATGGAACATCTTCTACAATTTACGATCAACCATAGATAATTGAAAGGGTCCTTCAATAAAATTAAAAATAATTATTCATTTTATGTCGTTAAGTAAATTTAGAAATTAAATATATATAAATTAAATAAAAAAATATGCATACAAAAATATTGCGTTATCCAAAATGACGTGGCCTATGTGACAGCTGATTTGTCGATGGTTTTGACAACTGCCAAATCAGCCAGCCTCTCCCGTCTGTAGAAATTCGTGTAAAAATCTACTAAACATTTTATTTCTGAATGAATACCGTGTAGGAGTTTGATATTGTGCTTATGTGGCTTGTTTTGCAATACCGCATGACGACTTGGTATGTACGACGACGTTAAATTGTGAACTACGTGTAGATTTTTGAGTGTTTTGTGATCGGTGTTTTTCATTATGACTCGTTTATAGATCGCCAATATGGCCACGTACGAGGAGTTTATCCAGCAGAATGAGGACCGGGATGGCATACGGTTCACGTGGAACGTATGGCCGTCGAGCAGGATCGAGACTACGAGGCTGGTGGTGCCCCTGGCATGTTTATACCAGCCGCTGAAGGAGCGGCCTGACTTGCCTCCGATTCAATACGAACCTGTGCTATGTACCCGCAATACATGCAGGGCTATACTGAATCCGATGTGCCAGGTGGATTACAGAGCCAAACTGTGGGTCTGCAACTTCTGCTTCCAGAGAAATCCTGTGAGTCATTCACTAATATTCACAAATACATATTCCGAATGAACTATCAAGAGTGATTTAAAGGTTTTATAAAAAGCTTGGGAATATAAACAGTATTAAGGTGTTATAACATATTGTGCTATTTTTCTTAGAAAGTAATCAGGAAATCAATGTAGGTACACTTTATTATTGTATGGTATTTACATAGCTGGGATTCAGATTTCTCTAAGTTGTTTTTAGAATAAGTGTTCTAAATACACCAATAAATATGGATCATGAATATTACATCAATTAGATGCGCCTTGTTCATGAGAATTTACTAGATTTTTTTTATTACAATTATTCCAGTTCCCTCCACAATATGCTGCAATATCCGAGCAGCATCAGCCTGCAGAGTTGATTCCAAACTTCTCCACAATAGAATACACAATTACCCGAGCACAGACAATGCCACCAATATTCTTGCTGGTTGTCGACACATGCTTGGATGAGGAGGAACTTGGAGCTTTGAAAGACTCTCTCCAGACATCATTAAGTCTGATGCCCCAGAATGCTCTTGTTGGCCTGATTACATTTGGCCGTATGGTTCAAATTCATGAGTTAAGTAAGTATATTGGTAATTTTTGTATTATATCTTAATATTAATCTGTTTTGGGTTTTATAAATAGTTCATTATAATTATTTATAGATATAATTTAACTCTTATCAGCAAATAATTACTGTAATGGTTTTTTTGCTATAGAGGTCAACATTATCTAAACAATTTTCTGTCTCATTTGCAGGTACAGAAGGAATTTCAAAATGCTATGTCTTCAAGGGAACGAAAGACTTAACAGCTAAACAAATCCAAGAGCAGCTGGCTATTGGCCGTGTGAATGCACCAAACCCTCAACAACGTCCTGGCCAACCTGCCTCTCACCCACCAGCACACCGTTTCTTGCAACCCGTTAAGCAGTGTGATATGGCACTTACTGATTTACTTGGAGAACTTGGAAGGGATCCATGGCCATTAGGTGTGGGCAAAAGACCACTTCGGAGTAGCGGTGTTGCTCTTTCCCTTGCTGTTGGCTTGTTGGAAGTAACATACCCCAATACTGGAGCCAGAATCATGGTGTTCCTCGGTGGTCCATGCTCTCAGGGCCCAGGTCAGGTGGTCAACGATGAGCTGAAGCAGCCTATTCGGTCACATCATGACATTCATAAGGACAATGCAAAGTACATGAAGAAAGCTATTAAGCACTATGAAGCGTTGTCTTTCCGGTCCGCAACTAATGGTCATTCAATTGACATCTATTCATGTGCACTGGATCAAACTGGTTTGATGGAGATGAAGCAATGCTGTAACTCTACTGGGTAGGTGTAATCTATTATGTGGTTTATTTTGGTATTAGATATGGTTATAATCAGTTCCATAATTTGTGTTCTATGATTAAGATATACTCACTACTCAGTATTATGTATAAATTTTGATAGCTATTTTTATTATGGCATTAATTCATAATAGTATGTAGTATGGAGCCTTTTTTAGTAGTCTGTCTCTTGAACATGCTATCCTTATACATTGTGAAATAATTTAAGGGGGATGTGGGCTGATAAATTTGTAGGTTAAATTAAATGAATAACTAGACTATTGTCAAAATTTCCATAAATTGATTTATTAAGTAAAATTAATGCATTTTTATTTCTTATATTACAGTGGTCACATGGTGATGGGTGACTCATTCAACTCATCCCTTTTCAAGCAGACATTCCAAAGGGTATTTGCCAAGGATCAAAAGGGCGACTACAAGATGGCCTTCAATGGTACTTTAGAAGTCAAATGCAGTCGGGAACTTAAAAGTAAGTTAAAAGTGCAATCATTTTCTTATTGTAGAAAGTGCTATGGATAATGGAATGCATGTAATTTGTTCCGTAACACAAAGGTTTCTACACTCTTTCCGTTTCTTTGCCATTAAGCTGTAAAATAGTTTGCTGATTCACATGTTGTCTCCTTCCTTCAATCCTTCTGCTGCAGCAGGAAGGAGAAGTTAAATAGTCCGTCATAATTCGGCCATCAGAGGAGACGGCCATCCTTTGCTAATCGGCAATTTTTCTTGAACCGCACTAGGCTGGCGTGCACTGTAAGGCCTAACCCCTCTCAATCGTACTCTCGATTATAGAGGAGGCTCGTGCAGTGGGAGGTACATATATAATTTGGTCTAAAACAGGAATTTTTCTTAACAATTTCACACTTACTGTCAGATCCTGTCCAGACAATTTTCTGCCCTGTACTTTTATTTTAAATTATACATTTGTCCACAGTATCTGGTGCAATCGGTTCGTGCGTATCCCTGAATGTGAAGGGCCCGTGCGTGTCGGACCAGGAAGTGGGGATGGGCAATACATGTCAATGGAAGATGTGCACATTCACTCCTAGCACGACCATGGGAATATTCTTTGAGGTATAATAATAATAAATGAATACACCCAACAGTTTTTCTTATAAGGGTAGGAAAAGGCTATCTCCACTTGGTAATATTTTGACATATCACTTTTGAATCAGCAAAGATTGTTCAAAACTGATTGTGTAAAGTGGTCATCAAACCCACACACTGCTTATGGTCTATATCTTATGACCATGAGCTCACACACTACTTATAGACTCATGAAATAACTTTGTCTTTAAAATTCTTTGTTCTTATGTGTTTTTTTTAAGTTCAATGAACATATGAAATCTAAAAGAGATTGTGTTTAATGATAAGTCATTAACAAGTGTTAAACTGTGTAATTGTTGAGAACCTGCGTTAAATTATCTTTTATTAAAAATAGAGTGAGTGTTAAAATAGTTTTTATTTTTATTGTTTTCTTTTTTTTCATTTTTGTATATAGATACATTAAGACTAATGGTGTTTCTTCTTTGTTTTCGTTTAGGTAGTGAACCAGCACGCGGCAGTGCCTCAAGGCGGGCGCGGCTGCGTGCAGTTTATAACGCAGTACCAACACTCGAGCGGGCAGCGGCGCGTGCGAGTCACTACTGTCGCTCGCAAGTAAGTGTTCTTTATATCTTTGCTTTACACAATTTATTTTTATACCGACACAAAATGCACCTTGTGAAGAGTGCAGACTAGTACAGAGTACCCACGTTATGGCTACACACATGCTAAACCTGGAAAGTGAGACACACATGGGTCAATATAATTTATAACAACATGCACTGTGTTCGCTACTTGGGTGGATATGAATTTAGTACGATCAGTTAATATTTCGGATTGGTGTGTTTATTTGTGATAAAAAGAGATTGTGGTAGTATGTGCTTTTCATGTTCCCCTGTGTACAATCGACAAGCCAGAGATATTTTTTATCGGTGGATATTTTATCCCGGGTCAGGCAAAGTGATATTGGGTTTTTCTATTCATTATCAGCCCGGAGTCAAGAATTTGTGCCCGATATGCCTATAGGTTCGCACCCTATCACATCATGGGACGGAACATACAAGGTGAAATGTGGGTGTCCTGTTGGCGCCTCTGCCTACCCCTTCTGGGATAAAGGCTTGAGTTTATGTAAGTAGAAACTTTTTCATGCCAAGTAAAAAAAATGGAAGTGAGCAATGTTGTGTTGCAGCTGGGGCGACGCGGCGGTGAGCCTGCACCACATCTCGGCCGGGTTCGACCAGGAGGCGGCGGCGGTGGTGATGGCGCGCCTGGTGGTGTACCGCGCCGAGCTGGAGGACGGGCCCGACGTGCTGCGCTGGCTCGACCGGATGCTCATACGACTGGTACGCACACACACACATGTCAATCTCCTCTTAATGCCCAATTTTCGGCCGTTGTGAAGTCGAAGCGCATTGCTGTGAATAATATAAACTCAAGGATTATAGCTGTGGTATCACCTAACTTTCCAAGTCGCTTTGACAATGCTTGATGGAGGGCCATGCTAAGAATCGCACTTCTGGTGTCTTTGGTAGAGAAAAATGATGAACAAGTTTGTTCATCATTTTTCTGACATTAGTGCCCTTTATACAACCATGTCAACATCAGAGCGGATTATAATTACTTATTACATGAGAAGCAAAACTAATTGTTAACAAACCCCAACCTAATTTATTTAAGTTCAGTTATTAACTAACTAGCTTCTGCCCGCAAACTTCGTTTGCATGGTTAACTTTATTTGGAATCTCCCATCCCGTCCCGTTATATCCCGGCCACCTCGTCTCATTCTCACTAATGGAATGTAATCCAGTCCCATCCCATCCTTTTGAGTATAAAAAGTAGCAAATATATCGAAATTCCTTCTTCATCCCACTGGAACACTAAACATTTCGGGATAAAAAGTATCCTATATAACTTCTAATACCTCCAAGAATATGTGTATAAAGTTTCATGAGAATCGGTTCAGTAGTTTTCGCGTGAAAGCGTAACAAACAAACGGACATTCACATTTATAATATTATATGGATTACATTTCCAACAGTGTCAAAAGTTTGGCGAGTACAGCAAAGACGACCCGAACAGTTTCCGTCTGTCGGAGAACTTCAGCCTGTACCCGCAGTTCATGTACCACCTGCGTCGCTCGCAGTTCCTGCAGGTGTTCAACAACTCGCCCGATGAAACTACTTTCTACAGGTTGGTGATGTTTATTGTTCAGTTTATTTATTTTATTTCTTTATTTTATTTTTATTTTAAAACATGGAAAACTTACAGCTAATAACAAAAGAAGTAAACAATATAGTAAATTACATAAAGCCAATGACAAGTTCTCACTTATAGAAACAAATTGAGAGAAAAAAAAAATACAAGTGTGAGCAAAAAAAATAAGCACCTTATTGACTAAAGAAACTGTGGCTCAAGCGCCTCCTCGCTACAGACACACTGGTTGAAAAAGTATCCAGATCATGTTGTTTGCATACATTGTTAAAGGTCTTACTCGCACGCACCAAAATAATTATTGATGTATTTATAAAATTAAATGGGGAAGTTATGTGGTCTAAACATTTTCCTCACCACATGATCCCACAACAGCGAACACAGTAACCAAAGTTACTTAGACTAAGCTTCTAATGTTTTGGTGTTGGAGGATTGTCAATATATCATTTTATATTGCTCACTACATGGAAAAAGAATATTTTGGCATTAATAATATTGGTTGGACAAATTGGTATTCTGATTGACTCTTATGCCTATAAACAATACTTAATAGTTGCTCCGTTGGGTAACCATAAATTTTGCTCTATAATAATCGAACAATATTTTCCACCGACACTAACCAGTCCTTACTTCCCAGGCACATGCTGATGCGCGAGGACCTGACGCAGTCGCTGATCATGATCCAGCCGATCCTGTACTCCTACAGCTTCGGCGGCCCGCCCGAGCCCGTGCTGCTGGACACCTCCTCCATCCAGCCCGACAGGATACTCCTCATGGACACCTTCTTCCAGATACTGATTTATCATGGCGAGGTTTGTACAACCTTTATAATATTTTGCAATATTTTTTGTAAGATTTAATAGTAGTTGGGTCTACTATAATGGCTTGTCACCATGGTTTGTTGTGTAGACTCTGTCGTATTGTTCTTTAAATAAAGTGTAAGGATTTCTTATGCTATTATAAAAATATTATGCTTAAGACACATACTATTTCAATGAATATCATGCGTCTCAATAAATTATGCCTTAAACAGCGTCCGTGGCGCAGTTGGTTAGACGCCGCCTGTGAAACGAGAGGCCACGGGTTCGATCCCCGCACCAAATCAAATATTTGTGTGATCCACAGGTATTTGTTTTGGGTCTGGGTGTTTGTGAGATCGAAAAGTCTCTCGTAGTTTCTGATACCCACGACACAAGATTCGATCTTAGTGTGGGGTCAGGACTATGTATGTGACTGTTGGATGTATTATTTTATAATTAACAGATATATGCAAAATTCACAAAAATATTCAATTAGTCGGTCACAAATTCCGAGTTCTGGTTTTTATATTCGAATGGATGACCACAACTGTTTAGCCATTGATTAAAATGATGTATAAAAGTTTGTATATTTTTTTAAAACATTGACGTAACTTGTGAACTAATAAAAAATCCTCTATACACAGTCCAATAACACAGAACCGTTGTCCCCCTAGACAATAGCGCAGTGGCGCGCGCTCCGCTACCAGGACATGGCGGAGTACGAGAGCTTCGCGCAGCTGCTGCGTGCGCCCGTGGACGACGCGCAGGACATCCTGCAGAGTCGCTTCCCCGTGCCGCGGTACATCGACACCGAGCACGGCGGCTCGCAGGTACGCACTATACATATCTCATATCTACACTAAAACCTTGAAGACCTTGAATAAATATAATGCAAAAAGAACTACGCGAATGTTACACATTGAAATAAAACTATTTTTACGGATTTTATCGCGATTTGGTTTAATTTTTACATTTTGCCACGTGACCACGAAAGCTGAAAAGCAATCGAAACGTCGGGAAGTTAAAAAATGTAAAAATTAAACCAAATCTCGATAAAATCCGTAAAAATAGTTTTATTTCAATGCAAAAAGAACTGTTGGAATCCTACTCAATTTTGAGGAGTTACTCTCTACCTCCGAAAATATTTGTCAGATCTTGAGCATTTTTTATGGAACTACCTGTGAAGTAAACGTTTTGATTTTGAAACAAAAAAGAATTTTCCAAATCGGTTCAGGCATCTTCGAGTAATAGATCAACATACAAAAAAAAAGGTTCTGAGAGTCCTCCTTTTTTGAAGACAGCTAAATAAACGCCAGCCTTCCATTTGGATCTTTCTATGTATTGATGAAAACTACGTTAAAATTCGTTGCGTAGTTTACAAGATCTAAGCTTTCTTAAGGACAATAAGAAGCGACGATTTTATGCTCAATTTAGATTTATAGTGTAACCGCCAAATAACAAGTCCACTCTAAAGTTGCCACGGCATCTAATATATTATAGCGCTGCAATACGCATCGACTTCACATCAGATAAGATTATTTGCGTTGACTGTACATGTATCATCATCCTCAGCCACAAGAAGTCCACCACTAAATATAAGCCTCTCTCAAGGATTTCAATAGGGGTGTACTGGAGGCAGGCTACATCCAGTGACCTCCCACAGCCTTTATTAGACTGTTCGACGCTTGCTGTTATTTTATATGCTATTCGTGTTTATATTTCTAGAATAAAAGAAAAACTATGAGGAAATCAACCACCTTTATTTCAAACACATTTATGTTGTTTCAACGCTACGCGGTCCATCAGATTTAGTTTTCGTAGCCAATATTTTTTCGAGCATATCGTTCACTTTCTGCTGGGTCTTTAGGAAGTTCCTGAAATGTATGTCGTCGAAGCGAGGCCGTTTCTTCGCCTCGCTTAAAGGCAGTTGCTGTCTCGAGGCCACTTTTAACTTACAACAATCTTCTTTATCTTCAGCGCTTCTAGGTTCATCATATTGCTCCAATCTTTCGTGGAATCGTTTCATTTCCTGATTTCTGAGCCTCATATGGTCATAATCTGATTTGGTAAAGTGCGGTTTATAATAATCCCGTTTGTAATCGTTATTATGATTATCCACCTTCGGTGTATCGTAATCATGTCTGTGAGAATTGTACAATCTTTCTGAACTTGGCGACGGCTTGTGCCAGCCATTTCGAGTCCGGAAATCGTCTTCTAGTTTGTAACGATCAATGTGACGTATGTAGTTTGAATGGTGGGTGTCAAGTCTAGGTCTTCGATTGGGACTCTCTGTAGTAACTATAATATTTTGATTAACCATACCCAACGGCTTCAATATAGGGATATTCAGAGGGGCAATTTCGAAGGAATTCGTTTGTATAGTTATAGGAGCGAGTCTTAGCCCGTTTTTAGCGTCGTAATTGTCTATTTGTTGCACTTGATACATAGGATTTTGGATATTAGGAGCTTGATTGTTATTATGAATACTTGGTTCACGATTGTATTGTTTAACAAAAATTGGCGCAATCTGTTCTGTTGGAGATTTTATTCCGTATGGATTGATGATTGGCTTGTACGAATAGATTACTTTAGCGGGTCCTTTGTACTCATGATGTATGTCCTTCTTTTCAGTCACCTTTATCTTGGAGTTGCCTGTTATGATAGTCTTTTCTTTTATTGATTTGATTTGTTGGAACAACTCCATAATTTTCTCCATCACGATGTTTGGTTCACTAATTTTCGCAGTCACAACATTAGGAGTAACCGTCGAAGACTTTTCTATAACAAAATTTAAATTCATTTATGTATATAAATTCTAGTTTCTAAATTATAAATAGCTTACCTGTTTTTAATGGGCTGGTTTTTGGTATGATAGTGGATAGTTCTTTTTTTAAATCTCTGAGAACTAACTCTTTGACACTTTCTGCAAGTTCTTTGATTAAATCATTCGGCATTACTTTTTTGTTTTCAATTTTCTGTTTGATGCCTTTCTGCATACTTGCGTATAAGTTATTGACTGTGTTTATATGGTTGTTATCGTTAAGTAACTTTTGGTTGTTGAAAACCGCCCCACTAGATTCATTGTTCAAATTTTCTGTTTGGTATGGTAGTGATGTACCGTTTTTTACATTCGATTCTATATATTTTGAGAAATTGTCTCTTCTTTCATCTATATGACGATCATTGGATTGTTTATTTGTAGAATGTTCTATTAATTGAACAGTTTTATTAATATTATTTTGAGGATCACTTTTGGCGTTTGCTATAAATCTCCTGATGACATCTGATACTGCATCCATATCGATTTCTCTTGTTGAGGGTAAAGACGTAGTAGTAGAAATTGGATTTTTAGAAATATAATCCGCAAAAAGTTTCTGTACATATTGCATTTCTTGATCATAATTGTTAGTCCTTTTTTCTAATGGTTTTAGAGTCGTGGTTTGAGAAGTTGTTGGTTCAGATGATGTTCTTATCTCTTTTGTGTCTTGCTTATTGTAAGTGTTCCATAGTTGTATAATATTTTGGGAAAAGAGGTGAAACACTCCTTCTGTTGTAGGGGGTTGTATATCCAGTTTTTTCAATGGAGGCGAATTATATCCCAAAGTGTCGGAAAATATGTATTTCAAATTGCTGCTTTGGGGTATATTGTAGTTTTCAAATATAATACTTTTAGATCTTTCTTCAATATTCTTTTGTTTTGTTTTATTGTGCAATTTTTGCAAGTCAAGAAAATATTTTAAAAATGATTCTATCATCGTTTTATTTGATCCATCAGAACTCAATTTACTTTGCTGCTGGCTTACTGTTCAAAGAAAAAAATGTTTTAAAATATTTATAAATATGATGTACGGATAAAAAAGTGATTGCATAACTCACATTGTGTGTTTAGTGTATTTTCCGTAATCGAGATAATAGCTTCAATTTCACTTTTTGTTGATTCCGCTTCCTCGGTCGCGTTGACACTTCTAAGACATTCTTCGCGTAGACGCCTAAAAAACAGAATTTCGTCACAATAAACTCGTTATTTCCCCTCTTATTACCTCTTTCTTTCTTGTGTTGGGTTGAACTACAGAAAACGTATGTTTGAACTAAGACGTCCTGATTGATAGCTTATGAGAACTGTTCCGCATGCTAATGGGGCAACTACGCTTCTTCCCATGAGTATGTTAATTTGAGTCGACTGATGTTAAACAGTCCATTACATAAATATCATAACCAACTCTCGCTGGTGGATATTTAACATACCATTAAAATAAAAAAAATAAAGAATACTGCACTACTCACTCATTGTTCATATCGTTGATATCCAAGCCGTGACGTTGAAGTTTCTGCAACATGTTCACATCGAGCTCTTCTTTTTGTAAACCACTCAGTATGAGCACGCATATCAGATCTGAAACAATCACTCTTTATTCTACAACAGAACGCACTAAACAATTCACTTTTAATGTTGGAATATTGTCCGTTGATAAATACGGCTGTTCTAAATTCTAATATGAAGTAAGGTTGACAATGTAACGTTCGGAACCTTTTATTTGTACTATACGCGGTGTGCCCTGAGCGTGTACGTGTGTTACTCGAGAGAACGTACATGATACGGCGGCTACCGTCAACACAGCTCGACACAACATTGCGCCGCCTTATCGAAAACCAACGCGTCGCTGTTGCCATGTTTCATTGCAGTCTTACATATTTACGTGAATTGTATTTTTTTAATAGATGGCAGCACTTGTGCACCCAGGCGTACATTTTACTAAATATATTTATATCTGACGATAGAATCAGTCGCATCTTTTTCAGTTTACGCGATAAGTGACTTAAACTTTCAATTGTTTTTCCAATACACAAAAATATTTTAAAGGTCAGTGACAATATAATGGTGACAATCAATTATATTTTTCCAGTAAACGCTGAAATGGTTATTTTTTTCAAAGAGACCTATTTCTTCAGAAAAATTGATGTTATGAAAACAATAAATCAAAACCTATTACAATAAAAGTAAAACAGTTTATCGTGTTATTGGTTCAGTGGCAGTTTGTGTTGTGTTTACAATGCTATGGCGATATTTTTGGATTCGTAGTCATAATTTACTATGTTATTTTTTCCATAGGCTGAATTAGGTTGGGAGTAGGGATGGTTCAATCATGAGTCAACTCTCTTTCAAACTAAGAGATACTTTAAGAAAGATACTTTTAAAGTTGTTACATAAAATCCACGTAAATAATTAAAAATCTCTATTTTTGTCTTCCAGGCCCGGTTCCTCCTATCAAAGGTGAACCCGTCGCAGACACACAACAACATGTACGCGTACGGAGGGGTGAGGACATACTATCTAAAATCACTTTTATCTCACATTTAGCTAGAATTCTCACTGTCTGCAATATTTTAACTACGAATCATTGTGCTACTTTAATGTACTAAGATTTGACACGATTAAAACTTTGATGTCGTCAATTGTCTTTAATAATGTCTTGTGTTTCAGTTTTTATTTAGATTGTTCAAGGAGACAATAAAAGACAATATACCCTCCGTGTTATCTTATTACTTATATTAAATAATATGCATATCGATTCAGTGTGAAATCTAAGATGTCTTTTTTTATTATTTTTTTATTATTTTCGATCAATTACAACTTTGTGTAAAAGTTTCCCTGGATTTAGTGTCTCTTTAAAATTAATAATTGCCTTATTAATTAAATTGTACCATATTACATTGTATAATGCTTTGTTTCCTAAATTAGTATAGTTATATTGAATTATGCATGTTGTGAAAACATCATTAGTGATGCAGTTTGCAGCATGGTGTGAAATTTATTTCTTTTTTTTTGTTCCATCTTTGTTTTGGCGCGAATCCAGGCGATGCCGATACCATCTGCGGTAGAGATTTTGTTTTTTTTTTTACCGAAAATTCTAAATTCGGTGCTGGGTATTGATATGCTTTGTAATAACATTTCCATTCACTATTTCACTTTTTTTTGTCTAACGCAATAACATTTTGTTTACATTTTTTGTGGCATCATTTAACGCTTACTACAATGTATACTATCCTATTTTGCGAACATATTTTCACATTTTTAGTAATAATGTAATCTATAGAATGGGCTTACTACGACTACTAATTAGTAATCTAATTAAAAGTAAAGGCAGACATCTTATGCGTAGTGTTTACTTTATTATTATTATTTTTTATTTTTTTTATTTATTTATTAGAATCTCCGACGAAGATAACACATAACATATATATATAACTACATATTTATCCTTCTGCGTGCATCTTCAAATTACAGGAGAGTACAGCTTGCACAGAATTAGTTAACAACATAAATATTACAACAATAGCAAGTGATATTGCATTTTTCAATTCATTATCAGCCCGGAGTTAGGAATTTGTGCCCGATATGGCAATAGGCTCGCCCCCTATCACATCGTGGGACGGAACATACAAGGCGAAATGTGGGTGTCCTGGTGGCGCCTCTGCCTACCCCTTCGGGGATAAAGGCGTGAGATTATGTATGTATGTATGTACTGCTTTTGTGATCAATGAAAAATATCCATGTTCATTAACTCGGAACTTTAGCGGTCACAACTTTATGATAAATAGTAATTATCAAATCTGTATTATTTTGAAATATGAATATTAAACAACCCCTCGATAGGGATAATGTAGTATTACCTGACAATATAATTATATATTGACTCTAAAATGCCTTACAGAATTTGGTAGTTTATCAATTATTTCAAGTATTCAAAGAATATAATATACTTAATTCGTAATAGTATAACTTATAAGATTCCTTTATCTGTTTCAATGGTTTTGCTTTTTTTAAAGTTGTGGTCGCTTAAACCATTCAAAATTTTTGCTTAAATTATAGTTCATGCGCTTTGGTGGTGGATTTCCTAGCATTTTTCCTGTTTTTAAACTAAGTTTGTATCATCAGGACGGTGGCGCCCCCGTGTTGACGGATGACGTGTCGCTACAAGTGTTTATGGAGCACCTGAAGAAGCTGGCCGTCTCGTCGACCGCCTAGTTGGCAGTAGTCTGCAGTTTCGGAGGTGTTTCCATAACTTTCGGGAACTAGACATTCACAAACTTCAATTGTCAATCACGAGCGTCGCCACCCCATCCGCGTCGCATTTGTTTTGCTATGACACATTGTAGTTGTGATATCCGGACTTCAGACAACATTTAAATCAATTAGAATCAGTAGATAACTTGGATTTGTCGATCATTGGAAGTGTAAAGATTAAAGGATACTTAGATATTTCTAATTATTTTAATACAGATAGACTATTACTTTTCTGAAATTGATATTGTATTCGATGTGCAATCTGTGTCGGATCCGTTCATAATTATTAATCATACAATTTTAATATGTAAAGTTCTTGATGTCGTGTCTTACAGCAACATATTTGTTAATATTACTCGTATCTGTTAGTCTGTATGTTCGCTTGGTATGATGGAAACAGTTCCGTACACTGTGTATGCAGTTTCTAAAATAATCTGTAATTTAAGTTATATTTTCTACATTATATTGTACATGTATGATATGCAATAAAAGTGTTTATGGAATATATTTTTCGTTTTATTTAATTGCTACTAAATATATAAAGGATTATAAATAAAATATGGTTTTTACAAAAAATATTGTTTATTTATCTACATTAACATCACAATAAATATTTTAATTACACTAACCCCATAGATAATACACTATATAGGAAAAGTAACCCCTACGGTGCCGAAAATACGCAAACTTATCCTAAGGGTAGTGCGTGCTTTAAAGTGAAATAACATTAGTTTCACTATTTTGGCTATTATTTATTACATGTCAATTACTCTAAACATCGATTTGTGAATTTGACTACCGTAAACCCCCTACATTATAAACATGTTACATATAGTTTTATTATTACTCCAGTAAATACGATGCCAGAATATAAATTACATTATGTTGTGGTAAAAAATATATCATCGCAACTATAAATTGGTGCAATTTTTTTTTTAAATTAACATGAATAATATATGATTGTCATTATATTGTTCCAAATAAATATTGCTTATTATTAATGACGTAAGACACACAACATTTCATCTGATGTGAAGTTAAAATCAGGGCACCCCACTGGCAAAAATTGTATAATTTGTATTTCATTGCGCAGCAACACTCAGGTTCTTAACGAACAAGTTGTTTTACGTGTACCCACAGGTGTTTGTGCGAAATAACTACAAATTCTTGTGATTTTGTATATATTTCACACAAGTAAGAAATTTTTCTTTTCTATAATCGAGAGGTTGTTTTAGGAGACTAAAGCAATAGCGACTACGCAAGTCTAGTGAGATTGGCGAACAACACAGGAAAGTATAATCCATTTACTATTACGGTTAAGCACTACCTCCGAGAAAATACGACTTAGCCATAGCATTATTTCTGTGTGTTTTCATTCAAAAGAAGAATGCCCATTTTACTATGAAAGTTGGTATCGGTGCGAAGATTTTTGTCCCTCGATGTAACCTACTTTTTTTGTGTAGGGAAAAATATATTTTCAATGAAAATAAACATAATTGCGACCCAGGCTTGGAGTTCTTGAAGAAATGAACTCCCAGTCACTCTGGTAGCCCCAATTGTAGTAATGGCTGACGTATCTTTAAATGTGATGATAATTACTTTATTTTATAAAATCTGTCGCCTGGAATGCTATAATGATTTTTACGATATTTTTTACCGATACCATAAATGGGCATTCTCCTTTAAAGTCCGAAGTCGTAATTTTCCTAAAGTTATTTTCTACACGCAAGAAACATTGGATATTTTTATTAAGAAGCAATTGTAAATATTTCATGAAGGTAAAAAGATAACAATAGGATTTTTAAATTTCCAGTAAAAAGCAACAACCATCCATTATGAATTTTAATAGAACCCAGGTTAATAGCATGCTTACATAAAAATAAATAAATAAAAAAAATATAAGATGTTATAGATTAACATAAAATAATTATGTTCATTAAAAAGGACAGTAATCTGCGAGTCTAACAGTATTTTGATTTATTTCTTTGCACTAAATAAATAAATAGACCTAACAGTAGATTCACTAGAATTTAAATATTCAATGTAACAAATACAAAATAATTGAAAAACAGTTTTTTCATGTATAATGTCACAATTTGTTTGTGGTATTGTATCTGAAGTCACAAATGCTACCAACTGTTTTCGTCTCGTATGTATTCGTTGGTAATAGTAAGTGTATTTATTATGAAATTTTGCATTTGTTGGTGTAAAAAATCGTGCTAATTTCAATCATCACAGAAATATGTCACATTTTGTCTTATTAATATTTAATTTTAAAGAGATTAGCTATACACGCTAGGTAATCACGCATTTGCTAGTCACTATCGTTTCAGCATATGCGATAATCTATAATTAGGTGCAAGATCAAATCTACCATATTAAACCCTATGGTGCAAAGTAACACAAATTTTGTGGGTAGTTTCATTATGAAATGCTAATTCCTCAGTTGTATGCTAGATGGTGCTTTACTACTAGATACGCCCCGGCTTTAACTTGCACAGTTTGTGTTGCCAACCAAAAGAATATGCAATAATTGATGCAAATCTTCATATATCTCTATTATTAGTCTTTAGATGCATTTCGTTAATGAATTATATTTTTAGCACTTACAATTTAAAACAATTCACTCAAATAAATATAATAAAATCCCATTTTTATTGTATTGCATAATTTAATTAAATAAAAATATATTGACCTATAATATAAATATAATAGTAACATAATAGTGAAAGCTCAAATAAAGCAGTATTGTTCCATTTTTAACATTCATTTCCTAGTGAATTGTATAAAAATTCCCACATAAATCTCTTATAAATAATTATGTTAGAAGATATAAACGTCATTTTAAGAATTTACTTACTGAAAACTGTATCCTAAATTCAAATTAAGCCGATTCTAAACAATTCTGATGTAAAGTAAAGATCTGAAAGTAACCAATCAACATAATGCTTTTTTTAAATGCTATTATTTAACTTTGATTTTGGCCATTTTACATACATTCTAAGGGGCTGATTAGAATTGCGCGGATTGAATAAGGACAAAACTGATAAAAAGAATATAAATATATAAATCAACAAAAAATATGACATCATTTTTCAATTCCAGAAAGGCAAAAGAAAATATCAAGCCTAAAACAAGACAAGCAGTTTAGTCCGTATTCAGCCTTGGTTTTCTATTCTCCCCTAAGATATTATTTTAGTTTTTTAGTCATAAATTGTGATACAGGTACTACTCAAAAGCATTCATTTTTTATTCAGCAGTCCGTATATAAGAAGGATTAGCAAAGCTGTCAGTATGTACTTGATGTATGACGTTCAGGAGTGTGGTGGTCAATTGAGGAAGCGTATGGACAACTTCTGCTCCACATCTGTCCTCTCCAGGGCTCCGCAGAACTCTTCGAAGGAGATCATCTGGTCGTTGTTGGTGTCAGCCTCAAGGATTGTGCGTTCAGCAATGCTCGTTAACTGTTCTTCACTGTAAAACAAATTTTGTTAATGTTTAATGTTAATTTACATTAATTACAGGAAATATATATCCTCTACGCCCAAGGTGATGTCAGAGAAATATCATGAAGGCGATGAAAAAAAAACGAAAAGTGAGTTTAAAGTATTTATTATTAGTAATTTATTTCAGCTATGACTTATGTATTTCTATTTAATTCTAAAGTTGTCGTACAGGACAATGCAATGGATACCGTTATTTAATTTCTCATCCATGTGTACTGAATAGCGTCATATACCAAAGGATTACTTTATATGGATTTACAAAATTAAATGAGTAATCTTAGATAATTTTTTATCATGTTACATTATCAGAATACATTAATTTTATAATTTGTAAACACACGCAACAATCGCAAACATTAATTGCATAATAATTTATCAATAAACCAAATTTTATTGTACAGGAAAACATTATAAGATATGTATTCTTAATAGCAGAAATTATTCTGTCACTTTCACAAAGTTCTATCCATTGTATTATTGATCTCTTAAGTGTTTAATGTAGTAACTTACATAAAACACATAAGAGATCAATATCGGTATCATTATCCTCATCAAGTAATAGTAAATAAATAATTGATGAACATTATTAAAATCTTTTTATGTACTGTCACAATATTATAATGTAATGCATGTAATTGGTTACACAGAACAGAAAGAAGATAGTGCATAAAGTGGGCAACTCACCTGATGTTTGCTCCAACCATCATGTGCAAAATAGCCAGGAGCTCATCTCTTGAGATCTTGCCATCACTGTCCAAGTCATACATTGAAAATGTAACTGAAAAAAATATTATTATAATATAATACATTTTAAAGTCAAAGGAAACACATATACCGACCCCGTAGCACAATATCATACCAAAACAAATTGAATATTTTGTGCCTCAAATAATTAATTATTATTTCCATATATCAATAAAACTTCTGTTTGAAGGCACTTCTTCCACAAGTGATCTTTTTATAAAGATTTGTTCTACTATTTACTCACATCTCAGTTTCTCTTCCCTATTGTTCAATTTGTTTTCATGGTTCTTCTTTATTGGCCTGAAGTGAGCTAGCACCCTCATAAATTGCAAGAAGTTGACTCGGTCATCATGGCTCTCGGCAAAGAAGGAGTGGACAATACGCTCACTCAGGGGGTTGATGGCCAGCTCGGGGATGCGCAGGAAGTCTTCCCGTGAGAGAGTGCCACAGTCATTCTTGTCTAGAGACGTGAATCTTGAGTACAGCCTTTCAATTTGATTTGGTGTGACTGAAAAAAAATGGATGCAATTATTATTGGAATGTATTTACATCCACCTATAAACATCTTAATGCTGAATATTGGCCTCCAATAGGATTGTGAAGAGTATAGATTTTAATTCACCGTACTTAATTTGTGTCTGTAAACATCGCATACATACTAAATAGTAATAAATAAATACAACCAACAGTCGCATACAAAGTCTTCATCCCACACTAAGATCGAGTCTTGTTTATGGGTATCAGGATATACAAGAGAACTTTTCGGTCTCACAAACACCCAGACCCGAAACAAATACCTGTGGTTCACACAAACATTTGTCTCAGTGCGGGGATTGAACCCGTGGCCTCTCGTTTCAAAGCTAGCGTCGAATCAAATGCGCAACGGAGGCTGTTGAACAATGATAATGTTGTAGCAATCTAGCAGTTAAACTGGTTTCCTTGCAATATAGCTTCACCAATAAAGTAAGTGATATTTAAATATGTATGTCTAAACATGTAAGTCATGCAAAGTCTGAAGTGTGTGCCTTGCAATCAAACCTAAAACATGTGACGTGTCAATCTGGTATGCCACCAACAAGGCTGTTGCTTACCCTATCACTTAACACATTGACTGCACCCAGGCTAATAGTGTAAATATCACATCACAATTGTGATGGCTGCATTTAATATGTTAATAATCATAGAATTTTGGCAATGTACTCCCAGCAATAATAATATTTTTTACATACATACATAAACTCACGCCTTCATCCCCAAAGGGGTAGGCAGAGGTGCCACTAGGACACCCAAATTTCGCCTTACATGTTTACACATATTTGCAACATAATATTTTTTGGTACATACAAATGGCCAAACACAGACTTTTGTAAATCACAAAAAATAATGAGGCATTAAAGAAAATTTTCTATTTTCCAATTTCCATTGGAATGGAATTTTATACTTATAATAACTATGAATTATTATGAAACTACATAAGCAATGACATTTAAGATATTTTTAAACAAACAGTCAATGCCTCATTGTGTACCTTTTCTGTTATGTTTGTTAATAGTTATGAAGTCATTCTTAAATGATCAACCTAACATTTTGATCAGCTCAAAAATATGTTATTACATCTAGTTTTTACAATGCCTACCCTTAACCACTTGTCTAATTTGGATTCAATGGGAAAATGCATAGTGCTGTTATTAAACATATTTTTAGACAATATTAAACTATGATTCTTTACAATAATTGATAAACATTGTAAATGCTAAGCTAAGTAATATAATTATTACAAAGACATCATCATAAAGAATCATTAATATTGTCTAAAAATTTGTTTATACTCCTCTTATTATTAACAAAATAAAGTTATCAAGTAATTTAGGGTAATAAACATAACAGAAACAGCACAGAAAATTAAGATTTACCACAAAGAACATTTAAAACAAAGAGATACTTATTAGTATTATTGTCTCATCATGCAAGTCGCGGGATAAAGAAATAAACAAGAAATATGTTGTAGCAATTTTTTTTTACTTACATCCAGTTTCTTCTTGAATCTGCGCGATTTCTTCTTCTCTGAGCAGTAATGATGATTTGTTTCCCATATTGTTCAAAGTCCTGAGTCCGTTTTATTATCGTAGATAATTAAATATTTAAAACAAATGATAAGTTAATAAACTTTGTATGTTTTCACTTACGCTATGCCCAGAACCGACTAATGTGCACAGGCAAAGGTTGCAAATTATTTGATGACACACAAATCCAAAATTCAATTGTAAATTAATTATATTTTAATTATTTTTTATTATCCACTTGACCTTATATCGTCACGTTGACATAGCGTGAACATATGACTTATACTATATTAATATTAGAATAGATTAGATTTTGACGGGAATAGGGATTATATATAACGAACAAGAGTATAAAATCAATTGTGAGAATCGATTTCAAAAACGATTGTTGGCGTTTAATTAAAGTCATCTAGTGATTTAATATTTTTTCACCGGGAACAAGCATTTTCTTTGAATATACTCTATTATGTAATGGCCAGTATACAATTTATTTACGTTTTAATATGTGCCGACTGCTTCGGTGGCGTAGTTGTACTATGGCACGATTACAAAGCTGAGGTCTCGGATTCGTATCCCGGGTCGGGAAAAGTTGTATTGGATTTTTCTATTCATTTTTTATTGAGTGAATGGCGATACAAGCGTGCCATTCGCTTGACGGTAAGCGATACGAGCAACCGCGCCGCTCAGACAGTAGCAAAACCAAACAACACAATGAATTACAAGGCAATTATTTTTATCTAACATGTATTATCTAATATAGAAAAACCACAACCACATTCTAAGTAACCTAAATCAAAATTATATCTCAGATGTGTTAAAAATACAACAGTTGGTTGTAATTTGTTTTTATTGTATGAACCTACCTTAATCGATTTTATAGATGTCTAACGAAATCAATTCCGAACCGATATTGTTTATAACGAACTCATCCCTATTCGATATAAGGTATAACCTGACATATGATTTAAAAAATTGCCACATCAAATAATTTGTTTTGTGTTAGTATAAAAAATTGCAAAACGCTACAAATGTGCATATTCTAATTTTCATTTTCACATGACTAAAGCCATTTCATTTCATATTATTTATGACCAATAATTAATTAATATTATTATATGCCTTCAATATAAAAAATATTTCTACATACCCAAATTTTTATCTGCATTATTCCTGAATTTCAAAAGTTATCGTTGCTTGGTTACTGAAAACTGAAGTCTGAAGTTTCAGCCCAATTTTCAACCTGTTGTGTTGTTGAGAATGGAATATTGGTAAACAAAAGTTAAATTATATTATTGTGATCTAAACGGGCGAAGATGACCAATAAATTATCAACGGAGGCGATGGCAGCTGAAAAGAAATCGGATGTGGAACCTCTTGACCCTGTTTTGGAAGTAAATGAGAATATACCATCTGAAGTATTTGACCGACCTCGCGAAGAAAATGAAATCGAAGAAATATCTCCAAGGATATTTACATTAAAAACTATTACAGAACCGTTGACATTAAGATCTTTAAAAAACGCCATCTATGAGTTAGGCGTAGTAAACTTGTGCTGGCCTGAAATAACTGAGCCAGTCTTTGAAACGAGGACTTGTTTTCCCAAAAGTTATTATACGAATAGTCCAAAAGAACGTCTACTGCTTGCATATGCTGAAAATTTTAGGCGCCAGTTTCATTTTCACTATCACGGAAGGAAGCCCTTGTTGCTGCAAGCTCCAAACGAATGTGGTTTGCAGGTGAGCTTACGTGTCGGATTATAGATGGCAGCACAAATCTACAAAGTTCAGTTTATTTGGACCTGTTTAAAGTGTCGGTTTTTCAAAGTTGTTATCTTCTCCATTATTTCTTTTAGAAAATGGTGTGCACGAGTATCAGACCTACCAAACTCTGTTACGCCGGCACTAGTACGTGGCAAGGATTATCAGCTTTAGTGTGCGACTTCTTCGACTATGAACCACTGACCAAGCCTATGCTACACGTGAGTACCTAGTACCTAATAAAAACATTATTTATTTATTATGTAATATTGCAACATTATTTTATAAAATCACGTTATTTAATAAAATGATTAAGTATAATAGTACAAAATTTCGCCACGAGATGTCGCTAGTTTACTCATTCCGGACAATTCTTTTTCGAGATGCAACAGGTCCGAAACGCCGTACCGTAATAAATCGGCAAAAGGAAGCTCATTAAATATTTATAAATGAACAGTTTATGTATGACGGCGTTTTATCAAATGATGTTTATTTGAATCTTAATATCATTGTTTTATAAAATGAATTACACTTGAAGTTAATCTTCAATAAATTTTCGAGAAAGTGTAATCTGTGGTGTAATGTTAATTTAATGGTGATATTTTATCCTGTCATCAACCTTGGAACATTACATATTATGACTCCTTTTAAAAACACACTCTGACAAGCAACAAGTCGTCCATTTTATTTGTAAACATTATTTTACGTTTTGTTGATATGATGCAATTATTGTTTTGCTCTTGTTATGAGTTTTTTATTTACTTCATTATCTTTATTTGTATACACAGCTTATGCTTAATAGGTTTTTGAGTGTAAACATATTTTGACTAATATACTCAGCCTGTCGCCGTACACTGCTGGACGTAGGCTCCCACAAGTAAGCGTCAATATTTTGACTTGGGCAGTTTCATTTGCCGTGGGCTTTTATATTATGTAAAAGATTTTTTTGTATTATTGACACCATATTTTCATACACTTGCAGGCTTTTGTTTTTCATAGGTAGGATATAGGAAAAGGGTTTGTTATGAATAAAACAGAAACACACCGTGAAGATTCAATCAAGTTTAATCATTCAACATTTTTCGAGATCACAAACAGTGATTAAGAGAATCATTTTATAATCCACTTTTTTCTTTTAATTTTGTACAAAATATTATCTCTCGAATAATTTTCCAAGTGGAGTTTATATAATTAGCACGAAATGCAAATCATACGTTGTGTGAGGGAGACAGTGCTGGGACGGCGCCGCGCACGTCGGACACGGCGCGGCCCGGGACTCGAAGCTCACACCGTACGCAGCACGTACACGCACCAGTTACCACCGTCGGACAACACTTCCATAACATTACAATAACACACTCTATTCATTAGGAATGTACTTACAATATTAATAATCTCTCAATAATTTATAATTTTGATCACAGTGTCCTTAACTGTTAACTTTAACGTATAATACAATTCCGAGTCGAGACGTTAGGGTTATATATCTACAATTTATATAAAATACTGAGCAATAGAAAACAATTACACAACGAGCGCTTAGCTAACGCAATAGAGTCATCTATATCTTAACAATATTACCTTGTTCGTACGATTGGCACAACAATACGTTCGCATCCTTTAATATTTGGTATCGTCAGCGACACTAGCGTCACGCGTCGACTTCGCTCGCCACCCGCCCTCGACAACCACCCTCGTACGTACAGCGTACAACGCACACACACAGGCACACACGCAGGCACGCGCACATACACACATACACATCACACACACACTCTACTACTCAGTGAACGGTTGAAAGGACGTCGTGCGTGACTTAGAATAGTTTTGACTTGAGGTAGAACTTAGGGGATCGAACTATGAACTACATACAGTAAGGGTACAACTAGGAATGTAATCGTCGAATGGCAACATACAGCTTTACTACTTAACCTAAATATTTAACAGTGAGTGTGGCGTGCGTCGGAGGTGACGCACGGCGGTACAACATTCATTTATAATACAACAATTGTCTATTAAGTTTTACATTCGGGAAGGAAGCGGCCGGCGCGGCGCGCTCCTCGCAGTGGACCGTGGTGGAGATTACACTTACACACTAAAGAAAATAATGCATAGCTTTTCTTTTAGAACAAAGAAATTACGCAAATTTGGCTACACATATCACAAGTGAACGCTTACTGGCGACGACGTAACTATGTACATAATTGATTAATTCCCTGTAGCGAGCGTGGCGCGGGTGCCCGGGGCCTACTTGGGCGCGGCGGGCTCGAGGTCGGGCGGCGGCGCCCGGCGCGCGCGCAGGTTGTGCAGCAGCGCGCGTAGCTGGTGCACGTGCATGCGCGTCACGCTTGGGTCGCCGCTCGCCTCCAGCCACGCCAGGAACTTGTCGCCGTGCTCCAGCGCCGCCGCCGCGCCCGCCTCCCACTCGCCGCTGGCCAGGTTCTCGCTGCGGACCTCCTTGCCGGCCGCCGTAGGGCTCGTGTTGTTGAACAGCAGGTTGTCGAGGACGGTCCGCGCTTTCGTCTGGTTGCGTGCCGGGTCGCTGCCCCTCTCCGCGGGTGGTTCTTTGTTCTCTGTGCCCATGTCGGGGCTGGCGGGAGGGTCGGCGACGCGCGGCTCCTCTCTGGGCGTGTTGCGCGTGTCCTCCTCTCGCGACTGAGATCGTTCCGTGTGTGTCTGTGTGTTCGCCACTCGCTCCTCTTCTCCTTTGCCTTTCGTCAGCTGTGAGTACAGAATGTTCTCTGCGGTTTTGTCTTTCGGCACCTGAGCGGCAGATTTGTGTTTGTCGTCGGGCAGCGGCATCGCCCCGCCGAACTGCTTGTAGTATTGCCACAGCCACGAGTTCCTGTTGTAGTCGAGGTGTGGGTTGACGGGGGCAGTCGGCGCCACCGGTTTCGGCTGCATGGTGGGGTCGCTCGCTTTCCCCAGCTGAAGAGGATGCGCGGCAGTCGTCTGTGCGGTGAGATCTAGCATCGCCTGCTGCGTTTTGAGCCAGTACCACAGAGTGTCGTCGACGGGCTGGCTTGCGGCGGTGGCGCTCGCGTGATGGCCGGATTTAGATCCGAGATGTCGGTAGGGGTCCGAGTGGTGCGTCTTGCTCCGGTGTTTGGTTTCGTTCAAGTTGAGCACGCCGTTGTGGGCTGGCTTGGGCGAGCGCACGGAGCGCAGCAGACTAGAGGGTTGCGCGGAGAGCGCGGAGAGGCCCGGATTGAGCTGCGCGAGCAGCGTGAGGTTGGTCGCGATTTCGTTGAAGCTGAGCCCTAGGTGGGAGTGCGCAAGGCCGGGAATGTGTCCGAGGCCCGACAGCGGGCTGATGGCGCTCATGGATACGCTGGCGCCGGGGTCGGGACGGCGCTCGCGCGGCGGGTGCGGCGCGGGCGCGGGCTCGGCGCGTTTGGTGGTGAGCTCGACGGGCGCGTCGGCGGGCGGCGGCGGGTGATGCGCGGCGGCGGGCGCGGTGAGATCGAGACCGGAGGGCGCGGGCGGGGAGGGCGCGGCGGGGGACACGGTGCGCGCGCGCTTGTCCGGGGGCTCGCCGTCGTTGCTCTTGTCGGTGTCGGGCGATGAGAGGCGTGACGTCATGTAGCGCAGCTTGTCCTCGTTCTTGCACCAGCCACGCAGCGTGGATTCAGGCACGCCGATGTCCCGCGCCACGGACGCCTTGGACTCGCCGTCGTTGACGCGCTGAATCGCCTCGATCTTGTCTCCGGGCGTGAGGGCGCGCATCGGTCGCTTGCCCTTAGTAGCCATTTTCACCTCTCGCCTCCTATAACAAAAATAACCTTTAGACATCAAGAAATCAAAACTAAATAAGGGCCGTTAATTATATCAATAAATTATTAATGTAATTTTGAATATTATTATCGAATTATTCGATTTATTCTCCTGTTTATTATTTCTTGATAATAGTTTACAAAAGCATTGGGTTAATACCCGGGTGGTGCGTGGTTAATTTTATTGCTTCTAAATAACTTTATCTTACGGTGTGCTAATAAACAAACAAAATGATGTAGAGAAAAACAACGTAACATTGCCGCATACATTGCAAATGAAACTACAAACGACTTGATTTATAAAATGTTCTAATATTCCGCGGTGATATTATCCATAACTCGTGAAGTGTGAAACGACCTTTTCAAAGCGCTAAGAATTTAACGCGCGAATGTTTTTTTTTATAGCATGTCACGGAACAATGCCAACACGTAGCCAATGTGAATAACATTGCATTATTTTCAATAATAAACATTGATAACCAGTTACGGGAGACGTGAGAATTTATCATAGAATAATTGACAAACTACCTGTATGTCGAAAAACTATTACAGCAACAATTACTGCAATATCACGTATAATAACACCAGGCAACACTAAACAGCCTTATAAAAACATTAACGCGGCGAGCTATAAAGTAACGAAAAAGATAAACAAAAAGAAGACATAAAATTATGACCTACGACAACAGTAGCCGGCAAAAGTTGTCGGGTCGTTGACACGGTGACCTTGCGAGCGGTTACCGAATGTTCACTCGGTCACCGACAGATGGCGGTGTACGGACGTTTTAACAACTTTTACACTTACATTTTTATTGAAATAATTATATTTTATTATTATTTCTAAGTTATGCATTATTTATATTGCCCTACATAATATGTGAATTTTGAAACAATCACTGAAGGCTTGGGATAGAAATTTAAAATGTTTATAATTTTAAAAGTTGCCGCAAGAATGATCGTGTTCTGAGAAACTTTTTGTATGAACTTCAAATTAGCGATTAGGAGGCTTAAATTGTAAGGAAAGTAAGTTTCCTGGTTTTTCGGATTATCCGCGATAATTGTGACTTTAAAAATTAGGAATTGTTATTTAAACAGTTCAACGGGATGGATTATTAAGTTGGGAATCGCATTGTTTAGGTGTATTATTTTTATCTCATCACGGTTTTTGATTTGGGAATTAAAGACTTACATTTTGGGTTAAACGGTTGTTATAAGTTCTAAGAATAGTAAGAAAATGTTGGTTATATGCGACTGAATGCCAAATAATATGTGAGCCACAATTCAATTGCAAACAGTAAAACTTGCAAACTTTGGCGCGCTTCAAAGGAACCAAATTGCATACTGAAGTGTTTATCGAACGGATAGTCATAGTCAAATGAACGGTATTCTTCTAGCAAGTATATTTCAACAGATGATAAGGCATCTTCTACCCTTTTTTAAATTTACAAGCGGGTAGGGTTTTCGCACTATTTAAGACTTGAGATTTCTTGACGAGAATAAGTCAACTGTTAGTGAGTTAAAAGTTGAACTTAATTTTCATCAAATGTAGAAAACTATTATCTGGATGTTTATTTACATCGCAAAAGTAATGCAAAAGTGTTTTCCAAAGTTGTGACCTACCTCCCAGCAACAAACAAGACTACGGATTACTTCACAGACTTAAGGGTTTATTAACACACCGATCACAATGCTGGATGAAGTTATTGTAGACACTAGGAGAACACTACGCGGGACACGACACGGCGGGGCAAGGGAAAACTTTTGAAAACTTACTTGCGAGCGGGCACGTGTGCTGTGTTTACAATTTTTGACAGGCCAGCCGTTATTGCTATATTATAAAAGTCCGTGAATGGAGCACTCCGACCAATAAAAATATAGCTCGGGTGCGCAATGCGCGGCACGAGTCACTGGTTCCAGTTTCACTGATGAGTCGTTCACAAGTCACTGAGCGGCGGCGGCGCGGAGTGCGCGAGGAGCGCGGCTACACTGCGGGCGAGGCGTGCGTCGCGGGCCGCGCGAGCCGACTGTGTGCCCCGCGGTGATAAGGCCGCCCGGCGCCCGGCGCCCGGCCCGCGGCCCGCGTCCGCCGTCCGCGGCCGGCCGCTCCTCTCCTTTGTGTCCGTCCGTCACGCCCCCCCGCCACCCGCCGCGCCCCGCGCCGCGCCGCCGACACTCCGCCGCCGCGAGCCGGCCCCGCGATCTTGCCGCCTCCTTCGAACTGTAAACTGCCCACCTATCCCCGGCGCGGTGTTCGCTCAAATTAATTATTTGTCATCGCATGCGGAATGGGAAACGTCAAACTTTTTCTCTTTGCGATATTGTCCAAGGCGCTATGTCGGCCGCGGGGAGAATCCGCCGGCACCGCGGCGGTGCCCAACTTTTCTAAGTGCACAACTTTGTCTCGTAATAACGTCTCGAGCCTGTCTACAAAGTACGTAATAGTTGTCACTAATTACTGCGTCGAGCCGCCCGCGCCGCGTTGAGCCGCGCCGCGTCTCCGTCGCGAGTGAAAAACATAAATGATAAGCATAATAACAAGCTCGTTGATATGCTACGTCTCGCGGCAGCGGCGGCGCGGGTTCGTAGCGCACGCTACAAAACATTATTACTCATTCCGTAGCATTTAATTGGTACTTTTTGCTGAGTTTGAGTGGTTTGAGTGAGGGGCGCGGGCGCGGGGCGGGTGTCGCGGCGTGCGCGTGTTTTTGCGCGCGCGGTGTGGCCGGGTCGCCGGTACCTGCCGCCGCCTGCGCCCGCGCCGCCCGCGTGCGTAATTCGCCCCGACGTCATTGCATTAGCGACGTCCGAGCCGTATTATTAATCTGCCAATAGCCATATTGCAGGTTTCATATTGCTCACTGGCTCACTGATAACGTGAAAGTCACAGCTGCAAGCATGGTTGAATCTTTACCTTAATTAAAATCCTTGCTGGTCATAGTTGTTTCCTCATCATTGGCTAGTAAAGGTTCATTGTTGAAGATATAGCACACGCCTGGCTGTCCACACAGATGTATTTATTTTTCCGCTGCGTCGCTGGTGTTGCAATCTGCTGCGGGGCGAGTGGCAAAGTAAAGAGCGCTGGCATTTCGTGCTCGCCTCGTAATTAGAGGACGCGGGCCGCCGCAGACAAACACGGCCGGATCACTTATTGGACACCGCTCTTAATTACAGTGCACAAAGCTGCGACACAACCTATATTTGATATCGGCCTGATAAGGGATCGATGGGCTGATGGGGCTAATAAAACATTAGCATATTTTACGTAATTATCACTTTAAAATAAAACTAATTTTTACGGATTTTATCGCGATTTGGTTTTAATTTTTAAATTTTTTTACTCCGACTTTTCGATTGCTTGACAGCGTTCGTGGTCACGGGGCGGACTGTACAAATTAAGGTAAAAATAAAAACAAAACGCGATAAAATCCGTAAAAATTAAGAAACCATAATTATCACTTGTTAATAATAATTATAGTCCGTCATAGTTTTTTGAATTATAATAGCTGTGATAATAGTCTCGGAATCGTTTCGGCACTTAGGTTTTGTAGTAGATGGTTAAATTACGTGTCTTTGCGATGGTGCTATGGTAGGGTGATTGTGGGCGACCGCCCACGGCCTCGAGGGCCAAGTGGTCTCGAGTATGAGACTTTAGGGACTTAAAACATCCCTTTGTTCTACCAGGTAACCCCGTAATTTCGCCCACTACCTTTTATGGATTATTATTTAAAATGATGTAATATTAAGTTACATATTAGTGATATGTGGGGACTAAAGTTATTTTCTGTGATCGTAGCAATTTTGGTGAATTTAAACTCTACTTAGAGATGACATGATAACATCAATACTAACAGGAAGTCGCGAGCAAATAAATACTAACATTGTGCGCAAACTTTATTGTAATAGCGTGGGCAGTGAAAACTGAAAGTAAAAACTACAATATACTTGAAGTTAGGTGAAGTGGGCGTGATATTTATTTCGTATATTATCTTGTTTAGTATACTATACTGTTCCGGGAAACATTTATGATTTGAAAAATCGCATTTTGTACGAAGTGGGAAGTCAACTATAACTCAAAGGTGACTGCGGCTAGACTATTTAGGCGACAGAATTATTAGTAGTATCGTTATTGATAGTTCTCGCTTCATTTGTCAAGTGGCAGCAGGTATAAGCATGAGAGGCTCTGGGTGCGATTCCCAAGTTGGGCGATTTGTTTGTTTTTGGTTTGAAAATTGTCATATAAATGAGCCAGGACTGGAAATTCTGCCTGGCATGGCGATAAATTCTCCCTATATCTCAATCTTAGACGGAAATACGCTTGACGACTTGTTCGGGTGCTACTGAGTGCAACTCTGTCTACTTTTTGGCGAATAAAGGCGTGAATTTATAAGATTAAGTAATATAATTAATATTTCTAACAAAAAAAGCAATAAACCCTTATGTCTGACATTTTTCACAATTTTAATGTTAATCGACTCTGACGATTCAGTAGACAGTATTTTGTCATTAATTTTGTCGTGTTTTTTTCGCCATTACGAAATAATAATATATGTTTTCGTTTCAGTTTATGTAAAATTTCAGTTGCTGTTTGGTAATAATTTTAGATTAATTGGCGTTGCTTATGATTGTAAGAAATATGTAATATTACAGGCGTTTGTTACTTAACCGGTTGAATAGATTTCGCAATTCCAATGCGGTAGGTTAACATGGGTACTGGGTTCATACCCGGTGCGCATTCAACTTTTTTATTAATGAATGACGACAAAATAGCTATTGAAGTACTAACTGATAAGTTATCAAAGTTATGTGTGTTGTTAATTTAAGTTCGCTCAAACGGCAAAGAAAACACTATGTTTAAACTACCTGACAATTTCCCAATAAAAGTTTAGTTAAAGTTTCTTGGGATTAGTCCAACCCGCACGTGTCATTTTTGTTCTTTCTGTCACTCACCACGGCGTTGTACGATTGATGGGTTGTGAACCGATAAGCCACGGGTTCGATCCCGGACATAGATAAATATTAGTAAAGCAATCAACAAAATATACAAATTTATTTCAGATCTAGATGGACTGTAAGTCTATCGTAGTTGTGTATATCATGCACAGTACACGCATGTTACTAGGCCAGCGTGGTGGACTATATGGCCTAACCACTCTCAATTGATTCCCTCGATTGTAGAGTAGGCCCGTGCCCTGCAGTGGGACGTATATGGGCTAATATAGATAGACACGCATGTTATTGTGGGGTTGGCAGTGTTTATAAATTTGTTGTTTATATTTATGTGGATTTAAAGACTTGTTTCAGGAAACTATGTTGATTTAATTCGCGCTGTATTCAAAACTGCGTTGTAGATTTAATACCATTTGTATTGTCATTATAATCTGTTTGTCCATTGAGAATAGGTCTTAAATATTTCGTCACAGCGACGTGTGTTCTCCATTAATCTTTTCTTGTTCTTGCCCATAACCCATCTTGAATCGCAGTAACATAACTTTTCAATCGTTTTGCAACTTGTAGTATGACTATGTTTATATTTTTACGAGCAGCCCACTGCTTGACATCAACCTCTTGAAGAATAGCCCTATCCCCGGGTACCATTCTGTACTTGGGTGGATTTAACCGCAGACTTCATTAAAATTAATTATTACCCTAACAAGTTATTACATATTTGTCTTTTTTAATGTCCTGTATAAACTGTGAGCTTAGGCTGGTTTGATCCAATTAATATCGTTAAAGGATCTTAACATCAGAAGGTGCGGCTCTAGAATTAGCGAATTTGATTAAAAATTCAATTACCCTTACCACTGGACGGTTCATTATTTTAATATGTCCGGTGGAAAGGTCACGGCGAGTCAAGTTCAAAGCAAATAGCAGTAGAAAGGAACTAGTTACTACCTTTTGGTTTTGAGGAAGAATCATTAATGACACAACGTATAGATAGAAAAAGCATGAGTTTCTTCATGCTTGTCTTAAGACTAGGGAGAATTTGCGAGTTATCTATAGTCATTTTTATTGCTATTGGTTTATACAGCTATTTACCAAAATCATCACCGTCGTTTTGGCTTTGAGAAGTGCTAGATCCACGTTATAGTGCCTTGGAGAGTAGGAATGGGTTGGCTTGTCCAGGACGTTATAACTGTCTGGACGGTGTGAAGCGCTTACTATTAAGTGATCCATTTACTTATTTGCTAGACCAATTACATAAAAATAGTAATATGGCTGTTACGAAAAGAAACACCTGAGTTTCAAATACTTCTATCTCTTTTACAACAAGTATATAGCCATCAGCTGTCCAAGACTCGACCAAGTGACAGGGGTCACGATCCTCATCAATGAGGGAATGATTAGAGAGAGAGAGAGAGAGAGGTATGCATATAACCCTCGACTTAATTTATCCTTGCGAGAATCAAACCCGCGATCAGCGACGCAAAAGTAATTTTTTCACCGTTGCGGCAATCGTTGTTATTTAAAAAATAATAAATTAAAATTGGCATTAGCACTTTACACATCAGTATTAGAACCGAGTAACAGCTTATTGAAATAACCACAAAACTATTTGTCAGGACATCTGTACTGGGAGTTACGAATGGAAGCAGACGGGAGATGACCTTGTGTCGTAAAAACATGGAAATTATTCTGCATATGTGGCCGGACCGCCGCCAAAATACAACACGCGTAAAACTTTTAGTTTACTGCGCGAATGTATGGAAATGTGCGAAACAACGGAATATTCTGTTGACAATACGAGTGTGTGAGTGTGTTGTATTGAAGTTCTGACTAAAGCAATAAGATAAAAGGATTATTAAAGGACGAACCAAAGTAAGCCGAATTAAACCGATCGGAAATTAAGATGTTGCTTAAAAATTTAGGTATAATTAGTTACTAGTATTATCGTTTTTGGTTTTAAACGGTAGAGATTGGTAACTACTACATTATCTGGGATAAATATATTTGTAGTAACATAAATTCATATAATGTGTTAAATAGATATCAACTGCTCAACAGGCTCTTTGACAGCCACAGCTTTGACAGCCTCCGTGGCGCAGTTAGTTAGACGCCGACTGTGATAAGAGAGACAGCGGGTTCGATCCCCACACTGAGACAAATGTTTGTGAAGCCCATAATTATTTGTCTCGGTCTAGGTGTTTGTGAGATCGAGAAGTCTCTCGTAGTTTCTGATACCCACGACACAAGACTTAATTGATCTTAATGTGGGATCAGGACTATGTGACTGTTGGGTATATTTATTTAAAAACGTAGCCAAAATATACCACGTGGACTTGTTGGAACCGGTGTGCATCTAGCAACGTCCTGCGACAATAATCAGGATAGTTACAGAACAGGGAAAAAAACAAGCCTGGGCAATCCCTCATCAACTATACTCTAGATAATAAATGAGGGAATAGGATGGTGGAACTCTTACAAAGTGGGTTTTTACTGGCGCGGTAAAGTATCCACAATGCACATGACAAAAGGTGCAGTGCAGTCTCAAATGTCCAGCACTAAGAGAGAAAAATTATGCTGGCTACGTAGGAACCAAGTATACACAGTATGAATCCGTATGCGACGCACTTGCGCGGGTCACTATTGATATATCACTTTTGGTTCTTATGATATGCGCCTTATAGTCTCCCGTGGTTGAAATCCAGTAAGAAACTAACATCCTACCAACAATAGTATAGTTAAAGACACAAAGAGATGAAATAAGTGAAAAGAAAGCCCGAACAGTTTAATTTTTACACGAAGAAAAACGGACACAAAGATGAGATGCAGAGATGACGACGAAAGAAAACATTTTAAAAATTCAAACAGCATTCTATTCCGTTACACTGAAACAAAGAAAAATAAAAAGCGCGGCAGTCAAAAGCGGAGTTTCATTTAACAGTCCTATTGATGGAGATATTTTTAAAATATCGATTGTTTGTAATCGCTGGTATGATTATTGAGCAATAGAGCTACTGTTGGCAACAGAACGGATTGAGGTCTTTGGTTCGAGCAGAACATATATCTATTCGTAGTTTCGTATGTTATTTTTTCTTCCAAAGCCGAAAAATTGGTGTCCTAGTAGCGCCTTTACCTACCCCTTCTGGGAAAAAGGCGTGATTTTATGTATGTTTTATCGAGAGTACGATTGAGAGTGATACCAATATAGTGGTGGTACTCTCGATTATAAAGGTGGCTCGTGCCCTGCAGTGGGACGTATATGGGCTGACACAGTATGTCTTATACTTAGATATGATCACTTGTTTTGATGGTGAAGGACGGATATAACATTGATAAAAGTATGTATAACATAACTAGACATTCTCTACAAGGCTTTCAACCCGCACCACGCCAGGGAAGTGGACTGAGATCTAATCGCTGTTACTTGTTAGCCGCAGAGGAAGCTGGATATACTGGCAAAGGCAAGATTGCCCTCGAAATGGACCTATTACTTCGAGGTTGTTAAGAAGGGCAGATGATTCGATTAAGAGGATTAGGGACACATTAAAATAAACACCAAAATTCGGATTTAAAGGCATTTATCTGTACGGGGATCGTAACCACAACCTCGGACGTACAAGGCTGTGCTTGCCAATTATTTGTACAGAAAAAGGCTAACGCACCTGAAACCGAAGCATGAGTTATGGCACCGCGTTTCAGTCTGCTACTACTGAAAATTCGACCCCAATATCCCTCGTAACTCGAAACTTACACAGCGATGTAAAAAATCACTTTGCCAACAAAGTTGCGCGGCGCTAAGCTGCTGCCAACTTTTAAATTTGGCCGGATAGTTTGAGACAATAACCTGCTTGTACCAAGTGGTTTGAAATTCAATTTCACTGATATACTTCTGTCCTGTCTTGCTGCGGTTTGAGTCTAAGATCATCTCTCGGTGGATACTCTCATTGTCATGACTGATTTAAATTTTTTAACACTATAATCAAATTACATCAAGTAATTATGACGATAACTTTAAAGTCAACGCTATGCGTTTAGCAATTAAAATGTATGGTGGGTGTTCACGTGCTATGGATTATTATCGTCATTAGTACTTAGAAATTTGGAAAAAAATGGTTTCTGAAAGAAATCCTCTGCAAAACTTACACACGTTGACTAGCTATAATAAAATAACTAGCTTGACTTGTAATGCCGTGGTTGCGTGTACCGACATCCAGCCAAGTATTGAATAAGTTAGCCAATGTGTCGACTTTCGCCGTGCCACGCGCTGCCAGCGGCGGTGGCGCGGCGCTTTGATCTCTGCCTGCCCTTCTAATGATGTAGGTTGGCGTGCAATTTGGTAGCGAGCGTGTCTTAGCGTGTCGGCTAGCCTCACTGTATTTACTATTTAAACCTTTGAATCGTCAGTGTCCCCTCAGCTATTATTACTGATAGAAAAAGTGACTAGCGAGAAACTTTTACCTATCTCTTACTGGTCGACATAATTTTGTGGGCCTGTTCGAAACCGGATGTAAACTGGTTGTTCCCGGAACGTGGCACACTTGCATGGATCGTTAAAGAGGGCTTCACACCTGCCCGGTGCTCGCCGTCTGGGCGGATGTGAATGTCCTGCTACCAGAAAATTGGGCCTCTTGCAATCTTACTCACCAAGCGAAACGCAAGACATTGCTTCAGACCTGGCTTTACCCCCGGTCGAGCCGAATGTTACATATATTATCGCGATTTTGGTAGCTTCCCGACGTTTTGAAGACTACATCCTCCATGCTCACAGACAGGTTGAGGTTGCCGGTTGTTGAGGTGGCCGGTCGCAAAGATATAGTCACGATGCTACTTACCAGAACGACACAAAACCGCGTTTAAATTCGCTGAAATACTTTTAATTCAATTGTTCTTTATTTTTTCAGTTGGAACCAAATCTGGTTGAAAGTCCAAAGTTCAACCATATGGAATGATGACTCGATTCCTTGGTGTTATTTGTAATAAGTCCGCATTAGCTATACTAGTATAAATGCAAATCCCGGATGATTCATTTCCATGGGGTTTTACCGCGCGTCCGACGTTGAAATTCAGACGTATATAGTCACAATTTAACCGTAGAAGGGGACTAATTGGGAGGTATCTTCAAGTTGGTATTTTGGTGGTGACATCTAACTTGTTGAGAATTTCGCAGACTGTCTCCCCAAGAGTTAAAATAATAGATTTTATTAGTATTATATTATATTATTCTTGAACGTTCTGGAGTGAAGTCAAGGTGGTCAGACGAGCTGGTTAAGGTCGCAGGAAGTCGCTGGATGCAGGCCGCTTCCAACAGGTCTATGTGGGAATCTGTGTGGGGGGGGGGGTTCTATATTATATAATTAGTTTAAAAGTATGTAGGTACTATGTGTACTCGATTCACGGTTGTAGAGGAGGCTGGTCTCTTGCAGTGGGATCTACATATATGGGCTGATAATTTTTTTATATAAATAGGTTCTCAGTTGCTAAGTGTTTATCATTGGTATGTCATGGTGCGACCGGTGAGGTCACCGTTCATACGTAAGACTGGTCGTTTCCCGCTATCGTTGGATTATGTTCTAGTCATAATACCTATACAGAACAGTACCATATACAGCTGTCCTGTTTACCTATAAGTACATTAATTCCTGTATGTTTAATGGGGCAGACACTTGAGAGCCTACCGCCATACCGGGTACAAATGAAAGTCTCGCGCAACTCGTTATTAATTTTTTATACCGAGAAACCCACTTAAATTGGAGCAACCGACTCACAAATCGGACACAGAAACATACGGTTAATAATCAATACACGCATGTTTGTTTATTAATGATTACATTTACTAATAGTACGAGAGGAACGATGGGAATGTATTTATTTTAAAAGAGACATTAATAACAGCATATAAAGAGTTATGTTAGTATTATAAACTGCTCTATGATTTGTTGATGTGACGGTACCGCTAAATGTAGATAAAAAATGCTTGATGTATATGCTGACGTTGATTGACAAAGGTCACGGCAGGTCGGTGTAAGGAGGCCGCGTCCAACAGGTTGTTGTGGAAAGGCCTGCTCAGTGGTGGACATCGTGTGCTTGATGATGATATTATAACATAGCGTAGCGTGAAGAGGCATCTCAGCTGGCCGGCATGATTGTATCGAATGGTATGAGACTACCGTCTGATACCATTCGATACTCTATCTGGACGGCATTAGCACTTACCATCAGGTGCAATGCAGTCACAATGTCGTGCCCGTTTAAAAAAAAAAACCACAAATGCGTGTGTTAATATAACCTTGCCTTCGTGACGCAGTTGTACTACGATATGTTTACAACGCTGAGGTCTCAGGCTCGAATATCGGGTCGGAGTGACATTGGATTTTTCTATTCATTATCAGCCCGGAGTCAGGAATTTGTCCCCGATATGGCGATAGTCTATACGGCCTAACCCTTTCGATTGTAGAGTAGGCCCGTGCACTGCAGTGGGACGTATATGGGCTGATATAATACAATACAATAGCGATAGGCTCGCCCCCTGTCACATCGTGGGACGGAAAACTTAAGGCGAAATGTGGGTGTCCTAGTACTTTGTATGAACTTATATTGTTAGGCTCCGTGGCGCAGTTGGTTAGACGTCAGTTGAGAAACGAGAGGCCACGGGTACGATCCCCGCACTGAGACAAATGTTTGTGACTTCCACAAGTATTTGTTTTTGGTCTGGGTGTTTGCGAGATAGTGTCATGTAGTTTCCGAGACGAAGGAAAAAGACTTAGTTCGCCTTAATGTGGTGGCAGGATTATGCATGTGACTGTTGGGCGTATGTAGACTATGGCGGGGTGTGGTTTACATACCATAGAATTAAGAATATACAAGGTTTAGTAAAGTTCCCTAAGGTAAGTATGCACTATGCAGGTTCCTTCGCGGAGTTTTCTTCACTGTTAAAGTGCGTGGTAATTGACTACATACAAATAATCCAGAAAACACTTAAGCTCAGTTGTGCCACGCGAGCAATCGAGGCACCAGTGCCCCTAGCCGGAACATTTTGCAGTATCGTAATAGAATAGTAATAGTAAAATTTTGTATGGGAATTTAAACAGCGCCATTGTGAGCGTATTTGGAACTAAAATTTCACAGCGGGAAACGTTTACTTTACTATACGAAAATTACTATACGATACTTCAAAATGTTCCGGCTAGGGACACTGACCACACGTGACCACCGCCCATACACATCCTCAATACTATAACATGGCACATACATTGCGAACATTGAATTATTTGTTCGGTACAATGACTGCATTTAATTCAGTTATCCTTAGCCTTTTAATGAGGATTAGAAGAAAGAAATCATATGAACGATAAAGATAGTTCCACAATCTCGCTTTCCAAATGATACGCGAACATGTATTCGCGCATCGTATGATGATGATAACTGTTATAACACATACATATTTATGTATGTATACTCACGCCTTTTTCCCAGAAGGGGTAGGCAGCTAACAGGACACCCACCTTTCGCCCTGTGTGTTCCCATCCATGATATAGGGGGCGAGCCTGTCGCCATACGATGTTATGTGAGTAATTATTCGCTGTCCTGAGGGTGATGTCGCGAGGACAGTGTCGTGAGTCTCCCGAGTCTCGCGAGTCTCGCTGTGTCGCGACGGTCGGTCGGGTAGGTATGTTTTCGCCAGGCCGAGGCCGCACAAAGGCCCTCGCAGCCGCGCCGCGATTTACGACGCGTCGCCGGCACTGTATTTTGGGCATTGGCGGTGTATGTGATGCGTGAAAGAATGGATGCGGCTTGTGGATTTTCTTGTGTGTGTTGAGCACAGTTGGTTGTGAAGTTTAAATCGGGATACTGACTTTGTTAAGTGTAACGGTTTCATTCATACACAGTTTTAAAACCTATTTTAGTTATCGAATGTTTTGTACCTTTTGAATGACTGTTGAATTCAGCTTGAGCGAAGAAGACAAAATATTCGATAACTAAAATAGCTTTAAAAAGGGAATACGGCCTTTAGAGGCGTATTATGATAGTGTTCTATGTTATTTGTCTTGTAGACGTGGAGTTATCAACAACGTTATACACGTACCTACAATCAGTAAACATTTTTATGGGGCGAAGTGATTTCTATAATTTATTTCTATGGTTACATAAATTCTACATTGGTTCCACGTGGGGATTAATTTACAGTCAGTGATGTATTGAAAGGGGTAATATGCTAAGTAATAACACGCTTGGCAAAATTGTCTCCTATTTTTTAGATATTTCTCACAAATTGTTAATTTCTAATATACCTTCATATTTGACATAAGGTAAGGTTTTATAGTACTTGCCAAATTTTTTTTTCTAGTTACTCAAAATATGTAGAAGACGCGAAATTCTGCCGCATCAATCAGTTCGCACGTCTTGCGCTACGTTCTCTAGTGATTTTGTTATCGGCGGCGCGGCGCGGCACCCCCCGGCGACATCCGACGCCGCGCGCCATTACCGCTCGCCGACCCACCCCCCCGCCGCCTCCGCCCGCCGCGCCGCGCCGCACCCCCGCGCCCGGCGACCAGCGCGCCACCCGCCGCGCCGCCCCGCGCCCCCGCGCACACTCATTAGCCCGATGGCGCGAGACCGGCTGCACTCGAGCGCGCGCCGCGACTTGAATTTTTAGATGCCGTAAGTAGGTAGGTATGTTGTCGCCTACGGTACATACGCAGCTGCGAGCGACACTCACGCAACTTGCCGCAAACTGCTGTGGTCAGCTGATAACATGACTGGCAGCGACGAGGAAAATTCGCGAGAGATACTTTCAACTACATGTAAAGTTCGAAGTAGGTACATAGGTACATGTTTCGTTGACAGAATGATCGCGAAAGTCATTCATATCACACATCAACATAATGTGGAGTGATTTGGCCACACATGTTATGTTTAGAACGCAGACGCAACCGCGAGCGAACCTTATCTCCTATTCATCTTCACTCGAGAATCAGAGGAAATAAACTATTAACTGCAATGTCCGCGGCCCGAGCCATTTCAATGCGTTTACTGCAACGTGCGTCGTCTAAAAACATAAGCTTCATTTCTGAGAAACCCACACGGACGCGCCATCGCTCCCCGCTCATTTGCATATTGTCTATATCGCACCTTTGACATTTGTCCGCCAGACGAATTCAGATACAACGCGCCATGCTCGCATAAACACTCGCCAGATAAGTGCCAATAGAGCGTGCGAAACGCTGAATACGTAACAAAAACAAAGTTTGACTATTAAACTTTTGAACTGAATTGGTCTGGAGTCTGGACGTGATTGACTAAATACCGAGTCTAGTGTCACATCACGAACGCTTCGAATGGACACATAGGCATATTCTATCGAAAGCAGTAATAGCATGAAACTAAGGCGATGTTATATGAGCCCTTACAAAAAATTAACACGGTCGGCAATCGGCGGAGTGGCGAGAAAGCAATAAATTGCACATTGGAGCGTGTTTGGGAGCGGTGGGAGCTGGCGGCACAATAAGTCGTTGGTAATTGTTATCGCGACACGAGGCGGTGAGTGCGGCCGCGGGCGCAGCGAGCCGCGCCGAGCCGCGCGCGCGAGGTCACGCGGTGACGCATAGATAATGCGCGCCCAACCTTCGCGCCGCACCGCGCTGCCGACCGCCAACCGCCGCCGACGTGACAGCTTCGCGAAATTCGAACTTATCACGTGTACACACAATCAACACTCGAGTATTTTTCTGGTTTATGTCGAGCTAGCTCCGTTGGTAACACACAATTTGCGCGTCCGCGAATGGCGACTAAATTCTTGGATCTCTCCAGAAAACAACAAACAGGATATGTTTTTTCGATTTTTTACACTACCACTGTGCTTAAATCAATGCTCAACAGTTTACCAGTTGGTCAGGCGTTCATTACGTCAGTTATTAGTTATTACACTTTGTCAATAACTGAAGCATAATGTTCGATTCGACCCTTACCCCAATAAACACTTTAATCCTCACATGCCTAGCGTGGTGGACCGACTAATCCCCTCCTATTGACTTACTACATCATCTCAACCATTAGTTTTATTGTAGTCGTTTTATCGTGACTGATTAAATACATAACTACACTCAACAGCTACATATATTCCTGAGGCCACACTGAGATAAAAATCTTGTGTGTGTTAAACAAACTGCGCGTATTTGTCGGCCTCACAATTACAAGTATTTATGAATCCCATGTGAATCCCGAAAACTTTTGTCTTGGCGAGGGAATCATATCAGCCGTTTTCACTTCTCAGCTGTGAGCTAGCATGAAACAAATTAACCTACGGCGCCAAGCAGCAATTCCTATTTTTTAAACCTTCGCAAAGTCGATGTGGGCGGTACATTTATTTCGCACTTTTTATTACGTAATTGTGTGTGCCGGTTGTCTATTGTAGTTCAGATTGACTGTACGGAGACTCAACGAGGCGGTAACTATACAAACTGTAATTTAATCGCTTTAATTTAGTAGTCACGTACGAAAATGACATGAATTGTGACTTTTTCTAATTAGTTATTTCAGTGTGGGAACTATTAGGTCAAAAAAAATTTCAGCACCATACATATTTTTATAGTAACAGAAATATGTTTGTCCTGTATTAGATGCATTAGAAAACACGAGCCACGAAGCACTACTCAACCTGAAAACACTTAAATGCGAAACAAATATACTCGTATTTTGTTAGGTCGTAAACATTTGTCATGAAGTGGCGATCAAACTTGCGAGCGTTCATTCGAAAACCAGCTGGTTATTTATAACTATATCATGGTGTAATGTTTTAAATTCAATTATATAATTTGACTATTTTTCCAATCGAATAACAATTTTTTTCAATTGGCAAAATCGACTTAAAACACTGCGAAAGGTATGTATTTAATGAATGACCAAAGTATTGTAATTTGTAATAAATTGGCCGTAAAGAGTAACGAATCGTCTCAATTTGGTTTTTATCGTGTTATTGCGGTACACTTCAATTAGGTAACCCAGTCATAGGCTCAGACGGTTGCTGTGTAAACGCTATTTGTAAATGACCTCTGCATGGAGATAATTAAGATATCGGCAGCTTCTGTAGAGCAATTAAGACGCCTGCTGTGATACGAGATGCTGCAAGGTCTGCACTGAGACAAATGTTTCTAAGATCTATTTGACTCGTGTTATATGCCCTAAAAGTCATACGTGGTGTCTAATATCCTCGACGCAAGATTCGCATCTTATAACCGCCACACATGTAACGATATAACTGTGCAAGTCTGAGTTTGCACAAGTATACTAGAACGAGTGAGTGGTGGCCATTAGCGTAAGGCTAATCAGAACAATGTTACTATTGAATTAATTTATTTTGATCGGCTCGACGCGTTTATGACCCGTTATCCACGCGTTTGTAAGGCGGTCGTTTTCCTGGATACGAATATCCTACTTTTTATTGCCTTCGCAGGCAGACGAGCATGCGGCCTATCTGATGGTAAGCAGTCACCGTCGCTCAAGGATCATTGCAGTGCCAGGGGTCCAGCACAGCCAGATCGTAACCTAACGTGAGGAGATTGCTCTTTTTAAGTGCTATATTGAACAAATACAGTTTAGTAAATGTTGTTTTTCATACTATTGACTAGGTGACGCTAAGGGGACACTCGATGCTAGGCATTGGTGCAACTAGTGCCACTGTTTGCCCAACTTTTTTCCGTTCGAAAATTTTGTTTAGAGGCGAGTCTAAAGCCACACCGGGTATTCTCAATTCGGATTAATAAGAGATCGTATAAACCAAAGACTAACAAACGAGATTGCACGAATTCTCATTTTCGCCTCATTGTTCTACAATAATTTGTTTTTGCATAATATCAATAATATCGTATACACCAATCGTTTATCTAATGTTTGTCACTTAGCCCATACATTGTAGCAAAAGTTGGTCGATGTTTGTCGAACCCTAATTACAGCGAAAATGAGGTTTTGATCGTTGTTCCGCGAAACGTGCGGCGCACGGCCGGCATAGCAAAAAGATGACGTGTTGATCGCGCATCCGGAACCCAGGTAGTTAACCAACTACCGTCATTTGTTTGGGACCATCTCTTCGGGAATTGACGCCGCTTAGCCTTTCTTAATTTTTTCCCCGTATTCGATTACAATTGCTTCCTTTAAAATGGTGTAACGGCTCTTCGGCATGTCAGTTTGTTGTCTCGTTCCTCATGTTTTGTGAATTATATTGATTTCAACAAATAGGTATTTCATGCACCCGATAGCTTTGCGACTGATTATTGAACACAGATTTGTGGTTTATTTGAATATAATCGGTGAACTTTGACTAGTGAGTAGTATCAAATGACATATTAATTTGTACTACAAACTGTTTATGTTGTAATTTGGTACCTATTTGATATGTGAAGTATTTCTTTAATGAAACAGAGATTTCTTCATAGAGGTTTTATTACTAAATACTACGTTGTTTTACGAATCTAAAGGTGCAGTGAACACATTGTCTATGGAAGAAGATCTCGAAACTGCAGTATCTGCTCTACTCCTAATAAAAAGTATGTGTGACCTAATGGTAACCTCCTAATAAGTCCTAATGTGACCTAATGGTGGGCTTGGGCCTCCCTCCCCTACAATTGACTGGGGATTGAGCTTTAGTCCATCATGCTAGACTTCACATATGACACACGGTACCTACCACCAACTTAAATAAAAAAATCTTTTGCTAAATGACGATGTCGCGCACATCTTTCCTCATGATGTATTTTTTTGTTATAATAAGCGGTAATTAACTATAATAAATGAGTAAAGCGTGATCTTTGTTTCGTTATTATGGTCCGCATTCATTTAGTCTTGTAAAAACGAATTCCATATTTTAAACTTTAAAGTATCGGTATATTCTAAAAAATAAAACATTTCAACACTATTAACACATGATAAAATACGCTATTACCACATTGTTATCCACAATTACACCCCAGCTCGTTAAACCGTCGCACCCCATTATACCACGCGAGGTGCCTTTACGATCGGTACTGCAGATGTCAGAATTCTCCCGACGTTTCCTTATAATAACAATACACCTCGAGAAAGGGTCAACGAGTACCGCGAGATAATATTGTTCTAATACTTTTGTTCTAAAAGAAAAGATTTCGCGGCAAAAAACGCGACGGTTGGGCGCGTATTAGGTTTCAATGTGCATAGGTAATAATAAGGCATTATGAATTTGTTTCCTTTGTCAATTGGAAGCGCGCGTAAAAAAATTTAGTTTTGACTTCTTTTCACGGACGAGCAGGGTATTGTTTGTTAGTTGTTACTCACGGTGTATCGCTATCGCTGTGCTGTTTATGACTTGGTTTTATTATTGAAATTGCTTTAACAATATGTATTATAGCAAACGAATCCTCATTTGGAATGTCGATTGTAGAGGAGTCCGGTGCTCAACTGTCAAGCAATTATGGTCCGATATATCAACATAATAATGAAAATTTTACAATACATACTATTTTCCTTTAAACCATTCGAAGGCGTTTATTTACTGAGTTATATTAAAACATTATAATCTTAAAGACTGCTCCTGCAAGTTTCGCCACGATGTCCCTTTACTGTTAAATTATTGGATATTTAACTAAGACTATACCTACTACCTACACTTTACTTTGAAAAGTAAAAGGTGTATGACCTGAAACAGTGAACTCCGGGATATCAGTCCATTCTTTACTCTGAACTGAACTAAATTCTCTGTACAATTTTTAACCAGTTTCTCGATAATTAAACGCCCTTCACTCTTTACGGACTGAAGTAGAAATTATGTAGGATATTTTTTACTAGGGCACTCAATGTATTAAAGACAATAATAAGCTCTATAAAGCAAGCCATGCTAAATATAATTTCTAAGAATCATACCTGGCGTTATACTAATTTCCCGGAAAGCGCAATCGGATTATCTAACAATTACTTTTCAAAGAATGCCCTAATAATGTTTTAAAAGGATTTAAAAGAGATATTAGAGAATATATTTTAAAAACTGGACTGAGGTTTGAAAGCTTATATATTATCTTTAATAGTAACACTACTAACCCAATGACCACATTGTGATGAAGCCTGACGTTTTCGACACCTTTCATTCCACGTAAAAAGATTCCATAATTATCCTAATACAATTTTATTAATATTAGAAAATACCGTAGTACGCATTTCTAATAACTACAATTGTATTTCTTTAAAATTTTTAAAACTGAAAATAATATTTTAATACTTTTTAAAATTCTATGGGTGCCAATTGCCATGAGCACGGAACGCAAATGGTATGTGCTGTGGAATCGTTACCCATCTCTTTTCTACTTCGAATAAACGCCACAAACTCATCTTCAGATAGTAATTAGTGCCTAATTATTGTAGTTATGAGTCATACATTTTGTTACAGTTTATGAAATACGGATTTGAAAAATAGGTTCAGCAAGGGGGCAAGTGGCGTTAAAAAGAAAATTCTGATTTTGCCGATCCATCGCATGTATCTTCTAGAACACAATTTGAATAAAGAATATTATTTTTAAATATTCAAAACATATAGAACACTATTTGAATTTGGAGGTGAAAAAAAAGAATAATAGCCGTATACCGTGACTTGTTGCGCGTAGCCGAGACCCTCGCGTATTGTTTTATGACACACGGCTCGTCTAATTATGCTGGTTTATGAGCTTTGGTATTGTCCGCCCGGCTCCGCTTAGGATTTCATTTCTATTGTTTTTATTGCCTTTTGTTATTACATTTTTCTTACTCCAGATTATCGGCTTTCAGTTTGTTAAGCATGAGGGCTGATATTATAAAAAAAGGACATCTTTGATACATAAACGAGGAGAAATGATTTTTTGTTTACATATTCATTATTATAATTTATGGATACTTTTAATTATGCAAAAACAACGGACTTTATTGAACTTCAGTAGCAAAGGCGACAATAAGTTTTTTTTTCTGATCACTACCAAAGACAAAAATATTTCTAGAACAATAATAAACCTTCAAATTAAGTTATGATGTGTTGCTTACCCCGGGAATCGGAAGCAATTTAACAATAACAACAGCCGATTTGCGTTAGTGGACTGGCTTTGGTTGAAGATGTTAATGACATTAATAATAACTTTTCTTTATAATAACATTCCACGTTTAAATAAAGATATTTTGCCGGTAATAGAGTTGTGGCGTGTGAGTTACATTTCACTTGTCAATAATATTGAAGTGAGTTGTAAACGGTTATTGCCCGTTCGCGAACCGTACTCAAAGAATCTCTTGTTTACCGCCATATTTGTACGCAAAGGCGGATATTCCCAGAAAGTTTGTGAGTTTTAACAATAGTCTCATTAGTTAATAGTTATAGCGAATTCAATTAATAAACTAAAAACAATACAGATGTTTATATATCAGATTGAAATAGCTACAATATAAGAAATAATTCGGCATGATAGATCAATTCAAATTTTTATAATAAAATATCTATTGTCGTAGATTTATTAAGCAAGAGTACATCATAAAATAAAAAAGTGCATCCAAACATTGATTCACTGTCGAGTTTCTATCATTCGGTAAATATCGCCTGTTTTATAGCGGAAAAGGTCTCGCCTCGTACCGACGCATGGCGACTCTACTCTCGGCGTTTCTTCCCTATAATAATGCGAGTTTACATTCAGCGAGACTTTAAACTTTCAGTTATGAATGTTAAAGTTAATGTGGCGGCTTTCCTTGCACGTCGGCTTACTGATGAATTTACTAGGCGTTAGTTAGGCAAATAGTGCGTATTGTCTGCCTTGGAATGACTGATTTGCTGTAAAATGGAGTGTTTACATCCCTCTTTCTGGATTGGGTTTGGTTGTCTAAGGATCGTTAGGTCCCAGGGTCGGGTCTCTGGCTCGGTATGCTTTTGAGTTTTCGGTTTGAGGGATGTGTATAGAACGCGATGATAATATTGTTCGAAAGTAGACTGCTATATCCGTCTAATACTGTTATTAACATTTCTAGTTTCTACCTGCTTAATTGATTAGTATATATTTTTACACATAACCTAAAGCTGTAATTATCATTTTCAAATACATAACTGCATACTTCACCTCTCCACGACAGAACAACATAATCATTGTAACGAATATTGGTCACGTAATAAAATTCTAAGAAACGAGTTAGTTTGCATTGTTTATTTTGTTCCCAATGGTTCCCCGTAGCTTTATCTTACCGTAATAAGTAATAACAATGTCGGAGCCGCGCGCGTCCCTTTCAATTAGTTTTTACGCGGCCCAGATAATGATTTACAAGCCGACGCGACTCCGATCCATCGACGCGTTGCGAGGCACGGAGAACGGTAGGGTAACTATGATATTTTGTTATTTGTTCATGATATATTTTCTGATTAGTTTGTAGTTTGAGGGCTAATTTTTGATATTTTTTACATTGCTGACGTGAATTTTGTAAAAAAATGTGTTTATGTAAAGATTATTTGATTAAAGGAATGAGAATTATTGTTAAGACATCTTTTGGTTTCGTTCCGCGCGATTTTAATATAATTTCAATTGACAAAAACGAATTTTGTTATCAGGAAATATTGAAAAAGTATTAAGTTACACGTTAAATTCTTGTTATCAGGTTATCGAAGTTTAAAACAAAGATACAGGCTTATGTAAAACTGCCGTCATAACATTAGTAAGTATGAATTAAATTAAAATAATATCTATTTTATATTCAATCGACTGATAAGGCCAGCGCGTGCGACTATAAAGTTTATTGAACTGTTATGTAATAGATGTCCGAGGACAAATATTGCACTTTAACATTGTAACTATCTGTTTATAAAGTAAGGTAAATAAAATGTTCGCGTTTTAAGATCCATTGCCGATGTTCCTATGAAAATATTAAATTAAACTACGCAGTGGATTTCAACGCAATTAGATGGAATTATTGTACGGGAAGGTTTACCCATATCGTTTTTTATATTGGCAATAGGTTTCTGGTCAGGAGTGGAGTAAGAGGTGTGAAGTCAATGACTCCACTATACTTACCATGTCGACTCATTGTACACTAACTACATACCGTGGAAGCGGTCACCGCGGCGCAATCGCGGGCGGGCATCTGTTCCCGGAAAGAGAGACAATGAGTGCACGCCGTATTTCGCTCCCCTTTTCTATGGGCCCTGTTTAGCGCACGCTGTGTGAAAGCTTTGCGAGAGCCGCGCCCGATGCGTCCCACGCAACATCCGATGTAGCCAGTATACACTATACACATTATGAAATGATTTCAAAGATACATTCTATAGGGACAAAATTGTATCTGCCCTGGCAAAGGCTACCATATAGTGGACAATAATTAATTTCCAAGTCCTCCTATTAATATAACTTTGTGATTTCGTTAAGGGTTAAAGACATTCCAGGAGACTCGCTCAGCTATTGAAGCTGTCATTAAAATACGTGCCACTGTTGATCCTGGCTTACAGGAGTTTCAGTGGCGGGGCAGTCTTTACCTTAAGGGTAAAACTAATCGTGTATTATGTTATCTTCAATTCAATGTTTATTTACCGATTACTGTTAATTGTGTTCTATCGTTCGCTGTGGTTTTGTTGATAATTTTAAATAAAATGGTATGAAATGTTTGACAGTGAATTTCTCCATAGACTCAGTATCTTTAAGCCTCTGATGCATTACTGCATGTTTTGTATATTGTGCCATTATAGGTCATATGCTGTAAGTTTTGAATTGAAAGTGAAAATTTGAATACATTTATTTTTCCAAAACTACAAATCTGCACATGAAACGGCACATACATAATGCCATGGTCCTTCCGTCCCATTCATAGTCAAAACTAAAACCTGACACCATATGAAACCTTAAGAAAACAGTAAGGCTCATTGTTCCCCTCATAAACAACGCGCCTCCCGCGGCTCTGCTCGCGTGTCCGACGCGGCGGGAGGCTGCGTAGTGCGTGCGTGTCCAATTGCCGAGATGTGCGACGGACTAAGAGTAACTGCACTTAAGTATATCTCAATTCAGTGTATAGAAAACAATAGTTTTGTTTTGGGTGGCGCAAATGTTCAGATTTTCGCGGTAAAAGGCACGATGATAAGTGTTATCATATTTAATGTATTTTATACACATGCGGCCTTATTCATAGGCAGTTTTAAAACCTATCTTAGTTATCGAATGTTTTGTCTCCTTCGCTCAAACTGAATTCAAATGTCGTTCGAAAGGGACAATACGAGTACCTACATTCGATAATTAAAATATGGTTTTATAACTGTCTATGAAAAGGGCCGACGGTTTTTGGACTATAGTACTCAGCGTTTGCGTTGCTACTATATCTGATAGTAAGATATTCAAATCTAATATCGATGGTATGAAACCCAAAGTGGCTCACGCAAGTATGTAGTGTTTCGGGTTCGGCCTGTACTAATCTGGCTTGGATAGTCATCGCTGTGGATATTCTTGAATTGAAGTCTATTTACCATTCATTTGGCAGCCTTCGTGGGGCAGTTGCTTAGACGCCGGCTGTGAAACGAGGTTCGATCATCGCACCGAGACAAATGTTTGTGAGGCCCATTAAAAGTGTTTGTTTCGGGTCTGGGTGTTTGTGAGACCGAAAAGTCTCTTGTAGTTTCTGATACCCACGACTCTACACATAATTGATCTTAATGCGGGATCAGGACTATGTTGTGACTGTTGGGTGTATTTATTAAATAATTTACCATCAGGTGCATAATTAATTTAATTTAATTATTAATTTACCATCATTGTAGTTAGTTTTTCTTGTATGAAAAATAAACAGAAAGGCTGGAGTCTCCATATACGACGCTTTTTTGTATTCTGCGAGCGAAAGCCCGAGGAGTGTTTAGTGTTAGTTATTGCTTGTGGTAGGTGCAGTAATGATAATTGTTTAACGCCTGTTTGTGTAAGGTTCGGGGTATTTATTTTTGGTTTTATGATTTTGGGTACCGTATTAGGTTATTTGGAAAGTCGATTTGTGTATTTCATTATGGTTTTCTTGACATTAGGAAAACGGACACATCATTTTCTTGTTACTTAGAATAATTTCTAGGATTCGAACCCACTACACTATACCATACCGTACACCAACTACAAGTTTCAAACTTCGCCATGAATAAAATTGGTTTCGTCATACGTTCGGGGGTCGGGACGACCCCTACCAGCTCTGTCTATTGTGCTCTAAAGTAATGACAATAGTAAGGGTCCGAAAGTACATTTTTATCACGTTCCGCGGGCGACGCGGACCCGTTGCAGCGGATGTTACCGTGAAATAGGCGAAGCGACCCCAGTAAAAAAACTTTGAAGCGGTTGTGGGTTAATTGTTAAGCTCTGTGGAGATAAAAAACAAATATTGTGTTGTTTTTGGGAATTTAGATGTTTTACATAGGTACTTACATAATTAATGCTTTTGTGTTTTTGGTGTAGGTAAAGATTTTACAACACAATTTATTTTTAGACAACTAAATGCTTGATACTATCTTACATTGCGATTTAATACCAAGTTTGTCTGAGTAAACTTTAAAAATTAAAACATTACCTACTAGAAAACAAGTAGAGGCAGCCCTAAGACACGTGAATATTGATGGCGGTTGTCCAACAGGCGAATGCACGTTGGTAATTGCGTGGCTCGCGGAAACGAGCGGTATAGAAGGGATCGCCCTTGAAATATATGCTCTATATTGTTAAACGCTTCGAGAACACGTTCGAAAATTTTATGCCAAGCTTGAAGGCCTTATTAAAAGTTAAAGCGTGTTAACCCTAGTCGCAAAAAAAAGGTTCATCGATTCTCGACAAAATATATTTTTTACTAGAAACAAAAACGCGACGTTGTAAACCCTGGGAAGTTAGTGCGGTGTGAGAACCCTAAGGAGCACGAGTAATGGTCGCGGAGCAGCGGTTCGGCGGCGCGGCGCAGGTAATGAGCCAGGTACGTGCGCCGCCACGCCGACACCACGCCGACACCGCGCTGCAGCTTACACTCCCCGCATTCTCAATTGTACTCCAAATGACGGCTCGCGGGGGTCGAAAGAGTTGCGTCCCCGGCAGATGTTTGACACGCGTGGTGATTTCCTCGTATTGTTATTACGCCAAACCAGTCCGTTTATTTCGCGCAAAATACTAGGAGTATCCTACACGAACTGCGCAGTAGGCTCGCAAGCATCACCAGCGTCATATTTCACACGAGACCAATACAGAAAATAATGACCTATACGAGAAGCACATTGGCTAAATTAAAGAGAGCCACCCGCAATAGGGATCGCAATAGTACACTAGGATCGTTGGAGATTTGTCGTGTCACGTATCGCGCCCTACGCGTGTGTGCCGAGCGCGTGTCTCGAGCCGACGATTGATGTGAGCAATTTTCGCCACGGTGCCCCTTGGAGCGGTGGATGGCGGTATCTGTGTCGCCGGTCGCCGCGCTAATGGCTCGCGGACGCGGAGGCGAGCGCGGGCGCGGAGGCGGGCGCGGGCGCGGAGGCGCAGCGGTGATAGCTTGACGGCCGCGTAAAATGCGTAAATGTAAATGTGAGCGCAAGACGCGTCGCGGATAACGTTTGTGGTTAGGATTTAAAGTAATAGTCTGTCAAATACTAACTTAAAACTTTAATCAAAGTGTATTATGCTACGTTTACACGCTTGCCGAAACTCGACAAACGTCTACAAGCTCCTTGCTTGCACAAGCGCTTGTTTGCCATTTACACGCCTGCGAGTACTGTACGTTAGTATGTTCCGGACAGGCAAACATGGCAGACGTCGACGTTGAAGTTGTATCGGCTATTGCGTTTGGCTTGACATATTTTTATTCGAAATTTAAAGAACAACAAAGGAAGCGAAAAGTTCGACACAGAAGATGTTGGATGTTAAAAATCCACAGAAACCGTAACAGGTAACGATCTAATATTTAAAACATGTATAGTTAATAAATTACAATGTATTGTTTCGTATTGGTTGTAGTCATAAGAAAATTGATGCGTTATCCTGTTGTTATCATGCGATTGCTAGGCGTTATATTACATTTAGATATATCAATATACTTATATTTTTTTTGTTACAGAGAATTTATGGAAAGTAAGTTTAATGAGCTTTTGAACGAACCGCCTGGAGAATTTCATAACTTCTGTCGTATGAGCTACAGTGATTTTGAATTTTTATTGAGCAAAATTTCACCGATAGTAGCTAAGCAAGATACAGGTTTAAGAGAAGCTATACCAGCTAAATATCGTCTTGCAATTACACTACGATTTTTAGCATCTGGCGAGTCGTACAGAAGTTTACACGATTTATTCAAGGTGTCCGTTCCGGCTATATCAAAAATCGTACGTGATGTTTGCCAAGCCCTGAATGAAGTTCTAAAGGATGAAGTTAAGGTAAGGTAGTAAAATAAAACTATAATATTTTACTAGTTTTTTACGCATGATTTTTTATTAAGTAGCTTTTCTTAATAATATTGGAAGTTACCTAGTAGGTTATCATTATTGAAACACAAAAATGTCTTAACCGTCGTATTTTTCTATAGCACTTCATAATGCTCCGGGAATAATATCCGGTTCTAACGAGGATACAATCTGATCAGATGTAATATTGATATTTGAGTTTTGAGGATTCTTGGTTTGGGTCGAGTACAAAGTTTTATATTGTCGCTGTTTTCTGATGGTTGTTGAACAATTGCATTAGTTATGCTATCGTCGTTTTCTTCTGTATTTAGAGAATGTTGTGGCGGTGCAATAGACGTTCTTGGATATTTTGGAACAAGCTCCGCACGCAATGGAATAGAATGTCGGATGTTAGTAGGAAATAAAACCTTTTGTGCTCTTAAACTTGTATTAGGCTCTGAATAACATGACTGGGCAGATGGAGGTCTATAAACAATTCCATAGGTTTCTGAATAAGACGATTAATGAGATGGATGCCGACAAACATTTGGATAGGTTGGATTATGGTGTTTCTGGATTCGAATTAAGTTGATCTATAAATAAGCCGTCTATGTGATACATTAGCATCTGTCTTTCGTTTCTAGGCAGTTCTCGAAGTTTTATCGCTAGTAATTTTCCATACAGGTCGCATTCATCTTCTTCGGGTGCAGGGGGATTTTTCATTCGCCTACTCAAAACATTAGTGAGTTGTTCAAATGCAGCAGCCATTTGCTGCTCAGCCAGGTTTGGAGCAAGTAGACGACGTGATCGGGTATGGGAGGATCTAGGTGTAGGTCTAGCTGTGTTCAGTGTGTCATTGTCTGGCAGGGAACTATCATGATCCATCTCTCCGTCTCCGTGTTCATTGCCAATATCACGGAAATTTCGTTGTGATTGCTGAAAATAAAGAAAATATTTCATTTATATTGTTCCAGTAAATCTAGTAATTTTTAAAAGTTATACTAAAAATGAAAATTACTTATTTATTTAGTTATAATACGAATATAATATTCTATTTCAGATGCCCTCGACAGCAGCAGGTTGGATGATACTAGAAGAAGGATACAGAAGCATGTTTCCACATTGCCTGGGTTCACTAGATGCCAAGCATGTAGTTATAGAAAGCCCGACTCATATTGTTCTTTTGGCATTAGTGGATAGCCAATATAGATTTACATTTGCAGATATTGGAAGTCAAGAAAGAATTACCGACGGTGGCGTTTTTAATAACTCATTGTTATGGCAAAGAATCTACAGAAACGAAATAGATTTTCCTCCGCCATGTCCACTGCCGGGGTCGGATGTTAAAGTACCATACGTATTTTTAGCTGATGGTGCTTTTGCGCTAAGTACGCATGTCATGACGCCCTATCCTGGGAGCCATGTCATAGGTTCACTGAAAAGGAAATTTAACGAAATGTTATCTAGATCCCGGGTTGTAATTGAAAACACATTTGGAATTTTGACCTCAATATTTCGAATTTTTCGACGTCCTATTAATTTAAATCCTAAAACGGTATCAATAATTACAATGACCTGTGTATTGCTTCATAATTATCTAAGAAGTAGTGAAACCTCTTCAAATAGATATACACCTCCAGGCTCGTTTGATGTATATGACAATAATGGCACTCTGGAAACACCTGGGTTCTGGCGGCGGCATGTCAGGGAATATAATGCTTTGCAAACTTTACCAAGTATCCCACGAAGATCACCGCAGAATGCCCAACAAATCAGAAAAGAATTTACTACATATTTTTATAGAAATATTTAAGAAACGTATGAAACCTAAACACAGACTTATGAACCTTAAACATAGGTATATCCGATTTAACTGTGTGTCTCGATAATATGTAAACCTAAACCATTATTAAAATTATGTTAAATGTAAATGTTGTTTATGTTTTTTTAAAGATTATATTCTAGGTGACAAAGTTTAGGTCTAGGTTAGTTTTGTATAAAAATAATAGGCGATATTTAGTGTACAAGCTTAATTTTTGAATTTGGGAATAGTATTATAGTGTTACATTTAGTACTAGACAGTAGACACTTCATTCGATGTTTCTCTAAATTATTATACTAAATTATTATATTATTTTTTTAGTAACAATATTAAATACTCATTCAGCTCAGACGTCGGAGGTAACGAATGGAATGACGAGTTTTAAAAAGTAATCAATATAAAATGTGAAAAATTAAAAATAGAAATGCTACATTTACACGTTTGTTCAGGTTCGGTAAACGCGTACAAGCTCTGAGCATCAACGTGTAAAAGTGCATTATATGCTAGTGGAAAACCTTTGACTTGTGTTGTTGTTGTTTTTTCCATTTATCCCATAGGAAAAGCATATGTCTGCGCCATACAGCCTACTTTGATTTGTGTTTAAAAACAAATAAAAATACACTGGTTTTGATCGACGCCGAGCTCACGCGAGCCGAGCCAAATACCTGTTTAGTGTTTGCAATACAGATGGTATTGTGAATAATTGCCGAAGTTTGCCAAGCGTGTGTAAAGCAATAGTCTTTTCGATTTATATTGATAAAAAATATATATAATAGGGGATTGTTTGTACTACATATGTGTATTCTTCAACTATAACTTTGGTCAACTAGTCAAAGTCCTTATATTTAAATCAATGATGTTAGTCAGATTTTTACTTACAGTATTAGTCTTCAATGTGTAACTATTTTTATATACAGGCAATAAAAATGACTCCATCAATTGGTACGCGAACCAACGGGGCTTGTAAATGGCTTCGGGACCTTAAAAGAGAAAGAACATTTTATTTTATATTTATAATTATTACTTATTTACATAACATCTGAAATGAGAAAATAATTACCTACCTGCACCAGAACGAATGGAGGCCTGTCTCCTTTTAAAATGCTTGCGAAATATTGCCATTAATATTTCTTTTTTATTCTTTAGTTCTTTAACTGGTTTATTAAATTCAAGACCTAGTTTCGACCAAGCGGCTGCTACTTTCTTTCGGTCTTTGTGGTCGACGTCCTCTGGATTCCAAATGGACGTTTGTCTTTGGTATGCCTTGAGAAAGGCCATGGTTTCACTGATTGACCAAGTATTCGTCATGGATACGCGTAGTGTAGGTAAAACGTGGCATAAAAGCACCCGTTCGGCACGAACTCGCGAGCAACACTGAGCACACGCAAACGTGCATCGCAAACGCTTGCCACAAACCTCTTTTAGTGTGTGCGTGTGTTCACAAACCGACACTGCCCGATCGACGCCGAGCTCACGCGAGCCAAGGCGAGTGGAGCCAAACGCCCTGTTTACACTTTGCTTGGGTTTGTGCCATGTGGACATTAGTCGAGGTTTGCCGAGCGTGTAAATGTAGAATATTTAAATTTTGAATAATGATATAATGTATATTAAATCGTTGATGTAAGTAATATTTTTTTGTGTTCTGCTGGTAATTTTGGATAAAGATCTTCAAAAAGAAGCTGCTAATGAGACGATGATTCGATTCATAATAAGCAATATTTAGTACAGTATTCATACCACAAATTATTGCAAATAACTGTGGGCAAAATGCCGCAACTATTTCCGCGAAATTAAATATTTCTGAAAAAATATTTTTGCCAACATCCAGTATGATTTTATATTTTCCATTGTACATCGCTTTTTGTCACGACAAAGGGATCTTGTTGACGCGAAACAACTCCGATTTTATTCGATATTCACAGTTATTTTGAGTTTCCACGAATTCGTATACATTGATGCGGGTGTATATTTCAAAATATTTCCATTCATTCGATGAGTTTCCTGAAACCCGTGTGTTTAATTATTAATACACAGTGTTTATATGATAGTATGAAACACGGGTTCCAAGAATTATATAATAGATGAAATAAAAATTGAATATTATGAAATATAGCAACGTGAAAGGTTTGATCATCTGATGCCAGGCGTCCGGTTGAATAAACACAGATATAAAATATTCTGCACAGTGCATGAAAGTAATTTTGTGACGACCCATATAAATGTAATAAGAACAATGAAATGATACTGAATTTTATAATAAAAGCTGGTATAATTTTTTCAAATCAGCGACAGATATGACATTATCTTTATGCGGATGACACTTCACTAAATACAAAGAACTACTTATTTATTTATACTTATTTAGTAGCAGCCAAAATGGTTTTTTACGGTGGGCTGTGACTGCTCATTGGGGTTAATCACAATCGAGGATTCGGTTAAGTGGCATTAAGACACAGTCCACCACGATATTGCAGGTTGGCGAAAGTGACACATCTTACGAAATTTTGTTCTCTCTATGGTATGTAAGTTTGCTTTGGTCTTTTCACCGAGGATGCCAAATACTGCGTAAAATTGCAAAGGATAAGCAGGAAAGCGGTCTCTTGTGCCAGCTGGGTTAACGCTAGGTAGAAACACAGGTATAATACAATTATCCTCACGATGTTTTCGCGGGCGTTATGCACAATGTCTTGAAGTAGTCGAGTGTCGCGACTCGAGTACGTGCGCCATCCGGTGCCGGCGGTGGCGGCGGTCGCGGCGATAATTTAGCCCCCTCCTCCCCGCGCGCCCGCCCGCCGCGGCCGTCGCCGCGCCGCCAGTCGCTAGACACTAGGGCTGCTATGGGCTGAGGCATCTTAGACACATTATTTTGCTTGTCTTTGTTTTCTTTCTAAGAAAGTCCACTGCTGAACGTAGGCCTACCCCAAAAAAATCTGTAATGACCTGTTGGATGCGACCTGCGTCCAGCGATTTGTAACCTTACCATTGAGCTGGTCTCATTGTTATTAGAATGGAAATTGATGGTGCTATTCTAAGCCACGGGAAATCATAATACCACATATAATCCTATCAGTTTGTTTGCTACCACCCAGTTCGGCTTCACTTTGCTACCACCCAGTTCAGCTGTATTAAAAAATTGCTATTGGCATGACTACTATTTAAGGAACATAAAAATGGTGTGCTTTTTACGAAGTTTTGTATAAGTCTATAGTCTATACTAACACTGTACCTATATGGAATCCCGATTTTGGGCATTTCCATTCCTATAATTACAGTTGACCACATTATCTTTAATACCATAAATTTTAATTTATCTCATTCTCACTGGTAGCCCTACGCTCGCGGGCGTTACGTAAAAAGCCGCGTCTCGCTGATGGATGTGGCAAGCTGTTGTGCGCTCATCTGACCGCCGCATCTGCGCTCACCGCTTATGTAACTCTTATTCGGCGGACCAACTTTTATTCACCGCAGTTGGATTAGAGTTTAAACTGCGAACGTTGTGGAAAGTTCGATCGCTTATCAGCTGTTTAATTATGTGTTTTAAATTTGGAATATGGGAATTTTTCGCTAATAAATTATGTGGATAGTTTATCCGCAGCTCTGACGATAAATGTGCATTGTTTATACGAAAATTGTGGATTTAATCGAATCTTGAGTGCGCGAATAATACACTGTATACACGCATTGTTTTTTACTTGAAAATCATTTACCATACGGAGATTATACAAAGAAGGAATCGTTCGAGGTATTATATTATGAATTGGGTCGAAAAGGGTTGGGTTAAGGCAAGCTGCTGATTGTAAAATCATAATCGATAGCCTTATTGCATTGTTACAACGTAAAGAGCTGTCAATAGAGTCCGCGGAATCCATTCCCGTATCGAGATACAGCTTTGTTTGATATTTTGATAGTCGTGGCACAAAAAAGTCTCTGCATTTTTATCTATACAAGATATGAGCTATATTAATATGAAATGGCATTCATGGTACAGCGGAAAATCGTATATACATTGCTCTATCCGTCTCTAATAGTGGCGGAAAATAAGTGATCACGAAATAGAATGTACCATGTTACAGAATTGAGTTTCCAAATCCTTGGAAACATACATACATACATAAACTCACACATTTTTTCCAAAAGCGGTAGGCAGACGCGCCACCAGGACACCCACCTTTCGCCTTGTATGTTCCGTCCCACATTGTAATAGGAGGCGAGCCTATCGCCAGGACAGGCACAAATTCCTGACTCCAGGCTGACAATGAATAGAAAAATCCAATATCACTGCCCGAGCCGGGATTCGAACCCGAGACCTCAGCTTAGTTATCGTACCGTAGTACAACTACGCAACCGAGGCATTATTTCAAAGCCCTAGTCTGCATACTCAAGTCTCGCGGCTCCCGGCCCCGCGTCTATAAGCGTCGTGTTGATTGACGGCGCGCGTTCGTTCCAGTGCGTGCTCTTGATAGGTCATCGGTGCGATCCGTTTCTGATGCTGTTTGATGTGCGTATCACAGATAAGACGGTTGGGACTTCATGCCAGTAAGATTTTTATCTCTATGGCTCTGAAATACCTATATCCACTGTAACTTCTGTTAGCTAAGATCGACAATAGCACTTTTAAATGAAACCGAAAGCTCGTAAATTCTCTAGGAATGTCTTACACCCGTATTCTAAGACGTTTCCTCCAATCTTCCTCAACCTTATCTTAGTCGAGGTGACTTTACAAATGAATTGGAGGGATCCTCGAAAATGGTACGCTTAGTTAAAAATATACCTTTACTAAAGGTTCCTCGAGTGAGGTTGAGTCAAGGAAAAACGTCATCAATTACGTCATTGATGTAGAGATAAAGTAGAGATTTAACAAAAAATCTTTGAAACTAGTCTATGATCACTTGAAAAGTGACAGTCAAATGTCATGTCAAAGTGTTTACATAGAACTATATATAATTATAAACTCAAAATATTTGGGATTATGACTGGAAGACAAATATTTAGTGAGTCGGAGAAAAAAACGCATGCAGACAGGAGGAGGGTCATACCATCCAACTCGGAAATTTCGAAGGATATTCTTACAGGAACTGCTGGAAATCTTTAATAACTCGTTTAAAATAATAAACACTTGTTTCCAAACCAAAAATCTTTTAATAAATGAAATAAAGAGTAATGTTTGTATCATTCACTGAGATAACGTGTAAATCGTGTAGAGGCACCCACCTCAAAAAATTGTTGGCATATTTAGGTATTTAAGAATTTTAAAAGGTAAACTTTATTTCTCTCTTTTAAATTACAGATTTAAAGTAGGATTATTTCTTTTATTTCTTCCTTAAGGTAGGTCGCGACGTACCTTGAGTTTGACAGTTGATTCCTTTCCTCGAGAGAGAAAAATTTTTGAGTGACGTTGAGTGGAGGAGATTTTTTTCTACTAAGAATACGAATTTCCTCTAGTAACGTCAAGTGGAGTCGAGAAATTTTCGAGGAACGTCTTAGAATATGGGGGTTAGTGTCTTTCACGCAAAGAAATCAAACTGTAATACACACACACACACACTCCAAACAGTCACGTACATAATCCTGACTCCACATTAAGATAAAGTAAGTCTTATGGCGTAGGTATCAGGAACTACGAGAGGCTTTTCGATCTCACAAACATCCAGACCCGAAGCAAATACTTGTGGAATTCACAAACATTTGCCTCGGTGCGGGGATCGAACCCGCGGCCTCTCGTTTCACAGCCAGCATCTAATCTTCCGAAGGCTGTCGAACTGTAGATAGAATAAATATTCTTATTTATTTATTGCTTAATATTATAAGATAATTATTGTCCATTTCCATCAGCATCAAAGTGGGAGACGGAATTAAAACTACGAGAGGTAAAAGACTCCTAAAAACATTAACTAGCTTCAAGAAGAGTCCAGTGCCCAACATTGGACCTCTATTGCCCTGTATTTATTCGGTATTGGTGGAATTACTGAAGGGGTGTGCGTGGCTCACCCCCGGGTGGTAAGGCACGGTGGCGCGGCGTTGCGCGTTTTTTTTTGCCGCGTCTTGCCGCTCGCCATATGCCCGCCGATTCCCGGAACCTGCCGGCTTTTTTTTATTAATCTTCACAAATACTTGTAACTAGATTTTATCTGCGGCTTTGCTTGGTTGGTCAAGATTATTGGTAGTAAGAAGTACTATGAAATTGTGTGTTTTTGTCATACAAGGTTTGCTTAGTTGATTCTATTTTATTTTCATTATCTGTATTCGGCTTTAATAACTAAAATACATATTAGGATCTATAAACTTTATTATTTAATCATAAAAATGTCTATTAAAAATTAAGGACTATTTCTACTCTATATCCAATAATTAATTTAATAAAAAAAACATTAATTCCATTTTCAAATACGAAAACGTTCGAAAAAAGTTCGCTATCCTGGCGTTTCCCCACGTCACAATCGCGCGCTCATCGCCATATTAAAGGTTCGGTTGAATAGCTGAGTACGTGGGAATCCGCCGCGCGAAGGGTTGACATCGGGCCGGACTTGACGCCGCTAAAAACTCGCACATTTTTTATCATATCGAGCGTCGCGTGAGAGAGTCTCGTTCAATATCGTTAATTGGTCCCTTTATATACCCGAGTGCGTTTTTTGCGGGATTAACTGTTTAGGTGCGAGGTGTTTGAAGTTATATGTATGTATATCTATTAATAACTGCGTAATGAGTATAGCGTACGTATTGTTTTTAATTGACAAATAATATCTTTGACCTTATGTAATGGTTAATAAATAACTCCCCAAGAGTCACACAGATAGCACTAATTTCAAAGTAAGATACCAAGTCTTGTATTATAGGTTAGAAAGTACGAGAGACTTTTCGGTCTCACAAACACCCAGACCCGGAACAGTTTTGTGTGAAAGGCTCACAAAAATCTTCACATACTTACAAAGTGTAAGTATACTACACACTATACACATACTTACATAGTATTAATTTGATTTAATGAGCAGTTTATAGCCACGCAAAATAAAGCGCCAGTTTACTTTAGCCAATGTGTTGCAGTGGGCTTAGGTGCTCGTTTTGAACCAGGGGGTCGCGGGTTCGTTTCCCGCACCTGAAAGTCGTGGTATACATCAGCATTTGTCTCGGGTCTAGGTGTTGTGAGAATGACAAGGTTATCGTAGAAAACTTTCATCAGAAATGAAATTATTATCAGAAATGATATGACCGGTGTTTTGTATTCTAATATAGCGTCAGAAGTCAGGACAATATGTATAACTATTGGCTATTTTAACTGAATTAACTTATAACTTGGTTTAAATAGCCACACAGCGCGGTTTATCCTACCTGGGAATCAAACACATAACATTACATTTTACAGTACAGATAAATTTAGATCTTCTTTATAGGATTATAATGCATTAACCTACCTGATTTTTATAACTCCCTGCAAGTGAACCGATTATATAGATTATCTAAGATATTATGAAATAGTTGTGTGACGTCATTCATGACGCATCCATTTCAAAGTGCACCTGAAAGCATAGCCAAAAAAGAGTCGGCTTTGTCAGTTGCGATTTTATTGTTTTGGCGCACGCTCTCCGTTTGAAACCGTTTGTGCAGCACAAAACGAATATCTTTACAAACAACACGCACTGTGTTTTTAAATGTTTTTTCATCACTGGACAGACTAACGCGGCTATTTTTTAAATAAATAAATAGTACAGTCAAATACATAGTCCTAACTAACATCGAGTCTTGTGTCGTGACTCGTGACTCGTGAATATCAGAAACAGAAAGAAGAAACAGAATTTTCGGTCTCGCAACACTCAGACCCGAAACAGATATCTGTGGATTACACTAAAGTTTGTTTCGGTGCGGGGATCGAACTCACGGCCTCTCGTTTCACAGCGTCTAACCAACAGCGCCACGGATGGTGTTATTACATTCATTTAGCAAATATTACTTTAAATTCCTTTAAAACCAGTCTATTATTATGTGCGCCGAGTCGATCAATCAAGCTGGACGTTTTCCATATTGAACGACTTGCTGAGACTCACCTATCAGGTTTTAATTCGGTATCGCAGGCGCCGAGCCACCGCCGGCGTTATCAGCGAGTAATTATTTCCGCCGCGAGTCGCGTCCACAAACATCTGCGCGGTCAATAGACGAGCCATTCGACGCGCCTCGCCCGCGACTGAGACCATGCGACCAGAATATACGGAGACTTTGCCATTTAACACTATTCTGTCATGGTGTTCCAGCTTTTAGACGCTGAAAACGGTTCATTTGCAGAATCAACACTCGATAATTGTATAAATAATTTGTAAATGTACCGTAAATGCGATTCTTGATACCGATGAACTATGTGTATTCAGCCAGTGAAAGCGATTAGTCTGTAAAACTGAAAATTGTGTTCCCAGAGGTCAGTCTCTTTGTTGAGATAATCAATTGTTTTCAGTACAATTAAGATGTTTTCGATATAGCGCATTGTCGCCTATATTTAAACCATGTCTCGTTTTGCACAAAATATGGTCACATTACCTATACCTGACGTTGACGATCGCGATCTTATTACCGCGTGCCGGCGAGCAAAGAAAACAAAGGAAGCGACGCGGCGCGGCGCGGCGGCGGGCGGCGGCGGCGAGCGGAGATTTATGGAGGCGCGGCGCTGCCGGGGGCCGATGTGTCCCCGAAACGCTCGCGGCTTCCAGGAAGCGCGATGCGGGCGAGGGGTTGGCCTGCACGGCGAATATTGATTACTCGGACTATTAATAGGACGGTTGACGGAGCCGCTGGGAGCGCGGCCTGTACTCCGTCCATTTCGCTAATTGCCCAGAGGCACGTACCCGGCCTCTGTAATTACGTCGCACAACAGGTAATCTAAGAGTGTTTTAAAATCCATTAGGTCGCGGACATTAATACGCGATTTGCTCCATCGAACTTGTTAATGCAGTCTTGGTTCCTGTTGATTATGCTCTCCTGGTAACGCGGATCCTTTGTGTGACGCATTCTGATGAAGTCGTTAAGTCATTTATGGCCATATGTGTCAGTGATTCATTTTGTGCGAGTAATGAGCGACTGTGTCAAGTAACATATATTTAAAGGCACCGTAATTATTGTAAATAATAATCCGTGTATTTTTTCTTTCTGAGATGAGTGTAAAATTCATCGAAATGCGCCTCGTTAGTGCAATGGCAACAAAAATGGTCATGTTTTCGGCTTTAATTTCTAGGTTGGGTAATTCACTTATTGTGAGAATTGCATAAACTCACGCCTGTGTCCCTGAAGGTGTGGACATAGTTGCCAACTAGCACCACCCACAAAGCGTCGAACTTATTTCTGTGTACAAGATTTGTTAAGGAATGAGCCTACCGTCATGTGTTACTCAAATTCTAGTTCCGAGCACCTTTTGTGACATTTTTCATAAAACACACATAATGTAGTACCCAGACCTGGGATCAAACCCAGAATGTCACGGTTCACATCCATGCCACTAAGCCAAAATGGCCATATTTGAAAGTTTTTTAAATTCAAAAACAAGATTTTCCAGAACGAGATCATTTCCTTTATGTGACACTGTTCCCATAATTTTCGTCGACGTAACTGCAAGTAGCAAAACTGGTATTAATTTGAATACCTATCGCGAATATCACAAGTTGTTAGTTCTTGGAAAAGTTTTTGTAAAGTATAGTCTATGCCACCCACGAGACCCGAAATGTTATGTGGGCGCGATATATTTCGCGAGGCCCCCAAGTAGCGCAAGGGAACGTTTTTTGAAGTCTCCACACGCGAGACCATTTTAACCGGCTAGACGCGACGGTCGCGAGGGCTCACTGCGCCCACGACGCTTAACGCCCTTATGTAGCGTCGCCTTCGCCCACGAGGCGGAGAGGAATTTTGAGGGGCGCGTGCGTGACGTTCGTATGATTAATTTCAATTAACATTCAACGATTTTAAATGTTTCTAAGGTGTAAATGTTTTACCTTGAAACTAATACGTACATTTGGGTTGGTATAACTAATGCCAATATAAATTTTAAACTCTTCGAGAGTCAATGCTTGTTCTCTACTATGCGCTTTTCTTATTAATTTGTTAATTTAAGTGTATTCCAATTGGATATTAATCTTATCCTGTTCTTCGTAAAATGTAAATGTAAATGTTCATATAATACAAATTTCTTAGTGTCAATCGGTTGTCAACTACTCTAGTATTTTTTGCGTTAAAAAATCTCTCAGTAAGTGATAAATGCCAATAAATTGCCCGCGAGAGACGCCCACGCAAGTCTAGCTTCAAATCCGGGTGAGGTTAGGTGAAAATTATGCAATATAATATTTTTGCCTTTTCAAGATCTTACTGCATATTATTTTAACACTCAGTAGTAAAAGTCACTTCTACTTTTTTATACTTGTTAGGCGAATGGACTACATTGTAATTGATGTATGTTATGATTGCTATTGCGGAGTGTGAAGAACAGTAACACTATACCTGGGGCGCCCCTTCTTTTCTAGCGCTTTGGTTATTCGTTCATTTGTGGTTTATCGGACAATGGTGCGCTAACTCAACGTCGCTACTGAGTATAGGGGGCTTAGATAGAGTCGTAATAAATAGAGGAGTAGAGTCGACTACATGCAGATGATGTCATTCGGCACATGATCTAGTCAATTGCTTTTTATTATTTATTTCGTTGCAGGTTAAACATTAACTAGTGTCACTGACTTGTCAAGCTGTGATGCGTGTTCATTCTTTGCGTGCCACTGTTATTCCTGGCAAATAGGTAATTTACTGGGGATAGTCTAGCTGAAATCCCGATTAGCTGTCATGCCAAATAGATGACTAGCCGAATAGGCGACTAGCACTAGTCGCAACCAGTTTAGCATACATAATGTTGGTCGTGAGCGACTAGTGTGTGAGTGGTAAGTTCTAGAAAGTTGGTCGTGAGCGCGTAACGCGTTAATCGTCCGCAGCCAGACACTGACCTGAGAGAGCCTTGAGCTGATGAGGATTTCGTGAGGAGTCGCGGGCGGTACGACCCCCCTATGTATAGATATTGTGTCGTAATTTGAGTTGGATAGTTATGGGCATTGGACGTTATAGTGCATTATTTGGACTGATTGCATTGTGATCCAGTTCCACCGGGTTGAACCTTATAAAGAGAAGGAGAGAAAGTCAGTAATCGAAGTCGTCAAGTTTTGTTCGATTATTTATTGATAGTTGGATTGCTGGAGACACGTCTCCTTTTGCTGCCGTTCTGCCTACTCTTTCTCCCCACAGTTTGATAGTCTGGCAACGTACCTACTAAGTATTGTATCGAGTAGATGCTCAATAGCCGCAGAAACACCTTACCTTCTAGTACATTATTTGCTAGATTGTCTACAATTCTCCTATGTTTTAAGATTTAATGTGCTGATGGTAATCAGTTGCGCCATTCGCAAAAATGGTCTTACTCTAAAATTCTTATTCAGCTGAGTCGTTCGCGTGTCCCTATTTTTGTACTAAACCTAAAATTTAGCCCCCGATGCATTAGTAGAATTCGTGTGCGTGTCGGTGATTGTCACGCGTGTGACGCATGCGCGGGCGGCGGCGGCGGGCGCTCGTCGCGCCGGCGCGGGCGCGCTGACCTCGCCGCACAGTACACAGCTCGCGATACATCCACGCCATCTCACGTGATGGGACACACCTTTGGCACTACTGTTGTTGCTGGTTGTGGGTTTTAAGCATCCGCCTCTATATCGATTACCGTACATAACGGTCGAAAATTCACCTTCAACGATGGTGGAGAGCAAAAAATGTGTCGCGTTGTAGCTGTCTTTCGCGTGATGTGGCACACACTTTATCACAATTCATATGTTTCTGGTCGTTGGTATACGTATCCGGTCCGGTACCGACCGTTCTGAACGTCGGTGTTGTCGCATTGTGGCAGTCTCTCATGTGATGTGACTCACATCTCTCTGGTGGTAGGGTATACAGCCGGGTAGTACCACTGTACACGATGGTGGAAATCACGTCAACAGTGTCGCTTAATCGCAGTGGTAACGCAAGTGTGTCGCGGTTCATCCTGCGTATATCCGGTTTCGATCAGGCGGGCGATGTTGACCGATACAAGATAGCCATCCTGAGTTGGTGATTACTCTGGACTGCACCGCACTTAGTTCTTAGTATAAGGTGCATTTTAATTCCTTCGTCGTGCCAAGATATAAAAAAATGGTTGCTGTCGTCGTCCTGGTTATTTTCTTAATAATAGATAAATCGTGCGTTGCTTTGTAAAGTGTAGGCTATTTTATTGAAGAAGTATTTTTGCTTTTATTTATAACTGAAGGTTACTTCACGTTAGTGATTCAGCTGTTGCGAAAACAGTTCGACAAGTGCATTATCTCCAATCGATTCGCGGCGAAATGATAAGAGTACAAATAACTGCGATAAATGATACTAAACGGATGATCTTTTGTTTGCGGTTTAAAAAGATTGAAGAATTTAACTCAAATGCATCACTATTATATATTGCTCAGTACCTACATAAGTATGTAGATATACCATAGCGATTTGCAAGAATTTATATTGTATGTATAAGTCCGCCAATCCGCACAAGGCCAGCATGGTGGACTATATGGCCTAACCCCTCTCAATGGTACTCTCGATTGTAGAGGAGGCCCGTGCCCTGCAGTGGGACGTATATGGGCTGATACAGAAACAGACGCATAGAAAGTTGACAGGTTACATAACATGCCTAGAACACAAAGAATGCCTCTAGCATTAAGTCCGCCTATGGACAATATGTTCATATATGAAATTGAATAAAACAACTAAATAAAAACATGCATTTTGTTTACAGTATCTTCATAATTCGTAACAGTAGGTAGTAGTAACCAGTGAAATCTCACGTGAAGAAATATTAATTCTCGGGCCCATAAAATGTTTTAACTTATAAAACAAATTTAATTTACTTGCCTGGGAATCAAAACCAAGACTCTCCACCCAGGTACTTAAACAAGACCAATAAGCTATTAGGCCTGCAAAATACAATACCGCAATTAATTATTAATAACAAATGCAATGAATCAATGCAATTCTACTTTACACAAGCGGACCGAAGCATCATGTTGCGATGACGTCAACCGCGTCACCAGCCCTGCATCGCGCTATCAACATTCCCCGAGCAGTTTCATACAAAACACTCGGTTAACAACACTTCGTAATTATGGCGACAGCCGAGAGAAGCTAAGGCCTCTCGCTGGGCGACATATATTTTGCATTTATCACACTTCCACCATCATCACTGAAGGGTGAGCAGAGAACCACTTCTACCTATGCTATTACTGCCTAAGCCTGTGCCATCAACAGCGAGAACTTATTTCCGATTCTAAGATATTTTAGGCGAGTCTAGGCAATTCCTGTCCTAGACAAATTATGAGTAATGAGATTTAAAAAAAAAAACAAACACTAAGTGAGTGGCTCGAGTTGGGAATAGAACCAAGGACTTTATGGTTTACAACCGGATACTTATACACTATGCAGTATACATGCTGCATTAGACCAACTTGATTAATATTTTTTTATTGCAATGAATGGCGAGACGAGCATGCCTGATAGTAAGCGACGCGACCGTTCATTGACAGTAGTAAAACAACACCACGAATTACAAAGCAATACTTGGCATTCAAAGGTGCATTTGCACTGCTATTTAGCGGGAGAAATAGACATTGTGGTGGTGTCTACCCAAGCAGCCTCTCACATGTGAGAGACCTACAACCAGTAAACTCTTACAAGTATTTCTAAAATCGTCAATACTATTTACTATTCACGTCATGGTAGCAACAACCTTGGCAGGTCACCTTACGTCACGCGGTGTAACGCTAATTTAAAACGTTGCGTCTCAATTTCCTGCCATTGTTTTTGATTTGCATTAAAACATTTAAAGGCTATATCCGTAAACAAGAGTTAGCATTGGATTTTGCTCATTATTTACATACATAATCGTCACGCCTATATCCCATAGGGGTAGGCAGAGACTATGGATCGCCACTTTGCTCGATCCTGACATATTACTTTCGCTTCATCAAATTTCATCAATCTCTTCATGCATTCTCGTCGGTTTAGGGTATTTTTGACCTGACCCTTGTTGAGGGTATCACCGATTTGGATGGTGTAGGTACGGTGAGGTCGACCCCCTACCGACTCTCCCTTCCACACTCGCCTTGTATATTTTATTGGTTATTCTCCTTTCATCCATCCTCTCGACATGACCAAACCATCGTAACATTCCTTTGTCTATTCTTGTCACTACATCCTCTTTCACTCCACAAGTTTTCATCACCACGCTATTTCGCGCTCTGTCACGCAAACTCACACCACACATTCCCCTTAATGACCTCATCTCTACTGCTCTAATTTTACTTTCATGCTTCTTCTGCCATACCCAACTTTCACTACTATACATAAGCTTTGGCACCAACACTCCTCCATGGACAGCCAGTCGAGCCTTTTTTGAGACCTTCCGACTCCCCATAAAAGAGTGTAGCGCACCATTCACTTGATTTCCTGCATTCACACGTCTTTCGATATCACTGTCATGCTTCCCATCACTTGTAAATACACAGCCCAAATATACGAACTCACTCACTTGTTCTATGCGTTCATTACCTATCATAATATCACACTTTGTCATTTCTTCTTTCCTTTCAAATACCATAACTTTCGTCTTACTCACATTTATTTTCATTCTTTTTCTTTCAAAAGTTTCATGCATAATTGTCACCATTTTTTGTAACTCATCCTCTGATGATGCAAGAATAACTTGATCGTCAGCGTAGAGGAGACATTTTAGTGACAACTCATTCATTCTAATCCCATATTAATCATCTCATTATTTAATCATTTAATAATTAAAGTTCTAATAAGAGTCATGAACCTCCCTGTGATATGTTGTCGGAATTAAAGCGCCATCTTCATCAGCGATTTTGTAGGACAACAAAAGTTCCTTGGCCTAGTGGTTTAGCAAGTTGAAGTGGTAGCGGGCAGGGTACATAGTGCGGAGAATTAATGACTGATAGAACCGTAAGGTTTTTGAAGCTACGTACGCGCGAGCATATTGACTGTCGCTCTGGAAACCTCATCAAAGCAATGACATATTTGCAGAAAAATTAATGCCTCCGTCGCGCAGTTGGTTGAACGCCGGCTGTGAAACCTGAGGCTGTGAGGCCGCGGGTTCGATCCCGCACCGAGGCAAATATTTGTGTGATTCACAGGTATTTGTTCCGGGGCTGGGTGATTGTGAGACCAAAAAGTCTCTCGTAGTGCCTGATACCCACGATACAAGACTCAATCTTAGACGGGTCATATGACTGTTGGGTGTATTTATTTATTTGTTATTTAAAATATTTGAATTAAAAAAATATATGGAAGCCGATCCACCTTCCGTGATTATAGCAGTCAAGGAACCCGTCGTCCTTGACTCGCGTCCCGTCCACGCCGTGATAAGACGCTAACAACGCGGCCAGGGCTTATCGACGGCCAAGCTGATGGTACTCGGCTCAAACAATGCGCCCTTATCGCGCGACTAAATGCGTCACGGCCACTACGCGAGCATGATATCGGCGCGTCATTGCGTTTCTCTTGGAATGTAGCGACGGATTTATTCGCGGTTAGAAGTGCAGCGTTGCGAAGGTATCTTTTGGATATGATTAGTGGCAATAGTATTTTTTAGTATCAGCCGATTCGACGAACTAGGCAAGAATATACAGGCAAGCGAAGAGTAGGATCTCCGCTCACAAGGTTGACGGACGACCTAGTTCAGGTTGCAGGAAACTGATAAATATCCTGTATGAATTCCTAGGAACAACGCGTAGATGCGTGAAGAGCCGCGAGACGCCTCGAGCTTGCGTGGTTGCTCGGCTCTCGCGGCGACATCGCAGTTGCGTCACACACAAACGGATATAGAAGCAATCGATCCACGTTTACCTTTATTTTTACCATCGCTCGCTGCACCGACACAGGTCTGGAGACAGAACATTTACTTGGGAACTCGACCCCCAGGTGTAAGTTTTTTAGACGGGCCATAAAACCAGAAAAATTAAATGGCTCCAGAAGGAGAACAGGGTCATTTTTGAGCGTGTTTGTGCTACTAAGAGTTTTTATCTTGACCTCAAATTATTTTTTCCAAAACAGAACAAATATTTCACAGATGCGCGTATTTATAGACTTCGAAACTTCGCTATTCATTGCTTTTGTTTTTGTAGATTGTGTTTAGCATTATTATTGTAATTCACTTTGGTTCTACCCTTAAAACGTCTGTTATAAAGTTATAAAATATTTCCTAATGATTTTGACCCTCGCAATTATTGACCTCCGCTACGGTCCCGCTATCCCAACACGTAGGTTAGGAGTGCATTTTATTTTTCGAGAAAAAAACCCGCCATTTTCTACGCAAGCTACGCCAGGAGTTTGGTTAAGAAAATAAAAATTGTAGTGCGACCGCAAAACGTTGAGGGGATTTTCGCATGCACGGCCAGCGCCGCCGCCCCGTGAAACTTCTGCAAATATTGTCCATGTTTGCTTTGCTGAAAGTAAGTTTATGAAATGCGAAACAAAAATTAAAGTGTACTTATGTGGATTGTGGAGTAAAGTGTGCGTTTATGGCATAATTGGAAGTTTAGAAGTAAATATTAACAAAAAATAACACAAGTGAAATAACCGCCACACACTCGTGCGTTTGCGCAAATGCGAGTTTGCACCAGTCTTAAATCGAAAATTTAACGACATTTGCGCAGTTATTTGGCCAATGCCCACACATGTTCCTGTACCTTGTTCCTCTACTAGTCACACTCAGACTTGCACAGTTATATCGTTACGTGTGTGGCGACCATAAGGAACTTTTTGCAGACGCATTCAGCGGTTTTTGTTTATTTGTTTTGCTCTGCTAGTTAAATCTGCAGATCGGAGTTACGTCATTACTTGCGAGTAAATGGGTCGAAAGTAGTTCTCTTTTTTGACATTGTTTAGGTAACACAATGAAATTATTATGAGATATAGATTACCTCAAGTAATACTGTTTTTTTGGTGTATTTTGTTGTGTCAGAGCTGCAGCGGATTTTGTTAACGCGAAGTAAGGTTGATGCTTCATTTTTTGTGAGTGAGGCTTACTTAATTTGCACAGACTAACTTTTTTAGAATTTTTTAAAAATCGTCAAATTTGGTTTTTAAATACCTAGTTTTTGGGAAAATACTAATTTAAACCCTCACGTACCATTGCGTGTTTAAAAATAAAAAGGTGTACATCATTATGTTAGGAAAACTATGTATTTATCACCCAAATACGACTATAAGTAAAAAATTACCAAAAAAAGTTGACAATTCTTTGTGTGAAATTTTTAGTTGCTTTGTGTCTGAAGTCACTTATACATGGCTTCGTTTTCGGTCGCAGTCTGGATATACCCTGTATATGTAATAATGAACATATATTAAATGCATCTCGTATGGCCAATCCAAAGTGGTAGTCTGAGTTGACCTGCTGGTAACGGACCGGACGCGACTGCCGACACGTTCACGGTGGCTGCGGGTTCAATTCCCAAGGCACACCTTTGACTTTTCAGTCATGTGTGTATGGAATTATTGATTGTCAATTGCCACGCACTAACAATAGCAGGAATACCGGAAGGAAACCTACGTACTGTAGATCTCTATAAATCTGTTTTGCCATGGTAAAGTCCACTAACACGCACTAGGCTTTACCTCTTTCTCTCTCTCCCCAATCTCTCTCTCTCTCCCTCTCGCTCTAAACTAACCCCGATTGTAGAGGAGTCTGATGCTCAACATAAGTGATTATGCGGTGATACAGTAATCTTAAGTGCATTGCCTTCTACACAAAGTATCAGGAGACTGTCCCGCCCTCACACCCGCCACTGCAACTCCTGTAAGTCAGGATCAACAGTGGCACGCATTTTAATGACACTGAGCATTGAAGCTCAGCGCATCTCCGGGAATGTCTAACTTATCTTTAACCCGCAACGAAATCAATCACAAAGTTAAATCAATAGGAGGAGTTGGAAATAAATTATTGTCCACTTCCCTCCGTTATAGTAAATAGAATATCAGTCAAAATATCAAGCCATTCGACTATTACAATTGCCTCCTCACGTGAACATCCTTAGAAAAGTACAGCGACGGTCATCTGCGGAATCGGAATGCATCTGTTGGGCGACTGCGTGACGGGGCACCAAGTAGGTTAGTGACAACTGACAAGTGTACGTGATAAACAAACCGCGCGGTTCACATTCGACGCGCGTAACGTCGCCGCCGGGCAGGGAGGGGGTGGGGGAGTGTTGAGGAGGCGGAGGGGGAGGTACGCGTGACTCAGCCGCGATAGTGCGGCGCTCGGTCGCCGCCGCCGCGCCGAGTGCCGGCCACGCGCGCCTCTCAGGCTGTCGCACGCTGATGAGCGGAGAGGGTAGATGGTAGCGATTACCGGCTATTGGGATTAGATTGAATGATGAAATACATTGACCAATTCAATAAAAAGAAAAAGATAATGAATGTAGCAACTACTATCCGACTAAACGTCGAAACATAAAGCTAATGCTATTTTGCACTAATTTTACACTTATATTAAACTCACAATATTTCTCATCATCATACTCAGACATGCGGTTTCCTCTGCCGAGTATGGCCTCTCCTAAGGATTTCCATTATGATCTGTCTTCAAGCAGTGACTTTCTGCAACCTTTGTTAGCCCTATATTTATTTATTTTTAGCAAGACAATTTATAACAAGATCTCCATTACCTTCAACTATGTTTATGACTGCTGGGTGTATTTATCTTATTTATATATTTATTTTGTATTTATATCTAAAAAAGCACACCAAAACAGTTATTGACGACATAACTACTAGTTTTCCATACTTTCTCGCTTACCGTTTGACACCACAAACGCTATCGACACGCTACCATGGACGCACCCGGGTCCATCTGCACAACGTCCACAGTAAAAAACTGTGTTGCGCAGCTGCAGACGTGCGCATTGCGGCCGGCGACCAGCGACCAGATGAGGAAAGAGGATACCGCCTAATGAGCGGTTTCATAACAACCTACACATGATGCATTCACTGTTTACTACCACGCGGGTTTTACCAAACCAATAACCATCCATATGTTCATGCTTGTGTCCACGAAGAGTGGGTAAAGGTGTACCCTAACATGGAAGTCAGCTCCGCCTCTTCGACGTATACAAACACTTTCTGATCCGTGCCTATTTGTATCTCTGAATGAAAGTGGACTGTGATGTGTCGATACAAACGATTGTCATCTACTTTAGTGCAGCTTGTGAGTATAATTGCTTTACCAACTCATGTCAAAACAAGGACATAGAACACGAGCTCACATCTATAAAGATGGAGAAACCTACAAAGGACCACAATTACTTAATGAATTTAAATATAAACACATGGGCTTACTACAGTAAACGTCGGAAATCAAACTACAATCGAATGTCAAAGTCCGTAAACAAAACAACCGGAATAAACAAAAATAACGTAAACAAAGTAAACAAGACTTCAATAGCGGCTACCGATTGCTTCAGGCTGGCCAGTTAACAATAATATTTTGCGAGGCTTTATGCGAATTAGTTGATAATTTCCACCGAACCTTTAAAGCAAGTAATCCTGGGAACGGCGGGCCGAAGTTCCGAGAACAGCCTTTCAGAGCACTGCCCGGGGCGGCCGAGCCAAATTACTAGGCGAAGCTATCCTTTACCACGAAACTACCGGAAACTAAATTACAACAGCCAGAACGCATGGCGCTGGATTCCTTGCTTAAATATCTCACGTTTATAGAAAGTAAGGGATTGCTACTTGGTAAGTAGTACTTAAATACGTAAGTTTTCTGGGTGTTATTCTCATGTCGAGTGGACCTCTATAGATTCTTTCAAAACTTAAGTTAGATGTGTGTGTGACTGGAGCCTACTTTCGCCTAAGTACTCCATTCCTAAATAAATACTATTCCGCCCTTATACCTGTTAATGCAATTTCTATAAGCCAGAATCGACAGAACGTTTCTAAACATCGAGCTAAAGTTCAGCGATTTACTAGAAACGTCCTACTTTTCTAACCTGCGACGAAATTATTCAATATTTTTCAGCTTTAAATTCAGGTTTAAAATCACTAATAATCTATTCGTATACTTAGTAAATTTTGACAATATTAAAGTTATCATAATTGTGGTATTAATGTAATGTCATCGTAAATATAATCCAGTGGAGGGTAGTTTGTCGCTTGCCTCCGCTGGGTATGTCATTTTGTATGGAGTCTCGCGTGCGCTTCGCGACGCATGGCGCGTGCTCCGCCGCCGAGTTGGATATTCGCTTAATTCGTTTGTTTATCGTGGAATATCTGGTATAAAGTGTGTATAGCTACCTCCGTCGTCGGCGCCGAACGTCCAGCTTCGAGAACGGGAATCCGGTGAGTTGGCATGACGTATACCTTTCGCCTGGATTATTATGTTCGCTTTCGTATTTCTCTTTTATGCGTATTTCGCGAAGTGTGTATAGAACTGTAATAGTAAAATTAATAGGAGCTGGAAATTTTATTTTTATTTATTTTATTATATAAAGTAAGAAAGTATTGTCCACTCCCTCCGTAGCAAACCAGGAGACAAATAATGATAATACCTAAAGAAGTAGAAAGGTAATAACCTTGGATAACAAGATTTTTACAATAGAATTTACTAAGTTATCCTTCAGTATATCTTATAACTTCAACTTGTACGTAGAGAATAAACTTGTGTTGTAAGATTCCGAGATCCCGTGGTAATACAAACGAAACCTGAAACTTGACGCACCTTCAACGAAGGTTGCTTTAAGTACATCTAACTACAGAAAACGGAGAGCTATTGAACCAAGACTTCACTCGAACAAATAGGATACCAGTAATTCTGTTAATTGGACATCTGGCGCGTTTCGAAATAATACGAATAGGTACACCTATGATATGTTATACGAGTATGAATAGGGAATACGCGTTCAAATTCCAAAAATCAAATCTATTTCATCAAAATTTCGATCAGCGTCCTACGTATTGTCAGTTCAGTGCGTCCCCTACTAGGCTATAACGCACTACTACAATAGTCCACACGTACAGAACAGCGTCATAAGATTTTTCTTCTCTAAAAATATAAAAAAAATTCAAAAACTGATCTTTATAAAGGAGCACACACAACGTGTTAAGAGTAAGCCGCGGGCGGCAGTCAGCGGACACACTAATACAATATAAAACTTCGAAACTTATGGCCAGCGAAGTGCCAGCTGCGCTTTCACCACCTATCACAAAACACGATCAAAATTCCACACTCAGCATCCATCGAAGAGTTTTCACAGCACTGTTTAAAAGCTCAGTATAAAACCAGCAATGTACATCGTTAGAAAGTAAAAGTTGGGCGGTGCGTCAACGGCGGCGGAGTGGACCGTGATGAACCCACGCGGAACTCGCAGCAAATGCGGCGGAATAATTCTTTTAGAGATTTGTCCTGTGTAATGTGTAGGGCTATTATCGGGCACGCCGCGCCGCGTCCGAGTGCTGCCTTTATTTGCGCGGGAATGTGTTGAGATGACGTCATGGTTTGTACGGAACGGGATTTAATGAAATGATGTACAAGATTGGAGAACGTCTGTAATGTATATTGATCGAATTCTGTGAGCCGAGTTTTAACTATATGCCAATGCTTTTGCCAATGTTATGGACAATTATTTGTTTCCAACTCCTATTTGCTTTTTCTTTCTGATTAATTTCGATGCGGGTTAGTACAAGCTAGTGTCCCTAAGAGACTCGCCGAGCTCCGGAGCTCGGTGCCAATTTTTTAAGTGCCGCTAGTGATCCTGGCTGACAGAAGTTGCAGTGATGGGTGTGTGGGTGGGAAAGTCTCTATGCCAATGTTAAGCTTCATGTTTATTGTTCATATAGGATTCTAATCACTCGAAATGTTGCAGAAAGTAATGATATTATATTTGTCTCCTCCTTTCCTACTTATTGGGTCATTATTTCAAACGGATATCACTTATTAAAAAACATTTACACCTTCATCGTACCGTGCCTTGCATGAGCGCCTTGCCAACCTTGGCCTAACTCCTATCAATCGAACTCTATCGTAGAGGAGTCCCGTGCTTAGCAGTGGGAGTTATGGACAGACACAATACACAGTTCAGTATAACATAATATCCAGGACAACTTCTCTCGGGATGACTTTCATCACGCATTAATCATTATATGCCCAGACAGCGAGATAATCACCAAGTTGCGTAAAGTGTGAAGATAGCGCGGTGCTCGGCGTGTCGCGGCGGCTCATTTCTTTGCACGCCATTGTGAAACAAATAGAAAGGTGCGCTCGCGGACGCTGTTTAGTACTTACAACTTAGATAATTGTCGTGTGACCTGAATTTACTTGGTGTTGCATATTTTGCACATATAGTCTGGCGCGGCTTTCCTCTCTATCGAACTTTCGGTGTTAAAGAGGTCGCATTTTCAGCAATAGGCGATTATGTGTCGATACAGTTACAATTAAGTGTTGTAGCCCTAATTTACCCACTATTCTGCAAGTTTTTTACTATTATATTTATTATAAGCTCGCTATTTTAGTTAGAATGAACCTATTAACACGTCGACCACAAATAAAAGACATATCTCATATGAGATTTTACCGAAAAGCTCACAAATTCCCCGACACAGGAATCAAAACCTTTACCTAATATATGTAAGAAACCGTCAAGATAAAGTATGAAAGCACGTATGCAATGTGTTTAATGACGTTAACTCACGCAGTTTCGACCAATCTGCTTTGACGCAGGTCGTCCGGTTGTTAAATGATGTCTCGAAGGTTTATTTGTTGTGCACTGTCGAATAGTTTGGAAATATCAATATTCTCACTTATTTATTTCGACTATACATATTCTCACTTGTCGGTAGTAGAGTTGGCCAAAATGTTGGATCCAATGTTGGTCTTATGGTATCTTATGGCATGGTCAGGCAACCGCCTAGACCGACCGATAGAGGGCACATTAGAGGACGGTGAAAGCTCGCCTCGGGCGTATAGATTCTACAATCACTCTTAGTTGAGTGTTTTACTGGCTGCATATTTTTTATGAAGCTGTTCACTCTGACCCCGTTTTTTTGTCGGATTTGACAGGTACTGTCGCGTCTTTTGTCAAATTAAAGTTGTACCTGAAAATCTGCCTCGCGTACAAGTTATACGAAACAGTCCACATACTCGTTTTTACCCGTTCGCTGATCGAACCTGGGCCCTAGAACGCAGGGAGTCAACTTCTAACCACAGTGCCAAATATTGCCTCCAAAAGGCAAAGGGAATTAATAACCTACAACAGGGCCAGTATTCTTTAAAATCCGTAAATACCCCCTATCTTAAAACGTAAACAGACGCCTTTACGTACTTTCTGTTCATATAGGTAGATGTTGTTTACCAGCAATAACAATTCGTATTCGACCTTGCCATCCAAATTACTCAGTCACGAAGTTCACGTGCAAAGTTCAATAACCTTTGATTTGATATCTCACTGATTACACGCATTTCGCTGTAAAATGCATTAGATTCAGATTTTGGAGTCCCGCTATATCACAAACCAAGTTAGAAGACACATTAATACCGTTTACCGTTTAATAATCTTGAACAAGCATTGCTATTTCCAAGTACAGTAATTCTAAAAATAAGTGACCATTTTCAAATAAAACAATTGTAGTGCGAGCAGCTGATCTCAAGTCTACTCCACCGGTACACTAACACGTATATAAAATCTTTTCAAACACGAAACATCTCACTAAACTGTTGACTGCGGCAATTGTTTACTCTATCAAGGGGAAATAACACTTATTACTGCAGGATTAAAGTGTACAATACAATAAAGACGTGAAATGGCAATGATAATAACAACAGAGCAAAGAAACGTCCGATTTAAAGTGACCCTCCCCGCCCTTCCGATTGTTCCGGGCGCGGAGCTATCAAGGGAAGTGGTTTCAAGTATCGAGCTCAATTTACACTGGTCGTTTTATTGAGTTGCGTCGCAAACTTTTGTAGATATTGAAACGAATGGCGCCACCTGTTGATCACGGTTTGAAACTTTGTTGATGGCCCTTTATATTGACCCAATGAACACTGTTAGACAATAAAATTATTGCCGCCGAAGATTTTATGTGTCTGCGGATAATCTGGACAACTGTAATTCAATTGTTTCTTGTATTGCTTTCTTTTTATTTTTAGTGGGTATTAGGTTGTGGGTATACTATGATATCGTATATGATGTGTATTATAATACTTAGAAATTAGAATAAAAACAAGAGGAGTTATATTTACGCTTGGATCTTTGAGAAGAATTAAATGAATTTCCACGGTATATAAGTCCGCCAACCCGCACTAGGCCAGTGTGGTGGACTATATGGCCTAACTACTCTCAATCGATTCTCTTGATTGTAGAGTAGGCCCGTCCCCTGCAGTGGGACGTATATGGGCTGATACAATACAATACAAAAACAATATACGAATGTTATACATTGAAATAGAACTAATTTAACGGATTATATCGCAGATGTTTTATATCTATCGTGATTTTGTTCGAATTTCCCAACTTTTCGAAGATTTCCCAGGTTTCGTGGTCACGGGGCGGACCGAGGTGTTACTTGTTAGTCATCCACACAAAATTCGTAAAATTAACTTTATTTCTATTACATAATACTCACTGTATTCACGTGTATCATTCAGGTCTTTCCCATTACTCAGTAGCATAATACATTACGTCACATTCTAAGCCATGACGTCATTAATCCGTTGCATATTAACCGTAATTACGAGTAACAAGCCAATAGGCAGTTAAAAGTGAATAGTTATTGTAGTTATACTTTAACTTATGACTTGTGCGTATGGATGGGTCATTATCTTTTATGAGAATACGTCTTTATACGCTGTTGTATTATCTCGGTTCTAAAGATGATAATAGTGGACATAATTTTGAATCTAATGTCGAGCAGACATGTTTCGAAGTTTGATTATTGTGCCTTATAGGAGAAGAGTAAAGAAGTAATTAAGCAAGAAGCAATTGTGTCGAGAGTTGAATGATACTCTCGGCAGTCGACGTTTTGCGTTTCGTTTTGCTGCGTTTAAGATGTGGTTGGCAATGAAAAGTGCGATAGATTATGTTTCGGGCCTGGCTCTGGCCTCTGGGTAATGTGAGAATCGAAAAACTGCTCGTAGTTTTATCCGCATCACACACGTATGTTACTGTAGAATTTTTATGACTGTTGGGTGAATTATTTTGGATTACCACAAAATGATATAGCAGGCAGTGGCTTGGCTGTACCCTTAGAATTTCCGTGTCCAAAACCGCTACCCCATCTCAACCTATGTGTGTAGGAAGCTTTATACAGGCGTTTGACGCACTAAGCAGCCTACAAGAGCAAAGCCTGTAATTTGACACAAACATTGAATCGATACCGTGGGCCGTGCCGCTCGGAATCAAACGGGCGAATGGCTCGCAGCGAAATTAGAACTGGTGTACGTGCGTTCCTTTGAGCGCCATTTGCGACAGAAAGCAAGGCAAGCAAAGGGGAGCTTATTACGCTCGCCGCCGCTTTATGGGCGCCGGACCCGGGTCAGCGGGGTTTTTTGTCGTGGCACGTACTGCGGGGGTGGGAGGGGTGAGCCACCCCCGCGAGCATCACGCGCGACTTGAGATAGGGGTGGCTGCGCCGCTCGAGCCGTGCGTTGTAGGGACGCGACGCAAGTGGAATTTTTGCTTAGTGTCTTGATATCTAGATAAGTTAAAAGTTTAGAATGATACAGTTATGTTATAGGAAAATGATTGGGACAAAATTCAATATTAGCTTTTTGAGATGTGAAGATTGGATGACCGTTTAACATTAACTTACTTACTGATAAACATCAAAGCACAGAATTGGACGAAAGCAAATAAACTAGAAGGAAATTTGTTGCTATATAGTGTTTACTTTCCTCCATTAAAATGCTCAGCATTATGCCAAACATTTACACAAATATAATTTTTACAAATAAATCATTAATTGTAGCACGTCAAAACACTGAAGGCACATCACTGGCCGAATCCCCGATCCGCAACCATCGTAGCCTTCATTGTAATACCGCGCCCGAGGTCGCGTCGCGTTGCCATGACGACGTGGCCACCCACCGCCCGCGCCCCCGTCCCAGCTCCTACCGCCCCTCCCTCTCCCCCTGCCGCCACCCCCCCGCGGTCCCTCCCGCCGGCGGCTACCTGCTCTCATTAATATGTACCCGGCCGGACATCGTCTTCCACAAGATAACTTGGAGTAACAAACTTCAGTAGATATCGGTAAATGAAAATTTTATTAACGCAAAATTCAGCGCGTGCCGTGTGGCGACCCTCGCGCCCTTATTCGGCTTGATGAGTTTTTTAAACAGATGTTAATATTGCGAGAAGACTTTCGCTTTCGTGTGGCTGGAGCTTTTATGTACTACACTAGAGTCTGACCAAAGGCAGATTGTTCATGATTTTTTGATTAAAATACCAGCTCAAGCCTTAGGTTATCCAAAGAAAAACATTGGCAATATGTGTCTTATGTCATGTAGCGAAGCCTCGATCTCGACAGTGACCGGAAAGCGCTGGCTTGATGTCCTCAAGAAAGCCACAGACGTTCTTATAACTAAACACGTTGAAGATTGGCGAAGTGGCGGAGTCTATGCAAGGAAGCAGAACTTGGCACCGGCCCTGATAACGCCAGGTAGAACGAACATACTAACTATACCTAATAGTAGATTTGATAGGATAAATACACTCAACAATTACATACTACAATAACTTGTGTCAAAATTATTAGAAACCGATACCCCAAACATATACATAATATGTGCTGATAACACAAATAAATGCCTTGCCCCAAAGACTCCCACTACGACATTGTGCGAATTCGCTGGTCTCGTGCGACTCCCTCCACTCACACAGACCTTTGCCTTAAATTCTGTAAGTCATGGTGATGACACATACATACATATGTACATATATATATCTCGATGATCCGGCCGAATATCCTCGTATATCACAATCATTTCTCCTCTACACCACCCAGGCTGTCAATGAGACGCCAGCGCATCCTAGGTGTGTTTATTTCCTACTAACAGTCACCTCCAATACATCAATATGGTATTCAGGTAAAATTACCCAGTCCATTCACGTTGTACCTAGGGCTCTAGATAATCTATGCGTCTCACGCACTAGTGTCATCAGTTCCTAGTCTTTTCTACTGTTCCTTTTTAGGACTTAATCTTTGGATACTAAGGTAATTATACTGGTATGAAGATTTGACTATAATGAAGTCTAGCGGTATATCTGATAAAGAATGATCCTTCATCGCAATTTTAAAATTTAATTGTTAATTGTATGAGTAATCACTTTATTTACGGTCGTTATCATCGCGTATCCTTTTTTGGTTGCTACAATTATCTTATCTACACGATCAGCTTCAATTATTTCTCACAGCTTGCGAGGCTTGTGGACGAAGAGCCGGTTAATAAACGTAAGGCCGCATGTTTAAGCCGCAACCCAATGTTCCTAATGTTTGCATGATGAAAAATAATTGTTTCGACTGGTCATCTTATACATAAATCCTTTTTTACTGATTCGTTAAGCAAATCAATCAAAATATTTATACGTAGTAACTGACTATTACTTAAACACAAACTTCAAACTTAAAAGATCACAGTAATATACGGCAACCATACTTGCGCAGAACAAATATAAAAAACAAACTTTAAAAATATTTTAAAATATCACGGATGCGGTAGTCGTTGATGTCTTTTACAAAAGAAACGGATTCATATGATAGAGTTTTTTTGCTCCGCGCCTCGCCTACGCTCCATAAATCATATTTTATTATGATTACAATAAAACACGTGTTTATTATGTGATAATTAATTTAATATGCGTTAATTTATTGTAATGTTGTATTTTGTTTATTTACACTTGAATTTAACTGTTGTAAGTCGTTCGAATCATCATTTAGATATGTTTATGACAGGTTTGATAAAATATGAATGAGTTACAATGTGAGCGAAAGCCAATTGAGTGATGTAGCTTAGTAAGTTTATGTGTAAATTGTTTATGTGTGTGAAATTTTCAGTTTTGAACAAACCTTCTTTAAAACATAAAGATTTAAAATAAAAAACTTGTAAGATCATTTTGTAACATACTTGTAGACAAAGTCGTATGTATGTGTTATAGGCAGGCAGAAGATGACTGATAGTTTTGTTAGGTAGTTTAATACTGATTTGGTGTATTATTTGCTTAGATGCGATACTTGGTACGTCACTCAAAATATATCTTAAAGAGTCTTAAAGACAAGAAAAACAGGCAATTTGTTTAATTTTTTTTTATTATTTTAGTGAATGGCGAGACGAGTATGCCATTCGCCTGATGATAAGCGATACGACTGCTCATAGACAGTAGTAAAACCAAACAACACCACGAATTACAAAGCTATGCTTGGCATTCCACTGCGCTCGCCATCCTGAGACAGAAGATGTTACGTCTCATTATGTCCAGTAGTTACTCTGGCTACAATGTGCTTCAAACCAATGTTCAATGTACATTATTGAAAAAATAATTAAATATTATTTTTGGATATAATTTATGAGTAATGGTTTCTTAGATTTACGCGAATGTTACACATTGAAATAAAACTATTTTTACGGATTTTATCGCGATTTGGTTTTATTTTTTTTAACTTAATAATTGAAAATTAAGGGTAGTTTAATTGTAACAGTCACAGAGCGGATGACTAATACCTCAGTCCGTGACCACGAAAGCTGAAAAGCAATCGAAACGTCGGGAAGTTAAAAAATGTAAAAATTAAACCAAATCGCGATAAAATCCGTAAAAATAGTTTTATTTCAATAATTTATGAGGTTAGTCGTAAGCTAAGCAATAGCAATAGTACTATAATATAGTGGTAATTGGGCGCGGAGGTTTCCGATGGTCTCGCGGCTCGGCGCGGCCTATGCGGCGCGGTGCAAGGTACACACACGAACACGCGCCGACCGGCTGCCTAGCGCCCTATGTGGAGGGTGTTATGTCGAAGGGACGCAGAGGGAATTCAATTTAGTTGGTCTTAAAAATTTCTGTAGTTGTATGTTTTGGTGAAGTTAAGTTTAGGACTAATATCAATAGTATCGTCCTATGGCATTGTCTTTGACCTTAAGGAGTGGAATTTGTATAAACCTGTTTTGATAGTATATATATTGTTATATTTTCTATTGTTGTTATAGAAGGGTTAATTCATTAAGGGTTTGGATGCAATTAAAATAATTTAATCAGCAACAAATTTATTTATTGATAATTCCTTCTACATTCCACTGCACGCTACAGTACTCCATGTAAACTATACAAGGAAATAAACTATACAACTATACAATAAACAAAGGAATACTATAATAAATCACTTTGTTCCCTCCTGCAGGACGCGGTCACAGTACGTGCCGCATCTGGGTCGGAATGCGCACGCGGCTGCGTGCCACGTGAAAGCTCGCACCACGGCGTCACCACTCGCCACCACTCACTACCACTCGCCACTCACCACCGACGTAACACGCGCCCAATACCACACACCACAATACATGGCATATCTTACTATAATTATTCTTATAATCGGAATATGACTCAGGGATAGGCATGCTCCTTATTCAGCCTAAGGAAGTCCACTATTGAACATAGGCCTACGTCAAGGATTTTCATATCGAGCTGTTGCAATCGGCCTGCTTACATAGTTGTAAATAGTTGTGTCTTATAATTCACAGTTTAAGCAAACTAATGTATAAGTATTTTTTTCTTTTGCTTACAGTTCCTATTTTGTTGCTTTTAGTTTCTATACGATTTACTTTGTAAGCCACAACTGCTGGTGGAGGAGGACTTATTTCCGCTCAAACGTTCTCAATCACAAGCCCTTTTGATCTGCGAGGCTCCAGAGGTTCACCCACAATCGCCAATATGTAGACTCCCTTCTGGATTTAATTATAAACCTGAGTCACCAAAACTGAGTACAATTTCTCGAAAAGTCTCCAAAGCATGAGTCATTTTAACCATGTGTAGCTCCAGACACCAGACTACCACTCCTCCTATTCAAGTAGCTACCACCATGCAAGTCGTTCGTTTTTATAACAATTGAACATCGTACAAGTGGCACACAAATTGTATAAAAGGCTGAACTTTTTCGCTACTTTAAAAAAAACCGGCAAGCGCAAGAACGCTTCGCGTACCCAGGGTTCTGTGCTTTACAAAAACCCACACAATTTAAAATCATACACACATACCACCCATTTCATTCTGGAAGCTAAAATTGTATTTTATGATAGAGCAAAATTATTATAAAAATATTGAGAGGACGGCTAAGATACGAGAAGAGAGAGAGAATAGAATTCATACGACTATCTTGATTGTGTATTTGAAAAGATGTCTTCAGTACATGAATGAATGTAATCGCAGAAAAAAAATTGAGGAAACCGGTTTTTGGAAATTCTTTAAAATTGTATGTTTATAGATCAATGGGATACTACTCATACAGGGTATTCCCTATAGGTTTTCTAGGGCCGGTAATAAAGTTAAGCTATGTGAATTTAGTAATGGAGGAACCATTTTGCGTACGGACCCCTAAAAATGATGCACTCGTGAATTTTTTCCGCGTGATGTGTCCCTTTTTGGGTGGCAAAAAAGGGACGTTTTGATAAAAGAGCGATGTCTTTTGTTTATTACTTGTTATATTATCTGTAGCCGAAGATAAGGATTGTAAAGGAAAGATAAGGATACAATAAAGTCGTTGCGTCATCGTAAACGCTACGCAATTTATATTGCTACCTATCATTTTGCATTGTTTTGTAATATTGTTCAGGAATACGTAGTGAACATTGAAAACATATCTTTTGTTTGACCTAGGATTTGTTATTAAACATGTAAATTATTTAAAAAAAATCCTATTCCGTAATCCCTATACTTCTGCTACAAATAGTGTTCAATTATTTACAAAATCAAGGGTATAGAAAACGCATAATATTTAACATTATATAAGCGATAATATCGCAGGAATCACTGACACTGGTGTGAAAATAAATAAAAAATAGCTTTGTACAAATAGTTTTTAATCATTATCAACGTGCTATAGCGCTATATTGATGGAGTAAGTAATATACCGTCGAGGGGAGGCCGGGGCTGAGAAGCAACCACTTTGCGTCAGTGTCCGCGCCATGCCGCGTTAATGGCCGTTATTGCGCGGCACACCCAGGGCTGCCAACAGAGGATAGAGCATTAGAAGCCAAGTATAGGAGCTCTGGACAATTAAGCTGTATAATCTGTTGATAAATAATAGTTGATAAACAGCAGTATAGAATCTGTAGATGAAACAGCAGTTATAAGTAGCAATATATAGTATATACAAATATACGTTTTATGGAATTTTGACGTCGGAAAGTAAGAGAGACTTATTGGTTTTGCACCAAATCGCCACCAATATTTTGGCAAATGCAATATTTGTCTCAGTGCAGAGATTTAACCCGCGTCCTAACGTTTCATAGACGGTTTCTTTTCTACTGTGACTTATAATTATCAATGCGAAAGTCCGGGTAATGGCGGAAAATTAAGCAGAAAAACGGACTTTAAGTTCAGCTGTGATAATACTAACTAGGTAGAATAAAAACGAATTTATCTTTCATAAGAAGTCGTATATTTGGTCCATGTAGGCAACATGTATGAGAATCGTGAAGTCCTCGATCCTATTCCTCGTTGGAAAAATAGTCCATGTGAGATTTTTGATTTGAAAAAAAAAATCGAGAGTTGCTTCATACAAATTTATGCTCGACAAATTGGCACAGCGCGGTGGGGCTACCATAATTAATTAGGCGAAGACGTAATCTCTCAGGGATGTTTATGTATTAAGATTAACTAAATGATTGTGCTCATAGTAAGTGAACTAACTGTTACCTAATTAGGGGTCAAATGGAACGATAAAGTGTGCTCGTCTGCTTGCCTTTCACTAAGACCACCGGCGCCTAGCCACTGTTCCTATGTTGTCAACGTCTCATATGTACGCATTTTACTCGCTTTGATAAATAATTTTAATAATAAATAATAGATACACCCAACAGTCACATATATAGTCCTAACCCCACACTAAGATCGAGTGTCGTGGGTATCAGGAACTACGAGAGACTTTTCGGTCTCACAAACACCCAGACACGAAACAAATACCTATGGAATATGGATCACAATTTGTTGTGATATAACGATAAATTTGGCATAAACACAATTATAGATAAAGTAATTTTGCCCATAATACGTTCTACTGTACGGCACCGGCCTCGTCACCAATCGAGTTCGATTTAAGGGGAGGTAAGACCAATGACCATAGTCCAAAAGATGATACTCTCAACTTCTCAAGCAATTATTTCGATGTGGGGATCGAATCCAAAGCTTCTCCTTTCACAAGCGATTCTAGTCCTACGGTGCCAGACGCTAACTTCTCGCCGATTAAGAATTTGTTATTGTTTTTCCTCTGTTTTCTAATAACTTTGGATTGAAGCACATTACTTGCCACTTAGCTTATTAACAGGCTTTATTATACTCCTAGGCCCGATTTTACAATCGAAAAATAAAGCTATCCATCAAATAAGTCATAATAATTGAACATAACACTGACACCAATGAACATTTTTATCAATGAAAGTCTAATTTTTAATTTGCACACGTATATTATTCGACCAGTTATCTTTTACCCCAATAAACGATACCACCATTCAATTTTCCGACACATAAAGACGGTTGGCAAAACTCGGTATGATTTTATCAACCGTTGCATAGCAAATCAAATCTTTCGAATGGGTACCTACTCATTCTACTAGAGACAGTCGGCAACATGATTCACTTTCTCCAGGGATGTTCTTAGTGACGGAGTGTAAAGTAGGTCCCAGACCCCCAGTAGGTTGGGCCGTGGATTCGGCAATTATTGTCCGTCAGCGGGGCGGGGGTGGTGGGAGGCTAAGATGGCCACCGTAATTAATTGGCGCGACGCGAGCCCCGACCGCGCCGCGTCTCGTTCGTAACGCGGTATTGCGCCCGCGTGTAGGGTGGTTGTAATTGCAGGGATTGGGAGACATTTTTTTAATTAATGTGGGTTTTAAGATGTATTTTATAGATGATGTGTTTGAAAGTTGTAATGCATATGAGCGGCAGTGCTTGGTGCGTCGCTTGGCGTCACAATATTTTATGATACAACTTTTCTGTGCCGCGTAGTGTAGCGCCGCTCAAGTGCGTCCGACATTTATAATCCTCAATGGCAGGATCTCGCGATTTTAAAAAAATATATACTTTGCATTAAACTACAGCTCATGGTATAAAGTGTTACGAAGAACGAAAAATCAAATAAATTTGATCATTCCATCATATCATTTTAAATTGCTACACAACACTACCGCTGTTTTTGAACGTGTCATTGTAGAGAAGAAGCAGTGCAAGAAACTACCTCTTGACATAGTTATATGAGAACATCGTTGTTTTACTATTTAATATGCGTACAGATCTAGCTAACATAGAGATTCAACAAATGACGAAATAGGAGTAATCCATTTGTGCAAAATTTGTTTTTATTAATTAAGTAAATTGTGTCTTCGATTTCTCGCTGTCACTCATAGTCGCCCTAACGTCGTCGACCAGCGATCTGGCCGTAAACGTCTCACCCACACGCTCCGGGCGCCCGCTCGCCATTCGCTCTACACACCAACCGTAATATACTCCACCAAGGTCCACTTTACATAGACCCCTAACCACTGCCCTGCGTTCCCCGCGACATACACCAAGAACACACAATCAGCGGGGAGTGGAAGCTCAGCTGACACTGGACAACTACCGATACCGAACTATACCATAGTTTGTCACATGAAGAGTTCTGACCGCTGGTAGACGGGCCCCCGCTGTGGCCCGGTTTATCTGCAGGTGCGGGGGGCGGGGGAGGTCGGGGTACACTGGAAACTGGCTCATACAAATTGCATGGGTGTGAGTGGGCAACGCTGGTGCTTGGACGGCGCGGCGGCTTGTTTAAGCGTGAATACTGTTGCGTAAGGCGGGAAAGTCTGGTTTTAGAGATAAGTTTGACGGGGTTTAGGCATGACGCCGCTGCGGTGATGTTCTATTCTTTGGTGAATAACCTTTGGATGTTGCAGATCTGCGATGGTTCTTTGTACTGCAATTTTGTAGAAAATAAACATTGTTACTCACTCTCAATTATATAGCTCTTGGTAGCTCGGACTAGGCGTCGGAATTATGACCTCACGATTTAAAAAATTAGGACCTTGGCACTGGATCAATACAATACATTTCCATTAGTATTTAAATTTGATCTAATTCGATCTCTTTTGTACTTAAATATATTTTGACTTTGTTTATACAAATTCTCAGGACACAATGTATGTTCCAGTTTACATATTTTTCAATTTATAAACAATTGTAGTTATAAAGTCTCATTATGTTCGCATTTTATTGATATTTTCTCATTCCAATAGTAACATACATAATATTATAATGTAAACTGCGGTATCTGGTTTACACACAATTTATGACATAATATATTTGATTATTGCTGGTGGACTATACGGCCTAACCCTTCTCAATCGTACTTTCGATTGCAGAGGAGGCTCGTGCCCTGCAGTGGGACGTATATGGGCTGATACAGATATTTGATTAGTAGCACGTTCAGAGTTTCACAGGAATCGTCAAAACTTCGTTCGAAGTAGCGCAGTCGAGTCTTGCGGCATATTACCGTCTCCGCCCGCTTTTCCATTGATGCAGGAATATTCCTGGAACGTTTTATTTGAAACTGTAGAAGAATTCAAGTATATTTTTATTTGAGATTTACGGCCTCATTCATAGACAGATTTAAAACCTATTTTAGTCATCGTAAGTTTTGTCTTCTTCGCTCAAACTGAATTCTAAAGTCATTCGAAAGGGACAAAACATTCGATAACTAAAATCTGTCTATGAATAGGGCCGTTAAAGTAATGAGCTGTATTTTACCTTTCGGTGTCTTAATAAGTAGTATATTTTTCAGTTGAAATGATTCGGGCTAATGCTGTCATTTTTTGCAGTTTCACCACTGGTATTTTTTTAAATTATTTGTAAGTGACTTACGGAGGCTTGTCGCGTTTCGTCTACTCTCCGTGTTCATTCGGTTTCGAACAAGACGGCTTACTTACATATGTCTACTGGCAAGAAATAGCTATATCTCACCATTCGTTAGGTATTTGGATTAATTACACTTTTTTACAAAAGGTCGGGGAAACGAGCAAACAGGTCAAAACCTGATGGTGAGTGATCACTGCCGCCATAAACATCCACAACGCTGGCATTATAGATGTGTTGCTGGCCCTTTGAATAGGGAGGGGAGCGAGAAGAGAAAAGGATGGGAAGAGAAAAAGGGTATTAGCCACCATTCTTACCCTAAAATCCATTGTATACACTTTTTCATGCCACTAAGAATATCATGTACTTCTACGATACGTATAGAAACAACAGAGCCATTGAATTATCATTATGACAAAAGAGAATCTTTCGTCAGTGAATTATCTGTTCAAGTTCGTTTGCGCAAACGCGAGTTTGCATCAGTCTCGAATCGAAAATTTTAACGCAATTTGCGCAGTATTTTGCCCACACGCGTTCAAGTATACTGGTGCAAACTCAGACTTGCACAGTTATATCGTTACGTTTGTGGCGGCCATAAGGTAGGACAAAATCTATGTCAGCATAAAACAATTACAATTTTAGCCAGAGCAGCAAACAGACAAACCAGCTGTATTCAATATGAATACTTGTAGGTATTGCACAGCTGCCTGCATCTGAACGCTCGATCACGTTGAGAGAAGCAGCCGCGTCGGGAACAGATGTCTAAACCAACCAACGTCCACGTCTCGGGAGATGCAACGCCTCAATTTAATACTAATTTATTATATTTCAGTCATTGTTTGTTCATATTTTTGAGTGATTAGCGAACTAAGAAGGTTCTGTGTTGTGTGCGAGTTTCCAACATGTATGTTTGTACTGGCAAGATTGTTTTTATTGCAGCGATTGGCGAAACTAGCATGCAATTCACATAATGGTAAAGATATGATCGAATATCTGTGGGCCTCACAATCATTTGTGTTTGTGCGGGGATCGAACCCGCGGCGTCTCGTTTCAAATCCGGCGTCTAGCCAACTGCGCCACCGAGGCTGTCAAATGTATGGATGTTGTTTTTGCATGTGTAGTGTGTATTGTGTACGTATTTTATCAGTTTTTTATTCTCCGTGTGTATGTGCGTAGTCTCCGCTAGTTATAGTTGTCTCGGATCCCGGCATGCCGCCGCGAGCCCGCAGCCGCTCCAGCGCGCTGCATTCCGTCTAACGGCGGAATGTTTTGGCACGCTCACCTCGTGTACAGGACGATTGATTCTACCATTACACACATTTTAAATATGCGTCAAAATGTACCAGTGTGATGGATGGCCTAAGCCCACTCATTCGAACTATTGGATGTAGAGCAGAACCCCTTCTCAGCAATTATAAGCGGTTACAGTACTTAAGAACAATATCCATATTATATATTTTTATTTTAAATGTATTTAAAATGGTTTCTTAGATTTACGCGAATGTTACACATTGAAATAAAACTATACGGATTTTATTGGTTAAATTTTTGGTGAGCTCCTTCTGCGAAGATCGGATCGCAAATACTAGTTAACTTTTTAAATTAACTTTTTAATTTAATAATTGTAAATTAAGGGTAGTTAAATTGTAACAGTCACTGAGCAGATGACTAATACCTCAGTCCGCCCAATGACCACGAAAGCTGTAAAGTAATCGAAACGTCGGAAAGTTAAAAAATGTAAAAGGAGATGGTCCAGAAATGTATGGACCTTGGGCCATAGTGCTGTACAGTACATGAAATATAGTTCTTGAAATTGGCTTTCGATTTCCGTATTAATTACTGTTATGCGTTGCTTATTAACATTATATAAAAATAAATATCAAGCCAAGAACAGCAACACTACAAGCAATATGGCGACAATAACGGCCATATTGTTTTGGAATTGTAGCATGTCAAACACTTTCGTTCTTTAACTGAAATCATGAAATATAAATATAATAATAAAAGTGACGCTTTTAACAACGTATATCATCTTTATATGGACTATAGCATCAACAGATAAATATATAGAAAACAATTATAATTAGTAGCTGGTTTTTAAAAATAAGACATACATATATTCAAGTTAAAGATAATGGGTTTGCGCATTTTTGAACGAAATGACAATTAGTTATTAGGCATCATGGAGGACAGATTATCGAAGAAAATATTGCTTCTGTACTAAAACAATCACATTTTTGTATAAAGCCCCCCGTTGTTCAAGAAATGTAAATGTATTTTATTTGAATTCCAATTTTTTTTCTAGTATTTGTACTAGACGTACACAATATGGCCCAAAATAAAACATCTCCTTTAACCAAATCGCGATAAAATCCGTAAAAAATAGTTTTATTTCAATGTGTATTTAAAATATTATTCTAGATTCTAAATTCTAAACTATCAGTTTCTCTTTCGATTAAGTAATTTCTGATACTAGCTGAGGAGACAATTTTCTTACTCTTCATTAAAAAAGCCGTTTTCTCATATAGGTACGTCATAAAGACATCTCGCCATCCATTAACGAACACTTTGATAAAAAAGCTAAAAGAATTTGATATTTAAAAATCTACAACATAACATAACCTAACGAAAAATATAATTACTTTTTGTGTAACTTAAAACAAGACATTACAAAAGCGAACTTTGTGAAACTAGTCCGTTAATTGGAGTTTTTTAACAAAACTTAAAAGTTAACAAGGCATACCCACGCTGTATTATAGTAAAAAGAGAAAATTCTTTTATTACTTCAAAGCTAGGTTTAGTTGTTTAATCCAACTGGGGACTGGAGGTAGGCAACGTGAATTTTGGTAAATCAGAATGTTGTATGCAAATATTTGAGTGTTGCGTTGCTTTGGATGCAAATGGCAACGTGTTACGTGGTTAGTACAGTACTTTATTAGTTGCTTTAGTAAAATAAGAGGTGTTGTTTTTGCCTTTAATCTTTAAACAACACTTGGGAGTCATACATTGCAGAGAGGAAAATAAGCTGTAGCTGAGCTTGTTAAAATCGAAACAATTTAATTACTTGTGGTTTGTACACAGAATTGTGAATGATCAGGTAGAATTTTAGCAACACCACGCAATTTTTTTAATTCAGGTATTTTGACAAAGAGTCTATGTATTAAGTAATTTGTGCAAAAAAGCGAGCACCCTGTGTGCAATACTCGCCGCGCGCCGAGTAAGGAGCCGACCGAATCTCGCCGAAGCGTTATTTAGGTGGTCCGAACTCGACAATAATTGCGGCCCGCGCGTTTGTAGCCGCTCGCCACACGTTTACATAGGATTACATAGTGGGAGCACACCATCTACCAGACATGAGCATACGGTCTGTGGGACTGTGCTATGCCACTTTTGATCTCTTCTATCTGCTGTTATCTGCGCACCCACGCAAACGTAAATGTATAGCTTAAACTTTTACACTATGCAATTTTGATGTACTTTCCAGAAGGTCTGCCTTATGATGACTGTTTTCTTCGTGCTTGCCATTGTGGGATAGTATATTCAGCACCGGATAAACCATGTTTAGCTCATATATTTAGTTTATACTTTTAGTCAATATGTACTTTCTTATTGTCCTGGCATTTTTGTTACTATCCAACAATCTTTCTCCTCCCTCTTTTCTCTCTCTTTCCTTTCATCCATTTTCAAAAAGAGCGCGTTGCTCTTTCGACATTAGGTGTCATCTTACATAAAAATCATTTATTTGGAACTTTCTAGAAGTCTTTCTAAACAGTATTTTAATCAGATTAACGTATGCCTATACTTAAAAATTACCATACACCAGCAAATATCCTATTTAACCCGGATCAAAGTTCAAACAATTTACTAATGAGTGTTTTTTATGTTCTTTCCAATGCGTTAATTATCGAAACTGTTACGTTAGTAATCTCCTGTGTGCTTGTAAATGTTTTTCTCACCGGTTTTTCTTACGGAATAAATGTTATTTTAGGTTTAAAGATTCATTAGATTTTTTCCTATTTATTTTTTTGTTTGTTAAGACGTGTCGTCCTATTGAAATATACTAATGTGCGTCGCATGTAGGAGTAAAGGGAGATTCTGGGTACGATTATTATGGTAGTTAATTAATTTTGCGTGGATTGTTTGTTTGGAAAATAGGATTTTGGATTTTCAAGTACCAAACAGACGACTAATTGTAGAATCAATATTGAAATAATCCTGTAGCATGTATTTTTTTGCTGAAGCTGATCTTTCATCGAATGTCAGAAACTATGAAAATCTCTCGTTTCTCATATTATAAACTATTACCACGGTACCTAGATATTTAAAGTAATTTAAGCTAGGATTTTATGAAAAAAATACCATTGTTTCGTTCTAAAATAAAGGGTTATTGTGTGAAGAATAATAAGGTTAGTTGATAAGAGTTTGGCGCGGTTATTTTGACGCCGCGCCGAGCCGGATGCACGCATGCACGCGGATAATTAAGGTCGCGGAGTCTGCTGCGAAAATATTCGGATAATAGGGCGGTTTGTTTTTTTAAGTTTCTTCAAAATCTAAAAATGTGGAAATTTGTAAATCCGTTAAAAATGTACATAAAATAATATGTTTCCGACTATGCTACCGCTTTTTTGGAACTGAGATATTAAACTGTTATTTTACGCCGGTTTTCTATACAATACCACTTACCGATTGGTCTTATTCAATACTACAAGGATTCTAGGGAATTTTCACTACCAATAATACAAAGTAGCGGGTATAACATGTATGTATTATTTCCTCAAACAAAGCCAAATAAATCATTATTGGCGTAAAGCGAACAATACGAACATAACGTGTGCATTTGCGTTTATTTATACATTTCTGACGTACACGATGTAACTGTGCGCTAATTATGACGTCACATTACTAACTTCTTGCCAGTGCGTTGTTTTCACGTCAGAGGTAATTTCGCTGTACATTATGGTACATAAAATAAATAATAAGTATCTATAATAATTTATTTTTATTTTTATAGCTTTGTGTTACCATTGTAATAAAAACAAATGAAAATAAATCAATAAAAGCAGTCTATTCGTAATATTGTCAGAAAAATATTGATAAAATTTGCCGCCTCATGTGTGCCGTCTTTACTATAATCCTAGGTCCTTTAAGCGGGGCGTGAAGAAGCAATTAACACGCCGCACCGGCACATTTGTGTCGAATGACAAGAGATAAACTCGTTTATCAGATTTTGCAGATAATCTATCTGGATTGCTCTGCATCTACAATTGAATGCAGTGCAGTTATTTTCTTATAAACATTGTCTTCCATTTTCAAAATTCAGATTTTGAACAACCGAACGTGATTGGATATTTTTGTCTGCTCGAATTTTGAAATTGGAACACATGCTTTCCATTGCTAATATTTATCTTCGGTTCGAGCTTAAAATTCACGATCGCGTCCCAACTACGGGGGTTCTGATTAAGAAGAATCTATATACGTATTTGTATGTAAATGAGTAAAAATTAGCTGCAGGAGACGGTATCTGGCGCTGGAGTGTCGCGAGCGCCGCACCTTCCACAGATAAGGTGCCAAGAGTCAAAATAGACGAGCGCGCGACAACGCCCCTAATATTAACTCTCGATTGCTTCTCACGTGATCGTAAATTTCATTATCAGTAAAAATAATTTTATGCTTGCATACTAAATAGTCAAATTGTACAACCTAGAGTACACGACAACTTGATTGCTGTAAAGTATGAAATGTCGAAATACGTTCGTTCCACTTATGGCTTGAAATTATGTTCATTTATGTTCATTAATGTAGGAATACATGTACGATTGCTCATTTTATTTCGTCATCATCATAATCAGCCCGTTGCAGGGTACTGCTGGACATAGGCCTCTTCCAAGGTACGCCACAGAGCCTGGTCATTTTATTAAGTGATATTTCATTTGGTGCCAGTGTGTGGTTTCCCGTTTAATTTCCTAAATATTGCATCTTTGATTTCCCTCATAAGCTATATATGTTAGTCTATCAGTTGTGTCTTAACCAACTCTGAGATCACAGCAAAATTTAAATTTAAATAAATAAAGATTGATTTAGTTTGCAATAGTTATTGTTATTTTTTTCAAATACTCTATCCGAACTAACTCGCAGCGTGCATTCCATGCAAAATCCATAACACATGAACAAATGCGAGTACTCAGTGAGTTTGCGTGATACGTGCCCTGTTTCCTCATTACGGGCAGAATTCCTTGCCGGCCCGCTATAAACCCGGCTCCTAGCGCGCCGAATGTAAAATGGGACCCGTTTTATGTACGACGCTTCTTTGATGGCCTTTTAAACAGCGCTGCGGAGCTCGGACGGTGTGCGCTAAGCTTTATACTCCGCTGTCCAGTTATATAGCGGTGCGTGGTGTCGCATCCACTACATTTCACATACCTTTTTTATTTGGTCGTATATTATTCACTCCGGTACGGGATTCTAAACATCGAACTTTGTGTTCCACTAATAAACGGGCGAATTGTATTGACATTTCACGTGGGAAACGGTTTACGTTTGCAGTCCGGATAAATTGAATTGTCCTTTTATTTGGCGAGGTCCTTGAGATCTGGTTGAGTTGTGGAAAGTGTCACACCTGCCAATTTTTCGTGGATATTTCTCGTTGCTACTTTGCTCATGTTTCTTTACCGTTTAAGGGTGCGATAATTGTGATAATTAGCGCGGCTATTAAAGACATATTAATTAATCATAGTGCTCTGAACATACACCGCATAATTACGTGGAATTATAGATGCACAGGTCCTTAAGTTGAGGGAGACCTTTGCCCAGCAGTGGGACAATATAGGTTCATAAAAAAGGTCCTTAAATATGAAACTTTTGAGAAACGGATAGAGAATGGTAAGCGAGTCTGACCTTAGCAGCTCTCACCAGAAAATTATGCTGTAGCTCATTACAGCTTCACTGCCAACGTCAGCTTCACCCGAATGCTACCTCTATCTCACAGAAAATCGATTTGAGCTTTTCTGTTGAATTTCATTCAGTGAGTGACATTGGCGGATATTTACACATGGCGGTAGGATATTCATATTCGCCCAGTAGGTTCCTCTATGATTCGAAACGATGTTCGAATGTTCTAACGTCGTACGTAAAACTGTAAGAATGTGCCTAGGTACTCCACAAAATGTTCGAATCCTCTATCGTATAGTAACCATAGACTAAGTTCGGAGTGAATGATAAGTGTCTTCAGGAAAAGTATGGATTTTTAGAAGTGGATATCTTATAACTTCGGAGGTCGAAAGTTCGTCGTCGAACATTCGAACTTCGTTTCGGATCGGAGCAAACCCCTGGTAGAGATCGTTGTAAAACCATTGTTCTGGATCAAGCCTATGCATATCCGTTTTCGAGAAGCCGGGTATGATTGAGTCAATATTTTTGACTCCATTACACTTACTAAGACATTATAGTGACTTTGTCGTGTATAAAACTATTTGCCACATTTTAGCAGGGTTGTTCAGTAATTAGCATTGCGTTATTTTCGTCAGGTGTTGTTGTCTGTGTGACGCAGCACGTGAGTTCGTTCACTTGTTCCTAGAAAAAATGCGGTAAATATACTGTATGAATACAAATAAACAAACGTTTTTATCGTATTTTAGTGCGTGTGCGATTTAAAAAGTTAAATAGTATGGATTTTCCGGAACTGCGTGTTGAAGCCACTAGCCTGGAGCTCAAAGTTCAAGGTCATGCTCCTGCCATCATATACTACGAGTAGTATTGTTTTTGTTTAGTTAAATACTAAAATGTTACCGATGACAATATATAGAAGCTTTTATGTATGTATCTATGATTGAGGACGGTTGTTACAAAAGTAACATTTATTTGTTATTTGACAATATTTTACGTGTATGTGTATAATGATTAATGCCCGGTCTGAGCCCGCCACGCTCCGAGTGTATAATTCAAGTGTGCGCGCTCGCGTGTTTCCTCCGAGCCTCAATTATTCGCCGCCGACCGATACGTCAGGAGGGCGATCACTCCCACGCGACACGTTTCGGCCCCTCCGCTGTTGTGCTTTACCTGCCAAACTAAACAAACGCGACTCGAGGGGGCCAAGGAGGGGGCGGACCTCCCCAGAGTTATCGAACCGCGGCCACGCGACCGCAGCCGCTCCTGGTGACGACCCGCCACCCGGCTCTATACGTCTGTCTGAGGAATACGAGAATATCCGCCGCCGAGTCTGACCGCCGGCCCTGCCCGGCTCCAGCAAAACTTCGGCGGTTAGTTTTTGCGCGGGCGGCGCCTGGGGGCTCGCGTGTCGCGGCCCTCGCCTCCGCGCCGTTCCTCGCGATATAATCAAACAATGAGTACGAGCGCGCCGATAACACACTCCAGTAAAAAACCACTCGACGCGACCGAATCGATGACCGAAGCTTTATTTCAACTTTATCGTTTTTGCGCCGTCCGCCGGCCGCGCCGTCTATGTTCGCCGAAAGCCAGTAAGTATGTAAATTACGGTCGCGAGCGGCGGTCCTCGGTTGCCCACTTATCTATTCAAATTCGGCTCCGGGTGCCGGGTTGCGTCGCCGGCCCACGCTAATCAAAATCCGATCAGCCATTAAGTCCTCCCGCTATCTGCGCTTAGTTTACGAGCGGGCCGGAGGGCGGCGCGGGGGCGGCGGCGGGCGGGGGCGGCAGTCGTGATCACTTATTTATGTGGCGGGGGCTCGCTCGGCGACTGAAAAACTACCCTCGCGTCGTCGGTGCGGCGCGGCGCGGCTCCCGGCGAGCGGCGAGGCACGCGAGATGCGCGCCCATAAACCCGACGCCGCTTTGTAATCAACCGTGCCGCGCTTTTTATGAGTCCGCCTTTTGCACTCACTGCGCGGGATAAATTTAACCCGCCATCTGATATTGAGGCGCATAAAGTTTTATGCGCGCTGCGTGGCTGCGGCACACGGCTTACCTGTCGCGATAGAGCTTCGTTGAGCGACTTGCATCTAATCCATAATACACTTATAAAACAATGAATAATTGACCCGTTTTCCTCCCCGACAGTCCTGTGAGCTGCTCCTGTTTATCTTGCGGTTATTGCTAACGGGCGAGGAGTGACGTTACGTTGAGTAGGCAATATTACTCGTAAGAGGATTTATAAACCTCTTACGAGAGGAGATAACAACTTACGACTGTTTTGATGATTGGATGAAACTGTTGCGCCGAGTTTTTGTTGTAATATTTGTTTTTTTATACTTTCTGCCTGCGTTGGGCTGTGCGCGGAACGCAAGCTGCAACGAAAGGTTGCGGATTCGATTCTTGAGCCAAGATATTTTTGTTTTAGGTCCATACCAATGTGCTAACATCTAGGTGTAAGGAACCATAAAACAGGTACCTCGTTATTTTTCATACCCCATACTACATAAAATGGTTATTTAACTGTAAGGTCTGGATTATGCGTAATTGTTGGACGCATTTATTAATTTATTATCTGTGTCTTATTTGTACGACTAATATTTTCTGTATACTGCAAAACAACTCGATAAACAATTTTGTTGTGACTACGTAGCATGACCTTGAACCAGAAACTGAAATTTATCTAGTCTTTCTGTATTTATTTTAGGCAAAATCAAAAATAAAGATATACCGTTGCCTTTTTCTCACGGAAATCCTACAGTATCTGAGTATCTATTAGTTTTTCTCGTGTTTAGTTATTAAATGATGGTGTAGGATTACCAAAGGACTCATCACTCTCGAATGAAGGTATACACTGATCAAAGATCTCACAAAATTACATTCCAGAAAGAAACAAAGCTAATAAAGGGGCCATGTCTGCCTTGTCTACGCATTTCTTCAAGCTGCGGTAGCTTTAACTACGGCATCTCTTTGTATTCATCTCGCACTTTTTCATTCGTATATAGTTCACAGTTCATGGAGACCGGTCTATTGTTTCTATGTCTATATCTATGGACAACTGTCTGAGTACAGATTTACACGTGGACGTGTTTCGTGGCCTGCAGTGCGTGGTGCCAAATAATTCGCGTCATGGGCAACATATCATGAACGAGTCTATCTTTCACGTGTGTTCCATGAGCGTTTTTTTATATTATAGAGGCAACGATGGTGAGTGATCACTGCCGCCCATGAACATTTGCAACACCATAGGGCATGGAGATGCGTCGCCGGCCTTGGAGGTGTGAATACGCTCGTTTTTTAAACGTCGCCAGGTCGCGTTTTCATACATAGCTGATTTGATAAACGCCTATAGCTGTACAGATGTGGGGATTATGATCAAAAGTAGCAATCCTTTTACAGACTCCATCTTATCTGGAATCGTTATTTTCAAAAAGTAGTTATGTCTTCCTGGCCTGCATTCTTTATGACCTGAGACTTTTCAGTATTGGTGTTCATGGAAAACATTAGTTATCTACATTACCCCGCTGATAAGCAAGTTAAAGTGATAATGGGCAGAGTATACCACAGAAATGTGATGGCCAATGATTCTCGAAAAGGTCCAGTGGTGAATAAAATTCCTTCATTAAAGCCCAAGAATTTCTTGCTAAATGTATAAGGTTATTTTTTACTCTATCTTATGTGTTAAAAGAACATGGATAGATATGATTCGCCTCGCTGCCTCCTAAGCATTATTTACCTTGCTCTTTATAATGTTGTTATACAAATCACATGCTTTAAAGTACTGCATCGGTGGTGCATTGTACTACGGTATGATTGCAAAGGTATGGTCTCGGGTTCGAATCCCGGATCGGGCAAAGTGATATTGGATTTTTCTGTTCATTATCAGCCCGGAGTCTGGAATTTGATCCCGATGGCGATAGGCTCGCCCCCTATCACATTGTTGACGGAAAATACAAGGCGAAACGTTGGAGTCTGCTTACCCCTTCTGGGAAAAAGGCGTGAGTTTATGTATGTATGCTTTAAAATACATTACTAAGTATATAGCCCCGGCTGCCTGGTAAGCTTTATATGCCTCGACAAGTGTAGGCAATATGTGGTATGGCGGTATTTTTTACGTAGATCGATGGCGCGCCGCCGACGCCACCTGCGCCCCGCCTCTTCTATCGGACATAATGGATTCAATTTTGTTACATTTTTAAATTGAGTACGGTGCGGTTTGTTTAATCTAGTAATCATGTGGGAAATCATGTTAAATTAAACTGTTTTGTTAACTTTTTTTCTGTTGTGGAGTATGTTCGGACGTGGACTTGGGGTGACTTGGGTTTAAATAGTATTAGTAAGTACTTTGTAGTAGTATGGCAATCATTTTACTCCTAAAAACAGAACTGTTTCTTCATCACAGGATAGAAACCCAGGACACATAGGTATCATGTATTGATGCTAATTACCACGTCATTTGCCCATGAAGAAAAAATATTATGAGGAAACCTGCAAATCATATATGTATATCTTCACAGTAATTTGTATGGTCAAGGCGAAATGTGGGCGTCCTGGTGGCGCCTCTGCCTACCCCTTCTGGGATAAAAGCGTGAGTTTATGTATGTATGTATGAATGTAATTTGTATGGTATGTGAAGTCTTCCATATAGCAACGTGGTGCACTATGGCCTGAGTCATTTTAATCATACTTTCGGGATGGGTCCCGTGCCCAGCAGTGGGCGTAGATGCGCCGATGATATATTACTATAGATAAGGTCAGTCGGATTGAAATAAAGTTATTGGAAGTGACACGTTTCACTATGTCTGCCAAAAAGCGGGCTACAATGTGCGGCTTAGTGACTAAACTGATAAATATAAAATATAGTTTCCTAAAATAACAAAACGACATTTTAATAAGTGAAAGTGTTCTTCAGAAGAAGAAATGTACCTTCGAAGATATAATAATGATAGTTGGTTACAATAAATACACCCAACAGTCGCATACATAGTCCTGACCTCACACTAAGATCGAGTCTTGTGTCATGGGTATCAGAAACTACGAGAGACTTTTTCGGTCTGACAAACACCCAGACCCGAAACAAATACCTGTGGATCACACAAATATTTGTTTCGGTGCGGGGATCGAACCCGTTGCCTCTCGTTTCACAGCCGGCATCTAACCAACTGCGCCTCGGAAGCTGTCAGTAGCTCAGTAGGTATTTTATGGTTTGCAGACACTGCCTCTGAACTAAAATATGGAGTTCTTGCAGAGTATCAGAGCATGAATAGGTACATGATTTTCTTGATGACGTGTTGTGCAAAAACATTGGCATACGTAGGCAGTCGGAAAAAACTGCACAGTTTGACCACCTCAGATGTATAAACAAGGTCACCACGGTCGATATGTTATGCACGTATGCACTGTACATGCTCCGGGCACGAGATGATGGAATGATGGATAAATGAAGAATTACAAAACATACTAAATTAATGATCTAAAAGTAATACATATACCTATGTAAATGCCTCGGTGGCGTATTTTTATTACATTACGATTACAAAGCTGAGATCTTGGGTTTGAATCCCGGGTCGAGCAAAATTATAGTGGATTTTTCTATTCATTATCAGCCCGGAGTCAAGAATTTGTGCCCGATATGGCGATAGGCTCGCCCCCTATAACATAATGGGACGGAACATACAAGGTGAAATGTGGGTTCTGGTAACACCTCTGTCTACCACTTCTGAGAAAAAGCGTGAGTTTATGTATGTAGGTACTACATACTGTGCAGACTGTGTGTGTATAAAATCTTGACGGTCAAAGATAAGAGCGTGGTGTCCGCCGCGCGTGCACCTCGCAATTTACGCGACGTTATCGCCGACGTGAACCCAGGGCTGCCACCTCCTCAGAAATAATTTCATCATCATCGTCATTGTCATTGTGGGGTGAATAAAGTAGTAGTTGAGACTGTCCCGCCCTCACACCCACGACTGCAACTCCTGTAAGCCAGGATCAACAAACATTTTCATGACACCGATCATTGGAGCTCAGCTAGTCTCCGGGAGTAGTAGTTGAGAAGATTTCGTCTGGAAATATAAATATATACACAACAGTCACATACATAGCCCTGGCTCCACACTAAGATTGAGTCTTGTGTCGTGGGTACCATCAACTACGAGAGACTTTTCAGTCTCTCGAACACCCAGACCCGAAACAAATGCCTGTGGTTTACACAAACATTTGTTTCGGTGCGGGATCGAACCCGCAGCCTCTCTTTTCACAAACGGCGTCTAACCAACTGCACCACGGAGCCCGTATGGTGAAGATTATGTGTTCTAGAGACGTCTCTACACAAAAATCATTGGACAATGAATTGTTGTTGAAACTTGATAATCATATGGATTTGTTGATATATTTTCCTAGTTGATTTATCCAACCCACAAATTAAATACTCAGTGGAACGCCAAGCATTGCTTTGTAATTAATGGTGTGGTTCGGTTTTCGACTGTCCATGAGCGGTCGTATCGCTTACCATCAGGCGAATGAGATGCTCGTCTCGCCATTCATCGCAATAAAAAAAACGCAGCTAGTTATAAGAACAAGAGACTTTTCGAAACTTAAACATCTAGAATAAAAATTGATCTTACTCAGTACGGCATTGAACCCACATCCTCCCATTTCGGCTAACGGGCTCTACCCCGCAAAAAGCTATCTATTACTAGTATCAAACTACTGCAAACATCGGAAAGGAAAAGTAACAAATAAACTTTCATATCCGAACTTCTGAATAAACTTGCAGAAGTAACTTTTAAAATATCTGTCGGGTTCAAGGTCATCATTTATGCCTGACCATGCCGGCTCGACGGGGTGGCGCCTGGGGGTGGGAGGGTGGCTTGCGTCTTTATTGTTATAGAAATAAGGGTGGTTTTCGCATGCAGATTGGACCGTCTGCGTTCAGGGTGTTTTATTTTACGGCTTAGGCGCAAGTTTGTTGGTAATTGAAGCGTTATTAATTGCTTTGTTGTTAGTGGCTGATTACTTGTTGATAGTAATTTAAATATTGATAAATTATAACTTACTACTACTTTTATCTTAAACTAGAATGAGATCTGCATAATAGCTCTGCATAGGGAACGCATACCACGATAAATGTTTTACAAAAAATCTTACCTCGTGTCTGTCAATTTCAAGATTTACGTTTCGATAATTAATCCTTGTCTGCTTAATCCAATGATTAAGTACCTTACTTTTACCTTTAAAACTATATTATGCCTTTCATCATCATCATCATCAGCCCGTTGCCGTCCACTGGACATAGGTCTCTCCCAAAGTACGCCACAGAGTCTGCTGCTTTATGCATCCAGTCGCTGCCGGCCCTCTTCTGCATTATTCCTTTATTGTACACAAAAACCATATACAGCAAACACGTTATTACAGAAAAAATGTAGGAACTTTACAATGGGCGTTCTCATCGCAAACAACAATGTCTGCCAGACAAGTTTAAAGATCTAAAATTCATTTGGTACACTGCGTGGGTTTTGCTAAACATACAGTCGATACCGTTACATCAGTACTATGGTGCCGCGGATGACGTCATCGCGAGTCACCACCTCTGCCAGCAAGCTGTATTGGAAACCGCACAACTGGTAGGATGCTCGCTATTATGTGGAATAGTTTCGTAGAAATATGTTGTAGGAGTTTGATAGATTCTTATTTGGGATTTATTTTTATTTTATTGCAATGCATGGCGAGACGAGCATGCCATTCGCCTGATGGTAAGCGATACGACCGCTCATGGATTGAAGCAAAACCAAACAATACCATGAATTAGTAATTACAAAGCAATGCTTGGCATATAATACATAGAATTAGTGGGATATGTAGATATTGGTGAATTTATTGAGCGGCATACCTGTTATAGGTAGAATTTTCAGTTAAGGTACTAAACGTTTGCTGGTTGTAGGATAGTTTCCGGCCGAAAAGAAAATACCACAGCAATGTGCAACTTGCTACTCGGTATTTTTATATAGTTCCAGAATCCAATATTATTATTATTATTAATAATTCCAATCAATGCACCTATATTACATTAATAAAAAATCTAAAAAATACAAAAAAAAATTGGTTTCTTAGATTTACGCGAATGTTACACATTGAGGAGACAGCTTTTAGTACAGCCCCGGTCTCGCCGAGATTTTACAAGCGGTGCGTAAATGATACTTTCATGATTTTACCATCCGACCAAGTCATTGCATTTTTAAAATCACCTTAACTCCATCAACAATAAAATTAAATTACTTAGGAGTTGAAAATGTAAAAATTTAACCGAATCCGCGATAAAATCCATACTAAATAGTTTTACTGAAAAAAACAGTAAATCCATACTAAATAGTTTTTTTTTTGTAATGATAATAATTAATTTCGAAATAAAACTATTTTTACGGATATTATCGCGATTTGGTTTAATTTTTACATTTTTTTATTTCTCGACGTTTCGATTGCTTTTCAGCTTTCTTGGTCACGGGGCGGACTCCGGATAAAATCCGTAAAAATAGTTTTATTTCAATGTGTAACATTCGCGTAAATCTAAGAAACTATATAATAATTAACGTTCGCCAGCCCTGAACACGCGGTGCGCCGCGCCGCGCCGCGCCGGCCGCGGCCGCTACAACATGAGCGCAATTGCAGAAGACTCACGCCCACTCGCGCGCTGTAAATGGGTCACACGAGGATGCGCTCCATGGCAAATGTTTACGCTGAGTACAGCGGACAGTGGTTTTATTTATGGGATTTTGATAGCCATTTAGGTGAAATTCTGGTGCGGAGAGTGCAGAATTGATTGTAGTGGAGAATGTACATAAGCCCTTTTTATTTAGGGGCTTTTAGTTAGCCAAAAAGCAATGTTGTGGAATCTTTAAAAGAGTAAATAGTTTGTCGAAAAGTAATATCTTTGTAAGCCATAATTTTTTAATATTTTAGATAATATATAGTGTCTATAATTCGACAATTAATGCGTATTAAACGGATATTAAAGACAAGGAAATAGGAGAAACAGAATACGTCATTGTTGTGCTGAAGGCGGAAACGACGTTTCTTTGTTGACGGGCACGTGTTGGCAGCACGTGCTGGTGAGAGTGTTAGTTTACTGAAATTTAGTGTGGGGCAGATATTAAAATGCATTTGTTTATATCCCTATTAGTATACTACCCTTTGGATCCGTGTCAATGAAAATCCATATAAAATGAAGATTGGTGTAGAATACGAAATTATTTAAATAGTTGCCATATGCGGGATAGTTTAAGGATATTATACCGGCGCGGAGGTTAGAAACAGCGATATATGAGCACTCAAATATGAATTAGGCGCAAATCGGTTACATTAAAATAGAATTGGGCAGAACATGTGGCTCGAATGCATCCAAACCGTTGGGCCAGGCTGGCTACAAGCTGGATACCCACGAATAGCCGGAGAAAACGTGGAAGACTGAAGATACGTTGGAAAGTCGAGTTGGATGCATTCGAGCCAAAATGGCAACAACTCGCCGAGGACAAAGAGGAGGCCATTCCCAGCAGTCAGACACAATATAGGCTACAGAAAAATACATATCGTGTCCACCATAAAGATTTTAACGAGATATTCTACGTTCTGTGAAGTCTACTAACTCATAATAATCGAGCGTGGTGAATTATGGCTTAAACAATCAATCAACTTCGTGAATGTAGAGCAGTCCTGTGTTCAATAGAGTGCAGTTATGTTTGTATAGTGCCCTATCCACTTTGCCACTCAAAAAGTTGAGTGTTATATCAACGTAAGATTTATTTGAGTTGTATAGTTGCGTACGCGTCACAATCAACGCGAGTGGTGTACATCGCGATGTGATGTTCTAAGTCGGCCTGCTGTGTAGGTGTGCGCTGCGGCGCGGACGTCGCGTCCGGTCGCACTCGCTATCGCTCCAGGATGATCGGAATCGTTGACACCGAGCCAGCTCGCGGCGGCCGCGGAGGAATGACCGCGCGACGTTAATTGTCGCGTCACCTTCGCGCAAGGGCGGCCTCGCGACGCCTGTGCCGCCCCCCCTTTACCCTTCCCCCCTCCCCTCCCTCCTTCCACCTCCGGATGACCGCGCGACCCTCGCGTGCGTCACGTTACCTATGACGGGCTGTCGGTCGCCAACCCGCGGTTCGACGTGTTTTGTTTCACACCAAACGCGACGTTGAAGTGCTTGTAATGCCTTATTTGATCGCGGGTTTTTAGATGTTTATGCGAGCAATATTATGAGCGTAGTCTGAAGTAATTAATTAATTCATAAAATGTTATGTATCAGTTCGGCAAATGTTGGGTTACATAGATTTTTAAATATGTTTTATATAGGAACATTTTATTCTCTTGCTAAATACTTAAACAAATATTATTCACACCATACTAATATAATAAGTCTTGTATCGTCGCTGTGTGAAGGTTCCTCGGTGCGGGTTTCGAACCCGCAGCCTCTTGAGTCACAGCCTTGAGCCTACGTCTTAACCGACTGCGCTACGGAAGCTGATTTGTAGTTGACAATTAGATTTAATCCAATATTTTACGCATTTCCTAATTCTGAACAACACATCTACGTTTTACTAATCGTATCACGACCTTGAATGACCATTAGTCGTTTATCTGTTTCTTTACTCTGCAGTGAATAAAGTTCCTACAATTAATTAACTTCACTATTTTCATGGTTTGAAGATAATAAAACAATGTTGGAATTGGATATTAATTTAAAAAGAAAAAATGAAATTATGAAAAACATATTTTCTACATTCACTTATGTAAGTAGTATATTTTGGTTGCTGCTTCAATTTTTTTAATGGATAGGTTCAGTAAACGAGCAACCGGCTTCGGTCTATCGTAAGTTCAGCCTGTTAACATCTACACCACTTTGATCGAAGTTGAGAGGCTCGTCTCTCAAAATGGGAAGCAAAAGAATTTTTTCGGAACTGTTTATGAATATATATATAACAAGACATAATCTGAGTGAAGGAAATTATTTTATGATATCCAGTATCAGACAGTTCATAAATACACACGGTTAAAAGTATTATGTAATTGAATATTTTGAGACATGGAAAACTCATAAGTAAGTAGCGACATCTGTTGCAGTTTTGGTGAAAACAGTTTTAAAACCGATTGTGTGGTACGAACATTGTTATAATTTATTTGATTCATTATTGGACTGACTAATGGGAGTTGCATGGTTCGAGTCCAAGGCAAGTCGCTTTTTGAGTTTTTTGATCTTTGTGTATTTTAAATTACCATTACTCATTTTAACGATAAGAGAAAACTTTGTAAAGAAACCTGCCTACCTACTCACAGTACTGAGTTATCGTGATAGGGGGCGAGCCTATCGCCATATCAGGCACAAATTCCTGACTCCGGGCTCATAATGAATAGAAAAATCCAATATCACTTGCCCGACCCGGGATTCGAAACCGCGACCTCAGCGTTGTAACCGTACTGCAGTAACTACACAACCGAGGCAGTCTATAAGAGTAAACATTATTTAATTCATTTTCAGAATCAGACTCTACTCTAACAAAGAAATAAAAGCCGGCATCACATCATAATCAATTGAAAAACAATAAGCGTTCAAAACAATGGCACAAAACAAAACAACATCGATAAAAAAAGCGAATTAAAAAGCCACAACTCTACAGTTTGTTGTGGTTGATAAGGATCTGAGTTTATCACGCGCCGCCCTTTCCCTTTCATTCATGCCCGTGCCCAACTAAAACTTTATTTCATTTTGTATAAATGTGTGTATTTATTACACCGACGGAGCCGATTGCGCATGTGTGCGGCGGGGCAAAGATTTGTTTGTGGAAGAGTCGAGACGACCGCGTGTTATTGTGCCTATATAGGTTTTATTTTTAATTTTAGGAACTGTAAATATAAAACGCTATTTCTGTTCATATTAGGGTATTAAATACAAATGTTAGTTATTTATTTCAGATATGAGATGTAAATTAGTTTGCTAGTTTTTTTTCTTCGTATTTATCATATAAATATGCACATCCAATACTCACATACATAGCCGTTACCCCACAATAAAATAAAAGTCTTGTTGTTGTATTTAGTTATCATAATTCACAAAAACCATTTTCAGAACAAACTTTACTGGTGTTAGATCTCTCACATGTGAGAGGCCGCCTGCGTAGGTACCAACGCAACGTCTGTTTCTCCCGCCAAACAGCAGTGTAAATGCACTATTGTGTTCCGGTTTGAAGCATATTATAGCCAGAGTAACTACTTGACATATTGAGATCGTATGTCTCAGGATGGCGAGCGCGGTGGAATGCCAAACTATTGCCTTGTAATTCCTGGTGTTGTTTGGTTTTGCTTCTGTCTATGCTCTCGCTATTCATCACATAAAAAAAGAAAAAAAAACATACTTGACAAAACTGCCGTCTGCAAAAAGTACTGACTTGTTTCTACCCATTAAAAACAATCACATCGGTCATGTAGTTGGAACAAGGTAACATTTATGTTTAGTTACACCGGCTAGTCACGTAGAAATATCAACTAGCAACCGTTTAGGACCGTGCCGAAGTTGCAGTGATCACCATGTAGTGGTTTTGTTGACAGCACATATGGGACGAATTTAAGGCAAGGTAAAAATAGGCCTTAGCTAGCTTATGTTAGGCCAATTATTTAAAAGCATGCATTTTTAAAGGCCGGCAACACACCTTTATGCCCCATGGTGTAGCAGATGTTCATGGGCGGCGGTGATCACTTAACATCAGGTGAACTGTATGCTTATTTGCCCCCTTTAACATAAATAAATATACAGATACAGACGGTGGAACATGCTAATGAAAGAAATATGTTTTTATAACTCAACTTTAACCAATGATACATATTATGGCTCTTCGTTTGGTTGTATAATGAATGATTAAATACACAATATTTACAATTATGTACTATATTATGTATTTTTAAAAGATTATGTCGTTACAAGGGAATCGGTCTCATTTATTACGATAGAAGTGAAATGTAATGTCTGATTTTGTTTAAATTATTTTTGAATTCTTTCCCACGAAGTCCACGTCTATAACGCAATGTCGCACCTTACCAAAAAGTTATTTCAATAATCAAATATTTTTTAGATATGTAGTATTTGCAGTGTAAATAGTATTTATTAATTCTAGATACTCATATTCTAAGTGTAATTAATTAGTACTAGTCAATAAATTGCAGATGTTGCTAGACTTATTAACAGTCGAAAATGCCACGAGCATTTGGTATCAAGATAATCTATTTTGGGTGCTTGTAAGTGTCGTGCTGCTACATTTTTTAACCAACTTTATGTAAGGAGGAGTTTCTCAATACGCCTGAATCTGTTTTTTTATTCGGACATTGAAAATGCCTAATACATTACAGTAACGCAAACGTGATAGGTACAATTCAGTCACAACAGATCTGTACAGAACTGCTAAAAAATAATCTATGGCGCATCACAGTCGCAAACACATAAATATGTAGGAGGTATCGCTGCAGATAAACTTGTAAAAAGTTATGAATGAAACCGAGAGTGAACCCGTAGTAGAGTTGTAGACTCGCCCCCGCCTCCCCGCCGCGCCGCCCCTCGCACCCAAGTGCATCCCCCGCGCCCCGCTCCCCGCGCTCCCCGCCCACCGACGATTTGTTTCACGCATTAGTTTTATTTTGTTTTGACTTGCTTTATAGTGTCGTGTAATGGAGTGGCGTTTGAGTTTTGTTGTACCGATTCCCGTGACGTTCCGTTTTAACGATCTCGATCAGGAGCGTTTTGTTTTTACGAGTTTTTGAACGCGAATTTTTATGTTGCGTTTTGTTATTGATATTATTTTAATGTTGGTGTGATTTTTATGATGTTTTAGTGATAGCGTTTAATAGTAGCCATTTTTAAAATATTTTTCTGTAATTTTGATTTTGTGATTTTCATACAGATGCTAGTGTTAGAATGGTAAACATAAAGTGAATTGATAACAAGCTAGTTATAAACTTATATGGTGAGCGCTGCACGCTGGCGTGTGGTCGTATTTTAAGTTTGGATATAATTACCTACTAGTTCTTTAATTGGTAGATAATTATTACAATTGTTAACCTAAAGAAAATTTGAATTTCTAACCGACTGAGAGTAAACACTGTGATATTGTCAGGTTTGGTATGTGGAAAGAGCTTGCACTAGGCCCAATCATGCATGCCTTCCCCTTTATTTGACCCCCATTTCCATTTATTTTGAAACATCTACATCATCACCCGTATGTGAGCTATGTAAGCATGTGAGTGCTTCTCAGTGACGTTGAAGGTTGACCAGGGAAATCTTATTTGAAGATCCGTAGAACAAAATAAGGCTAAGCGGCAGTGGGAAGAGCACCTCCTGGAACCGATAACTGACGTGGGCGAATAGTTCTCGTGTGGAAGCAAATGTGCACAAAAGCAGACGGCCTAATAAAGATTGCACAAAGTTTCAAGTTGCAGGCAACTTTGAAGCTTATGTGGGGCTTGAGACTTATCGATTTTCGTCAAGGGCGCACCAATCACACCCAAGTTGGTTTTGGAAATTTTTCTTGAGACCGGATAGGGCTAAATTGGCACTGTTTCAGCATGACTTAACGTTATACCCACAACCAGGCATGGGAAGTTGTGTGGGATACGGCAATGCTCTCGCAACGGACTTAATGCAATTATAAAACTATTTTGTTACTTTTTTTACTCTGGCGAAGTTGGTTAGACAACGGCTATCAAACGAGAGGCTGCAGGTTCAATCCCCGCATCAACACAAATGTAAGTGTACTCCACAAGCATTTGTTTAAGGCTTAGGTGCTGTCCGACCGAAAGTCTTGTAGTTTGCAGTCACGACGCTAGACCTAGTATCGTAGGGTGTGCCAGGCTTGTGTATGTAACTGTTCTGATACATTTAAATATGATAAAATCATTAAGCAGTTACTACGCAACACATACATATATGTTTATATATGTAGGTAGTAACGTTTAGGGGTCGGACACGTGCGGAGCGCCGCGGCCGCCGGCCGACGGTTAGCCAACTAAGCCCGCGTGTACATAATCGCGGAGGCACGTATTCGGGATTTGGTACGGGGTGTTGTGTTTACCGTACAAAAGTTACGGCTCTACGATTTACCAGCATAACAGGTATGACGTCATACTACAACGTGAAGGCTAGGAACCAATCAGAATACTTCGAAATTTAATTCGAAAATTGATATTTTTAAGCTAAAGGAGATAATAATACACTCTATAGTCGGTGCTAGCTTTCGCTCCAGGGGCGTCCAACGGCGAGATTATTAGGACGCCCTAGGTCAGTAGACTAACTATATCCTTTTGAAACTCAGAGGAGTCAGTGCCCAGCAGTGGGATGTATATTAAGTACTCGTTACGAATAACAGATAGACAAATGGAATTTACCAGAAGGCGTGGGACATACATTTGTAAAACAGAACAAATACAAAAATCGCTGGGGTTCGCTGGATGCATACAGTTTCCAACTGATCACTTTAAAAATATTTTTGCTGGTCTGTATTCAGCAACAGGGTCATCATTGATTGTGATGCTATTTTGCCTATCCTCCCTAACCAAAACTGCTCCACCTATCAAAAATGCCACCCAATCTTCTCTCCAATGTCACTGATTATGATGGCATTTTGACTACCCTAACCAAAACTGCTTCACCTATCAAAAATGCCACCCAAACTTCCCTCTAAGTCCACGCCCGCCCTGTTCACACTACAACATGTGCCAGCGCGGGCTACGTAACTTGTAGTACTAGATTTAATCAGTTGCCGTAACGTTTGCTTAGGGACTGAGACCCGCGACTTCGGCCCTGCCTAACGACTCGACGTGATTAATCAAAGGCCGTGTTAACATCGAGGAGTTTAGTTTTGCTAGCTCTGAGGGCATGTTAGGTTTGGATGTGTAGATGTTTTTTACGATACAGGGACTACTTGCCAATGGTGTCAAACTGCGGTTACCAGTTACCATCAGGCCTCGTGCGTCAATTCCTTAAAAAACTGAAGATGTTTGCCGTCGTGAAATCAGCATCTTACAATTTACCTGCCTTAGTTGATATCATGTTTACTGGCTCAATTCAAAAAACACACGCTTGCGTATGTCTTTATTATGGGTTTTTCACCATACGCTTGTCGATATGTAACTGGATACGTATATCCCACGACCGAGCGTAAAGGAACGAAATTCCTAAAATTATTTTCAACTACACAAATTCTTGATGATGAATAATATTTTTTCGATTATTCAGTTTGAGTTCGATATAAATGGCTTTCGCTATTCGTGAACCAAACCTCGCTAAAGATAGGCGTACTATGATGGCTCTTCTGCCTCACCTTTTTGGGTTGTTGGCGTGAACATATTCCAAACTAAAGATCCAAGTATTTATACAACACACATACAGTTGTAACTGAAGTAAGCCTCCAAGACGCCCCGACAGGTCTGATAGAATTACCGAGTGCTGACATACAACATACAGCCTGTATATATGTGTGTAGTATGTATGTACTATGTAGAGTAGTATACTGTGCGTTTATGTCTCACGGAGCGCCAGCCGCGTCCATTTCCATGCGATGCGGCTGCCAGCCACAGGGTTAGGCAGCACGCGGACATGAGCGGAGAGGTTTGTGTTTAAACTTTATTATAATGGTGGGTTATTCTCAATCTGGTTAATGAAATAAGACAGCCTCCGTGGCGCAGTTGGTTAGACGCCGGCTGTGAAACGAGAGGCTGCGGGTTCGATATCCGCACCAAGAGAAATGTTTGTGCGGTCCACAAATATTTCTTTCGGGTCTGGGTGTTTGTGAGACCGAAAACTCTCTCGTAATGTCCCTGCGGCACAAGACTTAATTGATCTTAATGTGGGGTCAGGACTATGTATGTGGCTGTTGGGTGGATTTATTTATTATTATTTATTTATTAAGAAGGTGTGTTGAGGTTGGGGTTTATTTGTATATCGGGTTCAGAGCGGTCAGGCACGATAGTGTCTACTAGCGACGTAGCCTCTCACTAATGTATACTTTATTTAGATTGCACTTGCTGGGCATTATGGTCATTATGTTGGGCCATAACAGCAACAATAGCATGTTACTTCTAAACAGCTCTTTAACAGTTTCTATTATATAATTGGTATGTATGTGATTGTCGAATGTCGGGTGTATTTCTTTAACGTTTAATAAATTCCTAGCGGTCCCGCTAAGCGCGTCACAGTGCGCCCGGCCTTACATCGTCATCAGAGGAGCCAGTATTCTAAGCTCGGCCATGCAAGCGCGCCCGCGTACACCGACGCGGCTACATATAACTTACGTACTATATGTGTGTGCCCCGCGGCCTCACTCGCCTATATGCGGTTATTAGTGAGGTACTTACTGTGTAGCTGTTATATAAGGATATTTTAAAGTTGGAGAAACATTCGTAAATTCACTGATAGCCCGTATAAAGAGGTCTACCGGACTGCATTACGTCAGCGGCCAACTAAAACAGCTTACTACAGAAAGACTTGGTGTTAGGTATAAGGTAGGACGCTAGTAAAAATATAAGCTAAATCATTCTGTACACGATAGAAAATCCACTATGATGACACACGCGGGTGCATTCGGGCTCGGTATGCCTACATTTAGGTTTTGTCATTAAACCTATCTAGTAATAGATATAGCTTATTACATTGGGCTATATTTCTATATAACCTAGTCATTTTATCGTGCCTCGGTGGCGTAGTTGTACTACGGTACGACTACAAAGCTGAGGTCTCGGGTTCGAATCCTGGGTCGGGCAAAGTGATAGTGGGTTTTTCTATTCATTGTCAGCCCGGAGTCAGGAACTTGTGCCCGATATGGCGATAGACTCGCCCCCTATCACATCATGGGACGGAACATACAAGGCGAAATGTGGGCGACCTTGTGGCGCATCTGCCTACCCCTTCTGGGAGAAAGGCCTGAATTTATGTATGTATTTCATCGTATATGAGAAGAGGTTTGTACATAGGTGCAGCAGTTACGAGTGGTCCCCGCTAGACAGCTAGACTGGTAGGTATAATGCCAAGCTACCTAGTAATAGATATAGCGTATTACAGTAGGTTCTATTTCGCCGCAATCTCAAGGAGAGAGCTCGCGTGTCGACGCAGCTAAAATACCGCGCCGGTAGTTTGCTTCGGTGATACACGGCTCGGAAGGATGGCTAACTTTTCAATCTCAGGTGTTATTTTGTTGGGATGTGTAGCATGTTTCTAGTAGCCCATATACGTCCTAAGATTACCGCGGAACATTCCTATAGTACAGAGTTTTATTGACAGGAATTAGTATAGACTAGCCTGGACTATGGTTCAAAACGCTAACATATTTAGGATTGGCCGAGCGGCGGCTTGACATAACAAGGAAAATATAAATATACTCGTATATATTCTCACGACTATCATAAACTTCTTATAAAACTAAATTGAATCCCTGCGGGAGGTCCATACTCAACAGTGGACTTTCGTTGGTTGAAGAGAGTGAGATTGAAATTAAATTGTAGTAAAACATGAGAAAGTCGAATTTCAAACCACCAGGCAACATAATATCGTACCCAACTTCCAACAAGTCATCCAAGCTCAATGCTCGTATGAAGCACAATAACGTGGCGTGGCAGAGTGCTTAGTACGCGCACAGGGGCTCGCGCCACGGACGCGACTCAGCTCATTTTCTGAGTGGCCACCCGACAAAGAATTATTCACGCCGCGCTCACGAGACAGAAGGGAAATTAGATCGTCGTATATTATACATTATCGCTGCTGGAAACTTATTTACGGCCTTGTCAGGTTTTAGGAGAAAGGCTTTTTAAATTGAAATTTTGGTTTTTGAGTTCTATGAACTTGCTTTATCTAAGTTGTGGCCATCTTGTGGCACGAAGGAAACGCTCATATTCAGTAGGTGGTGAAAAACCAAGCCTTAGAGAAGAGAATTAGTATGACACTAGCTATGAAACGAGAGGTCTCAGGGTACATCCCCGCTCCGAGACAAAGAGAGAAAAAAGACTCCGAGACGAGTATTTCTTTCGGGTCTAGGTGTTTGTGGGACCGAAAAGTCTGCTGCAGTTTTACTAGCCACACAAAATTGGCTTATGGGCTATAGAACGCAACTGGCAACGCACCTCCATGCCTTATGGTGTTGCAGATGTTCATGGGCGGTGGTGACCACACCATCAGTGACCATGACAAAGCCATAAACCATACTGAATATACACTACTAATAGAATTATCTCGGTGAACTAAGGGTCAGTGAAGTTTTAAAATGTCATTGCATTGTACAGGTCCGCAATCAGAGTGCCGGCCGATAGAGGGGGAGGGGCGGGGGCGGGATTACCCTTGTTTATATTAATGGAGCTAAATTATCACTGGCTTAAAGGACTGTAGTTTAAACGCTTTGTGATTTTGTATTTAAAAACGAATTCATAGTGAAAAAATATTTATATACTGGCACGAAAAATTTACTATAATCTTTTGAGTCGCAGGAAGACGATAAATATTGAACTCTCCGTTGATTCCTTCAGTGAAGTGGTTGTCTTTATTTATGATTAATTTTCCTAATTTAATTACACGCTACACGCTCCAATTAAAATGATTATATAGGACTAGGTACATATGTACGTTGAACAACGTAACGTATAGATGTTATGGACTTCCATATCCTTGACTTGATAAATAATTTATATTTAATATCCCATATTAAAAACTATCATCCCCAATATTTCACGTGTGAAAAGATTGTTATCTTTTAGGCACAGCTATTTTTGCATTTGTGATATTATAGAATTTAATACCATGTCCATCTTTTAATTCTCCAAACAAATACAACTTTTAACCCCTCTTAAAACCAAGCGTCGTCTTCAAAAACACGAAAAACGAAGCGCAAAACCGCGAGCACTGACTATCGACTCGATAAAAATTTGCGAGGTGTGAACCCGTACTATATACATAGGTATATAGGTGTAGGTGTTTCTCCGTTATATACATCGCTGTGTGCTTTATATAAGCCGAACCGGCGACAGCTAGTCGGATCCCGACGACCAAAATACGGCCACCTGACGCAGGCAACCCGCTTGAGACTGCCGCTTGTTGACAAGCGGAGAGACTAGCGGGGTAGTGTTTTAATATTAGTTATAGGAATTATAATGGATTGTTAGTCTTATTAACTTGTAATAGTAGTGGTGTTAATTAAGAGACTTGCATAACACCACTATTTTTTTCTGAATAAATATGGTAGGAGGAACGCATAAATTTCAGTTCGGCAGTCGTACCCGCAATCTTTAATGATAAGATTCTAATTCTCATCCGCATGGCATAAGATTCTCCTATGAGAACCTGGAAAACCAAGTTATTTTTTAAAAGAACAGAGGAGTGCAAAACATTTGAGGCGCAAGGTTGATTAGGCCTACGGCAATCTTATTTGCCAAACATTATGTTATAAGAAAGCCATATTAAACTACACTTCTGTTATATATTTATATTTTCTTCCATACAGTGGTTTTAATCCTAGTTGGCATCTCATATTTAGAGCCAAAACTAATTACACAGGTAATAGTCTAAAAAACAACATTCTTCCGCTCCCCGCCCCTCCTATCACCCCCTGAGCTGTGTAATTTGTGTAGGAGCTCGCACAAAGCCTGCCCGCTGCGGTCGCCTCGGCATCGGCGCGAGATTGCGCCCCCGGCCGTAAACCTGACGGTATTTACGAGATGTTGACAGCGCACAGTACTCCTGAGGATCTGAGGAGATCGCACCGACTCCAGGTCGTGCCAGTCATTAGTGATATTGTTCGGCTTTGAGGCGAATAACTGGGTGGAATGTTGGTGGTAATTTTGTTGCAGATATAATGAAATTAAAGTAATAGGACATATAATATATTTAATGAACATCTTTTACTCTCTACTGTTGTTACTATACTACGAGAAATTGGCAAAACAATTTATTTTCTCCTAATTTTGAATTAGTTTGGCGGCAACATTTTGAAAAAATCACGTGTATTGTCGGAGTCGGACATATATATCAAACTCAAAACCACGCAGTTTTTTACTACACTCGATAATTCAGCCACATTTTTACTTATGACGTTCAATATTTTCAAAGCGCTAAACTTGTAAACATTATTTCGCGTATTTGTCGCTAAGCGGGCAATAGTTTCCCCACGTTATGTTATTGTTATCGCCCTGAAAAAATACTTAGGCTAGTAAAACGGGCGCGCCGCGACGTCGCCGTGGATACGCGGACGGTAGGCAACACGGGACTCGCGGACGTACTTAAGTCCGTGGTTGCGGGGCTAAAGGACCCTCCCAGTGTCCTTGAGTGTAGACTGAGAACGAATGATGGATATAGGTATATTATGTCTTTGAATGACGTCAAAATAAAATAAAAGTCGTTCGAAAGGGAAAAAAAATCGATAACTAAAATGGGTTTTAAAACTGTCTATGAATAAGTCTATTGATTTTAACTTTGTTTTTTAGGCCGTAAGTCAATAAATCGACTAGTATCATAAATCAAGTCGCAACTTCTTAAATAGTGTTGTTAGTGAGCTGTGTGGTCTGCGATGCTGATTCGCAGATTTGTTTATACGAGTATCATAGTTTTCAGTTTCATCAGTAGTTTCCTTATTAGGCAACATTTTGTAAATTTATACTTGCATGTTTAGTCCATAATAAGCACATCTGATACAACGTGTATTCGAGATTCAAATATCTAGGTCGATAAACTGTTAATTTCTTCGAAAATATATAAAAAATATATATTAAAATTCACATATTCTATTCATGTCTCATCTTGTTTGATTTTGTAAATAATATTACTTTCAATTGATATCCAAAATACAATCAAAGCATAATACGTTTCTAGGTGGTTTGACCCACGTAGGTACCAACTGAGCCCGCGCCGCGTCGATCGGTCTCCGTTTATAGTTGGAAAGTGTTTCCCTGACAGTTTTTTACCATCGTTTGATATCGGGGCCGGTTTTATGCCACTGTTTACATGCTAATGCCGTTTGAGGGATGGACGCGTAGATATAGAGCTGTGTGTGAGAACTGTGAAGTATACAGGCTTTTATACCACCCACACTTGGGTTTTTCAGGTGGGTCTACAAATTTTCTGTTTAATTGGTTCTTTTAATGTAACACATTGCAATGTTGTATTTCAATGTGTAATATTCGCGTAAATCTAATTTTTTTTGTAATACTTATATATTATGGTAGGATATTCAAATATTTATCTGGAGTTATAAAACCTGACATGTTTTTCCATATCGCCTTATACGCTAGGTGTGTGAAAAGTTGCTTTTTAAAGACCACGACTTAATATTTCCAAAAATACGTAGATATTATTTGAAATTGGAAAAGAACACCCGACGATACCATAACCCCCTGGGCATCAATTCGACTAAAATAATGTATCTCTCTTCAAGATAAGTCTAGTACAAGTTATTCAATATTAATCAGGACAGGAATCTTTGTTACACGTCCACTGGCGGTACACGCGATGTCGACCAAATAATTAGTAGCCGATCGCCACAGATCCCCAATACAGCTCTGTGCACCAATACATTATTTATTCGATGAATTTATACAATATACTGGACTATGCAAGTAAGATATATTGAATGTTGTTGTCATTGGATGCAGGCCGTTTCTAAAACATATTTGTGAAAATCTTTCTTACTTTATGAGGCTAAAGACGACTCAATCTAATAAATAACAGCAAGCAATGATGTAGAAGAACGACGGACAACGGACGACCTGGTTAAGGTCGCAGGAAGTCGCTGGATGCAGGACGCTTTCAACAGGTCTATGTGGCGATCTATGGCGGAGGTCTATGTTCAGCAGTGGACTTCCGGTGGCTGAAGAGAGAAAGAGAGAGAGAGTGATGTAGACTTAGACCGACAGAAGCGAAGTCGCGGAATTTTTAATTAGTTTGTATGTGTTCCAACATAACTAGATATTCTTTCTTTTTCCTTCTCATTCTCTATAATTAACCATACACCCCACCTATTACTTCAACAAATCGACCGTGCAAACACGAAACGAAACTTTTCTCTGTGTTTGCATAATGTACGAGGTTATTATCCGGCGTTTAGGTGGGTAGTTACGTTTTCGCAATATCCACGCGCAGGTCGCGGCTGCCGGTGCTGACGGGGCGCCGGGGGAGGCGGGGGAGGGGAGGGGGTGACGAGGGGAGGTGTGGGGAGGCGGGTAGGTGAGCACCATCGTCTTCGCTTGAAGCGTTCCACTTGAGCGCTCGGTTTTATGGGCGACGGCGAGCAGTCCACCGCGATGGTCCACGATGCACTTTGGTTAGGGTTGCCACGTCGGATAAAATAAAACAGTGAACGCGATGGTTGGTTTTGTACTCGTACGAGCAAAAACAGTTTGCGAAATTTTCATATTATTTTTAAATTCATGCGTTTTCAATGCATGGATACAAATCTATATGAAAAATATAGATAGGTATATTTGTGAATACCCTGAAGTATGTGTGTATTGATAGTCCATTACCACACACTATAACGGTGAAGGAAAACATCGTGAGGAAACCTGCCTACCATGGCGATTTTAAAGAATTTCTACGGTATGTAAAGTCCGCCAACCCGCACTAGGCCAGCGTGGTGGACTAACCCTTCTCAATCGTACTTTAGATTGTAGAGGAGGCCCCTGCCCTGCAGTGGGACGTATATGGGCTGATACAGATACAGATAGGTTTTGATGCTGCCATTTCAAAATAATAAAAAAAATTGTAGCCGCCTCTATAAACTAAAAATACTAGCACTAGAGTTGTCCGTAATTTAATAGAGCAGATGGGTCAACGTAATAACTAGTAAAGGTCAACATTTTCAATGAACTAAGTGTGGCCCGTGTATGGGCTGATATTATTAATGTCAACATTTAACTGAAAGCAATATAAAATTATTGTTAAAAATGTGAAAGCAACGAAGTACTGTCCAAAATAATTTAACAAAATATAATACATTTAAAATTGGATTACCCCGTGGCAGCCCTAATATCACGCGACACGACTTCCCGTTTACGATAGTGGCGTTGATAAACTTCCCCTGCGCCGCGCCGCGTCCACAATCGACAGCGGACCTTGCACGGACCTCGAAGGTCCCTCGCCTTAGCTGAAAATTACTAAGCCATACGGTCTGTTCTCTAGTGTTCATAAAGAAATACGTTTTGGCAGCTGGTTGATAAAGTTATTGTCAATCTCCTCCTTGACAGCCTCTTTGGCGCAGTTGGTTATACGCTGGCTGTGAAACGAGAGGCCGCGGGTTCGATCCCCTTATTGATACAAAAGTTTGTATGAACCACAAGTATTTGTATCGGGTCAGGGTGTTTGTGAGACCGAAAAGTCTCTCGTAGTTCCTGATACCCACGACACAAGACTCGATCTTAGTGTGGAGTCAGGACTATGTATGTGACCGTTGGATGTATTTATTTATTTCAGGTTGCCTGGTAGAAAATATCTTCGGCATAAAGCCCGTCATTAAACAACTCGTGTTTAAGAAGTGTAAATAAATGTGATCCTCAGCAATAGCCTAGTTCTTAATAAACTGAATAGATATTTTTGTACTCTTCGAAGTTTTTCGTCCTTCAGTTTAAATTATATCTAGTTGGTTCTCGTTGACTTTGACGGTGAAGGAAAAAACTAATAGTGAATTTGATAAACTTCCCCTATGTTGAAATCAACATTTCGATGAAGAAAAAGACTCTACCAGTGAGAATTAACGGTTCAATTTTATTTATTTATTTTTATTTTTAAACTTTATATACATTTGTATACAGGCGGACTTAATGCCATAGGCATTCTCTACCAGTCAACCTTTGGAAAGTGCAGAGTTGAGATAAAGTGGGTGTTTGAAAAATAATGAACAAAAAGGGATATAAATACTTAACATAAACACACATAATATATATAAATACACATATACTATATATATATATATATATATATACATATATAATACATATAAGTAAAAATATTTATACAAAGATAAATACATAATCTATATATACCTAATACTATATTATATATCAACTTTTAAATTGACAATTCTGCCGTCTGTTTAAAAAACAACTCACGAACCTTCACCTTAAACGCGAGACGATTCCTACATGTCCTAACTTCTACAGGGAGCGCATTCCAAAGATGTATTGTTTGGATAACGAAGGAAGAATGGAGGAAGTCAGTGCTATGGGAAGGGTACTGAAGAAGAAGGTTATTTGTTGATCGGAGATTTCTGTCGTGGTTGCAACCAAGGTATTGGAAGAAGGGAAGTAAGTAAGATGGTGGAGAAGGAGAGACAAGAATAGAATGCAAGAGAGTAAGTGCACGCATGCTACGGCGTTGGCGAATGGACAACCACTTTAACTGGGAACGGTAAGACGATACATGATCGTACTTGCGAAGATTAAAAATGAAACGAATGCAGTTATTCAGAAGTCGGTTTAGTTTGTCGAGAAGCTCTGCATTCAGGTCAAAATAGCACACATCACCATAGTCAATAATGGGAAGGATTAAGGCTTGCACAAGCATCGCCTTGGTTTTGAGAGGAAGAAAATTTTTTAGACGATAGAGAACACGAAGAGTATCGGTCACCCGACGACAAACATAGGTAACTTGAGTAAGCCAGTTCATTCCCATGTCAATGTGTAACCCCAAATCTTTAACGCTAGGTGACAATGCGATTACTGATCCCTTATAAACCAGTGGTGGAAGACTAGTTATATCTATCCTGTTTAATAGTCGCTGGCTACCCACTATTATTGCCTGACATTTGGAGGGATTGACTGTCAAGCCAAACCCATCGGACCAGCTGCTAATGTGTGTAAGATCCCTGTTGACTTTGTCTATGGCCGAATGGATAAAGTTGACACTTGCCTGGGCATACAATTGCAGGTCATCAGCATACAGATGATACGCACATTGAAGATCTTGGGTTATAAGATTAATAAAAATTGAAAACAAAAGAGGGGAAAGTATACCGCCTTGAGGGACACCAGAGTGAAGGTCACACCAAATCGACGAGAACTCGCCGACTTTCACCGACTGCTGACGCCCTCGAATATAGCTTGAAAACCATTCCAGTGCTTCCGATGAGATCTTGAGATAAGAGAGGATGGATAACAGGATGTCGTGACTGACGGTATTAAAGGCGTTCGAGAAGTCAACCAGAACCAATATAGTCAGTTTGGTATCCTCCATGCCCGCCCTAATATCTTCAGTCACTTTAAGGAGGGCAGAAACTGTGCTATGTCCAGGTCTGAAGCCAGATTGGAAAGGACTTAACAGGTTATTCGTATGCACGAACCTGGTCATTTGCCTGTGTGCACAAGCTTCAAGCACTTTGGAGAGGAAAGGAAGAATAGAAATAGGACGGAAATGAGTGGGGAGGGTTGGGTTTTGGATTTTGGGAAGAGGAACAACATGTGCTTTCCGCCATAAAGATGGAAAAGCACAGGAGGAAAATGAAAAATTAACAATGTGGGTAATTGGAGGCAGGAGTTGGTCCAGGATAGGGATAATCATACGGCGACTGACATTGTCACAGCCCACCGCATTAGATTTAATACTTAGGATGATCCTTTTAATCTCATCTGTTGCAACCGGAGAAAAGTAGAAGGGATCGATATCAGGGGAAGGAAGACTAGCCAGATGATTCAGCGTACGACACTTGACTTGATGATCTAATGGAATAGTTTTAGTAAAGTGCCGATTAATATCATCCAATCCAATAGTTTGCTGAATATCTGGAGGTCTTTGTTTGCCAATACCTAGAGTTCCAAGGAACTTCCAGATATTAGTTGGAGAAGAGGAAGAAATATTATCAGAGATATAACGGCGTTTAGCATTGCGTATCATCTGATTACACCGATTCCTAGCAACTTTGTAAGCGGCCCAATTATCATTGGTGCGATCATGCCTAAACTTGACAAATGCCCGATCCCGACGTCTCATTGCTGTCCGAACAGTCGATGTCAACCAGAGCGCTGGTGAACGCTTTAATTTCGTCTTCCTTATTGGTGCATGAATGTCGAACAAATTAACCAGAGTGCTGTTGAAAAAAGCTACTTTTTGATCAACAGTATTAACTGCCATCAAGTTATCCCAATTAATCTGTATAGCATCCAATATTAACTTGCTAACATCCATGCGTCCAAAACCACGCATGTGCAAAACTTGGGGAGGGGGCTTAGGGGGTTTTAGGGTATAGGATAAGAAGATAAGGTCATGTCGAGAGAAACCGGGAGCAGGATATTGACCATGGGAAGAGACAAGAGAAGTGTTGGAGGTAAGGATAAGGTCTAGCCAGGTGTCCTGTCCATCTGTGTTATGGTGAGTGGGTAAAAGTGGAAGAACACTGAGGCTGGCAGACTGTAGGATGTTGAGGAGTTTTTTGGAACGACTGGATTGATGGGCGAGAAGATCGGTGTTAAAATCTCCCATGATGATGTGATGTGCATAATTCGACCCCAAAGTTTCCAGTACTGACTCAAGACTGGAGAAGTAATCAACAGAAGGAGGACAATAGACTACTCCAAGTATGATTTTGGCACCCTTAACCCAAACCTCAAGAAATAGAAATTCAGCCGTAGAAGAGTTGGCAGGAGAAGAAGAAGTAACAATTTTGTACGGGAGGTCTTTACGGATGTAAATAGCAACACCACCGCCTCTTTTATTGAGGCGATCATTGCGTACAAGAAGAAAACCAGGAAGCGAGTAAGTAGTAGATAGAAGTTGAGGTTTGAGCCAGGTTTCAGAAATTAGGACAGCATGAATGTCTGCGTCCGTAAAGGTTTCTAACAGATCGCTGTAATGACTAGGAATGCTCTGGGCATTGATGTGGCACACATTCAGAAGGTGAGAACATCCTTTATTAAAAGTTTGGCGTATCACATCCCCGAGCCCGTCTGTTATAGAGCAGAAACTGTCATTCGATTGTACATCTGATTCGTTGGCAGAAAAAAAAATATCGTCATCAGACATCAACTATATAAATGCTATTACAAATATATAAAAATATATACAAATATTATGTTAATAGGTATTAAAGCTATTCTATAATAATAAATATAATGTACAAGACCGGTGCAACACTACATACACTGCACCACCCGCCAGCTGATTTACACACTTGATAAAAAAAAATAGCAAACAGAATAACAAAAAAAAAAAACAAAAAAATTTACAACGGATCCCACAAGAACAAAAAAAAAATTAAAGAAAATAATAAAACAAAAAACTGGTAAAAAGTAACTAACAAAGGAATCACACGGAACGTACCACAGTGCCATTTGTAACAAAATAATATGTCAAAGTCAAATTGACAAATAAGAGACAGAAAGAAAAAAAAAAAAAAACAAGTTAAAAGTGGGTATGAAGATAATAAACCGGCACTTACAAGTGTTTACACTAGTTTGTGTGGTATTGTGAGTTATGACACATCGTAGATACAATATTGTTATAAACACAGTTAATTTTTCCTCGGTTTTGCGCGTGATCCTGAACCACTCTTCAACGCAGACGACGAATTGGCAGTAGTCGCGGGATATTTCGCTATCAGGATGTTGAGTTCCTCCAAAGTAGTGATTTTGTGACGACTGCCATCGGGGACTTTGACCGAAATAACGCCATCCTGCGTCCAGCACGCCCGCACGCCAAAGTGCTGTCGTGCCTTTCCAAAAACTATCTGCCGCGACTTCGTGAGGAACTCCTTCACGGAAACGGACGAACCTTTTAGTTTGGACTTCACTCTCCAAACTGCGGACTTCTCTTCAGCAGCAGCAAACCGGACAAGAATCGGGCGATGGTGGTCTTTATTACGAGTTCCGAGACGATGACATACACGAAGTGCAGCTGGTGAAATGTCAATAACACCCATTGTTTTATTAACAATGTCTAAAACGGCACCAGTGCAATCTTCCTCGGCACTCTCTGGTACACCAACGAACAAAAGCGCCTTCCGTCGATGCCTGGTCTCCGTGATGTCAATCATACGAGCACACTCGTCGATTTGCTGCCGAAGAAGTCGGAGCATGTGGAACATAATTTCTCTGAAAGTCCGGAATTCCTCGGCTACCCGCGACACAGTGTCCTTAGCTGGGCCTCCCAAGTGCAGCTGTTCTTCAAGATCAGCCATCCTTTTCGAGAAACTATCTTCTAGTTGTCTTTGTGTAGTTTGGATGTCTGCAAGCTGTGCCATTGTAGTGGAAACGAATAACGGCTCGGTGAAGTGGACTAAGTGAAGTGTGTATGCTGGCAGGTGGTCTTCGTACTTGGATAATCCTACATATAGGTAGGTCCAATGACAAATAAAAGGTCGAAGTAATGTATTTAACACAAAACACTCAAGATGTAATCAAAATTTTTGAAAATTAAATTCTTGTATCGTGAACACGTCTTCTTATTTCAACACCCGACAAAAAAAAAAAAAAAAAAAGCAATTTTTCAATTTTCTTGCAACTTTAAATCAAAGTTCACATTTATAAAACTTCCTTCACACTCCGCATAAAAACATAAAAAGTGTGCAAGTATCAGGACATTAGTAAACATGCGCGAATAAAATAGAATCCACTTGCTAACTAATCCATTTAGTTGTGTGCCAGGTTTTCCAGAATATTCCACGGCATTATTCAGTATTGCGCCGTTCGGTGTCGTTATGTCTAAAGCTGGTAATGACGTTATTCAGGCGGTATCGGCACCAGCGCCCGGCTCCAGACCAATGCTCGTTGGAGATCGCGCTCGCGTTTACGAGTCCGCCCGATGCACTAGCTATATTGTGCCCCGTGTACCAGCCCGCCTCCGGAACTGTTACGTAAACCGATGGATATTAGTTCCTATGTCGGTTTTGACCCAAATATTCAACGTGCACTATAATCCAGACACGGAAATCTACTCAAATATACATACGTAGTGCTCTGAACTCTTTTAGGATGTGATAGGGACCGGTTTATGTGTGGTTTGGTTGTGATGGTTTTGAAATTTTTCATCAGTTTTAAATCCCATTCCTTAATATTAAATGGTATTGACGACAAACCATGTTCGGGTGCCAATAGCTAACACACCACGTTGGGCGCCAATCGGAAATATCAAACATTTCTAGATCATTTTTATATTCTCAGATGACGCTATTATTGCTGATAACAACAAACACAATTATTAAATAACCAATAAAATTATAGCATTCCTAAGACACTAAGGCAGCAAAACCTCACTCAAGATACGTGCCAGCAGCCGATCGCTCAATTTTACGATCGAAATCGTTTCTCACACGGATGGCCGTAAGAAATAAAACATGTAATGAGTTCTGTGGAGCGGCGAGCAGGTGAGAGCCAGCTCCATTCGTTTACGAGCGGTGCGCTAACGAGCACACTCATAATAATAAACCGGCAGTAAATAAAGTCATTTACTACGTGACGATCGACGGCACTCACGAAAAATAGCTTAGACAGGGGAGGGTTTTGATCTTGTCTAGTCAATTTGGTGCGAATTTAAATATTGTTATTTCATTTTATATTTTAGTTGGAAAACTGTTGTTTTTAATTATGGGATTGATTTCTACTTAAGCTGATGTGAAGAGTGAATTGGTCAGTAATACTGGCGAAGGCAAAAATGTCCTACCCATCTACATTTTTTTTTATTTTTTTTATTGCAATGACTGACGAGACGAGCCTGCCATTCGCCTGATGGTAAGCGATACGACCGCTCATGGACAGTAGCAAAACCAAACAACACCATGAGTTACAAGGCAATGCTTGGCATTCAACTGCGCTCGCCATCCTGAGACATAAGATGTTAAGTCTCGATATGTCCAGTAGTTACTCTGGCTACAATGTCCTTCAAACCGGAACACAACAGTGCATTAACACTGCTGTTTGGCGGGAGAAATAGACATTGCGGTGGTACCTACCCAGGCGGCCTCTCACATATGAGAGACCAGACCAGACCAGTTCTATTCTTTCCGCCTTCCATCTTCCATCTTCAAAGGCATAACTTTAAGTATCCACGTACTATTATTTCTCATGAAATACGATCGCGTGATCATTGGGCAGGTGTCCAAAGTTGAACCGCTGGGTCGTTTGTGAGTCCTTTAGTATGTTATTGAATTTCAGACCATATACTAGTTCCTGCAGGGCCCCGTTTACGACTGTGAGGGCTTAGACCATTGTACGGCCATGCTGGACCAATGCCACGCTGATGCCGAGCTGTCTATGATGTTGGCTATGGCACCCCGCTGAGTTAGCGTTGCAACTGGCGCTGTAATCTAAGCAAAAAATTCTCAACATTTATTCTATTTACAGCGATACCAAGCTGTATATTTCTGTGGAAATTTACTCTCTGTCCATGACTTTCCAATTGGAAATAAAACTGAAATAGCCCAGTGGAATTCATTCCGAGATTCTGTTTCTCTGGCGTCGGTCGCTCGCGACTTTTGTACGCTTATTCGTCAGGTTTAAAAGGAAGTAAAAGAATAAAGACGTTTTATCTTTCAAAGAAGACGGTTTACCTGCTCGCGTTGAGCTTTGTTTATTACTACGAATATACAGGTTGAATTTTCCAAATGGGCGTGGATGGCCAAATCCGAAATTAAGAGGACTATCGAAAAATGCTGAAAGGAGTTACGAGCCTAATTTTGATGACAACTAAAAGCTTATGCAAAATTTCTGTCACCAAATCCCGTGTACATATTATACCTATAAATCTAAATAAAACGTACCGCACTAACATATGCATTCCAAGGAGCACCCATAACTCACCCACACCACTTCAGGCGCACGTAGGAGTATTTTACTCCTCCATATGAAAACAGATTACCTGAAGGTAAAAGCCACATGTCCAGCTATTTATAGAATATAGTCTTATGTGCAACGTTAAGGGATTAGGATTGCGATGTATTTTTGGTGAAAATAACCGGCCAAATGCGATATAGACTTGAGTAGCTGGGGTTTACCATAAAGAGAAAAGTGAACCTTAATAGGATCTCTTTGTTGTCCGTCTGTCTGTCAGTCTGCCTGTCCAGTGTAATCCAACAATAATTAATTAATTATATAGTCTTAATATCACTTTTAAAACACCCTGTGGCTTCCAAAATGGATATACCGCGATGAAATTAAGCTCTTAGCACCAGATGGTAAGTTCGGTTCATATATAGAATGATAACTGGCTATTTGTGCCATTTTTACATGTGATTAAATGTTCAAAAACAAACGCTTTATAAATCCTGAGTTTATATCTTGTCACCTAATAAATTCATAACAAATACACCGAACATAAATACATTGTTAAGTACACGGTCCGTAATAGGACACAAAATGCGGGGATCATCAACTCCCGGCGGAAAATATCCACAGGCGTCAGTGAAAAATGGGGGCGCAGGCGGGCGGCGTCCGAGCGGCTCCTTGCTCTTTTTGCGCTTCTTTCCGAAGCGATGCAAATCCGCGTCAACGCCGACAGGGGGCGCTGTGGGGGCCGGGGCCCCGGTGCATCGCCCAAATGGAAATTGAGAATTTTTGCTAATGTATCTTGGGGGCGTTGCTCCGAATTGCCTCCATCTAGCTGTTCCACGTGCCCTTTTTTGGCGGGTTGTGTAATTTCTGGGTTCCGTTAGAATTCGGCAGTGCTAGGGGAAATTGGTTTGGAAATTCTATGTTGGTGGGCATTTTATTGACTTTGGTTGTGGTTTAGGTACTCTCGAAAATATTGTAATATTGTTACATTTTTATACTGATGTGAGGCACATCCAATGCACCTGACAACCGATCCAAACGGATTGCACTGAATTATCGGAAGACAAGAGATACAAGTAACAATCTAGTCTTAATAGATTTCGAGACAATCAAATTATCCTGTTCGAAACCAGACATATACAGACTCAGCCGAAACGCTTCACATTTGATTGGACATTTAAGGCGGGTTTTCCACCAAACCAAAGAGTTGGAATAAAAAATAGCAAATAACTATTTCTCATCATCATCAATGAAATAAAGACCTCTGCTAAACATAGGCCTCCTTTGAGGAACTCCATAATTATCAACCGGACAACTCGTGATGTGGACAGACGACCGAACAAAGTGAGAAGTAGTTAGATAGGACAGTAGCTTTTAGCAGGTTCCAATGACTATAACCAATTATTGACTATTATTATATACCTACTAACGGACCAGAAGCGGCTGCCTACATGTTTACGGTGGTCGTGGGTTCAAATCCCAGGGCACACCTCTGACTTTTCGGAGTTATGTGTGTATTGATAGTCAATCACCACGCACTTTAACGGTGAAGGTAAACATCGTGAGGAAACCTGCATACCGTAGCGATTTTAAAAGAATTTCTACGGTATGTAAGTCCGCCAACCCGCACTAGTCCAGCGTGGTGGACTATATGGCCTAACCACTCTCAATCGATTCTTTCGATTGTAGAGTAGGCCTGTGCCCTGTAGTGGGACGTACTTACATGGGCTGATACAGATATACCTACTAAAATAAAAAAAATAAAAACCAATAATTAAGAATTTCTTATGTCGATTCCACTCTTATCTAGCGTGATAGACTAAAGACCTTCCAAACAATGGACTACATAAGGTAAAAAGGTTCAATTGAAGCCAACAGATCCCTCCTGTAATTTGTGTTTGCGATACGTTTATAATGGAATGAAGTGTTCTTTATTAAGTGCTGATTGCGATTTAATTGAATTAAATGGGGAAACAAGTCTTAAGTTTCATTTTATCCACCATTTACTTAATGTTTGTCCACGTGTGTTTTGTAAATCGTTTTTAACAATTTCCTGGCGATCTTTTTACTTGTTGCATACAGGAATTGAACAAAGCGTTCCGTTGAGTTGTGAAGTCAATCCAAAAAATGATATGAGTAAATGGGATACCGGGAATAGAAATTGTTTCTGAAATCCTGTTTGTCCAATGGAGAAAATAAAGGATAAGTGTGCAAATTTAATTAGTTCTGTAGGCATCTACGTATGTGTAGAAATGAGTAAAAACCCAAATAAGTAAAATTAAATGAAAATTAAAATATACACATTATTTTCCTTCTATTATAATTTTAATACAGCAACAACAGACTCATGCCATTTCGATAGATTTAATTATTCCTCGATATAGTGCCAAATCGTAGACTTGCCAAATTGACGACAAGCACCAGTTGCCATGGTGACGCGTACAGAGAGCTAATGAAAAGGTCGCGGGTAAATTACGTGCTGATTCGCTAGCATAACCACCCGCGTAACTCAAATTTAACCGACACGACATCAACTAAATCAAATATCAGAAAATAGTGATATTGACCAATCAGCGTTTTTCTCATTCTAGAAAAGGGTTGATTAGGTGAGTTTCTTGCGGTGAGGCAAAGACACAGAACGTGCGAAGGTACATTGTCCAAGACTTGTTTTCAAATATAAATTAATTGTTTATTTTCTTATTTAAAATATGACCATGTCGTACTATTTTCTATGAGTCTTAAAAAAACAAACCGTCAATATCTAAGTACAAATTCCGCGCTCAAAAATATTTTTACACTCATTTCCCTCATGCCAAGATCATCCCGATATCACCGTGCTAAACAAATGAACCTCGCCGAAATTCCCCCATCACGGTATTAGACTCGTCACAAAGGATGCCCGCTGTTCAGAAGTTCATTAAGCGTCTACCCGTAGGTGTCAACACGGTGCTCGCTCCCGTTGGGATAATTAAAAACTCTCGTGGAAGACCGGCGGGGGTTAGGAGCGCGCGGGGTGGGGGCGAGCTGAGGGGAGGACGGGGGCACGAGTCCGCGTAACGAACGCACTAATTAATAAGGGTCCGTCGATATTGATTTACGAGGTACCGCGTGTGCCGCGGGTAACGAGGGCCGCGGGAAACGAGGTCTTAGACACGCTACACGGATCGCCACATGGCGGCGAGTTTTTTTCCAAGTGAAGATTAATATGCACATTATTATCGGTGCTCTATTCCTATGGGATATAGTGATGTGGCTGGTGACTTTGAAAGGAAATTCGTGTGTTTATTCCTAAGTTTTCAAATCGATAACTTAAGAACAACAATAGGGACTGCTTATAAATTAAGCAACGGTCTCGGTCCAACAACACCCAGAACCGGGAAAAATGCTTGTTCGTTACACAAATTTATTACGGTACTGGAGTCAAATCTGCTGGCTTTTCACACTATCTCACATTTTCCGCCATGGTTATGCATCCGACTAACGCACGTGACTTTATAACCTAACTATACTTACATTATTTTTGGATCAATATAGATAATTAAAAATGTAAGTGCTAAGCTTTCTGAGTACACATATATGCAGATTCAAACAGTACGAATAAATATTAGGGAATTGAAATATTGGCCGACGAAGTTAATAATAGAGAACTTCGCAGGATTTGCTATTGGGGGCAGTTGAGTTAAGCCAAAATAGTACTTAGTGATCTACAATGTGTACATGTTCAGTAATAAACTGCTATGAGCTGATGATAATGTAATAAAATTATAACTATTGTCTCAAAACGCACTGTTGACCTAACACAACCTTCTGAGAATAACCAGCATAACAAGACCCCTACAATCCTTACCCAAAGTAAACAATCCATACCCAAATCTACACACATTACGCTGTCTCAGACGTTCGCTAATGAAAAAAATGGGCCAGCGAAAAGCAGACAATAAAAGTGAGAAAATAGGTTATCTGCCGCGCTGGCGTCATCAAGAAAAGATTATCGGGAGATGTTGTAAATCGGACCGCGGCACTGTACGGCCTGCGGAAGGCGGCGAGGCCCGCGGGCGTCGCCGTCCGGTGCGGCGTCAATTAGACGCGGGGGGTGGGCCACCCCGCAGTGTTGCTACAGTACGCCCTGACCCCCCTCCAGATTTTTGGGAATAAATACAGTTTTGGACATATGAGGTGGAAAATGGGATAAAAGGTTTATGAGTGTGTGCTGTCACAACGGGGAGAATTATTTTACACGTAACTAATGATTTACAGATTTTTATTGCACTGCGAGACTGTAAGTTTTGGCATTTGTAGTGTTTATATTTAAGTATAAATATGTTTTGAAGTATTTTATTTTGTATTTAAATTAAAAAATATTTCCCCATCTATTGACAATTGACATAATAAAGACTCAAAAAACATTAAAATAAATAACATTACTAAACACACACAAATAGTTGTACACCACACCATCCTCTTCAACAACCTCAAACCTATCACTAAAACTAAACAACAATACTCCCGAAAATTTCCCCAAAAATTGGGTAAATCCCTGGCAACCCTACCGGGGAGGCGCGAGACGCCGCGCTGCCCACGTATCCACATACGTACAGGAAACACGAGACCGTGCGCCGCCCGGGGCTCGCCAATTAATGGCCCAGCCCAGCGCAGCCGGCCTAATCTCCAGCCCTAATTACTATACCATGAATGTCTATAGGAATTTGTAAGCATTTTCGAATGGTTGACGAGCTAACAGCTCACTTGATTACCGCCGTCAATGACCATATGCAATGCTTGGCGACTCGCGTATGATGAGAGATTACAGTCAATGCACAGCCTCCGTGGCGCAGTTGGTTAGACGCCGCCTGTGAAACGAGAGGCCGCGGGTTCGATCCCCGCACCGAAACAAATATTTGTGTGATCCACAGGTATTTGTTTCGGGTCTGGGTGTTTGTGAGACCGAAAAGTCTCTCGTAGTTCCTGATACCCACGACACAAGACTCGATCTTAGTGTGGGGTCAGGACTATGTATGTGACTGTTGGGTGTATTTATTTATTTATTTATCTTAAACGATTGATAATTATGGGTGCAATGCCAGCTTTTGTTTATACGTCGGAAATACGATCCGAGAAAGTTCACCTAATGGAAAGCATTACGCCTAGAGTCAATTCAACATGAGCAGCACCACTCAGAGCTTTAGGTAAATTTCTTAAAATAGGCAGGGATAAAGGACGCTAGAAGAAAAGGGATATTGCGCCTATAATGACCAACCGCAGTGACTAATCTAATGATAACGAATCGTACTTTTGTTTGACGAGTCTCATGCTGTTTATATGGACTGATATATATAATTATCATTCAAAGAGGTTTTCTTTCCTTCTGAAAGTCGTGAAACTCGTGATGAAAGGAGCGAGCCGGTTCACCGCGCTTAGCTCTCCCCTCGTTTTATGTGTGCTCCGTGAATCGTTAATGTAAATTGACGTTTTCTTTCTTATTGTGGTGTCGCGTCGTATTATCTTAATGAGGGGGTATAGGTTGAGTGGTTGGTGTAGATGATCTAAGTGGAATGAGAGGCTGTTCGATCCCCGCTCTGTGCAAAAAAGTATGGGTAAATATTTCGGATCTCTTGTGAAAGCCAGAAAAGTAAACAAAACGCGGGTATGGCCGTTTTATTTATGTCAGATATACCCACTTATTAAGTTATACCAAGTAGACAAAGCGTAAGTTATCATAAACAAACGATTTGGAATTCGAGACGAGTGGACGGTTAAATTTGCCTCTGAGTGTATATAGCATAGGTGTTAAAAACCACGAGGATCTTTTTCCGTGTTACAACTTATGTAGGTATTGGGTTTACATCGTGTGCGTCGGCCCTGAAATGCGAGGCCGCGGAATCAAATAGAAAACTGCTTCGCTACGGCGTTGTGAAACCGAAAAGTCTCCCGCAGCTTATAATGCCTATGACACAACACGTGTATTGTGTGAAATCAGCATAGTGTTACTATTAAGTGCGTAGGTTGCGTGGTGGCCTGTTGGTAACGGACTAGACAAGGCTGAAAATATGACACGGTGGTCGCGGGACAAATCCCAGCGCACACCTCTGACTTTTCGGAGTCATGTATTGATGGTTTATCACCACTCACTACACTGGTGAAGAAAAGCATTGTGAGGAAACCAGCATACCATAACGATTAGGCGTATTTATTGCTAATCACACAAAAAATCGGTGCATCAACCATCAATCCACACCACTTGGCCTAAATAAAGAGCACACACGATTCACATCATTTCAGCATCCCAGTAACGTATTCCACTGAATTTGTTTGTAAAATGTGCGCTCGCTGGCTGCTAGAATGCTAATCGGCTGGTCAGCGACACGGTTGAGTGAACCATCGCAGTGAGCAAACACTGCGCTGTGTCGGCCGCACCCGGGTCTCCACTAGCGCTAATCGCCGTTTATACTGCCCACCTGCCTGCGGTGAGGCAGCCTGAGATTAGACCTGGTTCAACCACCCAATATGTCCGGCTTTTGGTGCTGGGATACAAAAATAATGGAGATATAAACGTTGGTTCATGATTTTATTTGTATTATTTGTACTGCAGATATAAAATATTTTTAGACAGGGTTTAATGTGATTCAATCATACAGATGCTAAAATTGCACGTTTATGTGAATAAACGTGCAATTTTAGCAATTGAAGGAGTGATCCTTCAATTGCTTTATTCCATTCCACAAAAGTCAATAATATCACTTCTTAGTATTAACATTTAGTAATATCAACATTTAACTTCACGTTTTACATTTAAACCACGCAAAAATAAATGTAAACCGAGCGTGGTGCGTGCTTCAAATGCTTGCCCGCACGCAACCAGGCAAAAACCGTTCACAATAAAAGTTCATCGCTGGAAGTGGGTCAAAGTTGCCGGCAGTCCGGGAAATATGTATGTAAGTAGGTCTGTCTGGCGAGCGGGCTGTCATCCGGGGTTGCCAACCGCAACGGCTGCCTAAAAACATGTAGTTTTACACGTGAACTGTCCGCTAACGAGTTCGAGAGAGGTTTTTGCGGTTACAGTAAAATTTTAATTTGGATGTAAAAAATGCTGGTTGTAAAATGTGTTGTAAACGATTGATTATTTTAACGTTATGAACATAATCAATTTAAACATGTTCAATATATTCGTTGTTTGCGTGCAGTAATAACTGGTACTATCAGTCATATTTGGAAAATATAGTTTTCAATATTGGTGTAGTAACATCTACCGTGTTTTGTTTGTCGAGGGGCCTATAATTCTACCATTTATGAATCCATTTTCCAAGGCTGCCTACCTCCGCACGAAAAGTGACCACGGCATACGATAATGGAAAACCCTTATAGTTGCACACAAGTGCCTTTATGGTTCCGAGCCGAGCCGATCTGATAACTATCTCACACACAGTTATACATCTGCACTGCATTTATCATCACGCCATTGCTGCCATACCAGTGTAAAAACCTATTTACCCCGATGATGATTAAAACTTAATTTACCCTGGCAACACCGCATGGAGAGCGCGCTGTCTGCGTGGCCGCTCCGCTCTCTCAATTCATTGTGTCCAATGAATGTTTTGGCTTTGACGGTTTTTATTGTATTTTAATAAGGATGAATTTACATCGGAGCGATTACATCCACGCTGCGTGTGCTGAGTGATATCTTTATTTATTTCGTTTACAAGGGTTTGCGGGCTCATTGATAATCCTACTGTGGTAGAGCTGAGTGGAATGGATTTGAATATATTGACAGTCTCCATGGTGCAGTTGGTTAGCCGCCGGTTGTGAAACGAGTGGCCGCGGGTTCGATCCCCGCACCGAGACGAATGTTTGTGTGAACCAAAGATATTTGTTTCGGGTCTGGGTGTTTGTGAGACCGAACAATCTCTCGTAGTTTCTGATACCCACGACACAAGACTCGATCTTAGTGTGGGGTTAGGGCTAAGTATGTGACCGTGGGTGTATATATTTATATTCTTTATATTACACCAGAAATACCATAGTTAACCAGATTAAATGTGATAGAAAAAGATTTGCTTTGTGGTTTATAGACTGTCCATCTACATATTTTATTTTATTTTTTACATACATACATACATAAACTCACGCCTTTATCCCCGAAGGGGTAGGCAGAGGCGCCACTAGGACACCCACATTTCGCCTTGTATGTTCCGTCCCACGATGTGATAGGGGGCGAGCCTATCGCCATATCGGGCACAAATTCCTGACTCCGGGCTGATAATGAATAGAAAAATCCAATATCACTTTGCCCGACCTGGGATTCGAACCCGAGACCTCAGCTTTGTAACCGTACCGTAATACAACTACGCCACCGAGGCAGTATTTCATTTTATTTTTTATTTATGGAGTTATGTCACACCGGCGCACCCGCAGCCCTAAAGCACATACACTCACACGTACATGCACGCACGCAGACACGCACACACGCACAGACGAGTCTCTTTCATCTGCTTGCAAGCAGTAGGTCACCAGTGACACCTCCATTTCCTTTGTCCAAAAGAAATCTATCAAAAATATATGAATGGGGGACGAGCCCGAAAAAGAAACACTAAGTGCGACCCTGCAATCAAACCCAGAACCTTATAATAAAATTAATATAATCACTTCTTAATTTTCGTAAGAAACACCGTTCAAAAAATCCATAGAAATAAATAAATAAATACACCCACCCAACAGTCACATACATAGTCCTGATCCCACACTAAGATCGAGTCTTGTGTCGTGGGTATCAGGAACTACGAGAGACTTTTCGGTCTCACAAACACCCAGACCCGAAACAAATACCTGTGGATCACACAAATATCTGTTTTGGTGCGGAGATCGAACCCGCGGCCTCTCGTTTCACAGGCGGCGTCTAACCAACTGCGCCACGGAGGCTGTCCTCAAATAATCCTCAATAAAACTAATTTTTACGGATTTTATCGTGATTTGGTTTAATTTTAAATCTTTTTATCTTCCCTACGTTTCGATTGCTTTACCGCTTTCGTGGTCACGGGGCGGACTGCGGAATCCATAAAAAATAGTTTTTTTTTTCAAAATCTATAGAAGTCTTTATTTGTCTTCCCATTTATATTGTGTCTTATACTTTATTTGTCTATGAAGTTTGCAGATGCTATCGTAGTATAGCAGCCCGCTACAATTAATGTGAGAATAGGTGACAACTGCACAATTTCTTGAGGGTCCTAATTGTGGATGCTGATATGTTTCCTGCACGCTTGGACATAGTTTAGTGATGTTTTGAGTGTGAATTCTGACTGAAAATAGGCGATATATTTCGTCTCTATGTCCACATCTTAACTGAAAGGGCGCGAGATCAACCCCTCCTTACAAACAAAATATTTTTATGATCTATAAATACTCATAGCAAATCCTACTCTAGTAGGACTTGAAATTATCTCATATTGATAATAACCATATGATACGAATCTTTACATAAAGTAATGTAATGGTTTCTTAGATTTACGCGAATGTTACACATTGAAATAAAACTATTTTTACGGATTTTATCGCGACTTGGTTTAATTTTTACATTTTTTAACTTCCCGACGTTTCGATTGCTTTTCAGCTTTCGTGGTCACGGGGCGGACGTGTTTTTGAAATTCTGATGTATTTAAAATATGATAATACACAACCCCTTACCCCCTACCAAACTCCGTCACATCCAAAACCCAGCGAAAACGAACTCGGCCTACACTAGCACGTACATATCTTGCGTAGGTAAATCTGAATACAAATGAAGACATTAAACGCGACGCGCGCGGTCACCGCTCGTTAGTCCGACCCCCGGACCTAGTGCCCCCGCCCTGGATAGGTCACCGGAGCGTGGGCGGTGCACACTGCGGAGCGCACCTACGCACATGATAATTCGGATGTACTCGTATACCCGTGATGGAATGTGAAAGCTTTGGTATTAAGTAGGGTTGATGTGTTTTGGGGGTTAATTCTTTTGATAAGGTCTTTGATGCGCCAAAGTGTAAACCACACTCGTAATTGGAAATTTAAAAGAAATCACTAGTTTTGAGGATCTTCATATGGAGACATACATGGCTCGTTCGTTTGAAAGAAAAACTCTTATAGGTTCTTTTCGCACGACCCGGAGGAGCTACCAGTATGCATATCTTGGTAACTTCGGTTTCCAAGCCTGGCGCGAATGGCAGCTTTATGTCCGCAGCATGCATATGTGATGTGGTACTGGCGGACTGGGTTCTTATTTAATACTAGCATGATAACTAAAATCCTGCCTAACCCATTTCAGTCTCATTGACCATCTTCTAACAGGTGGGGTGGCGTAAAGGCACTTGTCACATTCGTTTTATGCAAATGTGACGAATTGGAAGCCGCAGTTGTGACTTTGTAACTTTATTTTTATCTAACTTTGTGTACTTGCAGCGAAAAAAATTTTTACACACCTAATAATGAAATAGCGTGCACCAAAAATTATCCTTTCGATGCTAATCACTAAATGCACCATATCCAGCATCAATAACTCCTTGACAGTGGGGATGTAGTGGAGATACAAAGCGAAGGGGCTGACCGTTGGGCAGGGCGTCATTACCCTCGTTCCTTGGCTCGCGTAGCTTGCGCAGACAAAGCAGATGATTATCAATCACGTATTATGCTGGCTTTTGTACCTTTGTACTGAGGATGTTGAGTGCTATTAATATCCTTCGATTATTGCTAGATGCTGTCAACATTCTAAGCGTAGTTTTTTAAACTTCTTTATTTGTAATAAGGGAGTTCTTGGAGATGTTTTTTTTTTATATTTTTACTGCGATGAATGGCGAGCCAAGCATGCCATTCACCTGATGCTAAGCGATACGACCGCTCATAAACAGTAGCAAAACCAAACAACACCATGAATCACAAAGCAATGCTTGGCATTCCACTGTGCTCGCCATCCTGAGACATAAGATGTTAAGTCTCATTATGTCCAGTAGTTACGTTGTTTCTCTCTCTCTCTTGTTTAAACTTAGGAATCGATAACAAGTAAAGGGTTTTTGATAGAATGTGAGATGTCATTTCAGTTGATCAGTGGCCACTATGTTATGCTCAAATATTTCGGTGAGGCACAGTTAGTCTCCTAGTATGTCATTAAGTGAGATTGCTGAGGACCCTATAACTAAGGGTAGAAGTTTCTTGTTTGACCAGGTAGCATTTAGCAACCACCGTGAACGATGGTGGTCAACTTGTCATAGTGACCTAGACAGCCTCCGTGACGCACTTGGTTAGACGCCATCTGTTAAACGTAAGGCCGCGGGATCCATCCCCGCACTGAGACAAATGTTTGTGAGACCCACAAATATTCGTATTGGGTCTGTGTGTTTGTGAGACCGAAAAGTCTCTCGTAGTTTTTGATACTCAAGACACAAGATTTGATCTGAGACCGATCAATATGAGAGACCTACCATAATTAAAGGGAGTTCGATTGAGTAGGGTTTATTCATAGTCAGCCTACTAATTGTGGCGTGAAGCGAGGAGACTTCAAGCATTCCGATTACCTATGCTAAATCGTATATTCAATATATTTGGAGCACTATACCTATATAGATGGAGCTAAATAGACGGGCGCGTCAGATGCGGTCGGACCTAAAAGACAGGCCCCTATTTACTTAGTACATACTGTATATATCCGCTGGCAACTGAACGCAGAGACGCGCTCTAGTCATGTCAACGCATAGACTTTTACTTATATCGATAGAACTATCGATAGTTTAGTTTGGGGCTAACTGGACTGCCGTAAATAATTTCCTGGGAAAAACAAAGGTCTTAATTATGTAAAGGTATGTTTAGTCGTAGTGTATTATCATACCTACTTTTTATTGTAAAGGAATACGTAGGGAACTGCATGCTAAGTGTATGAAAGTTTAAAGAGTCATAGTTTGATAGGTGCAGGGATCGAACCCGCTGCCTCTTGTTTAACAACCGGTGTGTTATCAACTGCCATGGATCCTGTCGATATGTTAATTATATAGAGTTTTCCATTAATTGGTTTAGATGCAGCGCGGATAGACATATAAAACTTGAGGTACTGGTGGTAGGTCTCTCATATGTGAGAGGCCGCCTGGGTAGGTACCACCGCAATGTCTATTTCTCCCGCCAAACAGCAGTGTAAATGCACTGTTGTGTTCCGGTTTGAAGGACATTGTAGCCAGAGTAACTACTGGACATATTGAGACTTAACATCTTATGTCTCAGGATGGCGAGCGCACTGGAATTCCAAGCATTGCCTTGTAATTCATGGTGTTGATTGGTTTTGCTACTGTCCATGAGCGATCGTATCGCTTACCATCAGGCGAATGGCATGCTTGTCTCGCCATTCATTGCAATAAAAAAAAAAAAAAAGGTAGCGAAGTCCCAAGCTCCCAGAATTGAGGACAGAGAATTTTTATTTGCTTAAAAGTTGGTACAGAATGCTTGGGATCACGCTATATGCCTGAACTCGCATTGACATATCGTGGTGACCTGAGGCGTAATCTCAATTGAAGCGAGGGCTCGTGTCCAACGGCTGAAAATATAAAGGTTTATATAGGAATGATATCCCAAGCACATTAATGTTCCTAAAAATGTTACGTAGAGTTTTTATTATTTTTGTAATGCAGTTTTACATATTTTCTTCATTTAAACATGAAAAACCAATGTGTTTTGGTAATATTTGTATAATTAATCAATTGGTCTCGGGTTCGAATCCTGGGCCGGGCAAATTGGTTATTCAATGTCATGTCTAGTGTTATATGACATCCCGCGTCATTATCACCATGATTTTTTTCAGCAATATTCTATGTTTCATTGCTTCGATAAAATATACACTGATCGAAGGTTCGATTGGCTTATTAAGATGGTGATAGTCATTCAATGTTCTGTCTATCGCAACATGCCATTTTACCGCAATCCCTTGGTGTCTCACAAAGTTTTTATACGGAACTATTACTCAATTCGCAGTCTCTATGACGTCCATTACCCGTCTATACGCAAGTATCGATAAATCCCCAGCGACGTGACTATGCAAGCGTCGGCGTCGGCGAGTGTGCGCCTCGATAAATTCCGAACGCGTTGTCAATCGCTCGCGAGGAGCGCTCAGGAATTAACGGCGGTGCGCTGTCAAGGCGGCCGCTCCCCTTCCCCCCTCTACTCCCTCACGCCCCCTCGCGCCCCCTCTCGCGCCCTCGCACCAGGCGCTCAGGGGTGTCACATGTGTGATCATGCAATTATTGTTTATCGTGCTATATTAGATTTTGTTAATTTGTTAAGTGGTGATTGTGATGTATGAATTAGTTTTGGATGGTTAATTGTTTTAATTTTATAGGTTGTATTTTACACATGTTAATGGAGTTCCGTATTGATGCGAATATGAAATAAGCAAATTTGTAGCACTGCCATAGTCACAATGCAAATATGATAGACAGTCACAAAGGTAGGTGAAACTTTTATGTAAATCAATCAATTACGCTATGCATCCTACTGCAGTTGATGCGCGTCCTCTATGATAAAAAGGTGTTTAAAGGCTTGTTTCGATAAGCAGTTATTACATACATACATAATCGACACGCCTAAATCCCATAGGGGTAAGCAGAAACTATGGATATATAATAAAAATGAAATACACAAATATAAACTTAACTTCCGAAAAGTTAGAGGTGTATGTATCCAACGTCTCATTTGTCAGTCCGGTCAACTTCAAATTCGGCTAACTCTATCTAAGCTTATACTTAAATACTCCGTTGATATTGCTTCAGACTTTGTTATTACGTGCTTTATTTCAAACAGTTGACATTGACTGCTTCGGTGGCGTAGTTGTACTACGGTACGGTTACAACGCTGAGGTCTCGGGTTCGAATCCCTGGCCGGACAAAGTGGATTTTCTATTAACTAATAATTATCAGCCAGGAGTCAAGAATTTTTGGACGATATGGCGATTGGCTCGCCCCTTATCACATCGTGGGGCGGAAGAGACAAGGCGAAACGTAGTGTCCTGGTTATTGCCAGAAGAACCTCTACCTACCCTATCTGGGAAAAAGCGTGAGTTTATGTATGTATGTGTAAAAATGTACATATACAAAAAATAAAAAGTCTAAATTAATTAATTACCGCCTTTTTCTTAGCGTCGTTCAGCCCTAACCAAATTGCGCGTGTACTGGCCATGTGAATTATGCCGCGGGCTCAGGCGAGCGTGTGGCGTGGCGTGTGGGCGACGCGTGGGCGACGTGGGCGAGCCGTGTGGCCACCATGCAGCGCCACATAACCTGCTTACTGACCGGTGACCGATATTTCGTGTATCGTATCATTTGTGACTTGGGTATGATCGAAGTGTATTTGTTAGGCATGAGTAGACGAGGATGCTAAAAACCGGGAGAATTGCGATGGTTGGGCCGAACGCGGACCCTGTCACTTGGCCGGCCCTAGATAGGCCGTAGAATGAGAGAAAGAAGTGACTCTTTTATTGCAGATATTTTCTTTTTTACACGAATACTCAAACGCCATTTAAATATTAAGTTGTACTTAACTACCCATGTCCCACTTAATCGGTACATTTAAGCGGGACTTGCGTTAGTGCAATATAATATTTAAGTGGCGTTTGACTATTCGGGCGAGGTATCGAAATAAATCAAAAACTACAACATATCAATCTAAAGTATACATGTCGCGAGTACACAGCGGTATTCCCGCTATTAGCAACAGTTACGCTAACGGAATATGTCCCGGAGTCCCGGGGGCGCGTCCGGAACGTAGCGAGCGGGAGGACACCCCAAAAAAACCAGCTCCCGGACATAGACGCGAATAATAGAATGTTGACGACAGCTGATAACTACGCACACATTTTTCACTTTAATTTTCATTGTTCTTGGGTTATCATTACAAGTACGGTGGCCTGTTGGTAACGGAATAGACGCGGCTGCTAACATATTCATGGTGGTCGCGGGTTCCAATCCCAGGGCACACCTCTGACTTTTCGGAATCGTGTGTGTATTAACAGCCAATTACCACGTTCTATAACGTTGAAGGAAAACATTGCGGGAAATCTGCATTCTATTGACATCACGGAAAAATATCCTATGATGATATCCTATGCGAGCAGCGCCGCCGGCGAAAGTTCCACATAACAGCGTGCGCAACGAGAATGTTTGTTTTTCAAATGGAGTCTTGCTGATAGCGTCGGGTGGCTTTCACAGCATCACTGACCAACGAGGGAGGCGCTACAGGCAGTTTAAAGGTAATGAAATTCGCAAAATTCCCACAATTCATTAATCATCAGGTAACAGTCACAAAAACGTGACACCCGCCTTTGAAACTCACTGTTAACAAATATTTCAAAACCCGTTGCTATGAAAGTGCAAGTCTACGCTATTTAATTAAACGAGACCCGTCGAAGAATATCCGCGGAATGCTTTAGCAAAAAGTCACTCCATCGGCCCATCAATGTTGCCACTCCCAAGTATTTACTAATTTGACGGAGCCGTTGCAAGAATTATTCACCAATTACGTGTCGCACTATCCGAACGAAATTAGGCACAAAGGCTTTCCTTTATTTCTGGACGTGTGCTTTGCTCGAGGGGGCACACGAGTGGGGAGCGGGCGGGGGGAGGGTCGCGTAGCCATTAGCACGGCGGCGTCGTCGACGGCGACCGTTCGCTTGCAAATTTACCTCTGCGGTCGTTTTCACCTCTATTCCGATAGCTATAAGATCGATTATAAAGTTTGCGAGGTGCAAGAGTAGTTAAGCCGCGTCGTGCATAATTTACGCGCGCCCGATAGACGTTCGCGATTGTTATTACGCGTACGGATATTGGATTTGGCGGGAACGCAGCGCGCCGGTGGCGCTGCTGTCGCAAGATAATGCCCGGGGACCCCGGCCGCTCTTTAATAAGGTTAGGTAACTTCGCGTTTCACTGTTTGGCGCGCACCGTTGGATAACGTAGCTTTTTGTACATGTTTATGTGCCTTTATTAAGCCGAGACAACAGTAACTACGGTCTAGTACTCCGACCTTTTTGTTCGTCTGGAAACGTAGGTACCTATAAATTCTATTAAGGGTCTTGATACTTTGGATTAATACAAAATAGTATCTGAATTGTAATTAAAAGCTTGAGGGAATTCTTGGGAAGCTCTGTGTTCAGTGCACGACATATAGGTGCAGTGCATCGATATCAATGATACACTAGATAAGACATTCAATACAACACATGAATCAGTTTGCTTCGTGACAGTGATAGTGCAATACGCCTTATCGCATACGTTTAATAAAAGTAATAAATGAATGTTTCGCCGTCAAACCGAAAACAAATCGTCTAAAGTTACATTATTTTAATAAAATACTAGTTAAGTGATTTAATATTGCAGTGTGGTTTTAAAATACGGGGGCACTTCATTTGTATGACGTGTCTCGTCTATCGGTAGACTAAAAGTCAATGGTGCAGTTGGGTGCAGTGGGTTAAATTAAAATGTCTGCTTTAACTTGTTGCCGTTAAAGCAGATGTTGGTGCTAAGGCTCACACAATAAAGGACACCAAAAACCGGTTGAACTGAAGAAGATGATAAAGTACCGTTAAAATTAAAACAGATGAACTTTGAAATATAAATATCATACTCCAGCTGAATTTGAGGTTCCTTAGACCTCGGTTAGACTTTATTGTAAGTCTATCTAATTTGCCTACCGCGTAGTACCGTACTCGTACCCGTACCGACTCTACATTTAAACTTCTTATAAATTTCTTTGATCTTTAGATGATAGAGTTTCTCTAGGAAACCGAGGCTTTCTCGTATTGTTTGGTTCACCATAAAGACGAGCCATAACAATTCATTATGAACATGCGTAACTTCGAAAACTACACTAATGCGTACCACTGGAACCAAGACCATCTTCATCCATCTTAGGGAATCCTTCTTAAACCAACAGACTTTATTCTGTACTGTACTGTAACAGCTCATATACCTCCTGCTGCAGGGCACGAGCCTCCTCTACAATCGAGGGTACGATTGAGATGGGTTAGGCTTTATAGTCCACCACACTGGCCTAGTGCGGCCGCCAAACCGCACTATTCTATGACGCTCGCAAACTTTAAATTATCACTTAAGAATTAACCAAACCGTAAGGTTCATATTTACAACCTCTTAACGCTGAGTAGTCTAATATGCGTAATTTTTCTCGGTTCGCGCCCCGTGTAATGATAATGAGCGCAACGTCCGGAAAATTCACACCATTACCCTGTCATTATGGTGCTAATTCCTGTTTATTATATTATGATTTCCTGTTATTTCGCAACGAATCACTTTGAATTAATGCGACAAGCCGAAGGCAGGGTAAAATAGCGCATATTGAGGGTCTATATCTAGCAGTGGAAAGCTATAGGCTGATGATTCATGATGTTGTTTGAATTTGTTTTAGTTTATCGGTATTTGCAGAATACGACTTGAGGACCTTCATAAAACGAGCATATTCCCTCCTCAAAGGCCGGCAACGCATCTCCATGCCCTATGGTGTTGCAGATGTTCATGGGCGGCGGTGATCACTTTCCATCAGATGAACCGTTTGCTCGTTTGCCCTCTATAATGTATTATATAAGTTTCTAAATTGATGAATTTGTTTATTTCATCATCTTAGCCACAAGAATTCCAATGCTGGACATAGTCCTTCCACTAGGGTTTCCATGGCTGTTAAAAGAGGCATGCATCCAGAAACTACTAGGTTGCAACCTTATTTATACAGGATATATCAAGACCGCGACCGAAAACGAAGCCAGGTGGTAGTATTAGTTACTTCAGACAAAATGCAAGTAAAAATTTCGCAAAAAAAATCGACGACTTTTTTTTTGTAACGTTTTACTTATCGTCGTATTTGGGTGATAAATACATAATTTTCTTAAAATAAAGATGTATACCTCTTTATTTTAAAAAATGCCATGGTATGTAAGGGTTTAAATTAGTATTTTCGCAAAAACTAGGTATTTACCACCCAAGCAAGATGATTTTTAAAAAATTCAAAAAAAAATCTGTCACTGTTTTGGTGAAATTTTTATTTGCATCGTGTTTGTAACCTCTAAAACTACCATCTGGCTTTGTTTTCGGTCGCAGTCTTGGTATACCCGGTATATTTACGTAAGGTGAAATAAACATTGAACTGAAGTCTATTACATTCTGTAGCATACAAGAAACCACAAAATTATAGTTTTGATGATACAGTAGAGTGAATGCTGTCCAATTATCTGCAGGATTAGTGAATAACTTTAATAGCAATGACAGGTATAGGTTTTCACGAAATCCTCCGAAATGAATTTTTACTCTGGGGTACATTTCAGAATTCCGAGAATCTGCATTAACCGTATTTCTGCAAAATTTCAAACAAATCTACATTCAAATGGACGTACCATTTGAATGTAGCTAGATACTAATGAGCTGCTACAATAATTGTTAATTTTACCTTACAGTATACGGTTTCATCAATATCATATTATTTTAAAGCACATTATTCGTATTACGGTTAAAAATAAATATAGACACAAAAAGTGGAATTCCTTCCTCCAATATATTATGTTAATCACGGAAAATTGCCGTCCATACCTAAATCTCATTCGCCAACATTAATATCAAAGGTAATTTCCACTTTCGCTATCAAAACACATCCAATCAATCAGCTTAACGAGAACTCGCGCCAGCCCTGTCCTTACAAGGGGGACTATAAAAGGCACACGATTGTTTGCGAGCCCGCGCCGGGGCTACCTAAGCGGGCATTACAGGACGCGTGGGTTCTACCCAACGTCCAACACAAACAGATCTGTACTCCAACTTGGTATACCAGGCTAGGTGGGTCAACATAAACTGGTGTTGGTACGTAATTTACGCGCGAGCGGTCACCGACGGTGATTACGCTCGCTTGTTGGCGTGCTGGTCGAACTTAATCCAGCCGATGCGAAGCTCCCAAGATATTTGCGGAGGCAAGAACTGTTTGGTTGTTTTTAATTTGGCTGGGGTATGTTGGCTGTGTGGTGTCGAAATAGCGGTTGGCGAGACTTGTAAGGTTCATGGTAGGTTTGTATCGTATTCTATGAACATTATTGTCTAAGGGAATATTGTCGATGAACATTATGTAGTAAATTTATTTGCGTTAAGTTGTTGGGTTAGGATTTCGATGTTTCGTTACTGGTTGGATTCGTGTGTAACTAAAATCTGATTATAATGGTTAACTATCTAATTTACCTACACCCTAGAACGTAGGTTAAACAACTGTTTTGAGAATGCATTCATCGAAAAATAAATATTACATGAAATAACATGAAAAAAACGGGAGTGGAAATTGGTTAAATATTTGCAAAAAACTTCCCATGACGGCCGGCATATAAAATGTAACCTTATAGTTATTCAGTGGAATAAAACCGCGAAATTACTAGCATGCGCCAAATAATAACAAACGTCAGTCAACTTTGAACCAAAATTTAATCAAAATTTTAATCCAGCGGTACGTACGCTGCTTTTAAAACGCTACACAAATATAAAAATGTTTTTCAGCCGGGTTCCTTTATAGAAATACCCAGCATGAGGGCGCGCATCGCGTGTGCGACCGGCGAGGGACGGCAGCCGAGCGCGGCCCAAAAATCCATGCGTATTTTTACACAAAGAACCGTCGGCGAAACGTACAGGGACTTTGCGACAGCGCGACCCGCGAAATTCCATTTAAAGACGTCTGGATAATTTAGCGCTGACGAGGCGGAGGCCAAATTGACGCGCCCCCGGGAGCGGCGTGTTGCCGCTCACTATCGATCAAGGTTTTTCTTGAAGAATCACCTCTGGGGACGACCTTTGGAGTACACGTAAACAACCCTTATCCATTTTCGATCACGCCCCGCTCGGAATACATGCGTTGCAAAAATTCCTCGTTGGAATCACGCACCATGTTTGGGCGCCAATAAGCGACCAGAAGCATGCAAAAATTGCATAAATATTTATTTTGTATAAATACGTTTTTTGAAAGGAAAATAGTTGTACAGACCCGAAGAATTCAGTGACGATTGCTTTGGTGAGGTGACTAATTAAACTACTAAACTCTAATTAGGAAATCATCGCACTAAAGTTAATATAAAATATTTTTTTATTTGTTATCATTATGTAAAACCTCCTTAGATCCGAAAAATGTTATTCATGCAAATTGACACTGTTATAATAAGGCTACTGTTTGTTTTATAGTAATTTATACTTTTTTTGTCCAGCCTAGGATTTTTCATACTGTAGTTAAGTAATCAAACTGCTACACATCTTAGCGTTTCTTACCGAAATATACACACCTTGTATAAAGGATTCCTTTCGAAACACCGTGAAATTAATTAGAATTCGTGTCCGGCCGAGGTGCCGAGGTGTTTATCATTAATTGAAAGGAGATTGGACTCATGAATTACAAATAAGTGAAGTGTGAAATGTATACAACTACCCACTAAATGATTTCGTCATTGTATATTATAATGTTTAGTCATTCTATTCGTATACCCAGTATATGAAATACTTTTTAGTGCATATTTATATTGTATGTTCTAAAATATAGGTTTAGTTATGAAAGCGATGAAAACAGCAGCCATTTGCAAAAAATATACATTTAAATACTTTACCTAGATTACAATATGCAATAAAGTTTCATAATTTTTTTACCTTTTTACAGTAATTGTCGGTAAAAAATATCATCATCTCTGACATTGTTGATAATGATACTAGTATTTCCGATCACAACCGACCTATTAACTAGCTGTTAAGTATATTACTATATGGCGATCAACCACTCTACTTTCAATCTCAAGCAAACATGCAGTCTTACCGTTTGACCAACGAGAGCGTAATTAATCATTAATCGGAAGGGTGGCGGCGCGAGGCTGGGGGGTCGGAGGGTGGTGGTGGGGGGTCATTAGGTCGCGAGCTGTCCCCTGTTTATATTTACCCACTTGTTTTGTACTTGGCTGTATGTACGCGGAGTTTTTACGAGGCAATCTTACTCGCGCTTTGCGTGGCTGGGTTTTTTTTTTTGATCGCCGCTAGCGGGTGGACATGGACGTCAAAGAATATTTTACAGAGTGGACATTTTAAAATTCAATAATGATTGTTTTATTTCTTATGATTTTTGTATGAGTGGATATCGATGTCCATGTAAAGAGAGACGGAAAGCTAGCTAAAAACATTATGTGATCATTTCAGGTTTAATTCATCGTGTTATTTGAACTGGTTTTTTTTTTTTTTTTTTATTGCCGTATAGGCAGACGAGCTAGCGGCCCGCCTGATGGTAAGCGGCTACCGCTGCCCATAGACCTTCGCAATGCCAGGGGTCCAGCACAACAAAGTCGCTGCCTACCTTAAGGATAGTACTCTCTTTAAGCCTCGTTTGAAGAAGGACAGGTCATAGCGCTCAGGAAACACCGATGCAGGGAGTTCATTCCAGAGCTTGCACGTACGTTTGTTAACACAATTACCATCTTCAAAAGTACGAACGTAATAATTACTATTTTATCTTCCATAAATGCCTTATTGAATACTTGGCCACTCAGTATAGTACAGTATCCCAATAATGGTTACTTCACACTCATAAAAAATGTACCGAAAAAGAAACCCATTTGATGTCAAAGTTTTAGACTGCCTCGGTGGCGTAGTTGTACTACGGTACGATTACAAAGCTGAGGTCTCGGGCTCCAATCCCGGGTCGGGCTAAATGATTTTGAATTTTTCTATTCATTATCAGCCCGGAGTCAAGAATTTGTGCCCGATATGGTGATAGGCTCGCCCCCTATCACATCATAGGACGGAACGTACAAGGCGAAATGTGGGTGTCCTGGTGGCGTCTCTGCCTACCCCTTCTGGGATAAAGGGGTGAGTTTATGTATGTATGTTTTAGTTCTCCACTTCGATCAGTACTTGGGCTGGAGCTTCGAATCATTAACTTGCGTGTAAGCATTTATTTACTCCAACGAACTCGCTACACAGATTCAATAAAAAATGTAACACCACATCGCATCTGCATGCAAATAATCTTTGGTAAACATCGGTCGAGCGACGGGCGGGGCGGGTCGCGGGGGGGTGTTTTAATTAGAACGCGGACGCCGCGGCCCTCGGCCATCGGGGCGCGCCTCTGGACGTCCTCAGCTAAGGTACCCACACGAGGTACCCGCCTATGTAGAGGTACTTGTGGGTACCAGGTACTACCCGCGCACTCGCTACAAAAGCGATCGCCATTTGTTACTCGCCAAAGACAAAAAACACCTACTCCCTCCGCAGATGGGAATGACGCATTCCTTTTTTAAAGATGTGTTTATTAAAGTCTTGTGTGACGTCAGAAAAATGTTTTTGCGATCTTTTATTGTTTTATTTATTTATCAAATGTCAGCGGAACATGGATTTGTTTGCATTCATATTTATTCTTGTTATTTTTGTTCTTTGATCATTGAATATTTTATAAAGTGAAATGCAGTTAGTGGCATATCAATAGCCAATTATACATAATAAAAAATGAAAATAATGGTTTTGGCAATACTCGGTTTAAGTTACGAGAATGAAAGTGTAAGCACAAATACAAACAGAATACATAATTAATTACCTCCATGGCGCAGTGGGCGATAAACGAGAGTAGACGAATTCGATTCTCGGTTTCTTTGTATATGAAATACGTACAATAAAAAGATACAATCTAATAATTTGTCAACGAAAAATAATTTGAACACCAATAAAGTGCTTCAAAATGACCTCAAAGAAATTGAAATAAAACTATATTTTACGGATTCTATCGCAGATTTTTATATTTATATAATCCGTCCCGTGACCACGAAAACTGTAGTCTTCAAAACGTCGTGACGTTAAAAATTAATATGCAAAATTTATATTACCTAAAAATTCGCCATAAAATTAAACATTAGTTTTATTTAAATTTTCCAGAAGTATTTATTTTCTAATATACCTGTCATAGCCAGCCAATCAACAAATATTCAACAACATAGAAGCTTGTTTGCTTGCCTTTGTCCGCGCGACATTGTGCTTCGACAAAGCCTCTTAGGTGCCGCAGCTCAAATACTCGCGCTTTAGTAATCTCCTTTGGAGGGCAAAACATCTGGACCGTTATTGATTTTGCTTTGACGCCTGGATCTTGAGGCTGTAGTTTTTTGGCACGCTATCTAGACTCAAGACTAGACAAATAAATATATTTTTTTCGCAATAAAACTTAAGGTATGCTGGGACATGTTTCTTCCATACAGTCCTGGGGTTTTAAGCGGAGCGTGAAGAAGCAATCGAACAAGCCGGCATAATTAGTCAAAAGACTAAAGAAAAAACATTATTGATCAATATTAATAGAATGTAAACGCAAACTGCCTAATTAAATTCAATTACCGGTGGTAGGTCTCTCATATGTGACAGGCTGCCTGGGTAGGTACCACCGCAATGCCTATTTCTCCCGCCAAACAGCCGTGTAAATGCACTGTTGTGTTCCGGTTTGAAGGACATTGTAGCCAGAGTAACTACTAGACATATCGAGACTTAACATCTTATGTCTCACGATGGCGAGCGCAGTGGAATGCCAAGCATTGCCTTGTAACTCATGGTGTGGTTTGGTTTTGCTACTGTCCATGAGCGGTCATATCGCTTACCATCAGGCGAATGGCAGGGTCGTCTCGTCATTCATTGCAATAAAAAAAAAGTGGGACTGGGTAGGTCACGTCTGTCGTGTGTCAGACGAGCTACGGGATAAAACTGCTACCGCATGGACTCCACAAAACTTAAAAAGACCTCGTGATAGGCCGCGCAGAAGGTGTAGAGATGACTTGGACCATTTTGATACCAAGTGGTGAAAAACAAAGAAAGCTCGCTTGTTGTATCTTTATTGTATGGAATCCCTGTAAGAGTGGTTTATGGCTTTAAAAATTAAGTATAGAAAGGTGTTAAAAGAAGCCATAAACACTTTTCGATAGGCAAGTTATCATATGCATGTTTGTGAAATAATAATATTTAATTGGTTATCAGATGGGTAAAGGTCGATCTTCACCGGCTCTTGGACTATATAGAGTTATTACTTTCTGTAGTAAGATATGACAAATGTATACGAGGTATTAAAAAGTGGAAGCAAAAGGACATTAGCTATTACAACTACAAATTACGATTTGAACCACTAAAGATATTTACTGAATATACAAACATTTCTCTCTCTATGAGATTTGAACTAAGTGTTTTGTTTCACGGACAGCTTCTTGACAACAGCACTTCGGAGAGTGTTACCATCAGGCGGGCGACGTACTCATCTCGTCATCCGCCAAAAAGGCTTCAAACCAATTGAAACTACGCTAACACGAATTATCCCCGATCAAACCCAGCTCACAGGCATACCAGCTACCTTAGGATCCTTTGTGCTCGGTTTGCTACCGAAAATCTCTTACAGTAGCATTGGTCTCAGACATCCCTCCGTAGTTATATTGCGTTATCTTTGTCGAGCCTATGTACCGGCTATGAGCGGGTTCACGTCAGCTGTGAACCCGATGCAGCGGGCGTGGGGGGTCGACCCCCCACCCTGCGTCCATTCCTCGGGCCCCTCGGAGCGTTACTAAAGGAGCGGTGCTGGGGGCATATTCTCGATGTTGATGTCTTTAACTAAAGGTCACTGGCGTGAGATTATTTTAAAACAGGAGGTATTGGGTTTGAGTGATTGTATTAATTGTTGTGGATTATTAGGGTAATATTTTGTACATACGTTTTAAAAGTAAAATGAAAGCTATGTTACACGCGATGAACAATTCAATAGGCATCGTGATTGTTTTATTATTCTGATCCTTATAAAATATAGTTTTTTCATTGTTTACGTTCGTAAGAGTTGGAATTCCACTTGTGAGGAAGCAGTTACAATTTTTAATAGACTTTTGAATTTGAAAATGCCAAGGGATACCACAATCAAATCGTTACTTACCGTATCAAAAATACTATTTATAAATCATTGTATTTTTTTCTTATTCCCAAAATTTAAATCTGAATTAAAACCAAAATAAAACAAGACAGGACACATCCATTGACATGACGTATCGAAGTTGCCAGAATTTCGTGAAGCCTGCACTAGTTCGGTTTGCGTGACCTATTTAAAGTTCAGTTCGGCGCGGGTCAGTCTTCATATTTCTCGGAAATTTTGCATAGTGTCCAGCCTCGTGCTTCCCATAATGGCTTCCTCCCATGGACCGGATTATTTGAGCTATTTCCAGGAATAGGATGATCCTTTATTGAAACGGGATATGTATGGAACAATGTTAGGTACTTTGTTTATAATTACATGGATTGAAATGGACGCGACGCGACATCGCGAACAAAACGCTTGGCTGAAAATGTATTTCATAAACCTGTTAGGTATGTAATTAAATTATATTGTATCTTCCAAATTATAAAAAAAAATGCTACTTGTAATTTCAAAAAGTTTCGCATATTACCCTCGACATACTTTACAGACATAATTTTTATAATATTTGTATCGATATAAGATACCAAATACTTTTCATACGAAAACGGACGAACGGCGCCGGTGTAATATGAAGCTCGTTATAACAGAAGGCACCTGTAGATTTTCACTGAAGCGCCGTGTGCTCTGCACACTCTACTCTGCTGTTCGCGGAAAAGCTCTTGTTATTTTTCTTCGTCCAGATAGGGTCGAGTTTCGTACCAGATTTACGTTTTATATTTAAGTATAATATTTAACATCTGGACTTTTCTACAATCTAGATAAAGTGAAGTTTAATGACGGGTTTGGAAAAATAGAAATAAAGATATGCCTAATTAAAAAAAAATCATTTTTAGTAATGACCTTAGTTAAGTAAAAGTACTTGATTGCGATTTATTGAGGAAGGAGGAGACCTTTTCCCAGCACTGGTATGATATAGATAAACAAAAAAACAATCAGTTTTAGGCTTATATGGAGTTAAGCGGAAGAGCCTTCCCGTCGTTGCAGCGTTCAACGGACGTAACATCTACAAGTTTCTTTTTATTTATTTAATATGCTTAAGAAAGATTATTTTTTTGTTACTAGATAACATCAAGAAACCACTAACGTTTGTATTTATGCTATCAGAGTTGACAATGAGGTTATTAGTATCGTTGTCGTTTGCTGGAGACCCAAAAAGCTTATATGATATCCGAACCCGCCCAGATAACCACCACGTTCCCCGACGAAGAGGAACCCGTAATAATGGCCATGCAGTAGTGTCGCGTTTCTCAACCCTGTGTGAATCCGGTATCGACGAGATCAGTAATTGTGACGTCCGGGTCAAGATACTCATATACAGGGTATATCAAGACTGCGACCGAAAACGAAGCCAGGTGATAGTATTAGTGACTTCAGATACAATGTAACTAAAAATTTCGAAAAAAAAAAATCGTCATTTTTTTGTAATGTTATTACTAATCGTCGTATTGGGGTGATAAATACATAGTTTTCCTAAAATAATGATGTACACCTTTTTTTAAAGACGTAATGATACGTAAGGGTTGAAATTACTATTTTCGCAAAAAATTAGTATTTACCACCTAAAAAAGATGATTTTGAAAACATTGCAAAAAAATCTGTCACCTTTTTTGCGAATTTTTTAGGTACATTGTGTCTGTAACCACTAAAACTACCACCTGGCTTAGTTTTCGGTCGCAGTCTTGATATACCCGGTATAAGTGGATTCTTTATTTGGATTTGATAACTTACCACCAGGTAGTTTTCACTGGTGGCAGGTCTCTCATATTTGAGACGCCGCCTGGATAGGTACCACCGCAATGTCTATATCTCCTGCCAAACAGCAGTGTAAATGCACTGTTGTGTTCCGGTTTGAAGGACATTGTAGACAGAGTAACTACTGGACATATTGCGACTTAACACCTTATGTCTTAGGATGGCCAGCGCAGTGGAATGCCAAGCATTGCTTTGTAATTCATGATGTTGCTACTGTCCATCAGCGGTCGTATAGTTTACCATCAGGTGAATGGCATCGTGTCGCCATTCACTGCAATAAAAAAGGTGCATTATATTCAGTTTCGTAAGCAGAAATACCGTCCCATGAAATATCTACAAGACCCAGAGTTCGTCGAACTTATTATCATCCCAAGATATGGCTATTACCATGTTGGTCACACCATATGAGATATTTCAAACAGAAACAACCACACAAAAGGTGCATCAATGGTAAACGAATCTTGGACCTCACGGTTCACAACATATTTCCACTAAACAAAAAATACCGTGTATCAAATATTATGTTTACTCATAAATAATAACTTTTTTACGAGTGAACCACCGTTCCGTCCCGAAATGTCAAGAGTTTAATTCTTGAAGTATTCAGTTATTGTTCGCCCACGGTCCGTATCATTTGGGAAGTTTGCGATGTTATTACAGATGATTTGATAAGGCCCGTAACATTATTAATATTATTTTCTGTTTTACAAATAAATCACATTAAATCTTCTTCTATGGCGATCTATGGAGGAGTCCTATATCAGTAGTGGACTTTCTGTGGCTGTTATACAGGGTATATCAAGACTGCAACCGAAAACGAAGTCAGGTGGTAGTTTTAGTGATTACAAACACAATGCAATTAAAAATATTGCAAAAAAAGCGATAGATTTTATTTGCAATTTTTTTACTATCGTCGTGTTTGGGTAGTAATTTATACCTAGTTTTTGAGAAAAATAAATTTAAACCCCTATGTACCTTTAAGTCTGTAAAAATAAAAACGTGTACATCATTATTTTATGAAAACTATGTATTAATCACCCAAATACGACGGTAGTAAAAATTTCCAATAAAAGAATTGACGACTTTTTTTGCGAAATTTTTTGTTGCATTGTGTCTGAAGTCACTAATACTACCACCTGGCTTCGTTTTCAGTCGCGGTCTTGATATACCCTGTATGTATAATAAGAACTTCCTACAGCTTTAAATCGAAAACCGGACATTCGCTAGCCCAATACGCGGGTATAATAATTATGTTTTGCGAAGTTCAAACAATGAGTGCTCCCTTTTCTTGAACCAAACCGTATCGTTCTGGAAATAAAAAGCAATAAATCAATATAAAGTAGATAGCAACTCTCGCGCTAAGTAACACAAGCTGAGAACTTGCCACTTGCCAGCACCACTGGCCCGCATCGACTGTCAATTAGCACCTCCACAACATTAGTGGGCCGTATCGACCCGTCCATTCTAAAATTACTTACAACAAAAGGTTTATATCGAATACATTTCAACTCCATTTGCGTAACCCTCCCGTTGCGACCCGTTTAAAGATTCAACGGCACCGCGGGCGACGGACGGCGGGTCTCTCCGACCGCTTTGAAGATATTCGCCTTCATTAGCGTGGGGTCCGGTTGACCCGCGGCGGTGCGCGACCCGCCGTCCTTGTTCCAGCGTTCGGCTGTTGCGGGTTACGTTTAGTGTCCGCCGAAATTAGCCTCGGAAAACATGTGTTTAAATTAATTTGTATTAATGGATTAAAATTGAATCTTGTTAAAGTTATCTGTTAAACGCTGAGCTTGAAATGGCTTGCCGGCTTATAAGCTGTATATGTTGATGAGTTCGATTTGTGTATGGAACAATATTTATTTCGTTTAGATGTTTATTCTTAACAGGGATTGAATGTTGAAATTGAATGTTTATTCCTGTTAGGGATAAAAATCAACCAGTACTTAATAAAACAAGGCAATTATTTAATTATTTTTCTATGACCATAGGTAATAGTATTCTGCTCTAAAATAGTATATCTGTATTTCAAATGAATTTCAATTAAAAGGAAATACACAAGATTACACAACGCATAAATACGCAGGGGTCATTCATACCCCAAATTAGTAAACGCAGCGAAGTGCGCCCTTGAAACGCCACAATCACCAACAAAGCGTGGAATAAGCGATCCGCAAATAATAATTCTTTGTTTTTCCGCTGGCAGCGCTCGCAACGCTCAGAGCGCTCAGTATTCCGCGTTAATATATTACAATGTGCTCAATAAAGCGGCCGAACTGTATCTACGCTCGCATATAAATTACGCAGCGTCGGCGTATCCCCACATTTGTAGCAAGTGGGCAAATAAAGAAGGAAACAAGTTAGATGGAGTGGAGCCGGACCGCGTTCGCGACTAATTAACCCTCCCGGGGTGGCGCGCGGGGCGTTTTCGACCCCCGATGGGGTGACCCCGACTCGCCGACTAAAAAATATGCGGCACCCGCGAGACGCGAAGCGACCGCTTTAAGAATTCTCCTTTGCCAGTGCAAGCGCGTTTGTACTAGTTTTTTACTCGCCTTGTTTCGCCGGCGCTTTGCTAATTAATCTCCGTTTTTAATGCACCGAATATGGGGATTTTATGTTGGGTACGGGGCGGGTATGTGTGCTGATTTATCGCTCGCGGCCTGGCGACGGGTTAAATGCCTGCGTTTATTAATCGACCTCTCTAAATTGAGTGTTATTCTTTTAATTTGTCGTGTGCTGCTTTTAATATTTTCAGGGGATAATTCTTCACTAAAACTACCTAGTCTATTTAAGTTTCCTAGAAGTTTCTATAGGGTATCGATTTGTGATCTCTGTTTTGTTTTTCCTCGTAATGAACTCTTCTAAATACGGCAGCTTTCATTAATAGGGTGCTTTTGGTAGTACATAGATCGACTCACACACGTTACTTCCTGTGCTTTAAAATAACACCCATTCAATGGCTTGATATTTAATATAGGGCAGCTCCCAAATTATTCTTCTTAAACATATTTCCGTCATTCAATATTTTCTGCTTCAGAAGTAACGAACTTCCATCCAAATTTCCTTTTCTTATTTCACTCTTTTATGGTAGAAATTAAGAAATCCTCTTTTTCCTGCTCAGCAACGTATAATGACTTGTGAAAAACTAAGTCACAAGTTTGAGCTCTGCTTAAGAGCTTTTTCAACCGACTTCGGATTATAGTGGTTCTATACCCGTATTGTATGTATGTTTATTATGACCACGATTCTGTCAAAAACTACAGATCCAATTTGGATAATATTACTATTTTATGTACCACTATCACTTCGGAATATATTTCAGTTGTGAAGAAGACATCGAGACCAGGACTCCCCCAGCGACACAAAATTTCTTCTCTATTCTTATTTTAAATTGAACTTATAAACAAAGCATAAAATTTACCAAATGACAAATTAGACTAATTCCAACAATTAGTGCATTTTTTTTCTTTTAAACTAAAAGTAAGGATGCATCACGCTAAATATACAATAAGACCAAAACCTATTAAAAAGTCACTCCACATTTTAATTTACCCCATTTAAGACACTATTCGCGTCAAATTGAATGATAACTTGTTTCGTATTTAATGCCATTTGAAAACATAATGATGCGAGCATAATTAACGATATAAAAGCGTTTTATGAAAAGGACCCCAAAGGTCTCGCGTCTTTTCTGCTTCAGTGTTTCCCTTGAAAGCGTTATATAATTATTTTATTTAGGTTTTGTTTTTAAATGTCACTTTACAGAAATGCAACTGTTAATGATAAAATGGTTGGGAATTGCAATCACTGTTTTACGAGTGTTCCGTACTTTCAACTCCTGTAAACCAGGATCGGCAGCATAATATTATTGCTACTATACTGTTTCCATTCGTTTATTTTATTTTTGACACATCGAGTACTGAATCAAATAGTAATGGCCTGATGCGTTATCGAATCAATTTTTTATAACAAACGATTTTATTTTTGAACAAGTTTTAATCGATTTAATACATATTTTATTTTTTGCTCCATGCATTGTTTTATAAAACTTCAGGGATATTTAAGTTACTTGATTTAATAATTATATTAAAATAAACCATTTACTCATGTTAAGTTAATATTCTTATCACTTCCGTCGGCAATAGTAATGTTGTTAAAAACAAATTGTGAAACGGCAACACTGGGCAGACAGGTGACGCGCGCCGCCATTTTGTGGTCACTCACAACGAGACGCCCGCGCCCGTGCTAGTGTTTTCCGTTCGCTGAATTTTAATTCACATTTTTCATACGTCGAGTTGAGTATTTATATTCCTCCGTATTGTTTTACCCGTGAATTCCTACATTTGGTTGAATTGAGAACATCGTACCTGCCTTCATCACTTTCAAAATGCCTAAAGGAAAGGTGCTTAAAGGACAAACAAGGGAGTTTGTGTTGCGACTTCATGAGTACTTTGAAAGGGAAAGCCGTAATGGTGGACCTCTTATACCAGTGACTCAAATCAGAGACCGTGTTTCAGCAGCATTAGGTATTACTGCTCCAACAGTTTCAAAAATAATTAAAGAAGGCTACGGCAGTAGTGGCATGGAACAAAACAAGCCATCTACACCTAAGAAAAAACGTCAGCCCTTTAAAGTGACAGCAATTGACAGTTTTGATGGTGATGCTATTCGTCGTCATATATACGATTATTACCAAAGAAAAGAGATTCCTACTTTACATAACCTAGTACAATCTCTGAAAACTAGTGGCTTGTTCCGTGGTCAAAAGTCTTCTTTGGCGAAGGTATTGAATAGGATTGGATTCCAATACAAAAAATGTGACAAAAGAAAAATATTGATGGAACGCAATGATGTTGCTTTGTATCGATGCGAATTTTTAAGACAAGCTAAAAAAATAGAAGACTGGTCGAATGTTGTTTTCACCGATGAAACTTGGCTCAATGCGAATCACACGGTATCAAAAACTTGGACTGACAACACTGCTAGCTCCTCGACCGCAGTGCCAATGGGAAAAGGTGAAAGAATTATAATTTGTCATGCAGGAACCGCAAAAGGATTTGTGCAAGATGCTATGTTAGCTTTTAAATCAAAGAAAACAGGGGATTACCACGAAGAAATGAATTCCGAAGTATATGAAAAATGGTTTCGGGAAATGTTATTGTCACTCGAACAGCCATCAACAATATTTATAGATAATGCGTCCTATCACTCTCGGCAAATTAACAAAATGCCAACGCAAGCCAGTAAAAAAAATGAAATAATAAACTGGCTCCGTAACAATGGCGAGGAGGTGGACGAGTCCCTATTAAAAGTAGAGTTACTTAAAATATTAAAAATGAGGAAGCAGCCTAAACGATACGTTATAGATGAAATGGCTGCAGAACATGGGCACACCGTCCTTAGAATTCCTCCATATCATTGCCAGTATAATGCCATAGAGCTAATATGGGCGCAAGTGAAAGAATATGCTGCGAGAATAAATACAACTCCTCCTTTCACCGCAAACAAAATGCTGGAGTTGCTTAAAAATGCGTGTGAAAATGTGACGCCTCATAACTGGGCGAGTGTCGTAGATAAGACGAAGAAAGAAATAATGTCTGATTGGGATCGCGATGTCGCATTTGACAACTTACCCATGCACTCATTAATAATTAGTGTTACTGGGGATACGAGTGACGACGACGCCGATTCCGACGAAACAGACGATTGTTTATAAATAAAAATATTAACAAATTACCTTTTAGTTGTTTTAATTATTTAATCCTTAAAGTACTATGAATTCCAACATGGTTTAACTGTTTATTACAAGTAGGTACTAAACATTTATTTTCGTTGTAATCATTGTAATTATTTTAAATTAAACTCTTATTAAAAGTCACTTCAATACGTATACCTTTATTCATATTAATTAATTTGCAGCAAATACATTCGATCCTAATATTGGGTACTATATTACGTTTAACTGTTTTCATTAGCATTTTAATGTAATTTTATTTCAAATGATTCCGATTGATTGATTCTATTCAAAATCGTTTTTGTTATCTGTGGTCATTCGTTACGAATGGCACAACTCTAAGTGGGCGTTACCCGTCAAGAAAGTATCTACTTTTATTTCAAAATATTGTTCTACTGTAATGTCGTACTTTATAGGCGTGAACTGTCAAAAATAAAATAAACGAATGGAAACAGTATAGGAATTTTCTTCAGCGAGTCTTTAAATCACACTTGTTACCTCTATAATAGATCATAACTGCCTCGGAGGCGTAGTTGTATTACGGTACGGTTACAAAAATGAGGTCTCGGGTTCGAGTCCCGGGTCGGGCAAAGTGATATTGGATTTTTCTATTCATTATCAGCCCGGAGTCAGGAATTTGTGCCCGATATGGCGATAGGCTCGCCCCCTATCACATCGTGGGACGGAACATACAAGGCAAATGTGGGTGTCCTGGTGGCGCCTCTGCCTACCCCTTCGGGGATAAAGGCGTGAGTTTATGTATGTATGTATAGATCATAATTTTGTCTCCTAGCTTGGCTATGGGGGAAGTGGACAATAGTTTTATTCCAAACCCCTCCCCCCTCCTATTAATTTTTCTATTTAACTATTTAGTTAAGGGGTAAAAACATTACGTTGTACCAAAGATGCCGATTGAACCACTCCGCATTATAACCTAATTTTCCTTACCTAAATTATTTTACTTATCTTTCATTTTATTTAATTATTAAAATCATATAAATTATTACCAGAGACGAGTCCATTACGAGTGTTTGTTACGAGTTCGTCCCACATTCGGTAACGTGAATAATTTTGCCGGCCAGACAGGGGTGACGCGCGGATAACTCGCCGGACCGTAATAACTTGATGAAAAATAACAAAAGCGTGAAGTGAAACGGGCGGCGCGACGGTTAGAGCAGGAGTTAGACTCTAATGACAGGGGTCTTGATGTGTCTGACATACAAGATATAGGCTATATAACAAAACTGAAGATTATCAGGGCGAGGTACAATATTATTTGAGTAGAGCGCACATTTAGTAATTGATACTTTGTAAGGATAAAATTTAAACAAACTAATAATTCTGATATGGTTGCAAGAAGTCGCTTACCATCAAACAAATGGCATGCTCGTCTCGCCATTAATTTGAAATGTTTAGCATGGGATTTCTTGTGGCTGAAGATGACGCTGTTATGTCTAATTGCTTCAAAAAGATAACAATCCTTAGACCTATAAATAGGTAGCATTCCGTGACATAAAAACAGGCCGTTTGGTTTTCACAATTCATCAAATACCTATATTTCCGGAAATGGGTGGTTTTGTAAAAATATTTATCTTTACTTGGAGTGAAAAATTGTTGCGGGTTCAGGTGTTATATGAACAGCTTCTCTTTGTTTCTAATGACCCCCAATACCTAACCCAAGTACTAGATCCGCCCCAGCATACGCGGCCACCCTTTCGGCTGTCGTTCGATTTACGAGCGCGTTTACGATAATGTCGTGTTTTGTCGGCACTCGCTCTCGACGCAGGTGCGCTCTGACAGATTAGTTTTAATCCTCACTCACCCCGCTCGTTGTCTATAAAAAATTCTGGCTTACTTTATCATGAAAATATCTAGTATAGAATTCATAGACTCCAAATGTACAGTAGTACTGCACATTAAAGAGTCCACAGCTGAGCATGAAACCCCACTAGAAAGAAGTTAGAGAAATTATAGAGCCTAGAAATTAGAGATTATCAATTTTGTCTGACTATTGCTCATTGGTATTAAATATCCTCTCGATAACTTTAAATCCTTTTATCAATCACCTGCTACAAAAATAAGAGCCGTATTTTGTCAAAAACCACATACTTTCATAAAACCACAGTGACATTGACACAGGCTGTATGGCGGATGCTGTAGCCTTTCCAACTGGTCCTCGGTGGGATCGGTGAAGGTTCGGCGCGACCTTGTGGTGTACCGCGGCAGGAAACGTTGCGTGCGCGCAAATACGCGCCCGACATTCACCGCATAGAATAACGAATAAACATACAGAGGCGATGGTTCATTAAAGTCTCTTATGGTATAAACCACAGCGACATACAGGCGGACGGCGTGTGGTGTGATGCCTTTCCAACTGGTTCTCGGCGGAATCAGTGAAGGTTCGGCGCGACCTTGTGATACACCGCGGTAGGAAGTGTTGCGTGCGCGCAAATACGCGCCATACATTCACCGTATAGTTTATACGATATATAGATGTGATGGTTCATTGAAGTTTTTATAGTTACCTACATATATCTACATATAATTTTGTTTTAATTTCCCAGTGGTGTGTTTACACTTTACTTGCAGTTTGGACGCGGCCTCGTGGTTCAATAATTTCTTTTTAAAAGCCACCCTGAATTATAAAACGATTCTGAACCTATAAGACATTCGACTGCAATTTATTTGAGACTAGTTAAAGGACAGTCTGACGTGCTCTGGGGCACATTAACATCTCTATTGTCTATGCTACTTCAGAACACTGCTAAATATTTTATATTTTTATTTTTTACCAAACTGTGCTACAATCCTGGGATAACGTTTATTATGTTGAATAAAAAATAAATACCTACGCTGTAAATAAACTTTCAATAAACGAATACTTTACAATAATGAATATACCATATTCGCCATTTTACTTCGACCCCAAGGGATTGACTCAAAACGTGTTTTATGCTTCCGTACAGCACTTTACAGGGCAATTTAATTACATACCCATTTAATATAAATGCAGAGAAGTAAAATAATTTATTTTTTATTTAAATGAGCTAGTTGTATTTTAAACTATAAATATATTTTATAATGATTTAAATGGTTGTGCTACTATACATTAGAAGAGGCTTACACTCAGCATTGGGTTGATATGTAGGCTGAAGAAGAAGAAGAAGAAGAAGCTACTATACCTCAATGATATAAAGTGAAAAGAGATTGCCTAGGAATGTTGCATCAATGAATCTAATTGAAGCTCCTACCTATTACAAGAATCGCTGGTACTGGGTAGGTTACGTAGATATATCTTGTGGTTTTGTTATTTGCATAGCACAAGTGTATCAACATAATACATACACATAAATTGAAGATTCATATACTGAAATTAGTCCAAATGTATATGATTGGGATGCATAAAAAACGTACGCTCTATAAAAGCTTTTACAATAAATGTCTCCATTACATTTTACCATATATGGAGATTTTTAGCATCCTGGTTTGTCGGTCTGTTTTTTATAGAACTGTCCGTTCTGCATACATACTCTATGCGCAGTCCCAAACGTGCGCAGGATGCGGTCACGCATGGCGCAGCGCAGGCGCGGCGCTCGCGAGATCGTATCGCGCCCGCCGGGAGCGCGGCCTCGCGACACCCGCGACACTGCCGACACCCGCGTCACTCGGACACGCGGACACACGCCGCGGTGCCACGCACAGCGCGCTAGGGATGAGAATCGTGCCGATAAGTTATCGATTTTAATGTGAAAAATAACTTTCTAAACTGTACATCAAAATCTGTGATCAAAACGGTTTTATTAGTCTGTAATAAAATGATTTTGGAGGCAAATAAATATTTGTCTGCTTTTGGGAGGACTGTCTTAACAAAAGATTCAATTGATCAACAAAGTTACTTATTCTTAACTGAATTCTTAAATACATAATCAATCAATAAGCAATCACAGTAAGAGCATGAACCGACATTGTCATATGTAGTGTTTGATTTTTCTGATTCAAAAACACCTCTAACATAATTATATTATAACGTTGCAAAACATTCATCTCTATGCGTGTGTAGCATACGCTGCGTTTCATTTCACCACTCTACTTTGCTCTCACATCGTCACTAACTATAATTTCACACTTTTTTATACAGCCACCATAAAGCCAAATAGCTAAAGTTTTTTGGTGGCAACTACGGTGCACCCCAGACATCCATATTACAATTACTTAAAAAGATAACTTAAAAAGTGAAATTAAATCCTAATCCTAAATTCTTTTCCTTTTCTTATATCCATCCAAAGGTTGTCTGTAAGAAATCGCCTAGAGCGATAAGACCGCCATCTGTACTCTTTATTTATATATGTAATATATTTTATGTTTTGTGTTCTTCTTGTATGCAATAAAGAATAAAATAAATAAATAAATCATCGACACCTTACAACCCTCGTCTACGACAGCGGATGTGCACGCGCGCTCCCCAGCGCCCGCCCAGGAGTTCCCAAGGGTACCGCGTCGCCGCCGACTCATTGCCATGCCGGCCACCTGCCACCTACCACGCGGATATCGCGCGATTTCACCAGAGAAAATACTGATAACTTATCATCTATACGTATGTATCACTTATTACTGATGCCTTCGAGTCATTAGGTGTTTTAGTTGGGTACTAACTTTGGGTGTGTGGAATTAGTCAGTGGTACAGTTGGGTATGACGCTGACTCTATAGTTACTGAAACAAATGTTTGTGTGATCCATAAAAATATTTGCTTCATGTCTGAGCGTTATGGGTCAGAAAAGTCTCTCGTAGTGGTAGCCGCGATACAAGAAGAAGATTTCTTCTTGACGCAAAAAATAAGGTATATTTTTTTAATCGCGTCAGAGTCAATGTCTACTTCATGAAAATCAAGGCCACACCAAGATGACCAGTAATATATACATTCCCTATTGGCCCAAACGGCCTGAACAATGTAAATTAATAAAGTTTCGCTACTGAACTCCGATATCGAAATGAAACTTTTGTCAGGTTATATACATACAAAACAGTTGATTAATATACAATTTGTTGAATATTACATGAGATAATGTCCTAAATAAACAGACTAGTCTAGATAGACGGCGACGTGTTCCCTCAGGAGGCCTGGATTCTACAAATATGTCCAAAATACCTGAGTAGATAAACCTGAGTTGTCTGACCGGGGCTAGCTTAGTTGGTCTAGGACTGGCCTTTCAAAACCAAGTAGCTGGTTTACATCCACACATTCTGGAAGTTACGAGTGTATACGTGTTTGAGTTGTTTATATTCGCTTTAAATAACGAAGAATCATAGCAAGGAAACCTGCGTTCCCAAGAGCCTTGCGCAAGAATTTTGTAGGTATGTGCAGGCATACGAAACACATAAAAAGCAAGAAAAATCTTTGAAATGTTATTTTTAAGTAGCTCCTCGCTCTATCTCAATAGTTGAAAGTCCAATAACTATGAAATTAAAATCATAAATCATACATATTATCATATCAGTGTCATAGTATACTCGATGTAAAAAAATATAAATAAAATGTAACTTCTTCTTTTGAAGTCAGTTAAATATATTTCATGACATATTCTTCAAGTATTTACTCAAGTTTTCCCTGTACTAATTCCCGCCCTCGCATCGTGTGAATTAGTGGTGCACGCACGTCGTCACTCGATATCGCGTGATTATCGATAATAAAGGCCGGCAGCGCGCTCCGACCGGCCGAGAAAGCCGCGCGACTGTAGAGTAACCATGATTTGTCTACAAATTACGGACACTTTTCTATACTAACACGACAAACTGCCTACAATGTTGCTGAAGGTAAGTGCAGTGTGAAGATTGCACATCCACCGACGCTAGATAGTTATATCTCAAGTAGTCAGTATATAGTCAAGTTCAAGTTCAAGATGCTGCTGTGGTTTTTCCCGACGCTAACCAAAGGGACCTACATCTAGATTTCTCCTGCAATCTTTCTTCATTGAATTATCCTTGACTTCTCCTCATACCTATGAGCCCGTAATTGTATGATTAGTTCATATGTGAATTATTCATGAGCAATTTTCTAAATTAAAATAGGATAATTGTATGAAAATGTCCTCAAATCACTAAACGTGTAGTAATCCTGGTGCGGGAGACGGGCGCGCCGAACCCACGGGACTCTTTCACGGATCCCAGCCCCCGGCTGGATAATTTGGACATTATGTATTAAGGGAACACAATGTTTGATCCGAACATTTTCTCCCATTATTGTTATTTGCAGTTGCTATGTCATATAAGTTTGGTATATCATGAAAATATATTTTTGTAGTTCGATCATTGATGACTGCGGTTGGAAAAATTTAAAGTTAATACAACTTGGATATCATATGGCTGGTTAGTGCAGTTATCATGTCGGAAAATACACTTTAAGATTTTCAGCTTATTATTCTTACCTAGTAGTATTACCTAGTAGACCTGGGAATGGAATTTGTGCCCAGCATAGCGATAGACATACCCTCTATCATATCTTAGTACGAAAATAAGTTTGGCGAATAGTAAATGGCCGTAGTGAAGACTCTAGATAAATCTTAAAATATTTTCGAAGAATCACGTTCCTGTACCAATTTTTTATCCTATTCAAAGTTTCTTCTATTATCCTTTTTAGAATTCTTTAATAAAGTTACGTCATTTTTCCGTTTCCAGAAACCTTTCTCCACAATAGAGAACGTAGACTGTTGGTTGCACTGAACAAAACTCCCTAAAAAGACTGTCACTTTAAAATTCGAGGAACTTACTATAATTAATTAGACTTACCTACTATAATTATTAGATTAATTAGACTTCGTTAATATTTCAATATGTGAATTAATTATCTCCGACCACCCGCAAAGAGAAATAACTCTAGTTCTCTTAATATTATGCATTATAGCCAGAGTAACTACTGGACACAATGAGACTTAACATCTTATGTCTCAGGATGGCGAGCGCAGTGGAATAGCAAACATTGCTTTGTAATTAATTGTGGTGTTATTTGGTTTTACTAGCGTCCATGAGCGGTTGTATCGCTTACCATCAGGCGAACGGCATGATCGTCTCGCCGTTCACCGCAATAAAAAAATATTATACAATTGTGTAAGTGAATATCAGAAAATGTAATTACAAAATATTTCAAACGTAGATAAATCTCTATATTTTTTGAATACACCGCACTAACACTTATCTGTAAAAAGGGTAACATAACAAACACGAAATATATAGTTGCTCATTCAATATTCGTCACTACGACTACATCTTAAACTCCAACATTGCGAATTTCAACAGGAAAAATACAAAAAAACCCATACCAATTGGATTTCCATATGAAAAAGACGCGAAGCTATCGATGACCGGGAAAGTGTCCCGGGGCAACGCCGCGTATAATTTACTGCGTTTTGATTGGTCATTGCGGCGGCCATTTGCATAATTGGCCATTAGCAAGTTTTTGTTTGCCGTCAACTTGTGTTCGAAGTGATGCCCCGGGCTACAACTCCATGGGCCATTTGTATATTATGCAAAACCCATCGCCTCGATTAACCTCTGTGACTTTAAACCGTTTTTTAAACGTTTCCATAATTCGGCTGAGGATAAGGACGTTGCGTTTTGTAATTCATGGATTGATAGTTTTGTTAAACAAAGAATTTGTGTTGAAGTTAAGAAAATCTGTAATTTAGTGTCTGGTAGTATGTGATGTATTGGCAGGTTATAAGTATTTTGAACCTTGAAGGATTGGGTTCAGTTCTCGGGTATTAAATTCTTGTGTTCCGCCTGTAGGTACTCTTCCATATTTGTATCATTATTTTTTTCAGATCGGATTAGTAACTTGATTAAAGTGATGTTATTACAAATTTAATAATATCACAGATCTCTAAGGACAGACAAAGAAACGTAGCGCTGGAATCACTTTGTGTAAAAAGACGGAAAATAACGAGGGCAAGTAGGCTTTCAAGGATAAGAGTCCTTGACCTAGGCCAACGCAATTCAAATCACCTCCGAATTCCGCCCATCGCGGAGTATAAAACAATTACGAAGCAAATTTTCCCGTTTTTAATTGCGAGCACGCGAAAATATGACGCGGGAGGATTAGCGGGCCCGGCTCATCAATAAGGGTCCGAGCGAAATGCCGGCGCAAATATCTTTGGCCCCCGTTTTGTACGTAAACGCGCAAAATCCCTCTAAAGGTACGCCGCGGTCTCTAGACATGTGCGGGACATAAATTTGGCGAGCGTTACGTAGGTACAAGCCGGCCACTATGTACTCGGTACATAGGTACGGCTTATGTACCAGCAACACGGGCGTCACTTATCCGCGCGGAGGATGCGGCGGTCCGATCGCCCCCTGCCTCCCTCTGCCTCCCGGGCGGCGACCCACACCCCTCGCGATTCATTAAGTCGGGCGCGGCCGACGCGGCCGACGCGTCGCGGAGTCTCCGTGAATTCAAATTAGAGCCGGCTCGGACGTCGTGCCCTAGGGCTGCTGCCGCCACGGGATGTCGATCTTGGATGGAGTTTTGTATCGATATTTCAATGATGAGTGTCTTTGATGAATTATTTCTTACCCCTCAAAGAACAATAGGTACAAGACAATATATTTTGTAAGCATGACTCATTACATAAATTTAAAAGTTTTCTATAGTGGACTTGAGTCTTATTCCTTTTTTACGTTGAGAACGACTGTAGCCAGCAGTGAGACTTATGAGGGCTGATAATTATGTTTATCGTCTGGAATATTAAAAGAATGACACCCATTAATTCATAACAAAATTCGGTCTTTGTCATGGTTGTCATGGTTTTCATCGTCTGAAATCGAAATTATCATCAACCCAAAATAGTCCGTGAGCCATGAGTCTCTGCAAATGCACACCGCCAAACACAACCCACAAATTTTCACTAATAATATTGTATAACAACCATCGATAATTTCTACACAATGACAGCCCTAGCGCCCCTTTGTCTCGACAAGACAGACTCGCTGTGGGGGCGCGGGGGGCGGGCGGGCGGCCAGCACGTGTCGGACGGAAGTCGCGCCGCGTAGCCTCTCTGCCTCGCTGCCTCTGCCTCGCGTTAAATGATTCAAAACTCGCCCGGACCTGCAAGATTTATGCCCCTACCCGATCCCTAGATTAAAGATGTCGCGCCTTTATTGAAATACGCTGAAATATTCGCAGCCGCGATCGCCGCCCTCCGCGCCCCGCACTCCATTCACATTCAACCCGCGTACTCATTTCATTCACTTCTTTATTGTTTATATTTATATTACTTTCGTTTTATTGCGTCGGCGACCTGTTAACGTAGTCACTGCTGATTTATTGTTTGGGTGCTTTTGTATGATTCCGTTTCACTACGGTGTATCACTTATACGGGAAATTTAATGAAGGCATGTCCACTTTAAACTTTAAAGTAATGTATTTCCTAAAAAAATCCGTAAGCATTAACCAACTTATTACTTCGATCTTTTATTATTTTTTTTTGTTTTAATTAATATAGGTGCGGGTTAAAGACAATCTAATGTCCTTAAAACTAGATGGCTAAGCTTCAATACTCGGTGTGCATTTTTTGAGTACCACTTGAAGCTGTCCGACAGGAGTTGCAGTGCTGAATGTATGACGAGATAGTTGTTTAAAATCGTCAAAATAATTTTAAGTTAGTTATCATTCCTTATGACATTATTAATCATTGCAAGTTGTCGAAGTCCTTATCAAATTATTGTTGATTATATCATTCGATCTAATGGATTCTTAGATTTACGCGAATGTTACACATTGAAATAAAACTATTTTTTACGGATTTTATCGCGATTTGGTTTAATTTTTACATTTTTTAACTTCACGACGACGTTTCGATTACTTTACAGCTTTCGTGGTCACGGGGCGAAATGTAAAAAAAATTAAACCAAATCGCGATAAAATCCGTAAAAAATAGTTTTATTTCAATCATTCGATCTAATACGCCATAATTGACCATACTATAATTATTTTTTAATTCGTCAAGTCTTCTCCCTACAACAGCTGACATTTGTGTAAAATTTACGACACAATAAAAAACCCATTACTCGTTCGTTTTCATGTTTAAGAATCTATCAGAACAGCTGCACATAGCCGTTGTAACATTCAGTTTTTATATTATTTTACGTGTTGGAGATGAAATATTAAAATTATTAGCGACGACGCGAAAAATTATAGTTCTTTTTATTGCGTTGAATGACGAGACGAGCATGGTATTCGCCTGATGGTAAGAGATATGACCGCTCATAGACAGTTGCAAAACCAAACAACACCACGAATTACAAAGCAATGCTTGGCATTCCACTGCGCTCGGCATCCTGAGACATAAGATGTTAAGTCTCATTATGTCCAGTAGTTACTCTGGCTAAAATGTCCTTCAAACCGGAACACAACAGTGCATTTACACTACAAATTATAGTCATAAATTATCTTATAACTAGTTTTTAAGGCTGTTTAGTCAAATGTCTAACAAGATTGTAAAAGGAAAGTAAGTTTCTACATCTCTGTGAGAACTATACACTAGTACAAACTCATTACAGCCTAATGCCGGTTCCGCGGAAGTTTGGTAAGGTCAGTAATAGAGTATAGAACAATTTTCGACGTGAAAAACTTCGTGTAGTGCTCTCTTAACCTAACCCAATATAATTCATATATTATAACCTACAAGATAAAGAATCCGCCGACTGTTGTTTTTTTATTTGGAAGTATTTATATTTGCTTTAATGTGTAAACACAATTCCAATTATAACCGCGTGTTTCCTTTGTCTTGAAAAGTTACTTATTAATAGGAGTTAAAAGGCGTCAACTTTATGCCGTGTCTTTCTGTATATGATGACCATACAAGTCTTGAACTTCATGATTTATAGTGACTTATTACAGTTTCAAAAAGAAATAAATTTTTTTAGCAATGTATGAATAAATATATTACGTACCGTTACCAATTTGTCCGCTACATACTTTTTAATGTGACTGATAAGTAGATAAAGAACAATTATTCATTCCTGAGGTTCGGTTTTTATTTCCTTAAAGTTTTTGTTTCCTCGACATTGAATATTCACAACAAAATAATATCACAGGGTGCAAAGCATGAGGATATAATTTCTTGTATGAATAACACCGAAAGATTATATTAGAAATTTATGAAATGGCATGGAAAATGTGTTATAAATAAAATATTGTAAGATTGTCGATACCACAGCATTGGGGTAAATCCATAAAGTGATATTGGTAGTATATATAAATAAATGAAAATTGAATTTTAGTTGATAATAATTTAGAAAAATATAATAACACCTTTATATTATTTCATCCCCAAGGAAGTTCAGACTCACCCGCAGTGTTATATTTTAATTATATTATGTTGTCAATTTACTTCTGTGATAGTTATTATCGAAGAAAATTAAGTCAAAATACATTGTCATAGAAGTTATGCAAGAGTTAATTATAACCTGACTCAATATAAAGGTAACACATTAAGACTATTCCATTAAAACTGTCATAATTGTATTTTTTATCTGACGAATACATTTTCGAAACTTAAAAAATCCTTGACAAATATAAACGAATCGAACAGCGCCAACATTCGCCAACTCAAACAAAGTTTGGTACAAAGTTTGCAACGCGAAGGCCAATATGCAAATGTGGACTTTCCCTCTTCGGAGGGACGGAGTGCACGCGACGGCACTCCGAGTTACTGCACTTGGCCGATTTACGTCTCATCCGAGCTTTCAATTGAAACTTTCCAGGGCTGAGTTTATGGAGTGCGATTGTAATTTTCATAGGAAAGTGTTTTGTTAAAAGTTTTGAAGAGGTAATTTAATGGTTTGGGTGGTATTGATTTGCAGATGTTTTGTGTGAATTCTATTTTTTATTTATTGTATTAATATCAAATATGACAGTCTCTGTAGCGCAGTTGGTTGAGAAAGCGGTTGTAAAGCGAAAGAGGTTTTTTGTGATCAAAAAGTTTCACGTAGTTTCTGATACCCGCGACACAAGACATGGTATTATTGATATGTCGGTTGGGTGTATTTTTTTTACTATAATGGAGAAAAGATTACAGAGCCTTTTACGTACAGTGGAAACGAAAGCCTAAGGGAAAAAGCTGATAAATTTTATTTTGGTATATATCATTAATTTATGATAGACGTCCGGAGATATTAGTATTTAATATTAAATTTGAATTAGGAATCTTTGAGGTCTAAATAAAATAAAACCTTGAAATTTGTTTGGACGCAAAATCGTTTTCGGGTTTTTAAGTTTGTGATTTTAAATTGATTAACAACCTTGTTCAACCATTATTTAACGATTTAGGTATGTTTCGGTTGTTAAGAAAATGATTTTTGAAATTATGAAGTTGTTTCTTTTGTTTGCAAGAAAAGCGAATTTTATCGCAACCCACAAAGGTTGTGTTTTATTTGTACCTTCCCGCATTAAGGAGTTGTTTAAAACTGGCACCACCACCCAAATAACAATATTATTTCGTCAACCATGTTGTTTCCAAGAGTTCCTGCCAGGCAACTGAAAGCAACCCTTATATTAAACCCCGAAGGAATAAAAAAGCCTTAACTATGTCATCCAGGTTATCGACCGACCACCCACATCAGAATTTACGTGTAATCAAAGGCGTCCTCGTATAAATAATCAAGTGAAGCTCAAAGGCTGCCCGGCGTCTCGAAGACACCTCGTATTCCGCAGTTAGCGTAATTAACGCTATTCCGGCCGGCCCGTTTGAAATACACACAGCTCCAAGATGCACTGGCCTACATACAACGCTCGGGTATCAAAGCAATCTGAGCGTACGGGCAATTCGGGCCTGCTCCTTACCCATATTGCATACACGTACCAATGAAGTTTGCTTTGTAGGCGGTAATCTGCGGGTTGTGTGGGTGGGTGGGGTTATGTACACACGGCCGAGGTAGGCAAATGGCCGGCAGCGGGCGCGTAGGCTGAGATCTGTAGATATCGATCCGCGGCCGTCGCCACGGACGACGCTCGCGGCGCCGATGCCCGCAAGCCTTTGTTTGTCCTCACGTCTAACTCATTACCGTCCATTATTGGTGCAAGTACTTAACTCACCCCAATTGTTACATAACATCAATTCTAATTATTTTCTACGCTTTGTAGTCAAATTTGGATGTATGTACTGTGTAGTGTAGTGTGGAAATAAATAAAATAGTAGTCGATAAAAGGTGTAGTAGTGTTTGCGGCGTCCCTAGCGCGTCGCGACCGCGCGGCGGCGGCGGGTGGCGCAAATCACTCGCGCGGACTGCCGTTCTTGGAACGCTCAGCGATGTGACGCGGTGTGGTTTATTTCTTTTTAGTTATCGATAAAAAAATAATAGAAAAATAATGGTAGTAGGTAATTTTTTTTTATTTTCACCTTTTATAAAGTCATTGTTGCAGGTGAGTTCCGATTCTCCCAATTTTTGAGTGAGATTCTGATGCAGGTGCTAATTTATTGTCAATGACTTAATCTATTGTGGTTAGTGTTGCATAGTTTAGTCAGAAAATTTACAATCCAAATTACAATTAATATCAACCCATAACCGCCCACTACTAGCACGGGACATACTAACATAAAAAAAAACAATTAATCCGCTTCGAATGAAAACAAAATAGTATTTCTTTTTCATATTACGTTTCGTTTCCCTCTTACGTGGCATACGAATTATATAATTTTTATTGCCAATGTAGAAAGATATTGCTTGAATTGCTGTGACCGGCTTTGCCCATAAACAAATTGAAAATATTTGTTACTAGCAATAATAATAAACTTTACTCCAGGTGCTCTCCATTTACCAAATAACATGGAAATTATATCGCAACTAATCTACAGCAAATTGAAAATAAATAATAAATTGTATCGAGTATCGACAAGTGCACGTCGCAGCGTATTCAATTAGAGGCGCAGCACGGTCTCGCATGAGTGGCGTCTGTACGCGTCGGCGACGTTGCGCGCCACCAGTAGGCACCACCCTGCCTCACCCCGGGGCCGCGCGAATCGATACTCGAGTGTCTTGCTATCGATATGCAAGCGCAGCCCTAGTCCGGGGGGCGTCTTGTTCGAAATCCGAATAACGCTTGGTCAAGCGCAACTCAAAGCCGGTACGTGGCGTGCTCTAATTTGCGCCAGCTAGCTGTGCCGAGTACGGTGCGGACTGCGGACTCCGGCTTGTGTTCTCAACGGCGCGCTTTGCATCCGATATTATGCACCTACATATTGCTGTGTTGAATCAAAGAAATGTTGCTTGGATTTGTTGGAGGAGTCTTTTAAACAGCTTAACGGCCTTCTGAATTTGAAAACTTCTTATTGCAAATCTTGACGTACTGAATTCGAAAAATTCTGATTTTAAATCGAGACTTTATGAATTTTTAAAAATTCTGATTTTAAATCTGGATGTTCTGACTTTGAACAAGATGGGATATTGTGGTTAAATTTTTGTAAAGAAAAAAATGACACTCACTCACACTCACGTGCTAGTGTTTTTGATCTAGAAATGTACACAGTTCATAATAATTATTATAATATTTTAATTTAGTAACTACTGAGTACCAAAAACTTTGGTAACTATAAGACTTAGATGTCTACTCACTTAAAGGTCGAAACGCATCTACTGATTGTCTGGACATGTGGGTGTTCACGAGGGGAGACAATCAATTGCCATTACGTAAGCAATCTCAACATTTATCTCTTTGCGAAAATAATAATCTATTTATAAGAACAGTTCATGTAAAAAGTTGATACTCTTTTTTATACTGGATCGACATACACACATTCTAGATTGTTCCGTGAAACTTATACATAGGTGTCGTAGAGATATAGTTGATAGCTACTTAAATACTCTAGCAAACAACACGCTGCAGCACTCCTAGAATTCCATCTTTAGGATAAAATTGACAAGTCTCCATAATAATATCTTACAACATGAAATTAACTTGCCTCGGTGGTGCAGTTGTACTACGGTATGATTACAAAGCTGAGGTTTCGGGTTCGATTGCCGGGTTGGACAAAGTGATATTAGATTTTCTACTCATTATTACTCACTCATAATTAGATATGGCGATAGGCTCGCCCCTATCACATCGGGACGGAACATACAAGAAATAATGTGGGTGTCCTGGTAGCACCTCTGCCTACCCCTTCTGAAAAAAAGGCATAGGTCATGTATGCATGCAATTAATTTACAGCGTTTACTTTTCATTCAAACTACACAGCAATAAAGATACATTATTCTATAGATACATACGGAGCACTGCAGGAAAGTTTTCTTGGTACCTGTCTACGTAAACACGAACCAGCACGAAATAGTCCTGAGCGTATTCCCCAGTCGCTGTGGTCACCTATCTAAGCAGTGACCGCGTCTAACGTAGTTTGGCCTCGCCGACCGCATTAGCAGCGCGTTGCCGAATAAGCTCCAATGCTCTGGAGGCTTCGACGGATTTCGTCGCACCGAGAATTGCAATGAACAATTTCAAAGGCGGATTTTTCCGTCTAATTATGAACTGTGTCAAAAATTAAAGTTATTGTAGCCTAAATTTGTTAGTGGCTTCGCTCCGATGCTTAAGAAAACTCGCGGACTAAGTCTTTTTTCGATATCAGATTTTCGTTCAATATAAATATTACAAGGAAAAAGTAAAATTATGATTATTTTCCATATCTACCCCCTTAATATTTCTTCTATTTTTATGTCTTTATCCAATTATTACGTAGCTAATTTAAAATGATTTACGTACACCTACTGTCACCTATAATGACGTGACGTCATCGTTGAAGCAAGGCTTCATTAACCACGAACACACTGGTAACTAATTAAAGTCACAGGGTTCGAACCCTCGATCCCCTTCGTCACATTGCGGTTCGCACGCAACTAGGCCGTTGCTAACTCATAATTAATAATTCATAGAACTACTTACAAAAGTAACTGCTCATATTAAATGCATTTCTACTTTAATATAAATGGTCTTGGTAATGCACCGCTTCAGAATTTACTTCCACGAGAATTTCTAACGTTCGCTATGGCTTTACCAATAAACATCACGGAACTTGCTATAAATATACTTAATAAATAAAAATAAATAATTTATGGTTTGGCAACGTGAATATGAAATTTAGGGGTAGGCAGAGGTGCAACTAGGACACCCACGTTACGCTTTGTCTTTTTCATCCCGCGATGTGATAGGATGCGAGCCTATCGCCATGTCGCGTCGGGACAAATTTCTGACCCCGGGCTGAAAATGAATATAAAAATCCAATATCACTTTGCCAAACCGATATGTAAATGGGGGACAACTTTGTTGCCCAATGAAAGGGACCAGACATGGAAATGGGGCGCTTCTCGCCCTGAGGTCCAGTGTCGCCCAAAATGCGCGCGACGGCCATCAAGGGAGTGGTCCGTGTAGCGTCCCATTTGAAAGTCACATTGTTCTGAGTAGTAGTAACGACTCGACGACCTTTAATTACCACCAACCGGAACCCACGGTTTAAGCCGAAAAAGGCCTAAATTATTACTGGGAAGAGTAATCGCACCCCATCATGATGTCACTCGATTTCGTCACCTGCTAAATAGCGCCACTTCTAAGAACTTGATATAATCACTGGAACATAAATTCTACATGAAGCCGTCAATTTTTTTTATATTGCAATGAATGCCGAGACGGGCATGCCATTTTCCTGATTATATGTGATACGATCGCTCATGGACAGTAGCAAGACCAAACAACACCATGAATTACAAAGCAATGGTATTCCACTGCTCTCGCCATCCTGAGACATAAGATGTGAAGTCTCAATATGTCCAGTAGTTAATCTGGTTACATTGTCCTTCAAAGTTCAAACCGTAACACACCAGTGCATTTACACTGCTGTTTAGCGGCAGAAATAGACATTGCGGCTGTACCCGCCCAGGCGGCCTCTCACATATGAGAGACCTACCAAAGTCTTGGATTCTATTCCTAAGACTATATAAATGTATATGTTTGATATAATTGTATCGATCGGCGAGAGACAGTCATAACGCTTCGATTTCTAGTCTTTAAGTAATTCTGTACTCGTAAGTACCATAAGGTACGTTGTAGTCATTATGTCGGTCCAACTAAAAAAAATATTTAAAAAATGTGATGTTCCATATTAGGTCCTACAAAGTAAAAAATCGCCTAACACGTTTACAGCGCTATTTTAATTCTTAGCCACGTTGTAGTTAGTAAAATCTTTACTCTCCTTGTTTCTCCTTTACCCTTATCACTTATAGGTAAATCGTACATGGAATTCTAGGGGCTTAGTGTTAACAATTCCGAAGTTTGTACCACCTCTCTGTTATCAGAGCGGCTCAATGGGGCCATAATGCATTGTTATCACAGAACGCGTACCCATTTCATCCGATGGCCAAAACTGGGAGAAAATAGCTTGGAAAATTTGGTCAAATACAAATATTTGAAATTATTAAACGATTTAATTTCATGTATTCATGGACATATCTTAATATAAAAAAATAATAATTGTTCAAAAATTTAATCGTACACAGAAAATATTACGATCATATTTTAGTTGCTTAAGTCCTTGTTTCCTTTTTTCCTACCCCCATACTTTTTCAAACGCCCCGTCTAAATACATCAATGAGTCCTGAAGCATTGTGGCTGTTAAAAAATGAAACTGCAGCGATCACTTTCCCCCTAAAAAATATGCCAAAACGAAAAGACAACTTGCAGCCACTAAACGTAACTTTTAAAAGTTGAAAACGCTAGAAATACTTTATCAACAATAAAAGTAAAAAGAATAAAAGAAAATCGTATTGATAGCGAGAGTGCTGAAAGTTTACAATGAAAAGTGAAAGTTGTGGAGTCGCAAAAGTTTTGCACGCCGACTTTGTTTTCGTTCAACTTTGGATTCAATTTGTTGGGTGGGGTCCCTCCGTACCCATCCCGCTGCCCCGGCCCTTCGCCCGATACAATGAACTGTTTATTATTTTGTGCAAAAACAAAACGCAACAAACTTTCCAAGTTTGTTGCGTTGAACCAACTGATACCTTGTTTTGTTTTTCTTGGTGTTCATTCCTGCCAATGATATAGAAAACACATTTTAATTTCCACTATTATTATAGAAAATTCTTTTAAAATGATTGCATTGTTTGGCTATATTTACTGAGTTAGAATGACTGCAGTAAACATAAAATATAAAATTGTATAATTTATGTTTATATTATTTAATATACATTTATACATTTTATTAAAAAACTGCTGTGTATTAGCGACATCTCTGTTACATTATTGGCATATCAGCAAAGATCATAGCTCCGAAAACATGGTGTGAATTCGACTAACATTTTGAAAGTGAGGTGATGTTGCGTTGCTTTATTTGTACAACAGATGGCGCTATTTATCTTTACCAATTCGTTTCTTTTAACTGGCGTAGTTAAATTCATGCGGCACTGACCGGCACAATCAACATGAAGATAATCGCACCGCACTTTAAATAATCGATTTTGTCCTTCCAGCCCGAGCGACTCATGTCTCCCTACACAGCATTGATCAGACGCAGCGGCAATCCCTTCGAGCTGGCTCACGTACTGGTCTCCTGGCTGATAGGGGGCGGGTACGACGCCTACGTGGTGGTGGGGTGCGCCAAGCGGGACACTTGCATGGCCATACGGTACAGGACCTTGTGTCCGGAAATACCTGATGACACGGAGGTGAGAATTTGTTAGATAGATTTTGTGAGTTGTGTATGAAAATAAATAGTATTTTTGTCAGTTTTTGACAGCGGACAAGCTAAAAAGAGTTACCGAAAAACGTGTTAGCATCAATCCTTGCATCGAGGCAAATGTTGAAATGTTTGTGACGGTGATAAACTTATTTGTAGTCTACATGTTGTGGAACCGAAAATTCCTACAAAATATCGGGTATCTACTTATAAAACGAAACGAAAACTTCCCACGAAACTGTCAATGCCTAGTGTGGGTACCGCCGAATTGTAAAATGTAACAAAGCTAAATAATGATTATTACTTTCAGCACAAGACAAACATATTGTGACATAACTTATTACGGTATACTTGGGAGTATCTGCAGCGTGTCTTTTATTATACCTATTTCTTGACACGTCTCTCGCAATGGAGATGTCAATGTATGAGTAAATTTCGCGTGTTTTAATTAAATTATGTATTTTTCTTCAACTTACAGAAACCACCAGAGGTGCCAGTTTCGGAGGAAGAGCCCAGGTACAGACTGGTCCCATTGCCGGACCTGACTTCCAAGTATTGCAAGGAGAGGGAAGAGAAGGAAGCGGAGGAAGTTCAAGCAGCGCTGGATAAAATTGAAAATGAACGACAAAGGAAAATTTCTGTTAGTTATTCGTGATATTTTAACATGTAGAAGCTGAACGCGGGGTAGAATTTTATTATAATTTTTATATTTAAGCTCGGATACGAATATTGTCATAAATCGGCTATAGTGATTCATAGAAATCTATCGCATTAAATGTTATAATAATTTTCTATCAGCATTATAGTACATTAAACTATTGTTGTCTGGCCAAAAGAGTACGAACAAAATAAATCGCTTCTAATTTTCCCAACAATATTATTAACAATTATAAAAGTATAACAAGATGTAATTTTGATTTCCAGGACCTAGAAAAGCCCCCAGAAGATTCCATCGACGGTTGGCGCACACACGCATGGATCCTAGTGCAACCTGGACGTATGGGGGTTGAAGAAGCATTTTTCATAGAACCCAGCGAAGGAAAAGGATATCCTCTCGACGCTGAACAGTACCAGAGCATCGAGAGTATTTACAATCATGAGAATTATTATGTAAGTAAGAATATAATTTGTTCAATTGATTGTAGCCATTTGTCTTCTTCTGCTTACCCTATTTCTACACTTACATGGACACAGCGCAAAATAATTTTACTTGACCATGTTGTACGATCATTTGACTTGATAATTTTATAATAACAACCTATCTGACAACAATCCTTTCAGTAATATGCTTAATGCGAGATTACGGCTATCCGATATATAATATTTCAGATTCTTGTTGAAAACTCACACCTGTTGTTTTTCTTACAATATTCTTCTACATTTAAGGCAAACCTCCAAGACTGCGGCAAAGGCCTTGAAAACCTAAACTACGACCTCTCAGAGCTGACGTGTTGGGAACATTTATTAGCTGGAGAGCCATACCACCGTCGTCAGCTGGTCGGCATCGACATCGCCGACAAGAGGACCGCTGTAGAAACTGAGAAGCACCTGGACATACCAGCTAGCTGGGTTGAAAAACTTGACGTCACTGCTGATGGTATGTATAGCTTGGTCTTATGACCACAGCGCATAAGGCAGCGTCATTACTGCCTATAATCAGTGGCGCATACCGCGAGGGGACGAAAGATGATTCTTTTTTATAAAGCCGTGTTCGAAACTCCATATCACATAGTTAGTTGTGCGTTTCTATCAAGGGACTTAATATTGATTGATATTATGGCTGTGACTAGATAATAATTGCTGCTACATCTTGTAAAATTGTTAACTTTAAAGCTATGGATATGCCCTTCAGTAATCGCAATTATAATGTCCTTACGTTTAATGAGACTTGTAAGTGTCCTGACATTTAACATTTTACTTTTTTTTCTAAATGCTCACTTTCTCATTCCTTTTATTAAAAGTCACGCTTCTTGTTATATCGCTTTTCTTTGACTTTTAACTTGGTTGGTACTTGGTACTACCAATTGGTATACTAAAATATATACTAAATCTCTAGTAGAAATTTAGTATAAACTAGCGGCTGCTGATAGTTCGGGCGCACTGGTTCAGGTGTGTTGGTTACGACATAACCGGTAGAGGGCGGACCAATCGTACTCTGTGGAGTCGACGTAACGCTCCCAGACGTAACTATTGTTTATTTATTATTGCCGAGGTCCGGCAAAAGAGCGAACAGGTCACCCGATAAAAAGCGATCCGCTGCCGCTCATGACATCCATAACGCTTGGATCATGGATGTGTTGCCGGCCGGCTCATCAAATCTGGAGGTCAGGAGAGCGGGAAGGAAGGAGGGTGAGAAGGGAAAAGGAATATTGAGCTGTGAGCTATAGGGTATTCACTATCGGGTAATCCCATGTTGGAGCCTGAAGGCTTTCATTTCGGCTTTCACTTGTTCTCCAAGCCGATTATATTTTGTTTTCAGCTGTGGACAGCGATTGAATTGCCACAGTTCTCGGGTTTTCCTCTTCTCACGAATGAGGTCCCGTAAATATTTGGGGAGGTCAGGCACTTTTTTAGAAACCATGTTGCCGTTAAGTGGTACCGCTTGAATATTCGATAGGCTTCTTATATATCTCGCGGAGAATCTTGACACCGCGATTCAGAAATTCATCAAATTTGAGCAGCGACATCTAGCGGTGTACGTTTCGTACGGTGAGTGAGGTTACCGGATGTTTAATACCTCTGTCCTCCTCCCATCCTTTTTCCTTCCCGCTTCCCTCGAGATTCATTGTTTCTATAATCCAAGCGTTGTGGATGTTCATGGGCCGCAGTGATCACTTACCATTAAGTGACCTTAAAATAAAACGGGACGTGACCACGAAAGCTGAAAAGCAAACGAAACGTCGGGAAGTTAAAAAATGTAAAAATTAAACCAAATTGCGATAAAATCCGTAAAAATAGTTTTATTTCAATGTGTAACATTCGCGTAAATCTAAGAAACCATTAAGTGACCTGTTAGCTCGTTTGCCAGACCTATAGCATAAAAAAAATGTGTGCTAATTTTTGTATGAGCCATGATTTATCTCTCCTGTTTTTTTTTAAATCCTATCTTGCTTAATACTTCTAATATAACTAGGCTTATATATTTTCAGAATACGAACGTAGATATCCCGGGAGCCACAAAGTGATACACTACAAGAAGGTTTTGTTGGAGAAGTTCGCGCCATACTTCGAGAGGGACGGGATCATAAAACGAATAAAGATATTCGATGATTACGCACTGACCATACCTCTTAAAACGTAAGTACACTTGATATATTTGTTTCCTAAACCTATCCTTATTCCACGCTTATGTATGGTATGATTTTTTACCTGAAATTTACGGCATTAGTTAAGCCACCTGACGACAGCTCGTCTGAGAAACATCCAGGCACGAAAAAATTATATCACATCGAAAACCTTAGGTAAAAATGTATCGTTGAAATAAGATGACTAATTAAACTGCTATTGGTAAACGTACCGGGTTGTAAGTCCAGTGCTATTTGCATGCCCTTTCCCAACCACCATGGTACCAGATGCAAAGCTTAATTCTTTCATTGTATCAAAAATAAGAAATCTATGGCTACATTTGTCGGAAGTTAGTGTTGGCAGGGTGTTTCCAACAGGCCGTTGTGTAAATCTTTAAGGGGGGCTATCGTCAACAGTTGATTTCGTGTAGTTTCTATGAGTGCTTTATTTCTTCCAGTTACGAATGGTACCGTAACAGAGACGATCTGATGGAGACCGTTACGTTTGATCACGTCACGCGTGAGACACGAGAGACTTTCGGTATAGGACGCAAGGACCATCTTATAAGTAAGTTATTTTCTTTCCATCTTCATTATCTGTAATCTAAAACATTTTTTATTACATCATAGATCCTTCTATTGAGATGTACAAATAATACTTTTTAGTCATATCAAAGCCATTACTACCTAACAGCATAACTCCATTCTAAAAGAGATAAATAGGTAAGTAAATGTTTTTTTCCATCGTCAAACTATTAGGTACAAATGTGTATAAACTGCCTCGGTGGCGTAGTTGTACTACGGCACGATTACAAAGCTGATGTCTCGGGTTCAAAGCCCGAGTTGAGCAAAGTGATATTGGGTTTTCTATTCATTATCATTATCAGGAATTCGTGCCCGATATGGCGATAGTCTCGCCCCCTATCACATCATGGGACGGAACATACAAGGCGAAATGTGGGTGTCCTGGTGGCTCCTCTGCCTACCCCTTCTGTAATAAAGGCCTGAATTTATGTATATGTGTGTATGAGTATATACTGTCATAGTTCTACAGGTTAGCGCTCGTCAGTACAGACTCGCATCACATCACAGCTTCACAGATGGCATAATATCGTCTTTCCAGAGCACACATACTCAGTAGACGCTCCGGTTACTTCAGTAGAAGGAGAGAGAATTCTTGAATTCAACTACTACGCGCGCATCGACCATCTCACCAAGTTAGTCTGCACGCCGCTGACGTTCGACGAGTATTACACCGACAGAGAAGACAGGTTGAATTTCAATATTATAATTCAGATAAAATTAGTCTTATTACACAAATGGCAATTTATGTGCATATGGTATTAAAAGTGATTTTGTTAATTGAATTCTCGTGTCTCTGAATTAATTATAATTACTTGAGAATAAAAATGTATCGTTATTGTCTGACATTAATATTATCCTATTTGCGTAAGATTGCGACATGATTCATTAACCAAATTACATAAATGTCAATCTTAAATTAAGCTATCTGGACTTTCTCTGCTATAATTGGGTATTTGACTATAATCGAATTTTTGTATTATTTTGCAGACAAACAGAAGCGCCATTAAAACAAAACAGTTTTGTGAAAACAGTGATAAAGTAGCTTGTAACATGAGGCAAATATTAGTATTTTAAATGAAAGAGTGGGGACGTAGTGGGGACATCTTACCGTCTCTTTCACACCCGCACGCTATTATGCACTATAATGCACAGTGACGTCACTTACTTTGTTTTGCATCCCTTTTCTATTACCCCCACTACTAGATTTTAAAAGTTTCTAACTTTTTTAATTCTGAATGGATTTAGAAAATTCTTTGTTTGCTAGATTTCGGATATGGATACTTTTTGATTAATCCAATAAAAAAAAATGAGTCAAATACCCTATTCCTCTTACAAAACAACAAATAACGCAAAAAATTTAAAACATACTTTGTTTTTAGTCTTTTGTCATACATTTCCTCTAAATGATTTTCAGATTGGAGTCAAGAACGGTAACTTACACGGAAGGTAATAAAGCCGAACCGAAACGTCAAATAAAGGACGTAATAGAGACTTACAGCCGTAATCCCAACATACCAGCGAAATTGGATGTCTGGAAGAAGATATTCCACATGCAAGATAATACCATCGAGTTGTTGTACCACTATGCACACAACTTCGTCACCAATAACACTAGGAGCTACATAAAACCAAATCTCGCCGAGACTGGTGGCAAAATTCTCTTCTACCCGGACAAGACTTCTGGTTATATTGTGGGTATTCTTTCTTTGAATTAGGCGTTGTTATAACCATCGCAATCGTTCGTCTTCATAATCAACCCATATCACATATTTTTTATAACACTGTATAAACAAACAAGGCCCAACCAATTTACCTTAAAGTGAGGTTGCCACCGTAAGATAAAAAATGTAATGCGATATTATCCTTCACAATCACATACCTACTCACTTAGAAGTCAGAACTCAACAGAAATAGCAAATAATACCGTTTCTCTGTGTTCTCTTAATGCATGCTTCGGAAACCGAACGTGATTAGCTCAGCTAATAATGGCATTCCACAGGGCGCGAATATTACTAACCAGGTATTTTCCCGAGATATGCTGCATTTTCATTTCAGGCAGATCCCTGCGCCAAGCCACCTCGACCTCTCGACGTATACTACACTCTATGCGAGAACATGGAGTGGGAGTACAAGACGAACAAGCACATCAGAGACCGGGAGACTGACATCAACGGCTACTTGAAACAAAGGCACAAGGAACTCACTGAACCGACGCTGTATGTCTCTCTGTTCGACACCGAGAGGAACGAAGACGCCAAGAAAGGATGGAAGGAACAGGTTAAATCATAACGTCGCTTTATCAAATAAATAACTATCCGAAAAATGATTATTATATATGACAGTTTCGTAAACTTTTAAGAAAGAATTCAGACTAGCTGGTCTCTTACCTGATGACAAGCGCCATGCTTGTCCATTCCGGAGTAACACCACTCAGAACTAATGGCAATACATTGCATAGCCTTATTTTTACAATAATGACATAGTCCGTACGAGAGTCAAAACCGTAGCAACATATTTCTTGTCTGCTCCTATTCTAACATCCACTGAGAATACAGTCATCATTGATGATTTATTTTAAATTCAGGAGATGCAAAAAGCAGAAGTAACTGAAAGAGAGACAGAAGCAGAAATCGATCCTCTGGCGCCATACCTTGCCCGTATGTTTGGGTCAGGGCACGGCACGGGAGCCCCACTCACTGTTAAAGAAGCCACGCTGGTCCGAGAGCAATGTATCAATGACTTTAAGACCAAACAGCTGCAAAGACAGAATCTTGTTCAGGAGAGGTTTGAAAAGGTATTGAAATGGATATTTTAATAACATGTTAAAATTGCGAAGGCTTATTATGATCCTCAGCCACTGAAACTCCATTAAGCAACATAGAAATTCATAAGAAAAGGTTAGAGAAGTAAGAAATGGATTGTGGCTAGTGAGTCTCTACGACCATTTAACAAAATTCAATTGTTTATATTCTGTATTTTCTACAATTTTTTACCGTTTGCATTATTTATTTGCAGCTGAACAGCGAATACAAGACAAAGAGACTGTGGTACTTGGCAAACCAGTTCATTCTAACACCTGAAAAAGAAAGCGCGTACTTTGCTATGAGGTTTGTATTATTATCAGCTATTTTTATTTATGTCGCTGCTGGGCAAAGTTTCCTCCGTGGTGTTATATTATCATACTTTCTAATTAGTAAAGCTCTTAATAAGGCAAGCAAAAGACAAGTTAAAACGAGTAACCTACATTCAACTAAAATCGATTTTAAAATTCCTGCTAATCTTTATTCCTAACTGAACAGTTTTGCATAATTTGAATAATCTCATAAGAGCTTCCTGGGAGTAATAATTATGCCAGGCATAGCACTAGGGTTGTCCCTCCACACCTTGATATTTTAGACATCTTCTTATTTCCTCTCAAAGCTGTAAGTGTGAGCTTATTTAAGCAGTATGGACAAACATGTTGTTTATTATTTCAGTGCTGAGCTGGCCTTCCAAGTGCATACCTTGGAAGTGCGTCTGTCGAGACACCGGGACTTGTCCGGGCCGCGGTTCAAGGTCATGATGGACTACCTGGACAAACACCCGCTCCTCAAAGAGTACAACCGAATCAGATATTATTATGGAAAAAAGTAACGGATTTTTATTAATTTGCATTTTGTTTGGTTGTTGAATTTTCTTGGAATATTATAAATAAATATTTGTTGTCATTTTGTTTCTGTCTTGTAAATTATTACATGGTGTTATTAATAGTTTGAACCATAATGTGTTATGTAACATGCGTGATTTCTTTTTTTAGTAAAATAATATTAAGAGTCCTGTTTTTGCAAACGTTTTGCATCAATAGTCATCACCAAAATGTTTTTTATATAACTAGTTTTCAATACTAACAAAAAATGTTATGAACCCTCAGCAAAACAGCAAGTCAGAAACTACGAAACTTTTGATCTAACATTCTCACCTAAAAAAATTGAAGGTCATACCTTTGTCTTAGACGGCATGCAGCCTCTAGCATCACAGCCGGTTCTTTAACAGCACAACGGAGGATGATAATTAACATAAAGGAGAATGCCCATTTTACTATAAAACTTGGTATCGGTGCGAAGATTTTTGTCCCTTGATGAAACCTACTTTTTTGTGTAGGGTAAAATGTATTTTCAATAAAAATAAACATAATTGCGATCCAGGCCCGGAGTTCTTGGAGAAACGAAGTTGAAGTCCAGTCACTCTGGTAGCCCTATTTGAAGTAATGGCTGACGTATCGTAAAATGTGATGATAATAACTTTATTTTATTAAACTTATCGCCCGGGATAAAACAGGAAAACGTTTAAGGACAAACCATAAGAAATGCTACAATGAATTTCAAGAAGTATCGGTATCGGGGTCAACGATTTGTTTTACCGATACCATGACTGGGCATTCTCCTTTTCACAGGAGGGGTTAAGAAATAAAAGGCAGTATGTTGTATATATCAGTGTTTGGGCAGTATCCAGGAAGGCAGTGGGTGGTGCAGGTGCGTGTTCCAGTCACCAGCGCCGCCCAGCAGGTTGCCGCGCCCGTCGTGCGTGGCCAGCGCTAGGCGAGACAGCTTGTTGGCCAGCCGACGTTGAGGAGAATCCGGCCGGGATAGAGGGGGCAGGGAGATGCTCCCAGAGTCTGGAAATATCATCGCGTTTTTGCTCTAGACAGGATTTATAACCATAAATTATAAGCACTTTATCGGTCTACATGACTATGGTATGGAATATGGTCAGTTTCTTGATAAACAATAAATCGAGGATTGAGATTTCTCGAAAGCATTTTTGGCTGGTTTCATCAGGCAGGAGGCCAGTCACAAGGCCCGTCGTAATATTGTAGGTAATTTTTTCTACAGCAATGATGAACATGTTGCGGCAGCCTTGACGACTTCCCCTGACTATGTGTGTCTCCTGCCAGTAGTTGATTACTGGAAAGTTTCTGCTGAACCTAGGCCTTGTATCATTCACGCTTCTATTATTCATGACACGGGTGAAGCGATGGAAAAGATACAATTTTTCTGATCGTTCCCTTTCTTTTAATTCCTACGTTTAAAGCTATTTCATCATTTGTCATTTCGTTAAGCACCAGTACTCGGTTTAGCTTAATAAAATAGTAACTGGATAAAATACCTGAGTGATAGTCATAATTATTGGCGTGATCGCTGGGCGTCTCCTGTCCGAGCTTCTTTCTGTACTCTCCAGCAAAGTGCTCTATCAGCGTGTCCATCATTATCGTCTGCTTTGAAAATACCTATGAAGACAATATTAAGTTTGAAATTGATTTGTAATTTGAAAATCTCATTATTTTGGGGTTGATATTTTGCTTGGATACCGTGAAGTGCTCAGTAAATTTTCAGACTTATCTGCATTGAACAGTTCGTTTCCCAATATAGTCATTCTATCGATCCAAATGTAAATGATGAAGGCACAGTGATACTCAACGCATTAAAACATACAAGTTGACGGAAATATCTAGAACTTGGAAAAACGCATAAACCTTCACTCACCGACTAGATAATTTTCAATTAAAACATAAAAACAGAAAATTGGTATACATAAGCTAACCAAGGTAAATTAACAAAAATTAAAACAAAAAAATAAAGTAAATACAATACATTTTGAGGTGTTCAACCTGCAGTATTTTGGACACGCGCAGCCCGTTCTCCACCACCATGAACTGAAGGAAGAGGCACGGCAGACAGTCTTCGTTGTCGTCTGAGGGAAGCCCCATGTCCCAGGATAGTTCCTCGTATAGCAGACCCAGGAGTACCGTCTGGGGAATAGTAAAACATAGTTCTAGCAGCAGAGGAGTGGACCGAGTGGAAGGGATTTTACTAAGATAAAATAATGTGTCAGTATTTTCATTATTTTTACACCACACTATTACTTAGCTTACTTACATAGCTACTCATGCTCAGACAATCCATATGATGAAAGGCATAGGTACGTTAAGAAGAATATTTGCAAGTTAGCACTTCCTATATACTAAGCCAACGAAAGTTCAGATAGCCCTGAATTGAAGTTGTGGTGAAATCCAATATCACAGTGGCTGTAATAATAGGTTTTCGTTGGCTTACATTATTTTTTTATATTAAGTGTTATGGGTCTCCCCTAGAAAAACATTAGGAACTAAGGCATACCCTTCGCATTGTGTATGCCTGGCTGCTATAGGGTGAAGTGAGGACTAGTATGTACATATAAAGAGTAAAAATAATTATAGTCCTTACGCTCTCAGTATCGTCGATAACATAGACACCATTGGCGTTGATGGCGACCAGCACGGGGATGTCCTCGTGTGTCAACAGACTCGTCAGACTGCGTACTGGTTGCTCGATCTGACCTTGGAAGAACGCAGCCCTGACGATGTAAATGTAGATAGATAATATTAGTAGAATTATCATGATTAGAAAACTGGGAGCATTCATTTTCCCCCTTCTATAATGGTTTTTATAATAAACGTTCAAGTAAACCTGAGAAAGAAAGAAGAACCTGAAGATATTTTTTAGTCTGTATTAGGGAATTATCAAATTGACATCTCCAATCTACGGTTATAAGATTGGATAACAATTGATACCAGTAGGATAATTTTTGCATTGGTCGTCAATGTTTTTAATTCTGCAAAGCCCACCAAAGTCTTCAAGTCCCTTCTTTCATTCATAAATTACCAATGATTGTACCATACTAGATGAAACGATACTTTACTCTACACACGAAATAGAGTTACTAACCCATAAGTAGGCAGTGTCCTCGTGTGAGCCAAGTACTTGTGGCGCAGTTTCCTGGGAGGCGCCGCTGGGGGGCGCTGTGTTTGGTCCAGCAGCTTGGCTTCAGGGCTGCCCTTCCGTCCTGCTGGGAGGAGCTGCGCCCATCTGCCTGACCGCGCGTGCTTCGGAAGATATTTGTCTTGGTTTTCTCTGTACAGAACAGGAGAAGTTTCATATAAAACTTGAGTTCATCAAGAATACAGAAAGTTGACTTGAACTGAGCCTCTTAGGTATCCGGTTCTTCCGGTAAATGACTTTGATTATTAACAAGAAATAGTACTCCCACTTACATTATTACTCCAACCAAGATATAATGATGATTTATCAACCAAAATGAAAAAGATCCATCTGCGTGTGATGATTTATCAACGCAGATATTCTTGATTTAACATAGGTCGTCCCAAATAACCAGAGTGAACTTTACACGTAAAATCTGATACCTAATCCGCTGGACTACATACATAAGCGAATCAAAGATACATCCTAACGTGAAGGTAATGATTTTTACTTTCAAATCTCACGACACAAAATACTATGAAATAATCAATTTATTTTAAAAAGTTACTTTCGTTACAACTGTCATATTTTCGATATCGTATTTTTCACAAAAAATAGTATCTAGTGTAGGGTAGTTATTGTTAACTTGCGACATCTTGCTGGACTTATAGTTCAGTTTCTCGTGTACGCTTGCAAGAGCATGACGCGTGCTCGGATGCCGCGCTAGAGTTCTAGACTAAATTAAATTATTTTGTGGACAATATAGTGCAAGTGATGTAGAATGCTACAACGATCACCGTTTATGTCGGCGTTGTCCAGCCAGCTTCAGGAACGAGTTTTCGGTGAGTGATATAGATGTACTATGTTATTATTTGTCTTGTATTCACTGTGCTGTGCTGTTCCGACCGTTCCCATACCATCCGTTAAATTCTCGTGCTGTCATTATTCATAATGTTGTTCATTTACATAAAGAAGTAATTTCTATTACCTGAAGAATTTGGCAGTGTGTCGGTGGGGGTCGTAAGGACCCAGTTGTATACGCGCTTGCAGACCCCCCAACATTACAGCTTGCGCGCTCTCCAATGGATACCGTCCAGTCACCACATTATGTCGTGCCTCCTCGTACAGAAGCTCTAGGATTCGGGAGTCTCTGGAGGAACATAATATGTAACAATTAATTTCACACCACAGGTTCTATATTTATTAACTTCAAGTTCCACTACTGGATCTTATGACCTTTATCTGCTATTTTAATTTAATAAATAATTAGTCACTCCAATCTAGGAACAAATACACAACCAATATAACTGGTTTTAACGATAGGTACAAAGAAAATGAAAGAAGCGTAAGTAAGGTACTGATACGAAACATTATCAATCTCTTATCTGTCAGCATAATTTTAGCAGTCTATTCGTATAAGTATGAGCTCACTTGATGCCCTCCTCGAGGTGCTTGGGGAAGAAGACGTTTCTCTGCAGCCTCAGCACGGGCTGGTCCCGCGCCCGCCGCGACTCTGACGCGTGGCCATACCGAAATAATAGCTTCTGCCAACTCGCCCAGATCTTCCATGGGCAGTGGTGAGGTTTCAACTGAATTTCTGTAGACAATAAGACAGATCTACGTATTCCTCTATATTCTATGCTCCACTTAGCAGAACTCAAACTGATATACCACGTATAGACGTTTGCTGATTTTTTACATTGCAACATTTTTCCTTTTTTCCTAATGAAGATAGGCACCCAAGTTATTTATGAACAAATACGTGCATCGGCGATGTTAATGTTTAATAAAATAGGGAAATAATATTTTTCTAGTTCTTAAATTTAATAAATTACCGAAATTCATTTAATTAGCTTTCCGGTGCTTCTATCAATTAACTACAAATAGTTAGCTATCTTACCCAACAAAGGGCTGCACATCCACAACGCAAACACGTTAGCAGCTAAACTCCTGGCTGTAGGCTGTAGGAGCCCTAACTCCTCAGTGGCCAGCACAGCATTTAAGAACCTGGACGCAGTCACACACGATGGAACCTCCTCGGAACTCATCTCCACCATGACAGCTACACGAGACATGAGGTAGACGCAGGTTACTGGGTTGGAAGTTACTGTGGATGATGATGCTGTGCTTCCTGATGATCCTGAGGAGAAAACCATTGATTCGAACTAAGTGATATTTTTGCTACTTACCTTAACAATCATTAAAGTGGATTCAGCAGTTCTATATGTCGGGATGTTCCTACAGTGTTTAGATGATAAGTGCGATCAACGTCATACTAAAATAATCCGAATGGTAAAATTCATGTTTTTAAATTCGATGACTGCCTGGTTTAACATCACATTAAGGATACCTTGTAGGTTGCTAAAGACTATCCAGAAATCGTTATTTGCACACAACTCCTACCTAGCATTTTAAAAATAGAATCGAAAATGTGTAGGTACGTGCGTATGCATTTGGCACGAAATGATTCTAGACAAAGTCCGGTAACAGTAGCTCCTAAATGAGTTGGTAAAATAAATTGGTGGTGATAAATACCTGGCAGTGGTGGGGAAATGGCGCTGGAAGAACTACCGCCGCTGGTGATCGGCTCTGTGGTGCTAAACGACCCAGCTGCTATACTACTCGACCCAGTCTGGTTCGAACAACTGCTTAAGTTTGAACCTGTAATAAAAGTATCTTCTGACACCTTATTTAGAGAATTTCATCATGATCACGTTCAGCTACAGAAAGTTCGCTTGCATTTTTTATGCGCCTTAATGTCAAAAGTCAGCGACAATAGCAAATATTCAACCATGGCGTATATATAATCATCATTATGTTTCACTACAGGTAATCCATTGTCAATGTGTGCCATTTCAAGCGATCATTTTGGAGTTGAGTTGACGATTGCCGCGGCACATGGCGTAGTCTTTCGCGCTCTTGACCCTACCCGTCGTTAGCCTATCATTTAACTACTTACTACACCATCTCAACGATAGTTCTTCCTCCATCGATTGAGTGACACGGCTTCGTCCGTTAGTGAGTAGGGTGGTAGGGGTAGTGATCGGAAAATATCTATTGGAGCCTCTTACATCACTTTCTCTTACAACTATACATTAGTAAAAAGCAATATTACTTACACTTCAACTTACCCATAACACTCTTTTCGAGTGAATCTGAGCTGTTGCTTTCCTTAGAGTCTGGTTGCAGGGGTTTGTGAGGGTCATGTTTATCCCAATCACTGTGCCGGCCGAGCGGACTGTACGTGAGGTGGGGTAGCCGCTGTGATACCGAGTATAAATGGGCGTTGACTTCCGCCTGTAGTTTCTGACTTTGGACGCTGTAGTACTCCTCGCGGGATCTGAACTCGCTGGAATTGACAGGATTGTTAATATACTGTTTGTCATCCATTGTTTAAAGTAGACTTCCATTAAAGATTTCCACAGAGCGATCTTGTGGGCAACCACCATAATACGACCTCCTGAAAATTTTATCAGATCGTTTTGTACATGCTTTATGGTACCCTACATGGTCAGTACTTCTACTTGAGAACTTTTAGTGTAGTTGACTAAATATGCACTTAAAGTTACTTTTGCAAGAAACGTAGGAAGTCGCAGAATGTAGTAATTTGGGAATTTTTAAGGGCATAATATGTTCAAGACCTGAGGGGGCTACAGTAGGTGACCCACGTTCTAGTGGCTTGCAAGTCAAGGGGTTTCGCGCCTCGCACATTTAAGCAACGTAAGATACTTAAATACACGTTTAACTGAGCTTTAGTTACCATAGCATTAAACTAAAAATAAAAATAGTCCGATAGCGCTACCAGAGATATTTCTAAAAAGTATATTGTAAAGCAGTTCTTGCCACCGTCTTGCGCCGTCACTGTTTATCACTGTACTCTCCGTAACTAAGTCCAAATAAGGGTGTTATTGCTCGTTACATAAATATCAGCTTAAAATAAAGGATTATCGCGTTAAATATTTTTTAAATTACATTTATTGGTGTTCGTACTTTATTTACCTTGAGGCATAGGCATGATAATACTTAATAAAATGAGCTGCCATATATTTAAAAAATACGAAGAAATACTAAAGCTTCAGTTAGAATAATGAAATGTCCATACTTGTATTGGTATTCGGCTTGCATAGGATATCCTCGTCTTGAATATTCCACTGGAATTATCGTGATATAATTTCCATTGTTCTGAACACTAGGACTTTCACCGTAAGCACCCATATCTGATGAATGATCCATTAATGATTGTTTCACGTTTATACTACAGCAATGTAAATAAATAATGTTCTGTGATGATCATTTCAGTGGAAAGTCTATTTCTCTGATTATGTTGTGCTAAGTATTGATCGGAGTTCGCGCCTAAAGCAGTGTTGCCATTAAATATATTTTAAATTAAATTGCGTGCTATAATGAATTAAATTACTTATATTAAGGGTCTTTATATTTAATTTTGTTATTATTTTTCAATTGATAAAATACTGAGTATTAAAATATAACGGTAAAGTGTTTTTATCCGGCTGTTTACATTATGTTCCTTCGCTTCCATCATGCTAGATTATTATGAATAATAGCTGTCATTTGTCATCTGTTGAATGTTTTACCCAATGATTGTTTTACCTACGTGTTTATTTTGAATTGCTTATAGCAATTTAGAAAATTCTACTTTTACTATTTATTACTTTATTTAAAATTATAGTAAAGTAGTTTAACTAATTTAAAAAAATTAAGTAATCTTACACCGTAAAGTAGTAGGTACCCATAACCCAAAGTAAGGTCAGATTGAAAGAAAATTTTATCAAAAAAAGTACAAGAAAACCCGCTTAAAAGATCATATCTATTCTATTTATCAGTAAAAGACGGCAAACAACAGATCTGATCACGAATGGAGGCAAAACTACAAGAATACCGCAGGTTGAGGCAACGGAAAGAACTTATAGACAAAACGAAAGAGAAATTGGAAAAATCTAAGGAAAAAATTGTAAACTTTTTGGTGCCTAAAATATTTAAAGATATGGGCGTGGAAAAGCATGAAGAAGAAGAAGTATTATTGGTATGTATTCAGCATTTTTACGTGAATCAAATATCGACGTAACTGCACAGGCATTTTCATTTTAGAGACAAACATGTACTTTGGGTCTATGAGCAAGTATGGTAGTTATTTGTATTTAACATTATTCCCCGTATAATAAAAACTTACTCTTAATAATACTTCAATTTCAAAATTTGAAAAAAGTTTTTAACTACCCTCAATTTTCAGATGGAACAAGAGGAAGAAAGGCCAAAATACAATCCTATACAGCCAGAAATTATTGACGAAGTTGCTTCAGAAACCAGTGAATTAGAATCTTTTGAAGAAGGACCAAAGGAATCTTGGAGATATTTCACTATAAAATGGACACTAATAGCCATAATTTGGCTATCACTGTATGTATACTTCCTGCAATTACAATTTGGTGCTGTATTCTTCGTAATATCAGTACTTGTTGGTATCTACTTGAATACAAGGACGAGACCAAGAAAGAAGGGTGAGGTGTCAGCATACAGTGTGTTTAACGAAAACTGTGTTAGTATAGACGGTACATTGAATGCCGAACAGTTACAGAGAGAAATGTTGTACGGAGTTGGAGGAGTAAAAATGTTCTAGCTGTGCTTGACATTTAACACATTGACTGCAGCTCGGAGCACATTGAGTATGGAAAATAATACCCAGAGTGTGACAGCTGTAGTCAATGTGTTAATTATTTTTGTGAAATATTTGACCATTCTATAATTTTCTTTAGTATGATTAAGAAATAGGTTCAAGCAACTAACAACTAGATCGAGATAAACCTAATGTAATGGAAATAACACATCTGGTATGTAATACCTACATTCCACTTGACAAAAAGATATGAGTGCTCCATAGGCAAAATGTTAATTATGATTTTATTGACCAATTCAGGGAATAAAATACTTTTAAACTACTAAATACCATTGAAAATATGGCATTAATCATTGACTTCTAAAAAGTGCTAATGTACTTATGGCCTTATTTATAGATAGATTTTAGTTATTGAATGTCTTCTTCTCTTAAACTGAATTCTAAAGTCGTTCAAAAGGGACAAATCATTTGATAAATAAAATACTTTTTAAATCTGTCTATGAATTAGGCCGTTAGTATTTTCATTCTCACAACTCATTTATTATGGGCTGGACAATTTTTTTTTAATTAAAATTATACTATATATTTGACGTAATCATATTTTTAATATGATAATATTGTATGTTAGGCTGTGATGTATTTATCTGTCATACAGGTTCAAACTTTCTTATTTACGAGATATAAGCAAAGAAATAAGGACTAAACTACTCATACTAGTGTGAGTTGTATGTTTTAATAAATATTTATTGATGTAACTATAAGTGTAGTTTATTTTATTTTTAACAACCATCAGGTCTGTATTTTTAACTTAATATGCATTTGTTATTTCAATAAGTAAATGAAACAATAATACCTAGCCTGAATTAGCTGAAGGTTATGATCTGTATTCATAAAAGTAATCAATTCATAAAAGCCCATTAATTATAACATGTTAGGATACTTAAAACTATCAGAAAAATAAAAAAAAAGTGTTTTTAATAAATTTTCATTTTAATAATCACATTTAAAAATTGACAACAAATATACAATATAAATGCAATTATAGTTATACCTAAATATAACATACCAGTAAAATTTCCAACTTAATATAAAACGATGTTTTAGGTACTTATCATAAAAATAAAAAAGCAATAGTCATGACTTCTGAGTATATATCAATTTATGTCATATTTGGGATTGAGTAAATAATTTAAGCAAAAGAAAGCATTTTTCTATAATCTTTGATCTATGAGCCATAAATTTCACATAAAAAGCATCCATGGTAGGTTTTTTAACTTGCCAAACAACATACTAGTGTAACAAATCACACCAGCAGAACCTTTCCACTAGTTTCTATACAAAACATTGCACCATCAAATAATAAATAAAATGTTGCAGTCTATAATAATAATAGAGAAGCTGCGTATACATTACATTCACATACAATGATTGAGCAAAGAATGAAAATTATATTTTAACTACAAGCAACAATTACACTGATTCACATATAAATAAAAATAATTGTACTGCTTTCACTGTTAATTGGTTAATATAGATTTCATAATCTTTCTACGGAATAACGGAAATATGAAAAGGAATGTATTCTAAATTATCAACATAAGCTTGGTCACTCAGTCAAAACAATTCAATATAAAACTTGTAGATATTAAAAACAAGTTATTAACGAATATTGAAATACGCTATTGACAAATTTATAAAGGGTGAACTGCGGTATAACCCCACATAATTAAATCTTCTCTTAATATATAATAATAGTGCTGTCTCATGGACAATATACAGGCTTTTTCCATTTTAGCATCTTAAACTTTCTTTTTATTTGACAGCTTCTTAATAATGGACAGTGCGTTCTCTAATCTACAATCATAACAGAAACAAACTAAACACATTTTATAGGTTTTATACTAGAAGAGACATCCCAAACAAAATGTGCAGACTAGGCACAATATAAATCAATAGGGCACCAGGGTAATTAGTATGGCTGCATAGATTGATACAAAAAACGTGTGCAATGCATTGTCAGGTCGAGCATAACGCATAAAGATATACATACATATTATATATAATTTAAATTCTGGTTTGCAAAATATATATATGAATATAATAATTGTATCGTATACAGGGTATATCAAGACCGCGACCGAAAACGAAGCCAGGTGGTACTTTTAGTGGTTACAAACACGATGCAAATAAATATTTCGCCAAAACAGTGACAGATATTTTTTTAGAATATTTTAAAAATCATTATGTTTGGGTGGTAAATACCTAGTTTTTGCGAAAATAACAATTTAAACCCTTACGTACCATTGCGTGTTTTTAAATAAAGCGGTGTACGTCATAATTTTAGAAAAACTATGTATTTATCACTCAAATACGAGGATAAGTAAAAAATTACAAAAAAAATTGACGATTCATTTTGTGAAATTTTTACTTTCATTGTGTTTGATATCACTAATACTACCACCTGGCTTTGTTTTCGATCGCGGTCTTGATATACCCTGTATATTATAGGCGTCAACAAATATTTTAAATGTTATAAAATATGTACGTAAATCTCTAGGAATAAAATCATTCTTGGCTGGAATTCGTGCTTATTAACTTCACAATAAACATTTAAGACACAATAAATACGTTTATTATATGAAGCGACACTTATATACACTAAAATAGCAAAATAATCGCTTAAATTGTTGTAAGAAAACAATCATCATATTATCACGGTTTTAAATATTATGTCTTCGCTTTGAGGATTTGGGGCCGTTCAAATATTACGTAAGCACTATGGGGGGGTGGGGGGGTCTTTGTTTTGCTTATTTTGGATGACATGGGGGGTAGGGGAGTCTAGATGATGATTACGTCATCGGTAGTTATTTACTTTTTTACACGAATGGCAACCCTCACATTGTCTATGCTTGAAAACGAAACGCATTTTTGGGGATTCCCGCAAATATAAACGCATACGTTTAGGCACTCGCTTTAGAACTGATTGTGTTCGTAAGATTATAATATTTTTGTTATCAGTAAAATCTAATCTCTATTCTTAATCTTATTTTTTGATTTTTTAAATTATAATTATAACATTATAATTATAATATATAAAAAAAAACATTTTTAATTGAAAAATGTTTACGTAAGCATGGGGGGAGGGGGTAAGGCCTTGCTTATTTTTGCTGACAAGGGGGTTGGGGGGGTAAATAATTGTAATAAATCTGCTTACGTAATATTTGAACGGCCCCTTTCACACATCCATAGCAATTTAAAAACATATTTTTAGTAGATATTGTGCATACATCATCATATTATAGAGGACACCGTAAACAAAATACATACATACCTACATAAACTCACACCTTTTTCCCAGAAGGGGTAGGCAGAGGTGCTACCAGGACACTCACGTTTCGCATTGTGTGTTCCGACCCACGATGTGATAGGGGGCGAGCGTATCGCCATTTCGGGTACAAGTTCCTGACTCCGGACTGATAATGAATAGGAAGATCCAATATCACTTTGCTCGACCCACGATCCAAACCCGAGACCTCAGCTTTGTAATCATGCCAAAGTACAACTACGCCGAGGCATTCGTACGTAAAATGTTTGTACCATTTTAGTTTCTGTTTGTTAATCCTACGCAAGGATACTGTCTTTCCTCTCGCTCCAGTAGATATATTAAAATATAAATACACCCAACAGTCAAACATAGTTCTATACTCACACTAAGATCGAGTCTTTTATCGTGGGTATTAGGAACTGCCTGTAGGTGCATTTACGGAGAGTACATATTGTGTTTGCGATGTCCGCTTTATAATAATAGATGCCTATTGTGTGGATATAATAAATAAAATATAATATCATCATTATATAGTTAAAACTATTTTTTTGATGCGTTGCTCTTGCGTTTCCAATAAATATTATGAAAGCACGACTTAAACTTATATACATATATTTGTACAAATGTATTAAACTAAACTTACGACGATTTAAATTAACGAATGCCTAAATATCGTCAAGATATAAACAAGGTAAATATGTTGTAAAATCCCGGATAACAAATAAGAACAACTATCGTCAGATTGTAAACTAATTATTGTAGGTACCTACTATTCATTTATGGCCACAGAAATACATAAAAAGTATTATAATCAGAATAGGTACCCACATACATAGGATTGTGATATTGTAACATTATTTTTTTCTGGATTTGCTCCAATTGAGTAAAATGTTCACACATTAGAAAATATAGACAGTACTTTTTACTTATTACTAATTAAAATCTACTGTATAATGGCACGATTACATTTATTTTGTTCAAAGTGACTTTTTAAGGCACCGTCAGAGTATTTTAATATATTTCATTACATATTTATGTTGTGTCAATTATCACACAATAATCCGAAATCAATCTTTGCCAACTTATTACTAAATTAATTTAATATGGGTAATAGCTTTAATCGCCTAAAATAAATATATTTATAAAGCATTACTTATTGAATATGGTTGAACATTTGAACTAACAAAGAAAAATATAAAAAAACAGTGCTGTGATACCCATTACACTTTTTAAAAGCTAAGATACATTATAAAGATATTTATTATTATTTCGTTTAGTGTACTTAAATCAGGAACGGTACAGGATAATTGAATTTGTTAGTAGCACAAAAAGCTATCGAGTAAATTAAGTAGTGCTGGCCAAAAATTTCGTGCACTCTTGGCGAATGAAAATTATAAATGATAATATTTACCAATTTAACGGTGAAGGAAAACATCGTGAGGAAACCTGCATACCGTAGTGATTTTAAAGAATTTCTACGGTATGTAAGTCCGCCAACCCGCAATAGGCCAGCGTGGTGGACTATATGGCCTAACCACTCTCAATCGATTCTGTCGATTATAAAGTAGGCCCGTGCCCAGCAGTGGGACGTATATGGGCTGATAAAATACATTATCTACCAATATGGCACAAAAGGCAAGAAGAGTAACAAGTGATAGGTCAATGCCCACTACACTGTTCCATGACCAGTAGCTATGCAATATGGTAACAAAAAAATATTCACAGTCTTTGAATGCCACATACAGAGACCTTTATGTTTTACGAGGACAAGCTTTTTAAACAATATTTCAATTCAAAATACTTAAAAATAATTTGCCAAGAGTACCGATATTTTTGTTCGCACTCATAAAATATTCAAATTGTGCATAAATTTATGAAATCTAGGAATGTAGAAAACAGTCGTAGGAACGAGTAAACTCTTACTAACACAACTACTATATACAAAACATTTAGTAGTTATTGGCCTGAAAATTACCAGTAAGGCCACAAATTCAAAAAATATTGTTTAGTTCAATCTATTATTATTTAAAATGTCATGCTTGGTAATGGTGATTAGGGTTCAATTTATTAATAAGTAAATAAATTCAACTAGGTTTTAATAAATAAGTGAGTAAGCACTAGTTGTTATCTGATCACATTGATAAATCAGAAATAAGAGGTTTGAGTTCGAGCCACACGCTTTTGATTTTTAAAATTACGTGTTTAATAATTTTACTTTACTAGTAAGCTATACCGTTAAAAGAAAATATGAAGAAACCTGCACACCTAAAATACTCCAAATAATTTCATAAGCATGTGACATCACCAAACCGCACTAGACCAGCGTTATAAACTAAACCCAAGTTTCTCTAAAATATAGAGGAAACCCATGCTCAATAATGAGACGTTATTGGGCTGATAATATATTTATTTATAATATAAAAGCTAATAACCTAAGTTCTATGTTCCGTATATTTGCATAATTGCTAACATAATTAATTAAACGTGCATAATTATTTTAAAATTTATCTACATAAAAATACATTTTGTAAATAGGCACCAGATTAAACTATAACGATTTATGCAGTTTTATGTGTTAAATAAATATATTTAGGTATTTATCCATAATACAATGTATAATTGATAGAGTGAACTCATAATTAAAAAAAACTAATCTGCTATTTTTAAAAAATACGTATACTCCACAATAACAAATAAATATTTTTTTCATTAGCTGAAATTTTTGGTCGCAACTTTAAAACTTAAATTCCACTAAGAGCATTCCATTCTATTCCGTAACAAAACATTTGAAACTGGAATTAGGTTAAGAGAAAGTAATAATTGTCTATTAATATAACTCGTAAACAGACATCTAACTAATTGGGGCAAGACATTATGCGACACATATAAATACTGAGTTCTATTACCTATGTCCTACACCAGTGCAATAGTTTAGTCTTCTCCAAGTTTGTAAAATTGTTTAACTCTCATATTCTCTATTGTCATTCGTTGAGAGGCAGTTTGGTTACAAATCACAATTTAAAAATTGTCTATGAGTATATTTCGTTTAATTCAACTAAAAAAACAACACGTATACGAAATACGTATGCATTATTCTTATCTGCAGACTACGTAAAGAACACACATGTTACAATAAAGACAAAAAACTTTATCAAATTCGGATCAATAGACACGAAATTATAACACCCTTCTTTTAGCGTCGGGACTAATATATAATTTATGTATAACACTTTCAGGTCTGGGTGTTGAGACCGAAAAGACTCGTAGTTTCTGAACCTATAATTTATATTTATGAAGAAAATACTACATAAGTGTCTACTGGATTAATTAGCTCATTTATAAAATGTTATTTTTCCGTTTGTTCTAATACGTTTCTGCAGATATAAACGATGCTTAGTTGGAACGGAACTCGCCGATTCATTCTATCGAGTTTAACGCGCCCACAAACCAATTATCTAACAAATTGTTTGAGTCATCAGATTAAATATCTCCTAAATTACTTAACGCACACATATTGTTGTATTTATTTGTACTGTAGTACCAAATTGAACAAAATTACACTCAACACTGACCTCGATATAGTACAAAAGATCCATAATTTAACATTGAACTTTGTATAAAAATCTGTACTGATGACTAGCAGGAATAAACAGTAATAACACCTAACACTTACATTATAATTACTCTTATCCCCGAAGCTCCTCACTCGGAAGTTATTGGAGTTCGCGATCTTTTAAATATCCTACAAAAGGATAGCCGGCAGTAGTTAAGACTCGGGACAAAAGGGTTGTTATCAACACCTCTCTTTACATCCGGTAATAAAAACACAACACTTAAAGCTATAATCATATGCCACAACGAATGTACTATTTTGTAATTCTGCTCCGTTTGCAGAAAAGCGTAGCATATAAGACCTGTCGAAACTAAAATTATACCCAAAAGCATGTAAATCATGTAGTATGACGATGGGTACCTCATCTTGTGGTTTTTTCTGTAGTCCAAATACCAGGATACTAGGAGAACCACGACGCCAAATGCAACAGGAAGTAGGAAAGCCAAAAACGAGTGCATGTTCCAAGTTGTTAATAGTGCTATGACAATTGCACCAATCAATTGCAAAGATGACCTGGAACGGTCGCTGATGATGCTCATGGCTAGTAAAGTGACCCAGAAAGACATGAGTCCGCAATAGAAGTCACCAAATTGGAGGATGTTAGACCTCATAATGCAGTAGGCGACCTGGGCCGGGGCGTCACAGGCGTGGTAAAATGTAGAGAAGACCATGGTGAAAGCATACATCATGGCTTCTGTGTAATAGAGGCGTATGACAGCCACGTATACTGAAAGGATGAAGAGTAGGTTACTTAACGTTAGCAGTAGCACGGAGACCAACATGTAGACTTTGCTGTCCATACGCGAGTCGTCTGAGCAGTCCCAACCTGAAAAATTATATTGAACATGTTGAACAATGTTCATTTAAAGTCTTCAAATTATTTAAGTTCACTTCAAAATTTCGTCGTAGTTTGCTAATGATATTAGTGTGAACAATGATAATACATGATCTAGTTCTAAATAAACAATACTTTACCACACATAGAAACAAATTAATCGAACAAATGATTGATAAATGACAAGTAATAATAACAAACAAATTCCTACCTCCGTATCCAGCAGAGCACGAGCAGAAGGACATCACCATTCCCCCGATGGTGTTAAGCAAGCAGTTACCATGGTTACTGCACCTCCCTGCCACGCAAGACGTCGACGATACTGACAACACAACTGTCGCGTTGCAATCTGTCGTACCTTCTCTGGTAGTATTCGCAAACTCATTCAAAACCACATCAGTATGCTTGTGATTCCCATCAGCATTAACATAATACTTAGTTCCGTTGTCGGAAGTACGACAAGGACACACGACACTATCGCAAAATATCCTCAGAGTCAGATACCACGTACCGCTCTCCGGAAACGGTATAATCAGTTTGTCGTATATGGACTCCGAATCTGTGCTGTTTAGAACTAACAAGGCGGGCTTCACTTTGTCATTGTATTTGCAATTCCCGTTCTCCAATGGCAAACTTGAATGCCCGATGTCCATACAAATTACCGCTTTAAAAAACTGATTGTCTTCAGTAAAGGCGAGTAGAGCACCTTTTTGTACTTCTCTCCTGTATCCCATATAATATTTTAAATTCATAAGCAAGCTTGCTTCTATTGCCAAACTACCGCCTATGTCTAAAAACTGATTCACTTCGAACCGCAAGCTTTTGACTTCCGAAGACGTGATGTTTATTAAGCTGGTTGAATCCTGTAAGTCTGTTGTAGGGAGCCCGTAGTCGAATGTGAAAAATCTACCTTTGTCGTCTCTCATAAAGTCTAAAATCGTGTGATTATCCACATCGTCAAAATCTGTGCGGAGGTAGGATTCGCATTCAGCGATACTCGACACGTTTCCATCAATGCGGTCTATTTTTATATAATGCCACGTATTTGGATGCGGTGTGAACGTGATAGTCTGTACGTGGCTAAGATTAGGATCGAACCAGCATTTAATTATATAATTATCGTTTGTCGGTAAAGACCGAGACTGCAATTTGAAAATAACATCGTGGCCCGTAGGATAATTTAATATTGTTACGTTGATACCTATTGGATCAATGCTGTCTATGGTCATGCATTTGAAATTCGCTGGTAGATTTACGTACTCTATGGTTATGCCTGAATAACAATCTATTTTTTCAATATTTTTTTCTTCCTTCACTTGTAAATCTGTGTACAAAATTGTTTCGCAGGCTGCGACTAGACCTGAAAAAAGAACAGAAATGTATAAGTGTAATCAAAGTAGAACCAATAATTTCTAAGAGGAATGTTTTTACATAATTAAAGTCACGAGTGTTATGTTACCAGATATATTTTTGGATATCTAAAGATTATTCAGGATTTAAATATCCGAATCCATACATGTTAGAAATAGACAATAGAGATTATATAGACCTAGAAAACTTAACTATAAGAAAACAAAACAAAGATAATAATCTAGAAAAAAATGGTGATTTTCATCTATTTGTGAATGCCACCCGCATTACGTTAATGATGCTAATGGGATGTTGATGAAACGTTGACGTGGAAACCTAATGACTTAAAATGCACAAAAGCGCGCTATCTTATCTCTCACAGCTTGGTTTATCGACCATTGTAGAATGGTGACTTACTAAATAGGAAACGCCCAAAAAGTTAAACAATAAACTTTGAGACCCCCTCATTGCCATATGTTAATTAGATACATATCTAAGCCATGACACACATTGACATGACTTTCGCATTACACTAATTATTTCAAATTAGTTTATTACTTTTTAATTACATAACAACTTCCAACATTTAAAAAATAACTAATATTTTGATAAGAATGTTTTGTTGAAATTTCTTGGTTTTTGACGAGAGTTCTCCACAATGAGGCACACAACGCGCAACTTGAAAAGCAATTCTCTTAAAATCATAGAGCATCGTGATATCATTAAAAACCAGTACGTGTCCACATCATCCCAGATGCGTCTATAACGCTAGCAGGCAATAATGGATGTGATAATAGATAATGCCTGTGCAATTGATGCACGTAAGTAGGACAGGAAGTTGGGAGGCGGACAATCAAAATGTCGGCTCGCGAGGTCACCCGAACACTTTGCTTCGTGTTGGGATTTCGTTCGAAATTGGGATACTGTTTTATTTATTGGGACTATTGATGCCAATTGTATGTTTGCTGAAGATCCCTGCACTAAGCACTTTAATGTTTTGCAAAAATCAAGAGAACAAAATAAAATGTCATCAACAAAACTTTATTTTGGTGATAAAACCTGAGACCTACTGTTTTAACTGACATTAGGAACATTGGCCTTTCTAACAATATCACAATTATGAATCTCGACGTCAATACTGATTAACACGTTATTCAATTTTGGAAAGTAAAATTATTAACATGCCTAAAAAGAAGTGGCATTTTATTATTCTTGGCCATTAATATATTATTATGGTCCATTAATGCAAACAACAGCCCGATAGCTGCCACATAACGAAATCTGCAGATCAATTATACAAACACTAAATATTCATGTTTGATCATAAAAGCTTTAGATTTAGAGTTCATATTTGCTTCAAAAATATTTTTATACCGATGAATACTCATAAAACCGTGATCGGCTATTTCGTTTAAATCTTAGGAATTCATATGTAATATAGTTTTGAACAAACGAATGAGGAAAATGAAGATGTTATATGCCTAAGGAAATTATTGAATCAAAATATGCGTAGAATATGTTTATATTTGCATTCTGATTCATAACATGCTATATTTGAAAACATTTGTGACCTACCACAACTTGTAAGTATCTCAGTTCACCGCAACGAGCAATGTGAATTTATTGTATGAGTGATTGGTAGTTGCCGGTTTTTGTACTGGAAGGCCAGTTTTTCGAAGGTTCTATATAAGTAGTAATGATTACGTATTTCGATATTCGGTATATCAATTTTAAACCAGTTTCATGTTAGTAAAGTCTTACATAAAATAGCTCACGGATACTACGATGACGAAACGCATGTCTTATTCCAGCGATATATGTAGCTATTGTATTCTAAGAAAAATATCGAGTATAATATGTTGCTGCAAGCTATACCTACAACTCTTCTGTTCTAATTCCCACGTTGTATAGCCAGGTATACCCTTTTTGGCCAATCTTCTCCATTCCATCCAACATCCTTATATGAAAAATGTATTTTACAACTACCCACCTTGTTGCTCGACCTTCTGCGTTCTCGGGTCTTCCCACTTTATGTAAACCAATGCGTACCAGTGCCCGGGTTCGGGGTTCTTTATCGAGTAAGTCTGGTTCCTCCCGTCAGACAATATTTCTAATGTGTGAATACCCTCCCTCAACGAGGGCTCTATGAAATTTTTCGGGAAATCGTAGCCGTCCGGATTCACCGCCGGATAGGAACCGTGTTTTATATTTATTATAACATCTTGGGGTTCGCAGGAGCCTGAAATTAAAAAGGGATTGTTTATTTGGGTTTTTTATTGTCTTATAGTTGAATTGCTCATGTACCCTTTTGTATTATAATCCACAAAAATGAAGACTTGTAAGTAAAGAAGAATGAGTCACGGATGTGTATTGTATATAAATATTTAGCCATTAATGTGTTTGTTATTTTTGGTAATAATTCAGTTAATAACAATACAACAACAATTAGACAGTTATCGTGAATCTTTTGTGGATGGTTATAAACTGTAAATATATCTATGCAGAAAGAATATATCCACGAACTATAATTTTATATACGAGTACAAAACCACTGCACAACGCAGGCTATTACGTCACACCATAAATTATATACTTTATAAAAATTCAGATATTGGACTAGCCAGCAACCTTCAATAAACTCTATTGAGTCAAAAACCTGCAATGCGCCAGTAACTTGGACTAAAGCCTAATATCTACATCTTATAACATGGAATCCTGCACCCATGAATACAATGTCAGAGGGTATTGTATATAAAGTGGCTGAGACACGACGATATTTAATTAGTACAATAGTCTCAAATGATATTAGGATTACATTAAAATTAAAAATCAAACAACTGTGTATAAGAAATAAGCTATTCTAATAATAAACTATGAAGAAAATTATCCAGTGTCTATACTGTTGGAAATGATTTCATATTTTTGGTGTACGAAAAGGAGACGCGATCATCGTTATCTTGTAAATTGCGATTAATACACAGATTAATATCTTCAGTGACGTCTTAGGTGCCTTTCTTAAAAATGAAGGGAAAAGAAAAGCAAAAAGGATTTAAGGAAAACAGAAGTATTAAGCCCCATTTTGAAATAAAACTATTTTTTAAGGATTTTGTCTCGGATTTGTCTTAATTTTAGATTTTTAAATTCCCGACGTTTCGATTTCTTTCTAGCTTTAATAAAGTCCGTAAAAATAGTTTTATTTCAATGTGTAATATTCGCGAAAATCTAAGAAACCATTACGCTTTACATCTTCTTTGAGACAGTAGCACCACCCCAGCCGAGTGGGATCATTCCTGTAGTAGTCGAAGTAACTACAATATAGCTCATACTATGCATCGACTACATCCTCAAAATGCATCGCGAAGTATTAATATGTGCTGATACGTTGTGTAGATGGAAAGGGATATTGTATATCGAATACTTTGATAATAAAAAGTAAAATTGATTTTATCATCATCCATCCATCAGCCAAAAGAAGTCCACTGCTGAACATAGGCCTCTCCCAATGATTTCCACAGTGACCTGTTGGAGGCAGCCTGCATCCAGCAACGTCCCGCGACCTTTACTAGGTCGTCTGACCACCTTGTTGGTGGATGTCCTACGCTGCGTTTTCCGCTTCCGATTTTATCATATCAAGTCAATATTATTATACTCGTCGGCAAAGAGAATGTATAACAAAATGTTGGAGATAACGACTGATTAAAATATCAGATAAGATATTGCACCAGTTGTATTAATATACGATGGAATATCAATCGACTTTTAATAAAGGTTATCGTTAAGAAGTACTAAAATTAGAATGTGATTTTACAAAACTCATTAATACTTAGATAAAGTTATTAAAAAATAAAATGGAATACTATAAGTGGAGTGGAGTCCAAATAAGTACAGTAATACCCCGGACTTACGCGGTAGGTGGGTCCGAGCGATTGCCGTGTAAGTCGAATTCGCGTAAGTCGGGGTATATTTAATCAGATCTTCAGTCTTTAATTATATTCAGTTTACACTCCAAAGACAGTGTTTTTCTTTTCTCGTAAGGCTCAAATGACTCATTTTTCGTTCTTTTAGATGACATAATTAGAGATTATACGCAAACACGTTTAAACCTGCCGCAAACTGAACATTGAGAGGGCGGAGCGAGAGAGCCGATGCGCGCGGCAATCAAAATGAAAAACCGCGTATCTCCGAATTCGCGTAAAACGGGGTAGCGTAAGTCGGGGTATTACTGTATCTATTGGAGAAATTATTAGCTTTTATAACATTCTTTTATTCAAATCAAAACGTAACGTTTCTGTAAAATAATAAATTATATTTAATCTTAGTTTTATCGAAGTAAACAGTAGCTCATACACATACTTTATTCCATTGAGTCTTCTAATAAACTACACTACAAAAAACATATTGTTTTCAATGAATGAAATTATAAATCACATGTTTTCAATGCCAGGTTTCGTCATAGAAACGCATCATCTGTGTACACAGAGGACAACAAAGTCAGACCAGTCATATTCTTGAATATTAATAGCAATGGTCTATTTAGCGTTTCTAGTGCTGTCATCGAATTGGCATTTCTTTTATAACTGTTTTATTTGGAAAATATACAAGAAAACATCCTTGTTATAATGATAATATTACTCCAGATACCATCGTGACTGAAGTTTCGGACATGAAGGTTAAAATGCAAAAATTATGGGGAGGTCTTTATTCCGTAGATAAGTTTTTGTTATTGGGGATGATGATGATGAAACCATGTGATGTTTCGGGAATTCTTCTACCGCGAATATAAGAATTCTTAGTAATATAACCAGTACGAATTATCGCGTCCTCGGTACGTTCAAACTATCGTGAATTAACTGTACTTTGAAATTATCACTTGTTTCCTATTCTCAAATCTATTTTTTTGCCAGGTTGCCTGATTTTCACAAAAGTTAGAAGTTTTGGAAAGAAAAAAAATGAGATTTCTTTACATGAAACATAATACTAAATTAACGAAATACATATTGCGAACAAAAATAATTATTCGTTAAATTTTAATAAACTGACCATACCCCCTATGTATTACTTGTTTAATTTATGATCCAATACTTTTTAATTAATTAACAATACCCATTATTAACAATTACACCTCACCCCGGCTCACCTGTTTAATTAATTAATTATTAATACATCAAACACCAATAACACTCTTCACGATAAAGTCTTAACTAATGGCCGTTATTAAACAATAATGGACGGTAATAACAGTTAAGTCACTCATATCGGTCTTCATTGTGGTGCTAAAAATACTTAGGGCATACTCGTCGCTGCATTCATGATTCTATTATAAGATTTTACTCTTATAAAGGGCACTGCAGAAATGATTTTAAGGTCACTTTAAAGTTTATGCGAGCAGTCGCTTCGTCTCCGAAATTTGGTAATTGAATTAAACAGATATATTTCATTAATTTTACTGAATAGTCTGTAATGGCAACTAATTATTTATTTATCTTCTGCCGTTTTTGAACTATTTGCTTTTACATAGATTCCATGTCCAGCTGCCACAGTAAATAGTTTTGTCTCAACTCAACAATCCCTATATCTTTCCCCTTCATTCATACCTTTCACCTAACATTTTAAAAGGTCATCATAATGATCAAACCCAGTTTTTAACTCTAATTATTGTGGGTGTTTATGGACAGTAAAGACCTCTTACCATCACATGATTTTCTTGCTCATCTGTCAGATGTAGGCTATAAAATGCAACCTTATGACCTTACTTCCTGTCAGTTACGTGATCCAATTAATGAACGCGACACACAATCCAGTGAGATCAGATATATCGAGAAAAGGAAGCAATTTATCAAGACACTTACAGAGTCGACTCAAGTTACCTAATTGAATGGATGATTCAAGGCTTTTAATTAGTTCCAAAGTGCCTACCACCAACGCTTGTTTGATCAATGATTGATCGGGGCAAATGAAAGATCTAACCTCTGTCATTGATACATTCTTAAGACATACAAAATTATGATTAGCTGACATAGTTTTAGTGACAAAGCAATTGTCTTTGATTAGTGTGGTGGATAAACTCTGTTGGCAATTATTTGTAATCCTCATTGCATGCGTATAGACATAGCAGGGAAGTAACCCGACTGGCCCCACAAAATTGGTCTAGAAAAAGAAAATGCGAATTGAAACAGCGAGTTGACTGGTTGTATAATCTCTGTGTCTTTATTGTCGTGATAGTTTTTCTTATTCTCGCGGTAAATATGCTCAATCCATTCCATTTCAGTACTCGAATTAACCGACTGCTGAGTTGATTAATACTTGTTGTTATAGTAATAACAACAAACTTATGAACTGCCATTTCATCGATAAGATTAATGTATAAAAACAATTAAGCCGTACCAAACATGCTTTTTGTTCGCGATGTAATTACCATTGACATTATGGTAGTATGTCCTAACTGTAAATTATTGAATGGATGCATTTAATTTAATGTTTATTAGATTTTTTTTTGAGGAAACGAGGAGGTACTAGGTATTTCTGGAGACTAAATAATTCTACCACGAAATCAGTTGCTTAGCAGAATAAAGACTTAAATTTTTGACACATGATTGCAGCGAAAAATAAAACAGATGTTTTAAAGTTATTGGCGTGGGAGATAGTAGTAGGATGCAACGATGTATCCTACACACTTTTTATTAAATACATAATGGTATATCTGCATATAAGGATCAAAATGCATACAATCATAATTCCGACAGTCTTTTATCGAATATTTTGCGCGTCGAACGTTGTATTTTTCCTGCAATGTTACGAAGATATTTTTTATTAATTTCATCTACCACAAACCCTAGCAGTTGACACCAAAATTATAATAGACCTACATTTCAATCCGTAATGAGATAAAGGCCATAGGCCGAGAAGAGTACTAAAATAGCCCCAGAATGATATATTTATGATCTTTTGAGATGATGTCGGTACTGATAAGATACTTTATTTTTGCGAGTTTCAACGCCCTAATTTGGTTTTCGAATAAATAAAAATAAATTATAATCAAAGATTTTTTTTTTGTAAATACCAAACGTACAACATCCAATCACATTAATTTTCCCTTCTAGTCTCTAGATATCGACAGCAGTGGGCAGCTGAGGCAATTATATCCGGTCATTCGTTTTTTTAATCATAATTTTATTGACATAATAATAAATATAACACGAGATTCATCCAAATGGGTATTATTTACGCGAAAACATATTTGAAATATTTTTCCTTGCAGATTTAACGTCTTATTTATAGTCTGTTTAAACCTATTTTAGTTATCGATTGTTTTGTCTCTTTTGAACGACTTTAGAATTCAGTTTGGCCGAAGAAAACAAAACATTCTATAACTAAAATAGATGTTAAATCTATCTATGAATAAGGCCATTCAAAAATAACACAAATGAATGAAATGGTACTTATTTCTCTAAACTTTAGACTAACGACTTAAAAGTAGAGACGAGATTAACGACGTAACATCAAAAGCGATATGTCTAATGACACTCTTCGCTCTCACAACTAACAACACCCAGACCCGGAAAGAATAGTATTCTGGTCACAAATATTTATTTTTCTGCGTGCATAAAACGCACTAGGAATTCAGCATTAACGAGCGATATCTAATTTATTGTGTTGGGCAAATGTTATATTTGATTTATCAAAATCACTATTTAACGACAAGGCGATAACAGTCCGTGTGCGATATTTTAATCGGGAAAAATTAATTACTCGCGATAACTCATATTTCACGATGTCACAGAGTTAATTATATTATTGATTCTACGGGAATTTGTAGCGGGTCATTATCGAAAAGTTATTTTTATATTTGAATATAATGTTTAATAAAGCTGAAGAGTTTAAATGTTTTACATTACTAATCTATGAGACTACGATTGTGTGTTAACTGTTAGATACTAAGTTACAGTAAATAACGCAAATAATGTTCTTTTAGTCCATTTCTATCCTTTTAATCCATTTCGATCACTATTCTAGATATACATATATTTTAAAACATCACTGCAGCAATAGTATGATAAATATATTCTATCAATGATGTTAACAGCATCTCAATAAATTGGTTTGCCATACTGAGGTAGCAGTGTAGCTATACCAGAACTAATTTCTCTACCAAAAGGGTATCAACTGGTTGAACATTCTATTTGGCACAAATATACTGGCAGCTCAACTTCTTCCTTGTTTAAATAACTAACAAGATAAATTACAAGGTAACTCCATTAGAAATTCATCAGTTAAACTATGTAAACAACCTTACAATCAATGGATTTCTTGAAACATTCATGTTAAATATAGACTCCTTTAATGATAAACAATGAACAGAAACTGTAAGATACAGTATTTATTTACAAAACAGAATTAGCTTTGAAAATACTCTTAAAGATTAACATGTTAAGGGCACTCTTTCAACAGGCAACTGTGGATATTCTTGGGGGAGGCCTATGTTCAGCAGTGGACTTTCCATGGCTGAAGATAGAGTTATGACAGGAAAGGGCACTATGGTGTGGTAGTGTTGCAACTCATTTTATTTGTTTATAATTTAGTTTAAGTGTTTGTGATTTAGAGAGAATGTAAAGGCTTCTAACTAAATACCTTACAGCCGCACTCAGGGATGTTTAATTTCAATTAAATTGTTCCATAGTATAGATGCTCTTTGTAAAATGTACACTTAGTAATTATTTAATTTACATTAAATGTCTCTAAGTGCGGCCTTTAGAATGTTAGAATAAAGACCTCTCAATACATACAAGACCTTCATAATTATGTACACTTACATCAACTATCTATGTTAGCATTTATTTTGGGTTTTATTTAAAAAAAAAAGGTTAATATTTTATACTTCAGGCTTCAATATGGTAAACTTTTATGCTTTTGTGAATATTGCCTTTTATTATTTAAACAAAGGAATTTGAAAAACTTTAATCACTGTCTAGATATCAAGGGATTTAAATTTCTTGATTGATTGTAAAACTGTGCTAGGGACCAGCCACCAGGCAGACACCAGCCATATTATTGGCTATTGAAAATATTTTTGATCCATAAAAATAATCATTTTCTACATAAAATGCAGTCTATTATAATTATTGATAATATAATTTGTACTTTATTATTTTAATCACCAATAATTAATATTTTTCTCTGGTCCCAAAATATTCTTCAGGACCGGTATATTTTTTTATAAGAATAACAGTTAATGAAGGTGATCTGATACCTTTGCAACTTATCCTTTAAAAAGAATTATAGAAATATTAGTGTACCTACCTATATTATTCATATGTATCTCTTCGGACTGGAATGTGAACAGTGCATCGACGACATCCATACTTATTGAGTAAAACAAAACGGAGACTGTGCGATAGTTTCTGTACATATATACATCGGTGGTAATGTGCCTGGTCACCAGACGGTAGTCGTCCAACAACACAGTCCTGGTCCTCGTCAGCTGCTCGATAATCCGCTTCCTGTTCACCTCTTCCTCCCCCTCTTTATCTCCATTTATCACAACTTTACACAAACACAACAGTAAAAAATATATTACTCTCATTTTTTTACCCGCCTTATTTTTTTACCTGGCTGCAGGCGAACCGCTAATACGATCCCAAGATTTTATTTTACACATAAATTGATGTTTAATTTATTTAATCACATTTATTTACGGCGGACGGCATTTAAACATACATCGGCAAGTACCTACAAGAGATAATAAAATACAAATTCAACTCTGCTCGTCAAAACATTGTATTCGTTATTGCCAGCATACAAATATTTACAATTATTATGTAATGTGCAAGTAAAAAGTCAAATGCCAGAAGACTGAAATAAAAAGGAAAAAATGAATAAAAATAATATTCTTTCAAAAAAAAATTATCTATGTGTTATGCTAAATATTAGTTTCACTTTATGCATAGAGTAACTTGAATATAGGGTAACTTTATGGGCCGGACTGCCGGCCGGATAACACTTCTCGGATTTTTAAGGAAAATAAAAAATGTTACTGGCAATATATACAACTATATGTCAAAAGTAGTGATGTCCTATCTCAAGACCAAAGCAAAGTAAGAATAATCGACTAAAATATATATGAAAAAATATTTTTAAAGTAGACATGTATTTTTATTTTAGTAATAAAATTCAATCATTCTCATCATCAATCTCATCGATGTTAATCATATGAATGATGAAGCTATTATTTTAGTTCTGTAAAATGGAAATGTCGAATTTATTTAAAATGAACGCATTGTTAGGCTTATGTTATTTATACTGTATTACCACCGAATAAATTTTCCCTCATAAACGGGTAAAAGCATTGATCTTTAATCAGTGATACATTTCTTTAGTTGCAGATGATGATGAAAAGGTCAAATTATTAATATGTCAAATCATTTCTTTCGTAAGGCTTTGATTTAATTATATTCTTATTTGTAAACCAAGAAAAGAAAACACATAAAATATATAAATATACACATATAAATAATAAATGTTAATGGAATTGTATAAGCACAACAATGTGTAAGTTCAGTAAGAGATATACGCCCGAATACTCAAACGCCATTTAAATATTAAGTTGCCCTTAACTACCCATAGCCCACTTAATCAGTACATTTAAGCGGGATTTTCGTAGTTAAGTGCAACATAACATAATATTAAACAACATAATATTAAAGTGGCGTTTGAGTATTCGGGTGATAGTGCTCCTTGACAAGTGATTTAAATGATGACAGTGTTCGAGCCCGTCTCACGAGTTTCATAATCGAACAGCTTGTCTGAACTTTCCTGAACTTGTTTGTTGACTTGTCCATAAAGGTCGTGGTGTGAGCGGGCATTCTCAATCTCAAGTTCTTCCATGACTTCAAAAATCTTTCATGGGAATGATGTATCAAGAAATACAAATTATTCGTAATGACGTTTGTTTGAAATTTTTTAACAATTGATCCAATGGACTAACAAATGGCTGAAACAAAAAAAAGATACCAAGATATTTATATCGTCTGTCTGCTTAAGTCTTATATGTGATAAATAATTTAATGATCGCTATTTTACGGTGGGTATTTCTCAACGCTATACTCCACATATCGTAATAAAATAAGTAATACAAAAATAAGGCTTTAATTACCGTAAAGATGATTAAATATTGGAACAAAAATGTAATATTTAATTCAGTAGGTATATTGTTTTTTATTGCATTGTTATACCAGAGGAGTTTTATTTATAGCGCATGGTATCACTAAATCCTTTTTACAACAGCAAATTCCGGCGCGCGCATGTCACGCTCTTTTCTATAAACCGAAATTGCAATAAATAATGGCTTCGATGGCGAATTCGAAGCAAACAGAGTTGAACGGGGAGTTGCCGTGTTCGTATACGTGTAAAAAATCAAGAATGGAAAATAAAGTCACTGTTGTATTGGGTGCTCAGTGGGGCGACGAGGGTAAAGGAAAAGTGGTGGATTTACTGGCTGTGGACTCCGACATCGTTTGCCGTTGCCAGGTACGTGAAATTTATGTATCAATTACGCCTATGAGCGCACCAAAAGTCCTTACTCCTTAAGAGTTAAAAAATAATTCATTTAATTTATTCCATACATTGCACTCGTACCACAGTTTGAGGTTATAGTTTACGTTATTAATTGTCATAATTCGTAATTTATAAAAAAAAATAGCTCATATTTATCTAGTTTTAAGCGCTGTGACAGATTTAATGGAAAGCGCATGATGTTGGCGGCGCGCCAAAATTTGTTTGAAAACATGTGAACGTTGAACACAATGTTTTTGTGGTGATATGGGGAATTGGCATGTGTGCGCGGGAAGCGATCGTCGTCGGCTGCGTGATGCGCGAACTGGACTTATCCGGGGCTAATTATGTAACTATTATTTGCGTATGAATAAAAACTAGCGAGGTTTTGAAGTCATGTGACTTGATATAATGTTATTACCTCGACTTCGTTATTTCGATGTTGTGTTTTTTCTAAGTCAATTGTTTAAGTGTTTTTTCTAATTAGATTTTTTACAACATTGAATTGTATGTAATGTGGGAGTTGGCACATAATTTACCACAAATATTTTACGCTCTTATTTATTTTTAAATTATTTTTTAATTCTTATTCAAAATATCATCCAAACAACTAAATGCATACGAAGATTGAAGTAACTCTGAAACAACGAAATATACAAACATACATCACAATTATTTGTATAGTACCAAATGTAAATAGACCTTGTGGGCTGTGGTCTAATTGTGGACTCCTGCCAAGGTCTGGGACATTTATTGACACGGCTACCTCATCAGATAATGTTTATTTAACACTATTTCGCAGCCTGGGGCTCTGGCTAATTTTAACAATGCTTATTAAAAAACACTATTTATAAACTTGGTATAAATAGATTTTGTTACATTTAATTGTCTATGATATTGGAAGAGTTCAAACATATTACATATTTTCTCTATAGCTGTGACAAGGCTGAAACTATTGAACAATCATTGTGTTTATTTTTATTTTGTAGTGTGTAATTTTTTTTAGAAGAATTTTGGCAAGTTTACGCAATGACAAGAGTTTTATTCATGTAGATTAAACTTTAATCTTTTAAAAGGACAGAATTGCAGAGTTATATGATAACTAATAAGTATGCAAATAATGTAAAAATAACTAACAAGAACCTTTACAATAATTATAGTGCCTAGAAAAGTATTTGAAAAAGGATTAAACAAGATAAAATGAATACTCTGTATAATAATGATATCATCATCATCATCATCAGCCCTTCTGCGTCCACTGCTGGACATAGGCCTCTCCCATAGCACGCCACTGGGCTCGATCTTCAGCCCATCGTCGCCAACCGCTACCAGCCACCTCACGAATATTGTCGCTCCACCTGGCTGGAGGGTGTCCTAATAATGATATGATATATATTAAATATTTAACTAAATGATAAACCAAAGTGAACAAGTATGAAAATCTTGTGTATAAATGTATTTTAAATATGATGACAATATTGTATATCTGATGTTGCAATAATTGTGTACATAACATAAACAAACAGCTATATGATAATTTATTTTATTTATTACAGTAAATTGCACATTAATCAGTGTCTTTGGTTGAGCATATTGATTAAGACCAGGGACGGTCTTGGAAGTAGATTGTAGGGGTCATGATCTGCCAATATTGTTCATGGAAAATTGAAAAGCCACCCTAAAAATTAACAACATGATTTTTTCAATTAAATAACTATCTTCTTGCTCATAATGTAGTACTAAGTAGTTAGTCAAGTAAAACAGCTTATTTAATTGTTACAAAATTGGCATACTATTTCCCCCAATTCTTTGTAACAGTACCTGTTTTTAGCATGATTGAAAACGGTTTAAAACATAACATTGCGTTAGAGTAACAGCACTCACAACTAATATATTTATCAGATAAAAAGTAATTTTATCTATAGGATATCTTGAGACAGTGATATAGAATTATTTTTACTACTTGTTATATCAAGCAGTCTTCTTTGTTCCCATCACTATTCAGCAAAGGTAATAATAATATACATTATAGACATACAAAATGTAGTCCCAAGTAATGTTGGAGTTTATTTTTATGAGTTTTTATAGGTCTCAAGAACAAAATATAAACTTCACCTTATGTTTAGAAAATGAAGAACAACATCATTATGCAAACATAAGCTAAAGTTCACTATATTGCTTGTCTCAATTGGGCATTCTAAAAACTTCTTTTTGATTTATTTCCAATAATTAAACCCACTCATTGCAGTGATTCTATGATGCGTTACTGATAGCATCCCAGAATTCCGCGGATTGTTAAAGTACATAGTATATGAGGTCACAGAGCTATCATATCACGCTTACTCACTCGCTATCAAAGTCTAGGCGTTCAAGTCAATTAGTAGAATAGTTTGATTAGCATCAGTACACGCGCAGCCTATGACAGAGTTCACTTTCCGTACTTATCTGAATAGAACTGGCTCTATCCGATAATCGGACGAACTTACGCGAGATGTTGAAAGTGGATCGCAGTGTGAACGCGACCTGCGGGATAATGATTGGGTTGAGTCCGGAGCTTACACCTCTGGCCTTCGAAGTTACATGAGGATTCTCAGTTAATTTACCTGTGATTTGCATTTAAATTTTAAAGCTATACTTACATTGTGTCCACCATCCGGCACTAGACGTATACATTTTATTGTCGTCACGATAGACGAGCTAGTGATTCGCCTGATGTTAACGGTCTCTGCGAAAGGACTATCGCAATACTAAGAGAAAAATTAGGCAGCCTCCTGCCTAACGTTTGTCAACTTTTTATGCCTCTCTTAAAGTAGGTATGGTACTGACCATAAACATTGCTAAAGCAGGGGCTTTATTTTGGATTTTGCATTTTCTTAGGGGTTCTCCAATTTCGCAATCCTTAACGTCTCTGCTGGATAGGGAGAAATTCATAAGCTGGAATTTGTAGCCGGTGTAGGAACACATATAATGCACTCAACATTATTTAAATACAATCAATACCGGATTGGATCAGTTTCGCGTAAATAAGACCATTTTGCGATAATCGGTCGGGCGTTTGATTGCCAGATAAGTTATTGCCCATGTATCTGCTCTGTTTTGACACGTGCAGCGATTAATGTACATAGTATTGGTATGTTTATGTTTTTAATTAATCATTGTATCTGCTTTGATGGCTTGTGGGAAGTTATCACATCGTTTATACTCAGAGACTTGTCGTAAATCACTTATGATGACGTCAGTGGAAAGGTGGCCTAAGCCTGCGAAAAATGCCAGGTTAGGTCACTTTTGCACTGACGTCCTGCTGTAGGCTTCTTGTATTGTGGATCGAAATTCTAGACTTTAGTTTTCGATGTATCACACTTTCTGTTGGCGAAAACTAATAAACGATGCGAATCGCTATCTATGGATCAATCTTGAAAATAAACCAATCATTATCCTATTGGTCAATATTCGGGATCGACCCCGTAGATAGAGATCGAGATAGCTTATTCATTTCGGCAGTGCGGCGCAATGTTAAACCCAATAGAAGTTTGAAACTGGTGGACTCTGTACCAAATTCCTATCGCTGCAACAAAACAATTTTTTGTGTAATCAAATATTTTCATTAGTAGAGTCTGTTATGAAGCAGAAATGTTTCGTAAGCATTTTCTATTTTTAAACACTGGTGCTAGGTCATCCAAATAGAATATCCACCGGTGGTTATATCTCGTGGATCGACACAATTATGTAGGGCTAATTGAAATTTATATGCGTCACTATCACTTCACTTAGAAATTGTGATAACGATTAAACAATATATTGCAAACAAGATTACGTATGAAAATATTTTTATATGAATTGCAATACAAAGGTGATATAGCTCATTTTCACAATTAAATACTCGGTATGGTTGATAATTAATATTATACTAACGGGGACGTTGCTCTGATATCCAGATTCATTATTTGTGTATGTCATAAGTCATATGTTATTTGTCTCGATAAGCTAATTGAACTTTCAACCTCATTTCAATCAATCACGAATTGAGTAAACTCGCAAAATTACGGAAGCACAATGCTACTGCAAAAATCTATAATTATTCGTACATACCTACATAAATGTCATGGCTGTATCCCATAGGGGTAGGCAGAGACAATCTCCTCTTTGCTCGATCCTGATATACTCCTTTCGCCTCATTCACTTTCATAAATCTCTTCATGTATTGTCGTCGGTTCAAGGTACTTTTGACCTGCCACATGCCTAGGGTGCCATCGACATTACCTATTCGTGACGTCATCATAATCGACAATGATAAGCCCAAGACGATCAAATGCTATGCATTAAAAAATCTAATGCCATAACCAAATATTAGACTCAATGATTTTTACAGCGAATTGGAACCAGCCTGCTTGCTAAATGATCTAAATATTTTTGTATAAGTACATACTAGTTTTGGTCCATGTCCGTTAAATGTCTGAAACATCTTTGAATAATTGAAAATGTAAAATAATATACGAACAATATGAGATTTCGTTAATTTTGAAGTTACAACTATGAATGTCAGTGTTTCGGCTTCCGTCGCGCACATGGTTAATACATATACATATAATATAATATGTATATTAATTACGAATAGTTCTACGAAGTTATTTATATGTAAGGGCTGGTGTATTTGAACATAATGAAGCTTTGTAATTGCAGTTCCTGTTTAGAATTGTTTTATTATGTTTACATTGTGTTGATGATAAGAGAACGAATTCAGCAGTGCGGTCATTCTCCCGCTTCGAATTTCTTGAAACAAAGTACGGGGACTTTTTTGGTACATTTTACTGAGTTTATTTAAAATGTTGATGAAGAATTATTTTTGCCTATTTTATGATAGACATTGTATGTCGAAGAGGGAGAGAGAGAGAGGGAGAGAGAAGATGTAGAAGAGTAGGTCTCCTATAGCTATATCTATTCTTAGAGATAAATGCAAATCTATAAGGGTGGAATTTCTGAGGGATCTTTATGGAAAGAGCGTTAATTATTTAACATTAACGTGTTATTAGAAATACAGAGAAAAATGGCGCACCTTGAAGAGGCAGTAGATTTCTACACTCTGATGATAATGAAGACATTGATCATAAACTCGTCTCTTCGTGTGAGATGGTGATCACTTACTAGTATATCAATTTCTTGTATTTTTACCTTTTCTGCTGTAACAAAAATTCTAACACGTTTAAATAAAATCGTATGTAGGTACTTTGTATGTGTAAATTATTTCGCAATGTTTCTTTTGTTTGCGTTTCACAACACTGTTCTAGTTTGTTCAGATTGCAGTTGTAAACAGGTGAATATTGTTTTGTTGCATTCAAGGCTAAAAATAAATTGCATTTCGTAACTATCTAAAAGGAAATTACGTTCAAATGACTCAAGATCGATCGGTAAAAAGTTGACGTTGCAAAAAGGTGTTGCATCAAGTAATTTTCTAACGTTCTTATTTATAGCCAGTTTTAAAACCTATTTTAGTTCTCGAATGTTTTGTCCTTTTCGCTCAAACTGAATTCAAAAGTCGTTCGAAAGGGACAAAACATTCGATAACTAAAATACGTTTTAAATCTGTCTACGAATAAGGCCGTTAGTGACTAGGAGTATGACCACATATTTTAGGAGCTGATTTTTATATTGTTAGTTGAGCATTTTTTTATGTCTCCTCATATGTCCAAAAGCCGGTAAAAGTCCTATCACCATTACTTATCTCGGTTTAGGCCAGAGTCCCTTAACTAGTTCGGATATGTGGCAGTTGTAATAAGAGATTTCGCTTCGATATCTGACCAGTATTCAGTGGCGGCGTAAGGTAGGTTGGCACCCTGGGCGGTTAGAAGGAGTAAAAAAAAAAAAGGTACTCCTTTCTAGACAGCGGCAAGCAGGATCGTTTCGCCCACGATCGTGGTCCACGCTCTTCGTTTGTTGTCGCTTGTCGGGTTGTTGTTGTCACCCCTTGGTGCTTGGTACCCGGGGCGGACCGCCCCCATCGCCCCCCCGTTACGCCGCCATTGCCAGTATTAAAGGTTTTACCACACAGGACGCGTGCTTAGCGTAGTGCCACTTACAAACGACAGCTTTATGTGAGGATCTTCAGTGTAGTCAACATCAATAAATCCGTAGGTTACAAATAATTATATTCTTACGGCCTTATTCAAAGACCGATTATAAACCTATTTTAGCTATTGAATGTTTTGTCTTGACTCAAACTGAATTCTAAAGTCGTTCGAAAGGGACAAAATATTCGATAACTAAAATAGGTTTTAAATCTGTCTATGAAAAAGGCTGTTGAATAACTATACAGTGATAACTGCACTAAGGCTCGTAAAAATCCCTCGTGCCCTCGAGTCAATACACTTCCTCAAATTGATATACCATAAAATTCAAATTTCCATCGACCTATAAGTCAATATACCTTATTAGAATACCAGTATAAAGCATAAGCAATAGTAAAGTTATAATAAAAGACTTGACATTGAGTATGCTGTAAAATTATTCACAAAACAAGAAATGGAAATTGAAGCGCGTGTCTCCATTTCCGGGAAGATAAAACGCTACATCGGCAATTAGGCATAGCAATTGGCATTTACGTTTTGTTATTGCTCATCGATCAATATTAAAACGATAAGATCGAGTATGAAGAATCGTTGTGGAGGGTTGACGTATTGGACAATGATTTAGTACTCACGATAAATACCTGTTTTGTATCAAAACAAATATGAAAATATGTTTTTAAGGGACAGAAAAAGAGTGACACGTCAGTCCCGGACAAAATATTTCTGGATTTAATGAAATCCCCCATATCGATCGTCCGAATGAATGTTATAATGGTACTTCCTGTAGCGGCTTTAATAATGAATGATTAAATATTTGAAGCACCTATTTTATTATTATCTATGGTCATGCATCGGTTTTAAATTCTGTCTATATCAGTTAATATAGGTAGAATGCATAATGTGACACCTTTTAAGCGGTGCACTTAATAGATTTAGTTTGTCATCCACTTAAAATAAGTATAGTGAGTTAATTATCTACTTATCCACTTATACACTTACAACCAATAACATCCATATGTATTAGAGTAAATAAGTTATCCTATTATTCATAGATAAAGCTACACAAAATATCCAGTGAACGTGACTTGCTGAATTCAAAATACAAATGTTACGCTTTTGAAAAACCTGCACAAACCTTGAAAACGGCCTTCATACAGTATTGGGCGTTGTAAACACCACGTGATGCAAACTACTCGTGGCTGTTTCGCGTTTGAAAGAAATGTTTTTCATGGATGCTGACGTCATCATCCATTGATGATTAATTTGAGTGTCTTTATGCGATATTTTTGAATGAATGGCTGTCGATGTGTGTCGTGAGGCCAGTATTTTTCTTTAATAAAGTTTGCAGGAAGTCGCTAGTCGCTAGTTATTGGACATTCGTACCCACCGGATAGGCATCACTGAAGGTAGTAGTTAACGACTCTTCATAAAGACCAACGTATATCACGTTTATAGGTCATCTATGTTTATCCATATACAATTCCGGCATTATTGTATCGACCGACGAGAGATGAACCTATCACGCCGGTTAATACTCTATCTGGGGAGTTAAACTATTCTCCGACACGTAGTTCGAATGTTCGAACGTTCGACCTCCACGTATAAGATAAAAAAAATCAATTTCTAAAAATCGCTATTATCTGTGAAATTTATTATTTACTCTAACCTAGCCTATGGTTACGACGTACAATAAAAGAATCGAAAAATTTCTACAATATTCGCACGTAATTCGAACATTAGAAATTCGTTGCAAATCATAGAGAAACCCCAGGCACAATTTAGTTACTTTGTCTAGTATGAAAAAAATAGCTCGATTCTAACAGGTCGCTATTGAATTTGTTGAGGGAGGTCTCAGTTCCGGAACAAACTTCTTTTGGCTTCAGATGATAATGTTGTCTTAACCTACATTAACATTAAGCTTAGTGCGCATCTCATTTATACGATAGCCCAATTTTTTATCTTTTGGGTCAAAATCGCAAGTGCTTGAATATTATCTATAGCATTTGTTTTGTTGCCGTTTGAAATTTAAGTAATATTAATGGACGGAGTTATATTTTTATCTTCATTTTTGTCAGTTGTTTGAAGTGCTCAGCGATGGCCCGATTGTTCCAACTAAGGCTCAAAGAGTTATATTTAAGTTCCAGTTAAATATAACTCTCAGTTGGTTTTGTTTTTGACAGGCTCTATGACAAAATTGGTTAAGACATCATCTGTGGAACTAGAGGTCACGTGGGCAATCTCCGCATCGAAATAACTGCAAGTGACAAGTATAGGCATTTCAGGTCTCTATGTTGTGAGATCGAAAAAGTCTCGTAGTTTCTGGTTCCTAAGAGAAAAGACTTGCATCTTAATTTGGAGACAGGGTCCAATGCATGACTGTAACTTGTATTGATTTATTTATATTAAATTAATTTTAAAGAGATGAATGCAATTAATACATCTGGATCATATTTCTAATAGATATGTCGCCGAATTTGTTTTTGTTCTATTCGGAACTGCATTGCGGTTTTGGCAGGAGCCGTTGTGACGCAATTCGGATCTGGTAGGTTCTTTGGGAGAGGTCAGAGATAATATTTCATTCATTCAGTGCAAGTCTTAATTGGATATCCATGAATTGGCTCCCACCATTTGGTTAAATAGACTGAGAAACCAAAAATATTGTTTATATGTCTTCAAAATATACTTAGATCCCGATGTGTTTGGTACAATAAATTATATTTTAAATACATCTATAGGTATATGCTGGCCAAAATTAATGCCATTGACTCGTTTCTGAGTTGTCGAGGTTTAAGTAAAAAACTAACAAACTCATCCGTCCCCGACTAGGTTACTCCATAATCCGAACGAAATTTGAATGTTCGGATGTTCGACGTCCGAAGTAAATGATAAGTTTTCCACTTCTAAAAATCAACACTTCTCTATGATACTTATCATTCACTCAGAACTAAGTCTGTGGTTTTGGATCATAGAATAACCCCCAGCTGCTCTTTGCGAAGTTTGTCGCAATAATGGATTTATTTATATTTAAAACTACTACTAACTCACTTGTTTATATGTCTGACATTAACTAGAAATAAATAATTAATCAACAAAACAAACGCGACGCGCGTGCAAACGAAACATCGTAATTCGTATCTTATTAAAACACAATTTCATAAAATAATGTTAGATTTTTTTGTGTTAAAATCTATTTTAATTTGGCAAGGCAACGTTAAGCTTTTACGTAAAATTACCCTTCGACGCTGTCAACGGCTGTACAAGGCCGAAGCTAAAATTGAGACAGAGGTGTGTCGGGTCGCTTCATTCTTTTGTGATCACAGGCATAGAAAATTCGAAAATTATTATGAGTATTAGAGAATTAACTCACTGTACATTTTGCGTCATAAAGTGTCCAAAACTGGAGGTACTGAAGTATTGGACACTCAAAAGAATCTGCAACTGTCAGGAATTTTTATTTTATTTAGAAAGCAAAGGAAGCAGAAATTAAATTCATTGCAAACTTAACGATGTTTTAGTAGGTATATGTCATTTTTATTATGTACTAAATTCAATTATGGAATATTCTTATCAAAAATTACGTCATAACTTATAAAGAATAGGGGCTTTAATTCTAAGATCAACTTTTATTATCTTTTATATCCCAGTGTCATTATAAGCCGACGTTGTCCTTGTAATAACAATAATCTCAAAGATTTTATCTAGAGATAATCATCTCCCGCTTATCAATACTATTATTCTGAACTAGTTAAAACTGGAAATACACGAGATTAACCCAAAACATAATACACATAAATGTGTCACTAATCACATCGGCCTAATTAATAGACATATTTAAAACCTATTTTAGTTATCGAATGTTTTGTCTTCTTCACTCAAACGGAATTCTAAAGTCGTTCGAAAGGGACAAAACATTCGATAACTAAAATAGGTTTTGAATCTGTCTATGAATAAGGCCGTATATATTCGGGTTATAGATATAACTCAGCCACCGGACAGCGTCCGTGGCGCAGTTGGTTAGACGCCGAGTGTGCAACAAGAGGCCGCGGGTTCCATCCCCGTACAAGACAAATGTTTGTGCGATCCACATATATTTGTTTCGGGTCTGGGTGTTTGTGAGACCAAAAAGTCTCTCGTAGTTTCTGAAACCCACGACTCGAGATTAATTGATTTTAATTTGGGGCCAGGACTATGTATGTATACTACTGTTGGGTGTATTCATTTATTTAAACTCCACGGGTTTTAGATCTAGAACGGTGATCTTTGTCCAAGCGGGCATGAATTTCCTACCACCAGCAAACGACAAAAGTGTAGCCGCGAATTAAAATAATATTTAATGTTACCTCGCGGATGTTATGACTAAGTTACTAATTGTTTTGTTGTGACGAACATTTTCATAACAAAGTAGTCTAAACATTGCATAAAGTATAAACACATAATATAGATAACACGGTAGGTATGCGATATGAACACCGAAACTCCGTCGATACACGACGCCAATCTCAAGTAATTACTGTTGTCAAGCAGTTTACTTGTGTGGATTATTTATACTAACTCAATATGTGGTCAAAATCTGTGAGGTACTTCCCAATATCCTATCTATACATACATACATATAATAAATTTGTAACCGATCGATGTCTATACATGGAAGATAAATGAGAATTGAGAACAACTAACATGGGGGGTCTGTATTAACGTAATAGAACTCAAAACAATGATTTTTAGAATGTTTGTCTGTGCGGTTGTGCGCGATGAACTCGAAACGGCTTAACGGATTTCGGTGAAATTTGGTATGGAGGTAGCAGACACCTTGGAATCCCGAAAAATTAAGTGTTCCCGTGGGATGAGGAAGGAATTCCGATATATTTGTTACTTTTTTATTCTCAAAGGGATGGGAATTGGACTGTATTAAATGCCTTGAGTGAGAATAAGACCGGATGAACGGGATATAACGGGACGGGACGGTACGGGATGGGCAATTCTAAATAAAGTTAATTACGCAGACGAAGTTTGCGGGCAGAAGCTAGTACCTAATATAATTAGGCAAGACGTAAAGGCTCACGAATTTATTCATACACAGATTTTAAACCTATTTTAGTTATCGAATGTTTTGTCCCGTTTGAGCAAAGAAGAAAAAACATTCCAAAACCAAAATGTGTTTTAAATCTGCCTATAATGCCGTTTCTGTCTATTTTTTTTAACACTTTACACAATTTTTTTTATGTATCTTTGGTAAATATCCCATCTAAGAGCATAATGAATGAATCTACTATATCTTTTAACAGAGCGATTATGTGTAGTATAATATTTGGCCTAACCAAATATTTCTTCGCAGGGAGGCAACAACGCCGGGCACACCGTGGTCGTGGACGGCAAAGAGTTCGACTTCCACCTGCTCCCGAGCGGTATCATCAATCAGAAATGCATGTCTGTTATCGGTGAGTAAGCTACAAGGCCATTGATGACTATCACAATGAATGATCAATATTTATTTGTCTATAGTTATCTATATGTACCATCAACAGTCAGTGTCACGGAAAAATTGTCATTGCTTATTACACAATACCGATTTTTTTTCCCGATTCACCTAGATTTTGAAGGCCGGCACGCAGCTACGTTTTTTCTCTAGTGATTTCGACTATCATGGGTTTAGCTGAGCTAAGAGGTGGCGAATCGCTTGCAGAGAGCAATAAGCTGTGAATAATGACGAAAAACTGAACAAAATAAAATTCCGACCAAGCAGCCGTTGATAACAAGAGCTTTCACCAGATTCGGTGAAGCCCTAGCATTAAGGTTTCTTGAAAGGAACAGGGCGACGACTTTTTATGGGACAAAAAAAGGCTATTATATAAAAAAAATGTTGAATATTATAACTCTGATACACGCATTAGGCATATATGTGGAATTTGAATTCCATTCTGCTACGACGAGATCTGGCACGAAGATGTGACTGATTTTTTTTAAATTCTATTTTTTGAACTATTCGTGGGTGCCTGCCCGTATGCTACCAGTGAAATGATAACAATGGGTATGCTTAACATAATCATTGCAGCATGGATGTGCTAATGGTTGATCTCATGATGACTGCTTCTTATGACGCTATCCGACTTCATCACATCAGCATACTGCGCATTTTCAGGCTGTCAATCATCACTGATGATTCATCAACGATCTGGTTACATGTAAAAGGTTTCTCAAACAAGAGGAAGTTGATAATACGTAAATATAGTGGTGATTGTTGACCGATAACGTTACGACGGCCAACCTTGAACGCGTGCCAAAGATTGCATCATTGTTTTGTAACTGAATTTCGGCAGTGACGTCACTATTTCGACTGAAGGTGAAAACTGCAGTGGGCGAAGTTAGATTTCGGATTTAAATTTTATGTAGTCCAGTCGAGATAGAATATCGTTCGACGCGATGGGTATCTCTTGTTGCCTTGTTATTGTGCGCCTGATTGTGTCCGAAAATCCATTAATGTCTAATAACATTATATTTAAATGTAGCGAAAAAAATACTACTCAATCTCAACCGTTATATTCTATATAGTTGGTAGTTTTAGTGGTAACAGACTAAATACAACTAAAAAATTCGTAAAAAAAGCGTCACACGTTTTTTTTGCAAATTTTTAAAAATCGCCGTGTTTGGTTGGTAAACACCAAGTTTTGCGAAAATAGTAACTTAAACCCTTGCGTCTTTAAGGATAAAAATGTGTACATCATTAGTTTAGGTAAACTGTTTCTTCACCCAAATACGACGATAAATAAAAAAATTACAAAAAAAAAGTATTTGTTTTGCGAAATTTTTAGTTGCATTGTGTCTGAAGTCGCTATCATCTGGCTTCTGTTTCGGTCGGAGTCTGTATATATCCTGCATGAAGTAGTATAATACATATAATGCAGTATAGTTACCTGTACATTTACTTGTAATAACCGTTGCAAAAACACGTGATTGCAACAGGTAAAGATGCGTACAAATTGCTGATAACGATACGCGGAAATTATACATTTAGCATGTCATTGAAAATAACAGATGGTGTATTATGATATCAGAATTGCAATCGACGTTATTGTGTCTAATCTGGGTTTTTCTATACCGTACAATAGAAAGAACTCGCAATATTAACTTATCGAAATCGATGCTTGACTATAAGTAATGAAACCATAAGGTTAGACTACAGAAATTGAATTTTTCTATATATCTATCTATTCGCCACAGAAAGTCCACTGCTGAATATAAGCTTCCCCCAAAGGAATTAATGAAATGTTTAATGGTAAAGAGTTATCCCTACAGGATATTATGTGATCATTATTGTTAGTCTGAAGTGGTGCAGCCACGTGGTGGCCTACTTGGACTACTGAAATGGTCCAGCTTGACCAAGATGCCACCACTTTCTCATGGAGAATTGATGTAAAGCAATGACTTAACTGATATACGTATAATGAAGTCAGCAGCATGGTGGACCACGACATAAGCCCTCAATCGTTCTCGATGGTAGAAAAGCCCTGTGGGGCTATTATGGGATTTTGCAAATAGACCCTTACTAGGCCCGCGTGGTGGACTATATGGCCTAACTCCTCTCAATCGTACTCTCGATGGTAAAGACCCGTGCCCTACAGTGGGTCTTATATAAGCTGGTACAGATGCAGATAGAAATAAAACCTCGTTAAATAAACTGTGAAAACTCGTCCACGGTAATGGGTCGCCGGTAATAACAAATAGGCCGACAAAAAGTTTCCACTCTCTTAATAAGGTCAGACTAATAAAACCCATTATCCATTGTTTACCAAGTCATTCGTTATATCTCATACGGAGATTATGTTTTTGTTTTCCCACTTATATGAAAAACTACTCCTAATACTTGATACTAAGTGTAGTGCAATACATATACGAATAATAAATAAATAAATACATCCAACAGTCACATACATAATTCTGATTCCACACTAAGATCGAGTCTCGGACACAAGACTCGATCTTAAGATCTTAGTGTGGGATCTGGAACTACGAGAGACTTTTCAGTCTCACAAACACCCAGACCCGAAACAAATACTTGTGGTTCACGCAAACATTTGTCTCGATGCAGGGATCGAACATGATGACTGGATAACATCATGGTTCGAATGACGGTAAGAATTGATTATCTTTTTTCTATCGCAGAATTAATAAATGAATCCCATTCTATAAGAATCTTATTTTCCATTACCTTCAATATCAAACGTTTCATTTACATCGCGTTTTTCTCAGCCATAAAAGACAAAAACGAAACAATAACTCCATAAATCCATTGCATACACAAATATCAAAATAATTACACAGTGACAACAAATAAAAACGTGAATTGATAAAACCAAGCATTATTTATCATGAAAATGTGTACCGTGAAACGCCAGGCACCGCTTTCGGTATGAGAATGGTGAAATTAACTTATTGAAAATCAGCGATTAAGCAGTCTTGCCAAGGTTACAATATTTTATAGCTTGGCACTGCGTTTATTGCATTCCGCTGTTTTGATTCTATATCGTAAAATATATAGATTTGATTTTTTGTGTTTTTAAAGACACAATAATTTTTACATTTCAGTAGGTACATATTGTAAAAGAATATGATTTTTTTAACGATTGATGGGTTGGGACATAGATAATACACTATATAGGAAATAGATATGCCACTCTTCAAAAATATTGAGGTAAAAAAAATTACTTTGCTGAGCGCGAGATGTCGCTGGAAATATTCAGTTTTAAATAAAATCCGCCAGATGGTGCTGCTCATGCCTTTTTATTATCTAAAGAATGGAGGGGTCATAAGTCACGACAATTCGGCACCAGCTCATCGTTTTGTATCCAAATCCCAATAATTTCATTTTAAAACGAAGAGAACTGGCACCAATTTGCCGTATTTAAAAAAAACAGCACGTTTGCAATAACATTATCTTTATTTTTACCCGACATAAAAACGGACTTATCATTTTGTTACAATTGCGCAATGTTTGCATGTTTGTCTATGTCGATGTTTCAATAGATAGGCAAAATTTCATATGTGCATGTATATATTATGTCTTTTTGTATGTTTGTTTCTCAGGTTAAACTAGGTGACTTTTCACATTTAGTTTAAGCATAATCAAATATGGCTCAAGAGTTTTCAAGATATAAATTGTTTAATGCTGCAATTTCTATAATTCTTAGTTAGTATTATATTTTTATGTGTCATCTACGGGTTTCCTCGTGTGCGTAAATAATATATACATGCACCTCTGATAGAAATTAAGGACAATTCTATAATATATGCTCCATATTTAACATGATTTTAAAATGCAAAAATCAAATAGAAAGTGCAAGAAAATTATTACATTCAGCACAATTTTTAAATTATATCGAAAAATTGCCCGAGTCCATCCGGGTATTTAGCAAACTCCAAATGAAGTACAAAAGTAAACCACGAGGCAGAAGATATATCACGGAGGAAAAGATTCTTGCATTATCTATGTACAAACAAAGTGGTTAGGGCTTATAACGTCCTCAGACGTACACACCATTTCAAAATAGCACTTCCAGAAACACTTCCTTGGCGCCATTGTTGTTCTTGAAATATCCAGTAAAATAAAGCCAAATCGGAAAGCAAGTATGAAAATCCAGTAATAGGAAGCCGAGGTCAAACGCAAAAGATATCAAACAAGTCCAGTTAAAAGCCAAAGTCGCAAAATTATAGCTATTGAATCGCAGTAGTACACACACGAAAGTTTTCGAAAAACTTGTGTCAATTTTTGACACAAATTGTAAAGAGGGTATGTACATAAATTAAAAAATGTAAAGAATGTAATAAAATGGTTACAGTAATAAATAAAATATACTTGAATTTTTTAAATTAATAAGGAAAATAAATAATTATTAAAAAGCAAGACTGCTTATTTTGTTTATTATTTATACTTTTAGTTTTTTAATTTTTATTGGCACTTGCCGCGACATCTAGTAATACTAAACAAAAAGATCATCAGGTTGGACCCGTGGTTTGTGTCTAATGCATTCAAGATGGCGCGACAAGTACCTTTATGAATAGAATGCAAGAGAGTGGCACCCCCATGGGTTGGGATATTGCAAAATCTTTCGTCTTATGTTTTTACGATTTATTGCTAGATTTCCTCGATAATAGATTATGAATTGTGATTCTTTAATGAATTATAATTCTCAAATTAATGAAATATTATGTAAGTAATTGATATTTTTCCGTTAAATGGAATTAGCACTACCGTTTTTATAACTACGATAAACATTAAAATATTTCTCATGAAGTGCATTTTAATACACATGGCTGTATGCACTGTTTCTAATTTATATGCACGTTATTTAAAAGATAAACTTAATTCCAAATTCCATGGCTTTTACAAGAAAATTTCGTGACCTTCCAGCGATCCATTTAAAGTATTTGTTGGTTCGGTAATGACCTTAGCAAATCCGAATTTAATATCATTTTGTTTGGTTAGCGTGACACCGATTCCGGACATGCGATGATGCTCTGATTACTGTTTTCGTCGCAAATTACCTACTTTAATTTATACGATTATTTTATACCCTTTATGGATAATTCTCTAATGGGAGATTATGGGTTATAAAGATGTACAGTTTGAAAAAAATATGGGGTTAACCTAATGTACTCTTACAAATAGCCGTATATTAATTGCTTTGCTAACCTTTGCGTGATAAAGATACTTAGCCTATCGCCTTCCAATGCTGGTCAGTTTTATCAATTAGTCGAAAGTGCCTCAACGCATGAATATCACTAGACGATATTATTGCTTGAGGAACTAAATACATGAAGTACTGGAATAGTTCGTCACACAAGCTTCCTTTACGTTGGAGAGTACAATTGAGAAGGGTATTCTGTATTTTTATCGCATATATATAGTCCTTGGTTTCACTTTCAACACACTGGCCCAACTTTGGTTTGCAGGCAAATGAATCATCATCGTATGAATATCAGTCTCTTAACCAATTGAGCCTTAGTATCCACCAAGTCGGTAGGACTCCCTAAATACCTCAAAATCCAAAACAAGACAATCCCAGCAATGGGATATATGTGGGTCTTCGTTTTATCTAACTGTATACATAAGAAAAAGAATCGTATTCCAACTTTTATGTTTACTTTTTGTGCAATGCACCGTTTTTTTAAATGTTTTAATTTCTTATTACAGGCAACGGTGTGGTCATCCACCTGCCGGGTCTGTTCGAGGAGTTGAAGAAGAACGAGATGAAAGGCATGAAGAGCTGCGAGAGCCGGCTCATCATATCCGACAGGGCGCACATCGTGTTCGATATACACCAACAGGTATAGTTCTATTCAATCTGACATGTTTTTCGCGTGAAAATGTTTTTCCGGGATGAAAGCCCCGCTATACAATTTCAATTTTGACAATAATTCAGGTTATAAGTTTCCTATCAAGGAAACATTCAAACTTAGACAATCATTGTTGTTCATTGAAGAACGCGAGCATCAAGAGGTTGACAGTGTTAGAAATAATTTCCTAGTTTGAAACTATTGATTTCTGAGTCATGTCCGCTGCGTCTAGATTTATAGGTGATATAAACAGTGGGTATTTTATGATGCAACGTTTACGCGTGGGCGGCTGGGCTGGCTTACTATAAGAGTGCTTCTCCTTTATAGTTACTTTCCATAAATTAAGTATTGGTTCATTTAATTCAGTCTTTATTTGTCTTTTTTTTATGGTAAAGAGGACACTATAACTAAGGATGAGGGTATTGCCGTCCAAAAACTAGATAGAATATTGGCAGACGATAGGCAATTATTTTATTATTCTAACAATTGGTGCTGTTACGAATGCATTAGCATAAAGCATAGGTTTTCCTATTGCATCATTAACATTGCGAGCATCTTCGAACTGCATATGACTTTTCCTATCTTTTGCTGTCCTTTTTATATTATTTATTTTTAATTAGGTTAGAACGTGTTTCTTCCGTCGACACGTAGTTGATGTTAAGCTGAATGTCCTCTCTATCTTACTTTGGCACAACCTGGGTTTATTGAAATAATTCGTCCAGTTTCGTTTTGAAACTTATTTACTTTTTCTCATCGTGAACGCCATTACATGAAGACTATTACAGCTATGCTGTTATTGCCGTCAGGTGCAATGAGGTGTTTTTGCTGCTTCGTCATAAAAATACAGCCAATTAATTTTAACACTTAGTGCGAATGTAGTTATTATGCAAATATCATTATTTTTTCATCAATTTATATGAAAATGACGATGATGCGACGAATTTGCATAACTCGGTTACGCTTGTTGGCACTTGATTGAAATTTGCATTCTATTCTTAATAACGCAATTGTTGTTATCAGCCAAGTTTATTCAAATACTTGGCATTTGTGTTTTTTTAATTCTTATGTGGTGGTGATCACTTGCTATGCAAAAGTCGTTCTACAAATATTTTGAATAGCTGGTTGGTATGCAAATACCTATATGTAGTTCTGTCAATATTATCATATTTCAATATCGATATAAAACGTTGGTTTTGTGTGTTTGGATTTGTGGTTACTGGCTACTGTGCAAGTAGCTAATATTACCTTAGACCGCAAAAATTTTACAACAAAAACACCTCTATTAAAAAAAACAACAAGACTTGTTGGAATGTAATGTACCTATTATATTCATACATGGCATATAAATAAATAAATAAATACAACCAACTGTCACATACATACTTGACCCCACACTAAGATCGAGTCTTGTGTCGTGGGTATCAGGAACTACGAGAGACTTTTCGGTCTCACAAACACCCAGACCCGGAACAAAATACCTGTGGATCACACAAGTATTTGTCTCGGTGCGATCGAACCCGCCGCCTCACGTTTCACAGCCGGCGTCTAACCAACTGCGCCAAGGAGGCTGTCAAAGTCAAAAGTATAAGTTTATACGTAGCTGTATATTTATAGCAATGCGCACGCCACGCCCAACGTATCCTGTACGGAGTGGTTACGCACGTGGACGTATAAATATTAATGAAACAATAGTAAAATTTATGATAGCGCCAGCACACCGATGCAATACTGTTATTGGGCATTATCAATGGCTATTGTGTACATTGGACACGTCTGCGGAGCTCATAGAAGCGTGTTGATACTATATTTTTTTCAAGGTAAAATGTAATTGACTGAAAGGAGAATGACCATTTTACAATTAAACTTGGTATCGGTGCGAAGATTTTTGTCCATCGATGAAACTACTTTTCGTGTAGGGGAAACATATATATTTTCAATAAAAATATCCGTAATTGCGGTCCAGACCCGGAGTTCTTGGAGAAATAAACTTGAAGTCCAGTCACTCTGTTGGCCCCATTTGAAGTAATGGTTGATGTATCGTAAAATGTGATGATAAATACTTTATTTTATAAAAATCTGTCACCAGGGATAAAACAGGAAAAGTTTAAGGAAAAACCATAAAAATTGCAACAATGAATTTTAAGCAGTATCGGTATCGGGGTCAATGTTATTTTTTACCGATACCATGAATGGTCATTCTCCTTTTCTATTCGTTGTAGTATTGATAGTCAACGGATTTCGCTTAGGTGCAAGTTATTGTCCCGTTATTAATTGTGGAGATTACTATTTAATTTTCAGCGAATGCATGGAATACGTTTTCCCTATATACTAAACTTTACCATCGTTTTGGAATTTGACTAAGTGTTGTAATGATACTGACAGTAGCTTGAACAGGTGTAACCTCGACACCTCGCCGAAATTCACCGCAATCGGATGAATAGCATTTGAATGGACAACAAAAATTCGTGTTCCTACGGATGGTTCTGGCTTATTTCTTCTTCGCACTACCATACTGGCCTAAAGTCTACAATTAAGCGATTAGAAATATGTCACTCCTGGTGTTGGAGTAAAGAATATTTTTATTGTTTTATTATTATAGACAAAATTATAAGTGACAAACCAAATGTTTGAAGGAAGTTATCGCTGTAGTTCGTATGTGCTCGGAAACCTGGCGTATTATGTATGCGTCATTTTCCCGGGTATGATAAGCTCGCCTAACGTTATCACGGGAATTTCCGTTCCTCTTTGTGCCTTCAACTCGGCTAATTATTTTTATAATATTACTAGTACCTAATATTACTGGCACCCTGACCATCCAATGGACGACGCGGCAGACCTAGGCCTAGATAGAGATAAAATAGACAGGTTTCTTGAGGATTGGACCCAAGTTGCGCAAGACTACAAGATCTGGAATGAAACTGAGGAGGCTTTTGCCCAGCAGTGGGACACTAATGGCTGAAAATAAAATAATATTATTAAATTGAAAATGCGTATATTTGTACAGGAATTAAATAATTATTGGATAGATATAAAACGTTTTTATGGTAGATAGCCGTATCACAGAAACCTATATACGAATTTCTAATTTGTTACTTTTGTCTTTCTTGATTGTTGAAAAGATTTATTTGTCCTTCAGCCACCTTGAAACCCCTATAGAAGAGTGGCTGTCATAGTTAATAGCACTCTTTAAGATAACTATAATGTATGTTATGATTATAATTTTGATGACGACAATCATAACTTACGTAGTTTATAACACAATGTTATACACTGGTGAGTGATGACTAATGGTGAACATTGCCCGATAGGGCCCACATGCATTGTGCGGAGAATTCTGTTTACGTATTTCATATTATAGCCCGAAGCCGGTATACAAGAGGTAGTTGATACGTATCGTCTAAAGCCCCCTGTTTTCCACGAAATTTTGATTAATTATGGGATCAGCTAATAATACATTAAAAATCATACTGTAACCAAAAGATATAGTTGTCGTTGGTTCCCTTTTTGGTGTAGTAGCAGAGTATTGCCTTGAACCGTGCGGTCCTGGTTTAGATTCACAAATTGTGTGAGCTTTTCAGTATGAAAAAATCTCATATGAGTTGCTTAGAACAGAAATGCATACCCAGTATGGCGACAGGCTCACATCACATCTTAGAAAAAAATATCTTCGTTGATCTGTGGATATTCCTTTGAAGTTAAGCAGTCGTGAGCTTATCAAAGTGTATTTCTTTCAGGTTGACGGTCTCCAAGAAGCCGAGAAGGGCAAAAACTCCCTCGGTACGACCAAGAAGGGCATCGGCCCGACTTACTCCGCGAAGGCGACGCGCAACGGCATACGGATCGGAGACCTCTTCGGCGAATTCAGTTTATTTGAGGAAAAGTTAGTAACGTTATAAAAATATTCTCATCACGTCACATATGTACATGTGAAACAAGCAAATTTGGACTATCCGGTTTCACAAACACTCAGACCCGAAATAAATACCTGTGTTTCATACAAATATTTGTCTCGGTGCGGCGATCGAACCAGCGACCTCTCGTTTCACAGCCGGCGTCTAACCAACTGCGCCACGGAGGCTGTCAAAATTGAATTGACCAATAATAATCCCCAATAACTTCATTCCAGATACCGCACCCTAGTAGCGTCATACAAGCGAATGTTCCCCTCCCTGGACGTGGACATCGAAGGTGAATTAGCCAAGTACCGCCAGTACTCGGAGAAGGTGCGGCCCATGGTGAGAGACACCGTGGCGTATCTACACAAGGAGATCGGCGCCGGCAAGAAGGTCCTAGTGGAGGGAGCTAATGCCGCCATGTTGGATATTGATTTCGGTAAATTCCTCATTTGTGGTTGTATCATACCGGGGATATCAAAGCTGCAACCGAAGTCAGGTGGTAGTTTTAGTGGTTACATACACAATGCAACTAAAAATGCGACAGATTTTTTCTTTGCTATTTTTTTTAATATCGTCGTGTTTGGGTGGTAAATACCTAGTTTTTGGGAAAATAGTAATTAAAACCTTACGTACTATTGCCTCTTTAAATACAAAAGGATGTACATTATTATTTTAGGAAACATACGTATTCATACTGCCTCGGTGGCGTAGTTGTATTACGGTACGGTTACAAAGCTGAGGTCTCGGGTTCGAGTCCCGGGTCGGGCAAAGTGATATTGATTTTTCTATTCATTATCAGTCCGGAGTCAGGAATTTGTGCCCGATATGGCGATAGGCTCGCCCCCTATCACATCGTGGGACGGAACATACGAGGCGAAATGTGGGTGTCCTTGTGGCGCCTCTGCCTACCCCTTCGGGGATAAAGGCGTGAGTTTATGTATGTATGTACGTATTCATCATCCAAATACGACGATAAGTAAACAATTCTAAATTTTTAGTTGCATTGTGTCTGAAATCACTAATACTACCACTTTGTTTTCGGTCGCAGTCCTTTACCCTGTATAATTCGTTACTATGATACTCTTGGTTAATTATCCTGCTCTTCAATGTTGCCAGACCAAATGTGGAACTTCCAGTCATCTGGAGCCAGGGTGTAACAAACTCATAACAATAACACTATTCTATTGATTTCTATGTTTCACCGTCCATTACTGAACTTACAATTACGCACAGTGCAGTCACTGCTGCTCCAGAATAAAAATAATCTACATCTGCTCTAATATGCCGTGCTTAGACGCTCAGGCTTTCTATGGAATTGAAAAGTATTGGGCCCCAGCAGTCTTTAGTGCGGGTTGGTATATTTCACGACCAATTCCTCACTGTATCAGCAGATATACGTCCCACTGCTGGGCACGAGCCTCCTCTACATTCGAGAGTACGATTGAGAGGAGTTACGGCCAATTCCTTAATTCGGTATTTGACTATCATCGAATTTTTGTATTATTTGCAGACAAACACAAGTGCCATTAAAACAAAACATTTTTGTGAAAACAGTGTTAAAGTAGCTTGTAACATGAGGCAAATATTAGTATTTTAAATGAAAGAGTGGGGACGTAGTGGGGACATCTTACCGTCTCAGTGGGGACGTAGTGGGGACATCTTACCGTCTCTTTCACACCCGCACACTATAATGCATATTAAGATTAGTGACGTCAATAATTTTGTTTTGCATCCCTTTTCTTTTACCCCCACTACAAGATTTAAAACGTTTCTAACTTGTTTAATTCTGAATGGATTTACAAAATTCTTTGTTTGCTAGATTTTGGACATGGATACTTTTTGATGAATACAATAAAATAAATGAGTCAAATACCCTATTTTAATAAAGTTGATATATATGTCCACTCTTAGCAACTTTTGTGCATATACTGGATGAAGCAATGACGACTCTAATATGCTAAAGAGTGGAACGTGTAATTTAACGCACGTGTAAAACTCGTCACCTGGGCAGGCTCGTCTGGAGAAATGCAATAATTGTGATTGACGATAGTGTGGAATAATGTTTGCAGGCACGTACCCTTACGTGACGTCGTCGAACTGCAGCATCGGCGGCGTGTGCACGGGGCTGGGCCTGCCGCCGCGCGTGATCGGCGACGTGCTGGGCGTGGTGAAGGCGTACACCACGCGCGTCGGGGACGGACCCTTCCCCACCGAGTTGCACGATGTTAGTCATACATACATACATACATAAACTCACGCCTTTATCCCCGAAGGGGTAGGCAGAGGCGCCACCAGGACACCCACATTTCGCCTTGCATGTTCCGTCCCTCGATGTGATAGGGGACGATGTTAGTCATAACACTAATTAATATGGATGTATATTTTTTTACACTGCCCTCTCTCACTTCTTTTAAATCCATCCCATGGTTGTCTGTAAGACATTGCTGTAGAGCGATAAGACCGCTATTTGTCCCTTTTTTTTGTTATTGTTTCTGTAGTGTATTTTTGTTCTTAGTGAAGAACAAATTGTGTACAATTGTGTACAATAAAGATTTAAATAAATAATAAATGATGGATTCAATAGTAATTGTATAACTTAAAGATGATTTACACCCAATTGTGGGGTATTGGTGAGTACCCGAGTAATGAGTTGCTTGCGTGCAGGAGACGGGTCGGCTGCTGCAGGAGCGCGGGCACGAGGTGGGCGTCACCACCAAGCGCGTGCGCCGCTGCGGCTGGCTCGACCTCGTGGTCGTGCACTACACCGCCATGGTCAACGGATACACCTCGTGAGTCGTACACTTTAGTCTCTCATACTAACCCATGCTCAACGGATACACCTCGTGAGCACACCTTAGACATACATACATACATACATAAACTCACGCCTTTATCCCCGAAGGGGTAGGCAGAGGCGCCACTAGGACACCCACATTTCGCCTTACATTTTCCGCCCCATGATGTGATAGGGGGCGAGCCTATCGCCATATCGGGCACAAATTCCTGATTCCGGGCTGATAATGAACAGAAAAATCCAATATCACTTTGCTCGACCCGGGATTCGAACCCGCGACCTCAGCTTTGTAGTCGTACCGCAGTACAACCACGCCACCGAGGCAGTCACACCTTAGAGTAATTTAATATAGAGGGAATGCTGGTCTAAATAAATAAATTAATGTGAAACCCTGCAAAAATCAATGTATTGGATACAATTGTAAGATCATATTAGATAGGAAGTTCTAAGCTTATTTTCCACTATAATTCAGTGCGAAATTAAATTAATTCTTTTTTGTTTCATGTAATGTCATTGAACAAAAAAAATAATTAAACAAATAATTTGACTAAATATTTTTTTCTTCCCGCAGATTATGCCTAACAAAGTTGGATATCCTTGACACGTTAAAAGAGATCAAAGTGGCAGTCGCGTACAAACTAAACGGAAAGAAGATCGACTACTTCCCCTCGTCCATGACGGAGCTCAGTAACGTTGAGGTATTTAAAAATATAAGTTTCTATTACATATGTATTAAGAATAATTAATACTTATTGTATCATACAACACACTGATCTTGGTAATATTTTGGGTCAACAATTAGCTGCCTGCACACTAGAATGAAAGAACCAAAAGATACATTTGTTGTATCAGCCCATATACGTCCCACTGCTGGGCACGGGCCTAGTCTATAATCGAGAAAATCGATTGAGAGTGGTTAGGCCATATAGTCCACCACGCTGAAAGATACATTTAATGATGTTGTAAATAAACAATAGGCAATCATTATAAATATTTGTGAAGGACAGCCTCTGTGACGCAGCTGGTTAGACGCTGACCGTGCAACGAAAGGCCGCGAGTTCAATCCTCGCACCGAGACAAATGTTAATTGTGCGACCCACAAGTATTTGTTTCGGGTCTAGGTGTTTGTGAGACCAAAAAGTTTCTCGTAGTTTCTGATACCCACGACAAGACTTAATTGATCTTAATGTGGGGTCAGGACTATGTATGTGACTGTTGGGTGTATTTATTTATTTGTGTATTAAATATGTATAAATTAAATAAATGTACTTCAGGTGGAATACATAACTTTGCCGGGCTGGGCGTGCAGCATAGAGGATGTGCGGGAACTGAGCAAGCTGCCCGAACAAGCGAGAAATTACGTCAAGGCCATCGAAGACTTCCTACATATACCAGGTCAGTTGTTGAAATGGACAGATTATGTTTAAAACTGTACAAACATAATGAACAGTGTTTGTTACTTTAAATCTTTCATAATAGGTTATTTGACTCTTATCGATTTTTTTTAAATTTTGCTTGCAAACGCAAATACCATTAAAATAAAAGATTTTTGTCAAATCTGTTATGCATTTTAAGACCAGTGACGTCACTTATTTTGTTTTGCATCCATTTTCTTTTACTCCCACTACAAAATTTAAAATGTTTCAAACTTATTTCATTCTTCATGCATTTACAAAAATTTTTGATTGCTAGGTTTCGGATATCCTTTTATAAATACAATAAAAAATGGAGTAAAATATTTAGTATTGGGGTTACAATACTTACAAATGTTGCCTGACGGTGTAAGTATTCTATGAAGAGGCAAGGTTTGAATAGGTGAACTTGGCTAGAGTAGATACACTATTGCTGACCGCACAACATGTATAATCAGATTCAGTGCAGTCACTCCCAAGCCATGGTAAAAACATATATTCAGAGATATTAATAAATTGTAAATTACAACAATGTCGACTCGACATGTATGGTAATAAAGTTTCTAAATTATTAATTTTAACAAAAAGGAGAAGTTTTATAAATTTCACATTTATTTAACTTCGTAAGATTAATCGATTTTAATTGTTTTTTTTCTCAGTGAAATACATTGGTGTCGGCCAGAGTCGGGACTCGATAATCAGCGTGGATTAACATCGGTGTGCAGCAATTCGCATCGCTACTTAGTGTCTGTTTGTTAATGTAATTAAATTTTATAGTGAAACCACCATGTTTCGCTGATAGTTGTATCGACTGTCCTTAGTCGGCCAATATCTCCACTCGAATATTGTGGTGCAAGCAAATATCGATTGTCGTATTTGACTTAACGCGGTAAGCTACTTATTTTACTATGCTTCGGTAGATAATAGAATGCAATTTTTTATCGATATTAATGAAGGTACTTAATCGAAGTACATTATTGCCACCATTTGATATTGGTCGACTAAAACAGTTATTAGTAGCAAAATTCGGAGGATAAGTTCGGTTTCGATTTATCCATCGAACGCATACATAAATTACAATCAGTGTACTTATCGATATCGATAAATCAGTTTATCGAGTAATCAGCTAGTGGATCGTTATTTGCCATGCAAGATGCCGGTTGAGTAAGCAGTATTTTTGTTCGGTAATGTCCGGAAGAATGGGATGAAAGTGGTAGAAAACCGCTGGAGTGTTATATCAAACATTAAGGTTTAACAGAACATGTGCATGGAATAGATAATTTTTAACCTTTTCACCGTCAATTGATACAATATATCGATTACAAGCACTCTACTTTTGTCGATAAAAGAAGATCTTTGAGCATTTAAATTGGCTTACAGATGTTGTATTCAGAAGGGTAGATAATTTCGATAAAGTGAGATACAAATAAGATGGTGTTATATTAATGGTCCTGATTTGTCCTGTATTACAGTAATAAGTGTCTCACTGGCGGTAAAAAGGTTATGATACTGGTGCTATAAAAAGTCTGCATGATTTACTAAACTCAGAAATAATAGTTGCGATAAATTATCGAATCTGCGTACTCGATATACAGGTTGTAAGGGGATCGCTTGTGAAAATGGTAATACGTAGTATTGACAGTAACTTGAGATACAAATATCAGTACAAAATGGATAGTTTCCATCCAACAATTGTTTGTTAAGAAGGTAATTTTGTAACTTATTGAAAAACGCAATATAATACAAAAAAAAATCTTTAGATTCTGACTATCAACAACCATTTACTGTGCAGTTGTATGCGATGTACATTGCGCGGTTACGAATTACCAAATTAAGTCGTTATTTACTAACATTTTCATTTTCTTTTACCGTTTCTGGAACTTTCCTCTTACAATTTGTATACAATTGAAATAACTATAGCTTAGTAATATTACTTTCATCTCGAGTCGTCTATGTGTCGATGTAAAGGCTTATCTGTGTGCATTCATTCGCAGCAATAAATTAAATAATACGGTTCGTAGGGTTGACATTCAAATAATCACAGAAATAGTTGTGAAAGATTTGACCTTTTGCTACTTTTGGCTGATAATAAGAAATCGACTTTAAACATCCCTGTTGTAGATCTAAAATCGTATGTATGTAATAACAAGGTTACTTTGAGTAATTTTAAAATCATAGAAATTAGAAATCAAAAGCTGTATTGAATATTTACAGCATATTCAAGTAGTTATTGGTTTAATTGTAATATTTAAAATATTTGCCCTAATTAAATAAATAAATAGACCCAACAGTCATATACATAGTCCTAATTCCACACTAAGATCGAGTCTTGTCTTATGGGTATCAGAAACTACGAGACTTTCGGTCTGACAAACCCCCAGTTCCGAAACAAATGAAAACGAAAACGCGGCTTCGCGTTTCACAGTCGGCGTCTAACCAACCGAGCCACGGAGGTTGTCAAACATTACTGATATGCTTTTGATATTTGCCCAGACAGCAAAAGTAGCTAAAAGGAAGTTTAGTCGACATTCTTAAAAGTATTATTATAAAGCACCAAGGCTTGATATGATTCCTAAATTACTTTATAGAAATTACAAGAGTAATTGCATTTTTCAGAATAAAAAATGTGAGGTAAATTGAATTTTTATTGAAAATATTCGTAAATTCGATATTTTAGTGCACAAATGGAATAATAACGTGTTAAATAAAGACCTTTTTTAATTTTTAATCATCAGTTTTGTGAGAATTTTATTTTTTGGGATTGCGTAATTATCGAGATGTGAATTGACCAAACAAGTTATATTATCCAATTTAATTTACCAAAAACAAAATGTAAGAAATGTCTCAGACATTGAATTGAAAGTAATATGGACGTGTTTTATTTTGTGTTTTCTTATGACGTCATTTGCCCAAATCTGTAGTTAAAATATGTGGTCCAATATTCTTTTTATTACATAGTTTTCCATTTTAAAGTTATTTGTAGCCAGTAACATATTTTGTATAATATAGTATTTATATACAAAATACAATGTTTGATAAATTGTTTGTTAATCAATTGTAACGTAATTGATAAAACAGTTTTTAATTCAACTCGACAATTATTGCAATCCATTTTATTGTTTACTAACCGTTTCACATCATTGTTTTCTAACTTATTTTTTAATCTTGAATTGTGACTTAAAAATGATTTTCTGCTGGCGGAATGTCTCCATTCCAAAGATTTTTTGAGAATAAAAGATATTATGATTCATAAATTGTAAATCATTAGCTTTTACATTCTGTGAGGTGTTTTATGTGATATATCTTGTAATGTAAATATCTCTATACAGTTATTACAATATATATGCCAATAAAATGGTTTATTCTTTTATTGCCGTGGTTTAATTATACAACAAAATTAAATTACTCATATTTTATTATGAAAAGTAACTGCAAAAGACCATATTTATCATCGCGAGTTGGTCACACCTTTCAATGTGCGGGAAGTGGTAAAATACTGTTAATTACTTATTGCAGCTCTAAACAAGACCAAAGTAGACAAGACCTTAGCGATATTTTGCATCGTATAGCGAAAAAAAGTACGATACCTATCTTACTTGCATACCTACATGCAGGGTATAGCTAGACTGCGGTCGAAAACGAAGCCAGGTGGCAGTATTAGTGACTTCAGACACAATTCAACTAAAATATTCGCAAAAGCGACAACTTTTTTTGTAATTTTTATTTATCGTAGTAATTAGACGGTAAATACATAATTGTCCTAAAATAATAAGATAAGATGCAATGGTACGCAAATTTAAATTATTATATTAGTAAAATAAGGTATTTACCACCACCACCACACAATATTTAAAAAATTGCAAAAAAATACTGTCTTTGCGATTTTTTTTATTACACTGTGTCTGTAATCACTAAAAGTACAACAACCTGGCTTCGTTTTCGGTCGCAGTTTTGATATACCATGTATATGCATTGGTACATCCTTGTTATTTTCCCGTACGTAGTTAGGTTATCGAGGTATTCATTAGCGAATCCTTAATCGTGCAAGCAAGTGAGGTTGTCATTAAAAAACAGTTGATTACACAGATTACAGCACATTTATTCATTACAGTATCACCAATATAATTCAGTCAATTACATTTAAATAATATTTACATAGCGTGGTAATGATACTAATTACGTTTCTAATATAAAGCCTTGGATTTTCTAAATATCCAAACTGAATAGTTGGCTTAAAATATAAAAAATTGCTATCTCCATTATTTTATGTGATTCAAAAATATGAATTAGTATTTTGAAACATGCTAAGGAAGCATGGTTGAACATGGACCATTATTATAATATACTACTACATTTCCTTAATTAGGAAATCTAATAAAATACAGTTTTCAGAAAGTCCATTACGAAGTACTCTTGGAAAAACATATCTTAAATAATTGTCCACAAAAAGCATGAGCACTTCATAAAATGTCTAATATTATAAGAATTTTAGACTTGCCTTGGAAACGCTGCTAGGTTTCCTTAAAAATTAAAATTAATTAGATTTCCATTCCATTAAAATTGATTACATACTAATGAAATCTAAATATTATAACTTCGAAGGCAGAACTACGAGTAAACGTATTTTTAAATATTAGTTTCTCAAAGTTTTTTGTTAAATGCACCTTTCCTATCATAGCCGAATACTACATAATCTAAACACATTTAATGTTTCATACACTAAAACACTCAGAGATAAACCGTTTACAAATTGATAAAAACCTCATCACAATTCGTCTACTGACAACATTGACATAAATTGGAAATACAGTTATAAACATACATATTCTTAGTAATGAATATGTAGATATTCACAAAATATAGCTATATACAAGCTAGCTTTTTCTGTTCTAACGAAATGTCTTAATATTAACACTAAAATGCAATTTGTTTACTACTCGGCAAAATTATTATCAAGGTTCTTCATTAACGGCCTTATTCATACACAGATTTCAAACCTATTTTAGTTATCGAATGTTTTTTTTTTCCTTTCGAACGACTTTAGAATCCAATTTGAGCGAAGAAGACTAAACATTGGACTGCTAAAATAGGTTTTAAATTCATCTATGAATTAGACCGTAAGCCTAAACGTTCGGATATCTTCAAATATTTTCAGTTGATAGTTCTGCATTTTTTTTACAAAGCAATACATATACACTAACATTTATTCTTAGGATATCGTTATACGTTTCTCAAGCTACAAGCACAGTCAAATGTTGTCTTTTAATATACATTTCATCACTTCTGGTAGGAGCTTAATAATCATTAAGAAGATTTTTTCTAGGCAATATACAAGCACCTTACAGTCATAAAATTAATCGAAGGATTCCTGGAAAAAATTAAAAGTATTCGATTACCAAATATATAAAATACGTAGTGAAAAAATATATTTTTTTTTATCACGTGACAAAACATGTTTTTTGTCCTTTCCTTCGTGTTGCATGCGCCAACGTTTGACTGCCGTATGTGCAAAAATACTAAATACAGTATTAAAACTTTCGTCTTTCATTTACTGTGTTGTGTAAACGTTTATTTAGTTGCGAGAATAAATTATCTTACTTATAGTAATATTCGGTTACTCAATATATACCTTAATTATACCTATTCATATACATTTACTAAGGTGGCATATATGAACTATTACATACACTTGGAATCTAAAATATTTACAAAGATAAAATAAATAATCGACTGTTTAAAGCCAGTCTTTATGATAGCATTGTTGTTTCATACATTATTCTACAGATTTAAATATTGTGTCACTATCGCGTAATTTATACAAGGGTATATCGCAATTTCTAGTAATTAAATATGAAAATACTAATTAACGCAAAGATTATTCACAAAGAAATCAAACATACATACATAAACGCACACCTTTTTCCTAGAAAAGCCACATTTTGCGTTCAAAAAGATATCATACGTAAAATATTAAACGAAGGTTCTCACTAGTAGCATGTCGAATCCGAATTTTAATCGAACACCGTCGCATCTGTTCCGATATTCGGATATCGGACCCGATAAAAATGGGACAGAATATTTGAATCCTTACGCGAAGCTAATGTCCGATATCCGATAAATGAGAACAGCTCCACCTAAACTCGTAAGCGAGGGAGCCGACACGATATTTTACGTGTTGAACCCGGATGTAAAATCTTCCTCCAACAATATCTGCCGTATTCGATAAAACATCGGAATAAGTGTGACCAGCATAAAAAATGATGTCATTAGAGCGTCCGATATTTCATCGGACCCGACACCCGATAGATCGGAGGGGACATAATTTATATGTCTTCGCAATCATTCAAGCTTTTCAAACTAATCCCTTCCATTAGGAGACATGTTTCTCTCCCTCTTATTCTTGGTCTTGGGCGGGGCGCGATGCCGCTCCCGTTTTCGGCTGGACGATGAACAGGATGACGATGGGCTGGAGTCAGGAGGCGAGCCGGCTTCATCAGCGGTCAGGCCCATAGTCTGAGACTCCGGAGTGGAAGGTTCAAGGACGCTGTTACGGAGAGCGCGGCGTTGCTCTTCAGAATGCTGTGGGCAGCGGGTGGACCTGAAAAAAAAGGGTATTTTTTAATGGCTTGTAAAATTAGCTATTGCTTAAATATCGGAGCTAGCAATGGCGAGTGGTCTGCCAAATCAGAGGTAGCAGGTTGGTCGCTAGTTACTTGTTTGCTTCGACATTGATTAAAAACGCGAAGTAACTTGCATTCTTGAATGAATGAAATCTGCCATGTGAGAGTTCTGTACAAGGATTTTAAAGGTGTGTGATTAGACATATGTGGTAAATTACAGGTACAACTTCCGAAGGGTGGATGTCAAGTAGCAAGTCATTTGTAAACTTATAAGGCAGCATGAGTCAAGTCATATTGCGCCATAGTCATATTATGTAACTTTGTAACAGTAGGCAAAAAGGATGATTAACTACATTATCATTTCAATCAAAATTCAATACTCGACGACACCTTATCTATTCATATTTATTTATTTATTGGTAGTCTTCAGCCAATGCCAGATTTCATACACACCTTGTGCATAACTTCTTAGTATGCTCCGAGACAACCCCACATATCTGAAGCAGTAAGTTCTTCTTCTCATTAGCAGTCATGGTCTCATACGTGGCGCCGCCGTCATTCGAGTCTGAATTGTGATGTCCATTGTTATTGCGACTATTCCCACTGGAATAACAGAGATTTTTTTTTAGGGTTCCGTACCTAAAGGTAAATACGGAACCCACGTGGTTAGATTTCGGTTTATGTGTGACTTTACGTCACGGATTATTAGGTAGTTAGTAAGCAATTTTGATAGTGGTAGTGAAGTTAAAAGCATTTTGTTAGTGTGGTTTCAAGTCTTACTTGTGTAATTTGTTAGATTTTCTGTTGTTGTTGTTCTTGATGCGTCGCTTCCTGCGTTCACTCTGTAAGGAGCCCCCGGCCCAGTCAACATCATCTTCATCGTCACTGAGCAGCCCGGCGTAGGAAGTAGGTTCGCGGCTGTTGGACGCGATGCGGCGCGACGCTATACGCGAGCTGTTGCGACCCATACCTAGCAGAATACAAGAAACACACATATCATTTGCCTAGAAAGGGCAGAGGCAGGAGAGAAGAAGGCAGGCACAGAGGTGCTACCAGAACGATGTGATAGCGAGTGCGAGCCTAACTTTGGGTTGACAATTATTAGAAAAAATTAATATCAGTTTACCCGACCCAGGATTCAAACCTCATAATATAATAATTTACATAATATATCAGCTCATGCTCCATGTTTTGATTGAATGATTGGGGATAATGGAAATGACAGCAAGTGCAATAATCCAATTTGAGGATCCACTGTGATAAGGTAATAAATAAATAAGGCCTTAAAGTATTTAAAATATAGAGAGAGCAATCTCATACATTTGCATCTTCAAAAAGGTAGATTTTTTTTGTTTGTAATGTTAGTAGCACTGGTATTATCGTAAAAATTGAACTAAATATTTAACAACAAATTTCTATAAATTCCATTTGTAACTGAATGTATGTTTTATTATCCAACTAAAACGAGTTTGAGTGGAATTCAATAGCCTTTTTACTATTATTCTTATTACAATTAATTTGCGCATATTGGACATCCTGCCAAATGTCAGCCAATAGGAGGCCAGATAAAGGTGGGCCAGCGATTAATTTTTATTTTTGTTTTGAAAGTACCAGCGCTCCCTTTATAATATAATAAATACTCACAGAATTAAGCATAGTCCAGTAAAATAGAATATTATAAAACAAAACACTCATCCTGATGCTGAACATGTCATAAGTTAAGAGAAATAATCAATAGATTAAAGTTTTAAATTATATCAGTTTAGTAATAGGCCTAATAAAACAATTATTATTAGATGCTTTTTAATTTTAGCTTTTATGTCAATGGTATAAAAAAACGCTGTAAATTCATTATTGATATTAAAAATTATCTTAAGTATATTTATCTTTTTTTCAGTCTTTCACACTGGCCTCAAGCAATGGGTAGACTATAAGATATCATAAAAATTATTTTAGTGAACATGCAGGAATGCAGGTTCTTATTATGGTTTTCATTCACTTAAGCGTGACTTTGAATAATAAAAAAGGCCTGTATTCACTCAGAATACTCAGTGGGTTTTTAGTACATACCCATACATTTCTCCAAATGGGGTGCGAACCTAGTCGCCGACACCGGTCTCTCACAATTCGGACAGGCACAGTTCGAGTCTGGTGTTTTCTTTATAATGGAAGTACCAAAAACATCGCATTCAGGATTATTCACTATATTGAATGGTTCTTCATCCTCCTTTTCGCCCTCAAGGAGCTCCGTCAAGCCCGTCTTCATGCCATGGTGAAAATCAAATATAAAACCCAGTGTAACATCGTCACAAACGCTATCGTAAATAAAATTCGCTGCCTCAATTGCATTGTCTTCATTCTGCATCACCTCGAAGAATTTGTTGTTCAAATCGTGCATGCTTAGCTCACTAGTTATCGTATTCATTTTGATATATTTGTATCACTACAGTGCTTCTACTTCAAATTGTTATTAAATTCACTATGTAAACTTGTTTCATAACTGGCTAGTGGCTACCTATTATAAAATGTACTCTGTGCTGGCTACTGGCTACGGTGCCTACGGTTCAAAGAGTAGAGTAATACTATAGGAAACTACGGTTTCAAGTTCAACCATAGATGTAGTATAACATAGATCGGCAATGTATCATTTTGAGTGAAACCAAAACGAGAATATGATAGTGTGCGTGAAGTTTGCATGTGTGCGTGACAGATAATGCTGCGCCATGCTCTGTCGATACTATCATATCGATATACCTAACGGCCCAACCAATAAAATAAAATTTTATAGATATATATGAGACATTTCATGGTATTTTAACAGAAAAATAATGATTGTGTTTATTTCAACACAGATTCGTAAACACAAGTAAATAAAGATAAATCGTCATATTTGAGAATAATTTTATTTGACAAGTTTTGTAAAGCATTCCTTATAATAATATCTAATGTTCTATTGTTTTATTAGAATGGCAGCCTCCGTGGCACAGTTAATTTGAAACCGGCTCAGAAATGGTAAATTACGCACACGAAATATTAATTAATATTTAGCAAATATCAATAGTGAATAAATAAAGTGAAGTAATAACTGTTATTATAGAATTGATGTTATACTACGAGATTATAAAATGAAGTGAAACCTCTATGGTCATTGACTATTTTTATCGACATAATATTATTGATCGAAACTGTCAATCAATCTCTAGCAAATGTTGGTTGAAATTATTATAAATTCACGTATATGATATCATTTTATATAGGCAATGGATGCTTTCTACGCATTTAAATAATGAATAAGGACATTCTGTTCTACCGATATACATACAAGGTTTGTCTTACAATTCTACAATATTGTCACTAAACAACATTGAAAAAAGTGATACGATCTTATGAAAAACTATGATTATTCGGGTTTTTACACTAAAATCAATCACATCCAGGCACTGGACAACTCACCATAATAAATTACATTTAATAAAAGTAGCTCAGTACTGAAATATTAAATAAATCAAGAAAATAAGCGAAATTAGTCGTTCGCTTAAATGACATATTTTCACACAAATCTCTATAGAACGCTCTCCGTGTAAACGCATGGTCGCATCATGCGTCTCGCTTTAATGTATGATTTAAATCATTCTATCTCTTTCACATTGCCGATCTATGTTATGCTACATCTATGGTTTCAACAATGCAAGTTGCAATATAGGTACTAAGTAATCTGTGGTTGCAAATTGCAATGCAACTAGAAATTGAACTAGAAGTTAGAACCACAGACCAATAAACTATAAAGTATAAACAAACTAGAATGCAGTGAATACTGAATAGTGATTACCATGGACGTATTATACAAACAGGACTGCGCACTCACAAATTAGTGTTGTCCTAAAATAACACATATGCCTGTGGAATGAGGTTTAATGATACAAGACATGGAGGCAAAACGAGCGGAGCGAGATAGTACATGGAGGTTTGTTTCCCTTTTCATTCGCTATGGTAACCACGATAAAACCCTATCTAAATTATTTTTTTAACACGCTAAAAGAAAGGCCGTGGGTTCGATGTCCTCATCAAGACAAATGTTTGTGAAGCCCACAAGTATTTGTCTCGGGTCTGAGAGTTTCTATTAATATTCTGTTATTTCTTTAAAAGTAGGGTCACCATATTAGAGCGGGACATAATCCTCCACTCAACATCTCTCGCTCGGCTCATTTTTCGATCAGAGTGCGCAGTCCTGATTGTATAATACGTCCAAATACGTCCATTCCATGAACAAAAGATACGCTCTATATAGTCTATCTAAACTAACAGGTTCCATTTGACGTTTCATACTTTTATCGTAAATAACTTCGTGCAGACGTAACCCACACAATTTCAATAACACTTTCCGTAAATCCATGGAATTATGAAGCTATTCTTATTTTATCACTAGATATACAAACCATAATCACTAAATTTAGACTAGAATTCTTTAAATAAAGCAAAATAACCATTTTAAACAACAAATTTTTTTTCTAGACGTTATTACAAAGTCACCTCGTTAGGTCTTTTACCGGTAGAGTCGAGACTATTCAAATGCATTTGTATACGCATAATCGGTAAAAATATTTAAATAATCGAGCAGATATAAAACAGTTGTTTTTTAATTTTTAAAAATACTAAACTTTCAGCTAATAATAGGTATGCTGTCAACGAACATACATCAATAAATAGTGAAATAATAATATTAATATGAATTAATTTATCATTAATTAATAGATTTGGATATTACAATGGAAATGAAAACAGTATTGTAGGATACGCCACACATAGTGAGGAGGTTCCTCACTTTGGAGTAAATGTATTGTATTGTAAGTATGTATCATGTGTTCATAAGCATGTGCGTGATGTGGACTGGACTCGAAAAAGTGTCTGCACCCGGGTGAAGCCGGGCCGGGCCGCTAGTAATAGATAAATCACTCCTTTTGTTCCTAAATAGTAAAGTGACATGCAATTGTTGATGTCACATTAGAATAAAAATGTTCATGAAAAAATAAACGAAATGATGTAAACTGAAAATATAAACTGTAATCGATTAAGAAATACAAACAAATATTATCGATATCTCTAAATAATCGGATATTGTAAGAACCGATTTATTTGACAGCATCCCTATTTCCCAATGTCAAATGCACAGATTACTTAGGTCACTCAGATGGATATGTCCCATACATAGAATTTTACCTTAGCGTCACTATCATACATGACAGATTTTTTTTTTTAATTTTCTCCTGTAGCTCCGGCATTGGCTCTTCCTATTTTTGCCTACAGTGCTCAATTTCTGGCTCGGGATATATGTCTTTTAAGTCATCTCGTCCCTTTTACCTTGGTTTTTATTAATAATTTAATTTGTATTTAGGAAATTTGGGTAGTAAAATAAAAATACATTTGTTTATTACATCTTTACTTTATTTTTCTTATAATACATATTGACGGCTTTTTTTGCATTGGTTGCAAACTTTTATTTCTTAATCTAATAATATCTGTGCCCTTTAATATCTTATTTATGATATTGCACCAATTTATTCATTGTTAATCTCAAAGAAATATCTAGAAAATAACCCAGAACGACATTCCTGTGTACATTGCAATCAAGGAAGTCAAATGAATACTTGAATAAAATATTTTTTTAAATTTCTTTAAGTATACATTTTTTTTCAGGTTGATTTTCCAAGTATTCATTTACTTCCCAAATTATATTATCACCAAAACATCTCACGGCCTGCTCTGATGGGTAGGCCAATTTTCTTTCTCGTACACTTTAGTATTCTCTCATCGATATATAATTATGAATGTTTGTAGGAATTGAACCTGTATCTTTTGCAATTAAATTCACCTTGCATTGCCTGCAATTCATTTTTATTAATATTTTACTTACGACCCACCCAGCAGTGTATGCACGTAAGTGAACATGAAGACATTCTTGTCTACTGTTGTAGGAACACTTTCTAGATTTACAAAACCTACATTGGAGGATTCAGGTGAAGATTCAAGATTATTTTTATTGTATTTAAAAAGAGTCTTTAATATTATCAACTGCTCACCTAAATCCTCTTCACAATTATTATAACTCTCAGTATGGAATTTTATGAATCTAGTTATTAACAATGACTTAAAGGTGTTTTTAAACGTAGCACAATTAGGATTTATATTTCGTGAATTATAGGCTCGCACTTCACCAAAGCAATTTTCGATTTGGTTTGAATTAAAGTATCTAGGCCGCATTACTTTAATTCCTTTACTTTTAAAAAGAATCCACAACCTTTTAAAACTTTCTATTGTTGTAACCCAATTTTTTTATATGGGCACTTTTTTCTTTGCTTGTTTTATTTTCAACAAACTTTATATTTTGAAGAGTGTTAATCGCTTTGTGAGGTCCAAAGTTCCTGTTAAAGCTTACCTTAAAGCCTTTTTATTTTTATCACTTATGTTTGTCCCATTGCAAGAATCAAAGAGGTTGTCAAGGACCGATACTTTTCAGCTGTATTGCGAAGTGTTGGGCTCACTGGCGTTCCATCAGCAAATTTTGCTACAACAAAAAAAAATATGATTCATATTTGATAATTACATTAAACAGAGTGTTAAAATATTCAAACAGTTTCTTAAAAATATTTATCTCAAGAAAGACTTACAAAAATATGAAAAGGGGGGCCTTATCTGCTAAACTCAAATCATTTAAATTTTCTGTACTTAATACTTAAAATCAAAGTACAAGCTATTCATTGTTCAATTGTGAAATTCTATACACAACCAAAATTCTTTAACATGGTAAAATATTAAAATAAAAGGCATACCAATTATTATTTACTTACCAATATCCGGGCCAATATTTTTCTTAGCAGCTTCAATCTTACAATACGTATGATGCTTACATTTCTTACAATAATTATGTTCTAGTAGATTTCCTGAAATAAATTGAGTTATATAAGTTTCTACGATATTATAGTTTATAAAAACAAGAATAAAATCGGTAAACAAGCAAATGAATCAAAATGCTTTTTAAAAATAATATTGGTATAACATAGCCCGGAGAGCTTTTAACACACTTATTTAATAGCTGTGGGAGTTATGGAGTTAAGGGGATATCCAATGAAATTATTTTTAAATTATGGGTTTTTGTAAATGAATTGGTTATAATAAAGGCATTAAATATACACTTACCTAAGTGGCCAAGAGGATCAGTTCGAGGAATACCACTGTTATTTCACTTTGAGAAAATAAAGTCGGGTAGGCACCAAAACGGAGACGAGGCCTCCGAGGAGTAGGTGCAATAAATCTCTTTTCAAAGTGTTTCTGGCATACGTGGCATTTACGAAGTTCTTCTAACTTTAAACTACGCAATCTATCATAGTTAATGCACTGTAATCACTTTTGGAGTCCTGTCTCCCTATTAGGAAATCTTAACAAATTAACTGTTCCATTTGAAACTTTGACAATGTAAATAAATATGGCCACAGATTACTTAGATCACATTGACGTAACAACGTAATGGCGTCGGCCCACAGATTACTTAGGTCACCGTGGGCCCATAGTGATCTAAATTCTAAGTAATCTGTGCGGTCCAAGGTGACGCCGGGTAGAAGTAAGAGGTGGGGGCACCGAGGTAACTGTCATGTATGATAGCCTCAGCCATAGACAAGCCATGTCGTAAGGTCGAAATTTTTTCTATGAAGATTACCCGCCGTGGTCAAATGGAACTTCTTAGTTTAGATAGACTATAATACCAATTACCAATGCTTATTTACATTTGCGATATAGCCATAAATAAAAAAAAATTAAATGAAAATTAACGTTACTCCAAGTTATTATCTAATATATACAATAAACAATTGTGTATAAAAAAGTGAGCACTAAGGACGTGAGAGTGACGTGATACTTGATAGTATTCTGCTACCTATATTTCAATACAGTTTTGAGTTTTATGTATTTGGTATTCTAGATTCTCTGTCTACGCCGCTAGAGGTTTTTATTTGTCGTAGCGATAAGTTATATTAGCATAAATTAAAATAGCAATATCGAAAAAGGAGTAATTTGTATGATTTATATGGGTGATAATGGAGGATGAAAATGAAGAGTTGTCGAAGGAAAATGCGGAGGGAGATAATGATGAAATAAGGGAATTGTACAAAAGATATATGAGTAATTTATATTCAGAATCGCCAATAACAGGACCGTGGACCCAAAAGTGGATTGACTATATGAAAAAAATATTGTGGGATCATGAACATAAAATAAAATTGTCCAAGGAGGATAAAAAATTCCATAAAAAATGTTTGAAAAACAATTACTATTTTGTAGATGCCCGAGGACATGGAGGTAGTCTAAGAATAAGAGTGCCAGATAGTGACAACAAACTTAAGGCCCTATTGGTTGTGGCTGCAGAGGATGCTTTTGACATAATATGGAAAAATCATCTAAAATGCAACCATGGTAGTGTTACCGAAACTATAAAACGTATACATGATAAGTACTATATCGATATTCGATGTGTAGAATGTGTTATAGAACTTTGTCATATATGTAAGGAAAAAAAAGAGAGAATTACAGCCATACAGCCTGGGTTCAACCGAAGAGCCACATTAGAAATACTTGACATGTCCTCAACACCCGATGGTCATTACAAATATGTTTTGATATATACTGACGAGTTTACTGGTTTGGTCCAATTAAGGGCAATTAAAGATGGTGATGAATTAGAAATGACATTCAAATTAATGCATATTTTTGCTGATTTGGGACTACCTAAAATTTTATCAGTACATGATGCAAGAAATTATAACAATATTATTAAAAATCTAAATGACATATTTTGCCCTTGTACAATCAATGTATGTTTAAAATTTCTTGATAACAGTAAAACTGAATACATAAAGAATTTGCTAAAAGAATGGACAAAAAGAGAGGACACTAGTCACTGGCAAATGGGATGTTATGATGTACAGTGGACTATAAATAATTTGAATACCAAGGGGAGAATACCACAACATATAGTTTTTAAAACCAACACTTGTGAAAATCCACCAGCATTGCAAGGTGATGCAAAGAGTGCTCCACTAAATGAGTCTGATATTCAAATTTCTTTACCGGATCAGGACATAATGTTTGAAGAGCCATCAACAGCTAACCCTATTCCTAAACCTATTAATTCAAATGCAAAATTTGGAAGAATTTTGCAAAATGCACTAGTTCAACCTCAACAAACCGGTAATAAATATGATAATGTTGAACCTAGCATGTTGAAAGGAAAAGAAATGAGATCTTGCAAATCTCCTCACATTGACAGGAAAGTCTATGTGAATAAAAAAGTGTTGGTGTCCAAACAAGATTGTTTAAACAATGATCAGCCTGATTCATCTAATACAAATGTTCCTATAGAACCACCACTAGAGAGTACAATGACACCGGTTGCTTTTGGTTCTCAGAATCATACCATAGACATGAGTAAAACTTTTCCAATCACAGTTGAGCACCCAAAGGTACCATTGAAATTAGAAGTAATGAATTATATCCCCACATGCAGTGTATGTATCAGAGATATATTATATAAATCATACACTTGTATGATGTGTATGACAGAAATACATATGGATTGTGGTAAGCTTGTCAGAGGTGGTGCAGCGGAGGACCAAATTGTCTGCATATCATGTGAAACAGAAGTGAAGAAGAAAAAGATAGAATAATATATTTTTTATTGTAATAATAAATATTCATGTAATAAGTCTAAACATTTTTTTTACACCAACCTTTTAAATTATGTTAAGAACAATACATACTGTGTCAAAATAGTTTTTGAGATATTTACAAAATATGTTTTGTGAATGTTATAATTCTAGCACTATTGTGCCTCAAAAAATATTACATGGCTCATAACATATTATATCTCGGTAACTAAGACTATATGCTATTTAAGCACTCACTGGATATTACACTGCTTTATTGCTAAAAACAGCAGTATAGTGAAATTAAATTTGCATAATTTTCATGTAGGCAATAACATAAAAACATTTTGTCTATGACAAATAATATTCAAACAAATAGACCTCATCCCATAGGCCATAGTATATTTAGTCCTTTGATTAAACATCGTGGGTATCAGATCAGCCGCGAATTAAATATTTGTGAACCACACATTTTTGTTTCGGTGCGAGAATCGAACCCACGGCTTTTCGGTTCAGAGTGTGTGTCGGATATACGCACACATATAAACTCACGCCTTTTTCCATATGGGGTAGGCAAAGGTGCTACCAGAGGGGCGAGCCTATCGCCATATCGGGCACAAATTCCTGACTCCGGGATGATAATTAATTGAAAAACCCAATATCACTTTGCCCGACTTGGGATTCGATCCCGACACCTCAGGTTTGTAATCCTACCGTAGTACAACTACGCCACTGGGGCAGTCGATTTCTTAACAATCGTTCCACGAAGTCTATTCATTAATTTAGTAGGTATTGAACTTATTGAGTAGGTAGCTTATTAGTTTATGCCTACTGTGGAATAGCTAACGCATCTTATTTCAATATACAGTCATGCAGATAAACAAAGATAATTTGTAAACATAACCATAGCAAATACGATAAGAGCGGCGATAATATTTAGCATTTTTATGTAACACAAAACATTGTTCGAGATTCTCCGCTGTCGGACGTGTTTGCCAAGATAAAATGGTAAGTTGCGATATATTACTGAATAAATGTTGTTGATATTAATGTTATTGAATACTTTTTTAATATTAAGATAATATTAAGGTGCATGTAGGTACTTACATTTACGAAGAAAATACAGTTCTGTGTGGATGTTTTAAATAAATAATTAAATACACCCAACAGTCACATACATAGTCCTAACCCCACACTAAGATCGAGTCTTGTGTCGTGGGTATCAGGAACTACGAGAGACTTTTCGGTCTCACAAACACCCAGACCTGAAACAAATACTTGTGGTTCTCACAAACCTTTGTCTCGGTGCGGGGATCGAACCCGCGGCCTCTCGTTTCACAGGCGGCGTCTAACCAACTGCGCCACGGAGGCGGTTTAGGTATTATTGTTTTGTCTTCATGTATTAAAACAGTTCGCATTTCTTTTTCGGATTTGAATTACATTCATCCATAACATTTCCAAATACCTTTAGCCGTACCTCAGTTCATTTGTGTTAATATACCAACGTAGGTAGGTAGGTAATGCGTAAAACAGTAGATAATTACCATACTTTTGTTGAAATGTGAATTTACATAATATTATGTATGGAATAATATTTTTTGTTTAACTGCCGGTCACGTACTATAAAATCGTGTCGGATGTCGCTGGCGTAAGAGTTTTTATGAATGTTAACACTAGTCAAATAGGGAAAAATTGTCATTCAGAAATTATCTCCACCGCAGGTCTCAACCGTCCATCTGTTTTAACAACCGCCTAGTGTCAATAGATGTGACTATATCCGATTAAATACAGTTCCGACATTTGACCTATGGAAACGTATTTTAAATCGAAGTCAATCGTAATATGTATAAATAAATACACCCAACAGTCACATACACACTAAGATACCCCACACTAAGATCGAGTCTTTTGTCGTGGGTATCACAATCTACGAGAGACTTTTAGGTTTCAAAAACACCCAGACCCGAAACAAATACCTGTGGTTCACACAAATATTGGTTTCGGTGGGGGGCTCGAACCCTCGGCCTCTCCTTTCACAGCCGATGTCTAATCAACTGCGTATCTATGTTTCTTTAACGGATATACTTAAGTAAACCACCCAATATTCGATTGTTTCACAAATATTCCTACATTTTCAGGTCGTATTCACAGCTCGCGGTTTGATGCCTCCAGTTTTCACTCCACTGAATGATGACCATTCAATCAACTATGCAGCCATTCCTGGATATGCAAAGTATTTAGCGGATAACGGTATCAAATCCGTTCTTGGTGAGTATCTGGCTGTTTTATAATACTATATGTAAAAAAAGAAGACAATTTTAATAGCCGGGAGAGTTTTCTAGCGCCGATTCATCTTTATAGCTACAACACATTCTTTTGGCACGTTGCAAGGAGGACTAATGGTCGATGGGGCTTAAAAGTTCTCGGCTGGAGGCCACACATTGGCAAGGGAAGCGTTGGACGTTAGCATAGTCTAGCTAAGTTTGTAGGAAATCGCTGGATGTGGACATTCCACACGTCGTTAAGGAAATCCATGGAGGCTTAAGCTGTGGCTGAAGAGGGAGAGAGAGACAAAAGAATGATCATCTTTTTATTCTTAGTTGGTGGCACAACTGGCGAAAACATGTCGCTTGCCGTTTCCGACCGTAAGAAGTTGGTAGATGAATGGGTGAAGGTTGGCAAGACGACTGGCCTTCACATCCAAGTGCAAGTTGGTGGAGCACCCCTCGCCGATGTACTTGATTTGGTGAGTAATATCTTCTTGATATTCTATGTTTTGGTAAGGGAATATGGAGCGCGGGGGTGAGAGATGTCACGCTTAGATTTAGACTAGACAAGATAATTAAGACCGGGTTATTGTTTCCATACTGAAACCCCAATAGCACCAGGCTCACTCATGTGAGCTATTATTATAATATCTAACTAATAAGCTCGTATTGACCCATTTTTGGGTATAGTCCTCTTCTCGATAACATCATTTGGTTTGTACCTGCGCGAGCCTTCTCCATTGCTTGACGGCATACTTCGCGACGCCATCTGACCATTGAGCTGATGGTCTGCCTCTTATTTTTCAGTGATTCCTTGGGTACCTATTGTAGCAGTAACGTAGAGATATATTGTTTAAGTATTATGATGACTGACATAAAATTTGTTTTATCTGATCCCCAGAACATGACATATCGTTCTTATCACATCCCAAGTCTCACGTATAATCATGACGTTTAATCTTTTTATCTGATCCCCTGAATAAAATGAATAACATTGATATGGAGATTAGACGTTAGTTTACAGTTATTTAATCTTTTCAGTGGCTATTTACGATAATATGCATACATACATAAACTCACGCCTTTATCCCAGAAGGGGTAGGCAGAGGCGCCACCAGGACACCCACATTTCGCCTTGTACGTTCCGTCCCACGATGTGATATGGGGCGAGCCTATCGCCATATCGGGCACTAATTCCTGAATCCGGGCTGATATTGAATAGAAAAACCCAATATCACTTTGCCCGACCCGGGATTCGAACCCTAGACCTCAGCCTTGTAGTCGTACCGTAGTACAACTACGCCACCGAGGCAGTTACGATAATATAATATTCGCATAATGTGTGTATTCTTATTGAATTCCTCTGTAGTACCTAATCTTGGAGACCGCGCCTTGGAAGGCGTAGTGTAGGTCACCCTCCAGCTAGGTGGGGAGACGATTTGCGAAAGGTCGCTGGTAGATGTTGGATGCAACAAGCCGAAGACAGGGTCAAATGGCGCAATTTGGAGGAGGCCTATGTCTAGCAATGGACAAGGCTGATGATGATGATGAATCTTAGCGTCTGCGATTGAGCGGATAAACTCCACAAATATCACTTGAGATGGTTTGGCCAAGTGTCACATAATTACCGAAGTACTTAACCACATACACCTGGATATCAACATAGCTAGACCGAGGCTCTTAGATCCGCGAAAAAGTGCTGGTTCATTCTCGTGGAGGCGATCATAACGCTAGAATTTGCTAGGATTTAAAACATAATACCCAATTTACATAGTGCTATTTAGGAGCATATTTTTCTGAAACAATCGTTCTTATGTCCAAGTTGTTTTGGTTTTATACTACAATTTACGTTATCAGAGAAAATGTTGACGAAAAAATCATTTGTTTTTGTTATGCATTTGATAACGGCTTTAATCTCAAGTATTTTACCAATAAATATAATTGTCAATGTGACATGTTTGTTGGTTTAATCTTTTCAAGCCAGTTTTTCCAATCATGCTGAGTTCATGTCATTTTTCTAAATAAATTATGAAAAAGAAAATAACCAAATGTAAATTAAATACAACTTAACGCAGAATATAGTAAAGCTCACTACAAACCACAAACAAAACAGGATTGAAAAAATCAATATGTACCTATTTTGAAGTCAAGCGCCTGAGATATGTGTCTCCGCTTGGAAAACCTTGGAGCTACGCTGAACTCCACGGAAGAAATAATTAACATCTTAATTGACCTTGAAAAGATACAGGACGGCCGTATATCTAAAATTCAATTGCAAATCAAGTGAAATGGCACCACCTAGAGTTACACTGCACACTACACGAATAAATAATCGTCAAACTCGATTCGAATTCAGCAGTTATTTGCGAACATAAATAAAAATTATACGAGCGAATTGAGAACCTCCTATTTAAGTAGTTAGTTAAGGTTTTTTAAGAAGCTACTTTTGTTTTTTTTTTTGTTTTCAGGCCAGCTACTGCCAGAAAGCGGGTGCCGATTCGTTGCTTACTCTCCCCGAATTGTACTTCAAGCCTGCTAATGTCTCCGAACTGGTGTCCTACATAGGCCTGGTTGCCAACGCCGCACCTCAACTGCCTGTTTTGTACTACCACATCCCTAGCATGAGCAAGGTCGAAAGTAAGTCATGGTATCGATTATAAAACCGAAATGATTTCTGGAATTTACTTTAGACAATGTTTTATCTATCAACACTGATTCTAATCGTATGGAAAATTGCTAGTTTTGTAAGGATTAAGCGCTTGTTCATAGTAAAAAATTATCTTGCATCAGTGTACATAGGAAAACGATGGCGATTCTATGCATCAACGTTCTTCGTAAAGATATAATAAGTTCCTATTCCAATAGACCCAATATATAGGAACAGCTTATAAGTAAATTATTATTTTTACGCTCATTACAGTTAATATGCCAGCATTTGTTACTGAAGCTACAGCGCGTATCCCCAACTTCAAAGGACTAAAGTTCACAAGTAATGACCTTAGTGAGGGCGCTCAGGTAATTCGCGCTTTGAAAGCAGGCCAGGAGATGTTCCTAGGGGCTGATACAGTAAGTATTCTGTGTCATTATACTAGTTATATGATCAGAGAAAGTATTAGTGTAGGCGTGGATATATAGCTCTATCAGCTAATAAACTCGAGAACTGAAGTCAAAAAGATTTAATCTCTATGTACATATAACTAAAGAAAATGACAATAGTGTTACAAAGGAATCGTATTTAATTGCTCTTTTAATTTAAACTGATCCGGGAAGTAATATACTTAAGAATTTGCTGTGTTTTAAGTCCACAGTAAATGTAATATATTTTAAATTGATAATAAATACATTTATATCCTAGCTCCTAGCACCAGCGGCGCTTCTCGGCATCAAATCCAGCATCGGGACCACGTTCAACCTGTTCCCTCGATTAGCTCAAGATATTTTAGATGCAGTAGAAAATAATGACATCCCTAAGGCCAGGGCACTCCAAGAGAAACTCAGCTTGGCTATCGAAGCGCATACTGTTGAAGGTAAGTTGAATAGGTTCATCATTGTTAGGTTTAAAATCATGCGTAGTATGTTTCATCAAGCATGCAAGATGTAAGAAAGATGGCATTCAATCCTTTATGACCTGATTCTTAAAGTTAAGTAATACTGGTATGACAAAAAGACCGTTATGGTAATTGCGGTGCATTGACTCAATTATGTCTGTCTGGTCGAAAGGATTAATAATGTCGTTGAGGTAATACTACTTTCATTAAAATAAATAAATACACCCAAAAGTCACGTACATAGTCCTGACCCCACACTAAGATACAAGTTTTGTGTCGTGACTCGTGAATTTCAGAATCTTCGCGAGCCTTTTTTCCTCACAGAGACTCAGACCTGACACAATTATTTGTGGTTTACAGAAAGATTTGTCTTGATGCGGGGGCGAACCCGCGGCCTCTTGTTTAACTACCACCGTCGAACCAGTTTCGCGACGGAGGATATCAAATTGAATAATAATGCGGTTTGCTGACAGTCTGTTATTTACTTCTAGGACCATGGGTGCCTATAATGAAAGCTGGCATGGAAATAGTTTCGGGAATCAAAGTGGGGCCCCCGTCATTACCACAGAGGGCGATCTCAGCGGAGGCGAAGCAGAGGATTCAGACTAAACTCAGAAGCTTGGCATTAGCCAACTAAAGTCCATTGATGTCGTCTACAATATTTACTACGATATAACAATTGCTCAATAAAATCGATATATTTAAAAAAGTATTTGCTTGTACCTAATTTTATTTCTTATATCTATTACCTTTTCTGTAGTTGTAATATCCAATCTACTCTCAGTATTAGGCAGTTAAATAAAACTTTCGTTATGCAATTATTCTTTACCTAGCAACGGTCATAACAGACCTGGTATACCTAGGCTGTGATTTGGATTTATAGTAAAAGAATATATAAACGTTTTTCTTTTTATATTCATAAAAGCTTTGCTGGTTAAATTAATTCTATTTGCGCGGCTTGTAATGATGCTAATAGTTGTAATTTTTGTTTATCATCAAGTGGAGTAAGCGGTGCTCTCACTGGTCCTACTTTGATGCCTGTTATCATCTCCATAGCTGCCTTCATGGCCGGTAAGAAATCACCTGAAAAAAGAACAATAATATGGATAAAAAACTGAAAAGGTCAGCTAAATTGATATTAAACGATAAATCGATTCTTGTTGTTAATAATGGAAATTGTAATCGATTTTAAATACCAAAGTGACGTAGAAAATTTGTTTATCAATTAATTTGAATATTTTCGGGCATAAATGTTTATTGCTTATTCTATTCAAACATAAACGCCTAAATTCGAATTACATATGCGATATCTTTGTTATATCCTTAAGGAAGATATTCAATTGGATGGCTCAGTGGATCTTATTTATTATTATCTAATATCTTATTTCTATGTAGTAATGACTGCCTCGGTGGCGTAGTTGTACTCTGGCACGATTATAAATCTGAGGTCGGGCAAAGTGATATTAGATTTATCTATTCATTATCAGCCCGAAGTCAGGAATTTGTGCCGTATATGGCGATAGGCTCGCCCCCTATCACATCATGGGACGGAACATACTTATGTACAAGGCGAAATTTGGGTAGGTGTCCTGGTAGCACCTATGTATGTATTTATAAATAAATATAATAAATACACCTAACAGATTCTAGTGATTTTACACTCACCATTAGCAGTAATACAGTCCACATAACGATTAAGTTTACACTGCAGTTCTGGACTGTCTCTAGTTTTAGCAGCTTCTATTATATCTTGGACTAGTTTTGGAAATAAGTTGCTGATTGTTGCTACGCTTGATTCATGGCCCATGTACACCGCTGGAGCTAAATGCTGAGAAAAAGCAATATTACGGAATAAAAAATATATTTCCAATTATAGTTATTTATAGAAAGTTAATAACAGTGACATAATTTTTAATATATTGTATCCAGAAAATTATTGTAGATAATTTTCTGCTAATTCTATCTGCAATTTTAGGGCTAATGCTGGTTTTAACATTTTCCATCTATTTAATATAATTATATAAAATTCTTACGTACCATTGCTTCTTTAAAAATATAAAGGTGTACATTATTATTTTAGGATAACTATGTATTTACCACCCAAATACGACGGTAAGTAAAAAGTAAAAAAAAATGTTGCTTTTTTTTTTGCGAAGTTTTTGGTTGTATTGTGTCTGAAGTCACTAATACTGCCACCTGGCTTTGTTTTCGGTCGCAGTCTGGTTATATCCTGTATGTTGCGCTTTGGAAAACAGATAAATGAGTTTGTGTAAATGTGCACTCACATGGTTTGCAATGAGAATCCTTTGATCAGGACGCATTATGTCAGCTACTTCCATAGCGACCTGTAGATCTGCTTTGACTGCTTTGAAGTTAGATATTTTGTTCGTAGCCAATGTAAAAAAAAGCTTCATATTCACTGAAATAATGTTAAAGACGTAAATAAAGACTTTTGTTAAGTTTTTTGGAATTTTAATAAGTTTGCATTATTTTATTTTTGAAATTAAGATGAATTAAGATGAATTATCGTAATTTTGCTTATTTTGATTTTTTTATAGGAATCTGAGTAAGTTTGCTTATTTTGGATTTTTATTTAAGATTTAAAAGTTGGGGACCTCATTTCCGCTGGAGACGGAACCAAATGGGGAAAGCTCGTTCCAAAGAAAGTGAATCGGAAGGGAAGTCGCTACCCTCAATACTGAGGAATACGACGGAAGGAGGACGATCCGATTCGGATACCATTTTAAATGTTCTGGAAGTTAGTCAATTTTGTGTAGAGTTTGCCCCTTTAGGAGGATCTGCGCATCATCATTCTCTCGATTGTTCACATTACTTATTATTTATGTGAAATGTATTCATCATTCTTTGTTCCTTTTTCCTAGAATTAGTTATTTTGTAGTTCAAGACTGCACATTGTTTTTGTTATTCTGTGGATAAGTTTTAATTTTAATTTTATTTATGTTATTATGTTGAGCTGTTTTTGTTTTCTTTTTCTATGAACGTTGTGTACACCTGTGATTAGCGCACATATCGAACTAAAACTTTGATGTTGTTTCTTTAACACTGTATGATATGTGGCGCTGTTGGTGGACCTCATATATAAATAAATAATGATTGTAGAGGAGGCCCGTGCCCAGCAGTGGGACGTATATGGGCTGATACAGACAGACATACGCATCTAAGGATTTCCACAGCGTCTTTTGGCAGCTTTACTGGCCACCTGTCTACCATGTCACTGAAACTGGTACTGCAATTGTAACTTGCTCAATAACTAGATATATTATTCAATAGAAGACTTCTAGATTGATTCCACCATCGGCTCGGCAGTTTCCGCCCGGTTCGATAGTAATAGACCGTCACGTACTGAAACTACGTGCTGTACTACAGTACGACTACAAAGCTGAGGTCTCGGGTTCGAATCCAGGGTCGGTAAAAGTGATATTGGGTATTATATATATATTGATATTCATTATCAGCCCGGAGTCAAGAATTTGTGCCCGATATGGCGATAGGCTCGCCCCCTATCACATCATGGGACGGAATATGCAAGGCGAATTGTGGGTGTCCTGGTGGCGCCTCTGCCTACCCCTTCTGGGATAAAGGCGTGAGTTTATGTATGTATGAATGTATGCAAAAGTAGTATATAGTATTCTCAAGCTAATACTAAACATGCTATGTATGAAAATATTATTACCATTTACCCCACTCATCATGGGGAAGTGATAGTAAATTAATGGCAGTGATGGAGCGGCTTTGGACACAATCTCCAAATACGATACTAGCTGATCAACTGTTTTTGGTTTGTGGTACAGCTCTGGTAATGTCATAATGGCGTCTGCTTTTTCATCTTCAGCGAATTGTGCCTGTGAAATAAATAAAACAAATTAAGTAGGTATAAGCACCATAAATTAAAAACAAAGAAAGGCAACAAGTGCTGTACAGGATTAAATATTCGAGATATATTTTTTCTGCAATATTTGTTTCTTTCGAATTTTCTGTATTCATAGGATTATTCTTTGAGATTTCAAAGACTTACCAACTCAAGAACGTCTGGTAGAGGAACACCACCAACTTGAGCAATTACCGTCATATCCAACTGTTTGGCTTCTTTCAACCAAGTCATTAACACTTGTTTTCTTTCAGCCAGACTCACAGATGTCGCTTCTCCTGTTGTGCCACCCACTGCAATACATATTTCTAATCAAATATTGTTAAACAGAAAATACGAGTAGCTACATTATTAAGTGCTGATTGTCATAGGCTGTAATATTATATTAAAATTTCCTATGAAGTTTCGTTACAAAATTAAACCAATCCGTGATAAAATCCGTAAAATTAGTTTTATTTCAATGTGTTACATTCGCGTAAAGCGCGTTCCAAATGCCTACCAAAGAACTTTATAAAAAAACTGAACTGTTTGACCTATCTCAGTTATACAAATATAACACATGCGTTTTAATAAAGAAAATCATTACAAATAACATTAAATCTAATATACAGTTGAATACGCGACTCAGTAAATATTCTCTTCGTAATAATAACCTACTAGAATTAATTAAGCCAAGGACAAACTATGGAAAAAATCAATTTTATATGAAGGTGCACAGCTCTATAATAAGCTACCGAAAACTGTAAAGAACTGTGAAAGTGTAAATAGTTTTAGAAATAGTCTTAAACAACATATTCTGTCAAAAAGTACCGGAGACTAAATTAAGTTTACCATAATTTTTATTTTCTCTTTTTATCTCATTTTAAGTGAAACATGTATTTCTTATGAGAATAAAGTTATTTTTACGGAAAACATCCCTATGACATCAGCTTTCTTTTGCGGCATTTTTAAACGATACAATTTAAGAATTTACGAGATGAAGTCCGTCAGAAAGTGCCTTCACTTTTGTTGACGCCCGGCAGACGGCAACGCATTGACGATTCATCTAACCTGATAGTAGACCTGTTTTCGCACTTCTTCCATTTTTAACACTTGATAGAGCGACATAATGTTTTATACCATTTGCGCATACGTACCTAGTATACCGTGAACTCCATTTTCTTTTAAATACTTTGCGTATATTGGTATCACTTCATAATTAATATTTCCTTCTCCGTCAAAAGGTGTGAAGACAGGAGCTATAGCGCCCTCCATTACCAACACCTAGAAACCACAATATCTTTTATTAATATGTAAAATGTCTCTGCTCTTGCGTGCAAAATGAATTAACTAGAAACCACAATATATTTTATTAATATGTAAAATGGCTCTGCTCTTGTGTGCAAAATGAATATATTATCTAATAATTTTATGAATTCACGTATCTCGCTTGTCTGTATGAGTCAATATCATAGTTCACGGGCTGTGGTTACGCTCCCAAATTAAACAATTTTATTTATGTGAGATTTTCTATTTAAAAACATGGTCATTCTTCAACTAAATCATGTATCACATGGGTTGAGGTCAGTTCAAGTACCGTATTCGTCAAATCATAAGTCGTTTTTCCTGCGGTCTTGTATTAGACGTAAATATTTGACAAACACATTGATATAATTGTACTGTATGTACTGTATCTGCCCATATACGTCCCACAGCAGGGCACGGGCCTCTAGAATCAAGAGTACGATCGAGACGGGTTAGGCCATATAATCTACCACGCTAGTGCGGCTTGGCGGACTTTACATACCATAGAAATTATAAAATCGCTATGGTACGCAGACTCACGATGTTTTATTTCACCGTTATAGTGATATAACTAATAAAAAAAATGTACGTACCATTTTCACACTTTAACTAATAATTTTATAAGCAAGTGACCACACTGCTTGAAGTCTATATGGGTAATAGAAAGCCGAGAGAAACGCGTGCAATATCTTATGACAATAGTAACTATGCGGTTTATATATAGGCTTCTTCTAATGGGGTACTGGGGCGTATTTAGACGCTGTGTAAGGGGTATATGTCCACCATTAAGATACGCATCAGATGCATAAAGTAGTGGTTATAGAATGGGTAGTGTAAAAGCAATGGAACTATTGTAGTAGAATGCTGTATAATTACTTTTTTCTTTTTGCTATTATTTTTTGTTTTTAATATTTATATTATTATTAATTTTCTGATTTTAATTAGTGAAGTTACGATGTCTTGGCTTAAATTTTCTATACCGAAATTATAGGTATTAAATCTTAGATTTCAGAACTTATTATAAAATCTTGCATAATATATTGCCTAAATATTGTGAAATATTGTTAGATGTGTAATGTACATTAAGAATCAATGAATATTGAATACAATTAAAATGCAATTAGTGGGTAATATGCGTTACCACTGCATTGGAAAGAGATGGACTCATGAGTCAAGGCTTTTGTAGTATAGTGACTACACTACGTTTTAAGTCATTCATTTATTATTACGACAGATAGTTTAATTGCGAGTCGGACGTCGGAGGTTCCAACTTAGAAATTACCAATTTATATGAGTATTAGGTAATAATTATAACAGTGAAGAAAAATATACTAATCTAGTTTAGTTCCGAAAGAAATATCGCTCAATGCGAGTAGCCGCGATCAATGCCTAAATTATCATTAATAAAGGATTAGTCTAATAAACAAAGGTTTGAATTTTTGTGATATATCTATCACTTATGTATCAAATAAAAGCCAATCTTCTTTTTAACTGAATAAAAACGCGTCAAATCATGCATAATATACTATTTTATTCAACTTTTTTATAACACATCCATAGAATGTTTTGTAAAACATTTATGTTTAATATATTCATGATTACTCGTGAACAATTAGGAGTTATATGGTTGGGTTTTAATTTTTTTTTGCTATTGATATATCGTATCTCTTCAGTATCTTGGCTATGGCCTCTCTGTCGTCATCTGAGAGTGCTGGCAAGGGGAGTCTCGTGTTCCCGAGCTGGATTCCAGACACCAATTCCGTCGCCACTTTCAGAGCTGATATGATGTCAACTGTAGACACAAAAACCTTTACTTAATGTTATGCATTTTACTAAAGAAATATTGATGTGGATCGGACTACTAGTTTTTGAGAAAATCGCGGACATACAAACCCCACAAAACTTGTGAGGTGCTTACAAATATCGAGCATCCTGCTGTTTTTTTTAATAATATAATTAGGACTCTATTTTCTAATCTTAAACTTATTAACAATGAATTATTTTTACATAGTATTTGGGTTTTAACTACTAGAAGGTTTTTAGATTATTAAACTATCCTTTTTAAAATAACTTACAGTTTGCAGTGAGGTCGTGGATAAGGTGTGTCAGTCTCCATTGGGCATCTGCTGCCTTCTCGAAATTGCCCTTTTCGGTGTATTTGATCACTTCTAGATACAGTTCAGGACAAATATTTGGCACATAATCTATGAAGGAGTCGAAACCGTAGAGCACAGCGGCGGATGTCAGGGCCTTAAAAAACAGTATTTCGTTACATGGTTTTATATATTATCTACTAGGCGTTTATAATTGTAGAATCTAAAGCAAGTTTATTAACTTCTATAAGGCCAATGTGGTAGGAGAAAAGGCCAGTTCCCGGAGGATTTGACATTAAAGCCGGTCGTCAAATGTATACCAAATTTTTGTATGACGCGGATTGAAAATCAATTATTTACTCGTAGTTGATCATATGTAAAAGAGGGCAAAGGCCAGATGCAATAGATTTTTATTGCTAACAGCCTTTTAGGTGAGATTTCTTCGATGCCTTTTATCGCTGTCTCCTTGGGAGGTCGTCCCATCACGTCCTACCCTTAAGCCGGCTCCGACATCATCAGATGGAAAGTGACAATATTGTTTACGCTAGCACACTTCCTAAGGAATGCCCCATACAATATTTCATTATAGTGGAATAATTTTAACCGTAACTTGTCGATCATAATATGGTAATTAATCAGGAGTATAGAACCATTTTATTGGGCTGATATATGTGTATTTCCAGGTATTTTTACGCTATAAGTCCGGCAAACGAGCAATAATGTCACCCCATGGTAAATGATGGTCACTGCCGTCCCTGAACACCCACAACGCTTGGCTATTAGTTTTGTGGCCGGCCCATCAAAATCGGGAGGGGAGCGGGAAGGAATAAGGATGGGCAGAGGAAAGAGGTATCCGGTATCCGGCATCCGGCATCCGGCATCCGGCATCCAGATCCTAGCACTTATAAGTTGATACCTCTTTTAAGCTGAAACGATCAGTAAAAAGTAAAGTTATTTAACTTACGTAGTCGAATATGTAAATTCTTTGGTCGTTTCTTAATTTATTAACCATTTCGATTTCCAATGCGGTTGTTAATCCAGTGAATATTCCTTTGAATAGTGGGATTCTTCTAGAGGCTAACTTGAAGAACTCTGGCAAGTTCACTGAAATTGATTTAAAAATTATAATTTCATATTTTTGCTTTACATAATATGTAGTCTTGATATACCCTGTATAGCATACATGTATGCTATACAGGGTATATCAAGACTGCAACTTTAAACGAAGCCAAGTGGTAGTTTTAGTGAATTCAGACACAACGCAGCTAAAAATTTCGCAAAATAAAAAAAGTATATTTTTAATTATCCACATATTTGAGTGATAAATACATAGTTTTCCTAAAATAATGATGTACGCCTTTTATTTTTAAAGACGCAATGAAACGTAAGCTTTTAGATTACTTGTTTCGCAAAAACTAGGAACTTACCACCCAAACACGATGATTTTTAAAAATTGCGAAATTTTTAATTGCATTGTGTCTGTAACCACTTAAACTACCTGGCTTCATTTTCGGTCGCAGTCTTGATATACCCTGTATTGCCATGTCACCATGAAGAGGGTTTTCTCGAGTCAAAATAGTTGGTTTTTACATTTCGCTGTGTTTTATGCAATATGCATTTAATGAAATATAAAAAATAAAAAAAGTAATGACAATTGTACAAGGTGATTTTATAATGCATACATATTTCGCAATCATATTTACAAATGGATTTACGTCGCGTCGCCTAATACTTATACTTGGCACAGTTGCACCACGTAACTTTGACCATTACTTCTTTGACAACCTAAGGGTTACAGTTAAAGTTATTATCATAGTTACTTAAATGATTTAAAAGAAAAAAATGAGAATTTTTACCATAAGATTTTATACTCGGGTCATCGTAATATATCAGGGGCAGTGTCGGGGCGGTTCTGCTAATCACTTCCAGGAAAGCAGTTAGCTGTTCAGCCGTATTTGGCACGTAATACGGGGAAGGAAGGACTAGAATTGCGTCCACGCTCAGTTCTTTGGCGTATTTGGTCTGCATTAAGAAATTTTTTTTGTTAAATTTATGAGGTAGGTATTAATTCATACTCTGAATTATTATATTCTTTAATTTAATTAAAAATTACTGAAGTAAAGTATAAAATAGCAACGATATCATTGAGTTAGTTAGTTGATATAGTTAGTATATTCTGGTTTCCCTTCTTTTTCTTTATATTCTCAGGGTATTAGTTATCGAATGTTTTGTCTCCCTCGCTCAATCTGAATTCTAAAGTCGTTGGAAAGGAACATAACATTTGATAACTAAAATAGGTTTTAAATCTGTCTGTGATTAAGGCCGTCATTGTTAACAGGGTTAGGGGAATACTCACTAATGCCAGAATATCTGGTAAAGCCACTCCCCCTACTTGCACAATAACCTCAAGATCATGAGTTTTGGCAAACATCGTCCAAGCATCATACAAACTTTTCTTCTCTGCAACATTTAGATTCGGTCCTTCACCAGCGAGACCCGACACTAAAATGACAATACAAAATTAGTAATAAAAGGATTGATATTTATTGAAAATTAGAAGTAATAGTACAGCGATTTGAAAGAATTTCTATAGTATGTAAAGTCCGCCAACCCGCGCTATGCCAGCGTGGAGGACTATGTGGCCTAACCCCTCCCAATCGTACTGTTGATTGTAGAGGAGGCTCGCGCTCTGCAGTGCAGTGCAGTACAGAGGTGATAGGCAAAGGGAGAAACACAATTAGACTTATTAAAGTACCTAGAGGAGGAATTTTCAGCTAACAGTTAATTATAACAAAGCTAGCTTTTCTTGGAAATTGAGAAGATCTTAGTACAGGCTTTTCCTGTGAAGAATAATATTTCGATGACATAAAGAGGTAAGAGGTTTCAGAGACTTATAATCAATAATACATACACAAGATGCCATCGATGCCGGTGTCCTTCAAATATTTGGCGTACGCTGGTATGTTAGTAAGATTTACTCTGCCATTTTCGTCCATGGGTGTAAACACAGACACAAATATGCCGTTTAAAGCTCTCTGGAAGCGGAAAATTAAAATTATAGATACGTATAGATTGCAAGAAGTTGCTAGGTACAGGCTACAGGCTCCTTCAATAGTTAGGTCGCTGCGGTCTGCCGAGCTCCTTGAGAGAGTCTGTGTTCAGTAATTAACGTTCTTGAAGAAGAGAATGTAAAATTCCTAGAATCGGCGAACCGAAGGAGTTCTGAAATTAGGGTACTCGCTGCTCAGTAAATCGGTATCAGAAACTACGAGAGACTTTTCGGTCTTACAAACACCCAGACTCGTAACAAATACCTGTGATTCATACAAATATTTATCTCGGAACAGGGGTCGTAGCGGCCTCTCACTCCACAGCCGGCGTCTAACCAACTGAGGCTGTCGAAGCTTTTAAAACACGATGACAAAGATAAATACATACATAAACTCACGCCTTTATCCCAGAAGGGGTAGGCAGAGGCGCCACCAGGACACCCACATTTGTTCTTGTATGTTCCGTCCCATGATGTGACAGGCGGCGAGCCTATCGCCATTTCGGGCACAAATTCCTGACTCCAGGCTGATAATGAATACAAAAACGCCATATCACTTTGCCCGACCCGAGATTCGAACCCGAGACCTCAGCTTTGTAGTCGTACCGGAGTACAACTACGCCACCGAGGTAGTGATAAAGATAGGATAATAATATAATAGGAATAGACAAAAGAGTATTTTAGAACTTACCGACTTTCCTCTGCATTCTACTAGATTGTTATTAATAACAATACAAAATACAGCAAACGCGATGCCCAAGAAATTCATGATTGCCGATGTGCCTTGACGACAGTGATCCTTGGAAGCAAACTCGCGCCTTTTATAAGCGGTTTTATCATCAATATACCAGTTAAATTGAACTTATTTATTTAATTGACACTATCTAATAAATTGAGATATGTTGTTACAAAGGTTTTCTTCAATAAAAAATATATTTTATTGCTCTTTTCACTTTGACTGAAACGCAAGGAAGTGGAAATGTTCAGATAATATGAATTTTAAGCAAAACCAGATTACGTACATCGATTATGGGTAAGCGGATACTTTAAAAGGCTGAAAATCTTAGGTAACTTTTTATACATATCGGAGGAAATAGTTAGAACTTGATTTACAAGTAGTTTATTACAATAATTGGAAATTGCTTGTAAAATCCCAATTCTATTTTATCCGATATGTCAGTTTTGTTATTGTAGGTAATCTTTTGAATTTCAATGAAAAGTCACTGTATTGAGTCATTTTGTGTTATATCCAATCAATACACACATAACTCCGAAAAGTCAGTGGTGTGCCCTGGGTTTTGAACCTGCATCCACCGTGAAACATGTTGGCAGTCGCGTCTGGTGGGTTACCAACAGGCCACCACGCACTTTTAAATTGACCATATTACCAAACTGAATTTTTGATTAGTCGCTAAAGCGCTTGACAATTCGAAAGTAGCTTGTTTATTCTTACAATCATAAAATGTTACAAAACGATTATATTTGTTTTATTTACATTCAGATGAGTAAAACGAAGATAGAGTTACGTCATAGATGGCATTATAACAATATATTTAACTCTTTAGAACTTATTTTCAATTCATTCCTCTTAATCTCAGACTAAGTACCTATTAGTCTGAGGTCTTAATAGTTAATACTTTCATTCGATCATACTTGAGAGCTTCCGTGGCGCAGTTGGTGCGGGCCGGCTGTGAAACAAAAGGCCGCGGATTCTATCCCCGCTTCGAGACTAATATTTGTGCCACCTACAAGGTTCTGGTTGTTTGCGATCCTGAAAAGTCCCTCGTAGTTTCTGATACCCATGTCACAAGTCTTGTATGATTATATTCATTGCATTACATACAATGTGACTGCTGAGTGTATTAAAAAAATAATCTGATATAGCAATTTACTATTATAATTTGTTACGTCAGTTATTATGTCAGATAAAAAATAACTTTTCTGGTGGTAGCTCTTTTATATTATATGAAAGGTTGCCTGGGTAGGTACCACCACAATGTCTATTTCTCCCGCCAAACAGCAGTGTATATGCACTGTTGTGTTCTGGTTTGAAGGACATTGTGGCCAGAATAACTAGTACTGGACTTATTGAGACTTAACATCTTATGCCTCAGGATGATCGGATAAATCGCTTACTTTAGGCGTATAGCATGCTCGTCACGCCTAACGTAGTGTTTTATAATATACTCTATGGTCACGCCATTAATCGCAATAAAAAAAAAAAAATGTGTGTGTATTAGTGTACACACGTAAGAAGTGAAACTTCTTTATGACATGAGACACTTCTTCATGAGGGGGGAAATTTTTGAGGGAATTTGGGATTTCTATCGGGGCCAATTTGTAGCCCTCACCGAGACGGTTCCGAGGATACCAAGCTCGGTGGGTCCACGACCTTTATTGGCCGAGATAGGTTTAGGGGGGGGTGAGGTAAAAATTTTAGGTGGGGGTAGGGGCGGGGGGGGGGGGTAAGGTTTCGTGGGGGGGCTATTGGGCACCTTAAAATATTTTTGGGTGGGGAAAGTTGTGGAGGGGGAATTCGGGAATTCTGTTGGGGCAGGATTGTAGGCCTCACCGAGCCGGTTCTAATGAACCCAGGGTCGATGGGTCTACGATGGATATTGGCGGAGATAGGAATAGGGGGGGTGAGGTAAAAATTTTAGGTGGGGGTAGGGGCGGGGGGGGGGGTTAGGTTTCGTGGGGAGGCTATTGGGCACCTTAAAAAAATTTTTGGGTGGGGAAAGTTGTGGAGGGGGAATTCGGGAATTCTGTTGGGACAGGATTGTAGCCCTCACCGAGCCGGTTCCAATGAACCCAAGGTCGGTGGGTCTACGATGGATAATGCCGGAGATATGAGTAGGGGTGAGGTAAAATTTTCTACTCGCAGGCCGGGGTCGACACTGTGGCAGAAGCCATAGACAAGGTGAACGGAGACCTAGCCCGTATAAAGCACTGGTCTGACCGGTTTGGTCTGACCGTCAACCCAAATAAATGCCAGGCCATTCTTGTTGGCAGTCCAAGGATGATCTCCAGACTAGACACCAATAATATTCCACCTGTCACTTATAATGGAACAATCATCGATTGGTGCCCTGTAGTCAAGGACCTTGGCGTGTATATTGATTCCTCTTTGAATTGGCGAGCTCAGGTTGCTTCAGTTTGCCAAAAGGTTACAGGTACCTTACGTGCCCTTTATCGGCTAAAGAATTTCCTCCCAATTAAAACCAAGACAATGCTTGTGCAAGCCTTGATATTCCCTTTAATCGACTATGGTGATGTGTGCTATTTTGACCTGAATGCAGAACACCTCAACAAGCTCGACCGACTTCTTAATAACTGCATTCGATTCATTTTTAATCTTCGTAAATATGACCACGTGTCTTCGTTCCGCTCCCAATTAAAATGGTTACCCATTCGTCAGCGTCGTTCTTTGCATGCACTTACTACACTTTTTTCAATTCTTACATCTCCTACTTCACCTTCTTACTTAACTTCTCAATTCCAATACTTAGGCAGTAACCATAACAGGAATCTTCGGTCAAGCAACAATCTCCTTCTTCATTGTCCAACTCATAGCTCGGATTTTATTCACTCGTCCTTCTGTATTCAATCTATACTTCTTTGGAATGCACTCCCACTCGAAATCAGGGCGTCGGGTACTCGTTTGGCATTTAAGGCGAAGGTTCGGCAACACTTGCTCAATAAACTGGCAGAATCAGTTTAGTCTTTGTGTATGTATGTATTTATTTTTCTGTTTATATCTTTAATGTGCTATATATATATTATATCATATATATATATATATATATATATATATATATATATATATATATTTATTGTATGTATATATGTATATTATGTATTATTACATATCTATTATATTTATATACTTTTGTATAATGTTTATATATATGTATAGTTAATATAAACTTTATTCATCATTACTCTTATATTTATGCGCCTACTTCATTTTCTCTGCACCATCCTAAGGTCGACTGATAGAGAATGCCTCAGGCATTAAGTCCGCCTTTATACTATATTGTATATTAAGCATAAATAAATAAAATAAATAAAATTTTTAGGGTGGGGGTAAGCGGGGGGGGGAGGTTTCGTGGGGAGGCTATTGGGCACTGTTTTGGATTTAGGGTGGGGGAAGGCCAGAGGGGGGGTAAGGATCAAATTACAAAAAAGTGGGTGGGACTTAAAATTTTGGGTGGGGCTTGGAAACGGTTGGGGGTGTGGCTTACTGAAGTGGGTACAGAATGTGTTCTAATGGTATACACTGTATTATGTCCAAATGTGGGATGATACACTAGTGTGGGATTCGTACTAAATACAGTTACAATACACAGGATTACTACTAAGTATTACTAATTTACTAAATAAATAATGATGGCGCGTAACGCAAAAATGTGACTTAGAAATAAAGATGGCGCGTAACGCAAAAATTTTTCCAACCCCGATAAAGAAGTTTCACTTCAAAAATATGGCGATAGACTCGCCCCCTATCACTTCGTGGGACGGACACACAGAGCGAGACATGAGCGTCCTGGTAGCACCTCTGCCTATCTATAAGACCTATAACGCCTGGGAATATTATATTATTATTATATTACGAGCCTGTAACGTCCCACTGCAGGGCAAAGGCTTCTCTTTCCGCTTTCCATATATCCCTGTCGAGGGCTTTATAAGACCAATCCAAGGGAATAGTATAAAATTAATTAAATATATAGTATCTCAGAGCGGAGGTGTCAGTGTGCTCTGTATAATATATTATGTAACTTCAACCATTTTATTTTGCTTTGTAAGCGATTGGGTATGTCATGCTCGCTTAAAAGTCTGTGCTTGCATGTCCAGACATCGATCCGTAAGCCGTTACAAATTTGAAATTTGTATAGATAGATTAATAATGCGTGGCGTTGGTAACGAACCGGACGCGATTACCGACACGGTGACTGCGGGTTCTAATCCCAGGGCACACTTCTGACATTTCTTAGTGTTTTACTATAACGGTGAAGAAAAACATCGTGAGAAAAACTGCATACCAAAGCGATTTGTAAGAATATCTATGGTATGTAGGTTTATTGGTGGTAAGTCTCTCATATGTGAGAGGCCGCCTTGGTAGGTACCACCGCAATGTCTATTTCTCCCGCCAAACAGCAGTGTAAATGTACTGTTGTCTTCCGGTTTGAAGGACATTGTAGCCAGAGTAACTACTGGACATAATGAGACTTAACATCTTATGTCTCAGGATGGCGAGCGCAGTGGAATGCCAAGCATTGCCTTGTAATTCATGGTGTTGTTTGGTTTTGCTACTGTCCATGAGCGGTCTTATCGCTTACCATCAGACGAATAGCAGCAAAAAATGTAAAGTCCGCCAACCCGCACTAGGCCAGCATGGTGACCTGTATGGCCTCTCAATCCTCCTCTTGATTGCAGAGGAGGCCCGTGCCCTGCAGTGGGACGTATATGGGCCGATACAGTTCTATATGATTAATATTTGGGTATACATATTTAAAAGGGAAACCAAAATTGAATATCCCCATAAACCAAATATTAGAACTTACACTATTGAAAATTATGAAAAATTATGAATAATTCCATTCCCCAGATTTGCGGTTAATCAAAAAATCACAAATATATACACGTACCACCCGCTGATCTAGCTTACTTGTTCTGTTAAAGATACGAACTAAATATGCCACAAAATATAACTTTTGAGTGAGCACAATATTACAATAAAATACCGACACAAATTCAAAAATGTAAGCTCATTTCACTCTTTTAAATCTTAACTTTCAAAGTATATTCTAGATAATCAACATTTTATCTTACATAAATAAATAAATAAGTGCAAGAAGTTAAATTTTATGCACAATAAAAAAAAGAATTAAAAAATTGCTCGCTGTAACAATACATGATACATTATTTAAGTTAAATGAGTGCACGGCGACCACTGTACATACTATGATTCAATAATTTTAATTAAGCTTTGTTGATATTCTCATGTAAGTGACTTATTTTTGTGTTTATGAGAACAAAGTTCTTAAACCCAAAGAATCAGGAGATTAATAAGAAGAACAGAACTAAAATAATACACATTTATTTCCATTCAAAAAAGTACAATTCAATTGTTAAGTTTTGCAATGACAAACAATTAACAAATTACTTTTGATAAATATCGATGCCACACTCTACTAAAACTTTTTCGATGTTCTTGAGTCCTTCCTTGGAAATTGGCTGCAAGGGGTAGCGAGCCCAACCCATTGGAAGACCAGTTATGATCTCCATAGCGGCTTTAAACGCAGCAATGAAATGACCTGGCGAAGGAAGCGTATACATAATTACGATGTTTTCACCTATTTTTTATACCGGGTATATCAAGACTGCGACCGAAAACGAAGCCAGGTGGTAGTTTTAGTGGTTACAAACACGACGGAAATAAAAATTTCGCCAAAATAGTGACAGATATTTTTTTAGAATTTTTAAAAAATCATCGTTTTTGGTTAGTAAATACCTAGTTTTTGCAAAAATACTAATTTAAACACTCACGTACTATTATGGTTTAAAAATAAAGAGGTGTACATCATTATTTTAGGAAAACTATGTATAGATAACCCAAATACGACGATAAGTAAAAAATTACAAAAAAAAATTGACGGTGTTTTTTTCGAAATTTTTACTTGCATTGTGTCTGAAGTCACTAATACTACCACCTGGTTTCGTTTTCGGTCGCAGTCTTGATATACCCGGTATATTACGTGCGGCAAACGAAGAACAGGTAATGGTAAGTGATCACTGCCGTCCATGAACATCCGCAACGCTTGGACCATAGATGTGTTGCCGGCGCATGAAGTGCGGTGGGGAGCGGGAAAGAAAAGGATGGCAAGAGGAAAGGGCATCCGACAATCTCATTGATAAGGCCATATCAACTCACTGCTGGGTACAGGCCTTCTCAATTACGCCATTATTTCTGGTCCTGTGCGAGCCTCCATCCATTTGCCGGCATACCTCGCGATGTCATCTGACTATCGAGCTGAAGGTCAAGTGCAAACGCCTATTGTTGAGATGATGATGATAATAAAACACAAATTGAAAGACCTCACGAATTACGAGAAAGCAGCTCAATGGTCTATAAGTGAATGCCATCGTCGGTAAACACACGTGACACGTATAAGTCTTTGTTCCTCTCTCGGTTGTTAAAAATTATACAAACTTTCTGAAACACTATATTTACCCTGAGCTGAAATGGTTTCTACGAGAGTGTTAAGTTTCCGCTGTTCTTCCCTGGCTCTCTCTATGTCGCCAGATTCGGTCAAATCAATAATTTCTTTAATGAGTTCCGGGAATAAGTTGAGAGTAATTAAACTGAAGGCGTTGTAGCCCATTAAAGTTCCACCGGCTACTGCAATCTGGAAAAAAAAAGTAAATACTATTACGTTTATGAAAGACTAACATAATGTGTGGAAGATTCCAAGACACATATAAGCAGTCAGCTCAATCTGACCAGACATTTCTTGGCACGCACATAATTTCACCAGTTCAGCATCCGTTTTTAAGCACTTATTATGCTAATCTAAGACTTTACTTTACGTGCTATAAGGGGGATTGATTGAAATTTTGTTTTATCGCGATGTTTTCCTACACCGTTAAAGTGCGTGGTAATTCACTATCAATACAAATACACTCCGAAAAGCCAGAGGAGTGCCCTGAGATTCGAAACCGCGACCTCCATATTGGTAGTTGCGTCCTGATTATGAATATATTTTGCCAACCGTGATTGACATAAATTCAGGTTCAGGAAATTCACCGGAGTTCCTGTATAAAATTAAAAATACTCACACTGTTAGAAATGAAGATATTCTGATCCCTCCTCAATTTGAAGAGTGCTGTGATGGTGACAGCTATTTTCACCTCCACGACTACTCCTTTGAAACTAGGGATCCTTTCGGAGGCCAATCGGAAGAATGTCGGCATGTGAACTACACAAACAAACAAATATGGTTAATAAGTGTAAAGCAAGATAACACGTGACGTGGAATCAATGCAATTTGAAATAAAACTGCTTGCGCTCTTAGAAATTTATCTTTTGGAGACGTAGAGAAAATTTCCATAATGTAAGTGAGATTAGCTATAACCTAACAGATGGTGGTAGTAATATTTGAATCCATTCGGATAGTGACCACCGAACAGGATGGTGTTAGTTACCAAAGTAAGAGCCTTTTTAATTTGTGTACATTTGATTCAGATAACGCCATATCATTGTGTTAGGGGATGAATATAAAAGAAGAAAGAATTATGGTAAAGATTGACACTACTCACTGTTTAATCCAGTTAAATCTGGGTAATCGTTGTAGAAGATTGGCAAATTCACAACTTCAGCAAGTTTCTCTAACGACTGGGTAAGCTGTTCTGGCGTTATTGGTTCGATAACTGTTTGAGCGTACACGAAAAGCCCATCCATTCTGACTGTTTGAGCATAACTGGCCTGTGGAAAATTTCAAATAAAGTTATAATAGACACTCAACAGCCATACACATAATTCTGATCCCACATTTAGATCAATAAGTCTTGTGTCGTGGGTAACAGTAACTACGAGAGACGTTCAGTATATTTTAAAATTGTCGTTTTAAATAATATTTTGCAGCTTTATTTCCTTTTTTGCACCTTATAGCAGTTTCCGTTTATTAAGTTGATTTTTTCAGTTTTCAATATATAATCATAAAATAAATATAATAATTATAAATTGGAAGCGATAACTAGATTACAAACTTGTTATATTTACCAGTTCTATAGTTTCAGGTGCTGATGTTAAACCAACTACCCCGATGACTCTGAGGCCCTTAGGTTTGCCGGCTATTATCCATGCTCCGAACACCTTCTTCTTCTCCGCAACACTTAGACTAGGGCCCTCTCCGCCAATATCAGCAACTAGTATTAAACGTATTTATTTAATTAATCTAAAAATACCTACTGAAATTGTGTCTAGTTTTTGTAATTATGGTAAATAAATGAAAAAATGCTGGCTGGTGCTGAATGATCATCTTCACAAACCTTATTGTTCACTAACAAGCAATGAGCTAGTATTATTGGTCTAAATCCAATCTCCATACGTAAATTTGGGTAAAATTTAGCAGTAGCAGTGAATTTACGGCCCGGTATTTTATCCGTAAATTCATTTAATAATGTTTATATAATTGATGATGCATACCTTTTACTTAATTACATGATTGAGATACCTAATTTTTTTTTCCACTGGAAGTCCACAGCAGAATAGGCTTGCTACAAGGATTTCTACAGCAATCTTATAGGATGAGATGCTTAAAATACTTTATTACATTGTAATTATTTTATTCTTACCAATAACACCCTCGACTCCACATTCCTTTAAATACTGAGCGTACGCTGGTATCACAGACACATTAATGTTTCCCTTCTCGTCGATTGGCGTGAATACTGTGGTATATAATCCTTCAAAATTAAAGCCAACATTGTTGTTTTGCTGAAATCCAAAATAATCTATAGTGTGTGTTATTATTTAAAAGAAATATAATGCGGAAACTTGCATACAAAAATATTTTGCGGCAGAATTTCTTATTTAAAGTTCAGCATGCACTCAGGCTAATTTGTGATGGATCAGAGCACTGAAGGATTGGATTAAAAAGTAAACGGGTTGATCTAGATTGCATCATTATTAACTTGAGCCACGGGACGTCCACTGTAAAACATAGGCCTCGACCAAGGATTTCCAGTATTGAAAGCGACCTGTATCCACTGGCTTCTTACAAACTTTCCTCAATCGTCTGTTAAGGTCAACTCCGACAATGCTATTGCCGGTATATTGCTTCTATTCGAGAAGTTTTCAACCTCAACGACAGACAAATATGGCGTATTTTACCTGTAACCTGTGGATTTTATATGCAGACACGCTGGAAACAACTGGGACCGATGGTTTGAAGCATTTTCAGATCCGAAATATTCTGAGAACTTCGTCATTTTTTGTGTCCTTCGCTGATCATTTTATCCTAAGAAAATCCAAAGCAAAATTTCAATACATAGGATGTAACTTACTTTTCTGTTCCGCTGACAGTTGGCACCGACTATAAGCAGCATCAGAACTACAAAACCGTAGAACGATTGCACCAGCAATACATTCTTCGTCATATTCACTTATTATTGGTACAAAGAAGTGGAGTGTTAGTCAATATTGTGTCATTTATGTCACTGACGAGGCTTTTATAGCCGTTCCCTTCGCTACAATCGCATTATTCAAATTTAATTGACTTAATTTATAATTTTATCAGTTATGATAACCGAATTCTTGTTTGGAGATGGGTAATTGGCAATATCTGTCGGCTTAACGGGACCAATTGCTTTATGTTGGCAAATAAAAAATAATTAGTTTAATCCTTGTTGTTTAGTGAAATATTTACTGAAAGTTTTAGTCTTGAAAATGATATACAAGCAACAAAACGCCTTCTTCATCTTCATATTCTTACATCACGTACATAGGGTAAGAGAGGGCAACATGGAAGGGCCGGGCAAGATGGAACCTTTCTATATTTCCCAAACCGTACGATGAGCACATGGAGACACAAGTAAACGTAATACTTTTATACCGGGGTATTTAAGATTGAAAGCTCAGCCTCGCTAGAGCCAGCTAGCGAATTATGCAGGTGCATCTTATTTTTGTGGCATATTATTACGCAATGATTTTTTCCATCCTTCCTGGGTATCAAACAGTTTGAGCACAGTAGATTAATTACATTAACCAGCGTGTTAATCTGAGCACATGAACTATTTGCAGACAAAGAAGATGGTAACTTATTATGTGTCCATTGTAAAATATAGGAATATCCTACGATAAATTCCAACTTACCTACGGGGTAAGGCCAAGATTGTTATTTTTCAATTTTTGTTTGTTGAATTATTTTCCTTAAAATTGTTTATTTAGTATTAATTAATTGTAATTATTCATTTTTAACTATAAGGTTTCTTTCACAACCGATTGAAATAAAATATTTCAACCGTGTTGTTTATGTATTTGCATCATAATGTTGAAGCTTTCCATCTTTCCCTCCCTTCCCTTTTATACGGCTGTGTATTTCCACTTGTGACATATAATTAGCAGTCTAATGCAGGCCATAAGATAAGGATTCGAGCCCAGATCACGCATAGCTCTCTGCAGTCAGTCCGTAATCATACTAATTATTGCTGCCGTTAAGGACGACGGCAAAAATATATTGCTCTTAATTTTAAGTGTTCTCGACGGTCCGTCCGTCACGGTACTTCCTTACGAGATCGAATCAGCAATGAGGAGATCCGTAGGAGAACAAAGTTTACCGACATACCCTGTAGATTTAGCAAGTTAAAGTGGCAAAGGGCCGGGCACATAGCAGAACTGATGGCCGATGGGGCCGAAGAATTCTGTAGTAGAGCCAACGTATTGGCAAGCGACATGTCCGGCGCCCGCCTATAAGGTGGACCTGGTTGTAGCTGCAGGGAGTCACTAAATGCAGGCCACTTCCAACAGATCGATGTTGAGATCTATGGAGGAGGCCTATGTTTAGAAGTGGATTATCCCTGCCTGAAGAGAGAAAGAGAGAGGCGGATGGGATAAGAACGAGTAAAAATATCGAAAAAAAACTTCGAGTCGATTTTTATGTCTCCAATGTTATGCATATTACCTAAAAAGAATGTGAAATTTTATAAAACCTGTTTCTTATACTGAAACGATAAGTGGCAATACTGCACCTGATAAAATGCTGTAGTTATCTTTTGATGGTTGACATAATTATGTTTGCTTGATAAAAACTAAAAAGTTAATAAATATAGTATTGTTATACTTTTTACCTTTATACAATTATTAAGTTTTATTAATTAGTAATCAGTATTATTCCGATGATAAATAGTAATAGCTCTCAAAAAAATGAGACAAATGTTTGTGCAATACACAATTGTTTGATTTGAGTGTCGGTGTTTGGGAAACCGAAAAGTGTCTCGTATTTTCTGATGCGACGGTACACAAGACTTGATCTAAGTGTGGGGTCAGGATTATGTGTGTGACTATTGGGTGTATTTATTGATTTATTTATGATCTTAAAAACAGCATTGTAAGATATGAAGTTTATATGAATCCTCTATCATGAACGTCCCAAAGCTGGAAAGCATGTTTCCCCTATGCGTTTGTGTAGAGAAGGGTAGATGTTAGACGACTAACGTATACATTTTATACTAATGCCGACGGTAGAATGAAAATTTTGAATTTTCAAGTGTTTGTGACACAAAATTAAAATCACTAGGAATAAAAATAAAATTAAAACAATCATTCGATACATTATTACAAGGTTTTCTGACGCGTCGTTAATTATGTCAGGAAAATAAATAAAAAGCAATTTCGTTTAATATAACATTTCATTATTTATTTTAGAGTCTATAGTATCTGTAACAGCTTTGATATTCTCTCTAGCTTCATCAGATAGACGCAGGACGGGTAATCTTGCATCACCAACTTTGATGCCCGCATAAACTTCCATAGCTACTTTGTGGCTGTTTAATAAATTGCCTGAAATCATAATTTATTCAATATCATCGTCTATAGTGTATACCGTTAACATCATAGTAATAATAATGTTTAATAAATTTATATTAATTAATATAAATTAATAAATTTATATTTGACAGCCTCCGTGGCGTAGTTGGTTAGACGCCGGCTGTGAAACGGGAGGCCGCGGGTTCGATCCCCGCACCAAGAGAAATGTTTGTGCGGCCCACAAATATTTCTTTCGGGTCTGGGTGTTTGTGAGACCGAAAAGTCTCTCGTAGTTCTGATACCTGCGACACAAGACTTAATTGATCTTAATGTGGGGTCAGGACTATGTATGTGACTGGTGCGCGACGCCCAGTGGGTAAACATTAATAGGAACGGACACGAAGCAACGATATCCTAAGTATGCGGCAGCTGAGAATTGAGTCTGAAAAAAATGGGATATTTATTTATTTAAAAGCTTTATTGTAGATAGATCTATAAAAAAACTAGACAACCAACCGAAAAATACATTTGGCGGTCTTATCGTTTAAGGCAATTTAATAGTATAAAGTCCACCAACTCGCACTAGGCCATCGTGGTGGACACAGATAATACACTTATTTATGACAATGTCGACACTCTGCCTGGACAGCATCTCGCTTATCATCTGTTGCAATACAGTCATTTTGTCCAGCCAGATAAAAAAATACATACGTAATCTCCGATGCACAACGCCTGGGGATGTCTGAGCGTATTGGTTGCAGATATTTTAAGTGCTGTCGAAAGGTCGCAAGACATTCCTATGAACTTCGGGATCCTCGCGCTAGCCATGGTAAATAATTCGGCCATGTCCACTGAAACAGAATAAAACGTAAAATAAAAATTATGAAATTGTAGAGTGAAGTAATTAACAACTAATTATTAAAAAATAAAATTTATTTGTCCATTTTATTACTGTATGTATTTGAGTCTGTAAGATACTATAATATGAGTATATTTTACAAGTGAATAAACTAGTTATAAAAATGATTATATATATGAATTCTTTATTGCAATTAAGGAAATATTTAAGAATACGAAAAATCTCACATAAAGTTAATTGCGCAACCTGGGAATCGAATCCACAATTTCACAGTGAATTGTGTACACATGAACACTTACTAACTTGCTTGAACTAACTGGCTTACAAGTGACAAGGCGTGAGATGATTAAAAAAATCCATCTTACAATCGACTTTGGTGAACGATTCGTAGTGGTAGTACTGGATGGGAATCGAAGGGGCTGCCTTGGAGACGGCTTCAAGGAGCTGGGTGACCAGCTCCACGGTCTTCGGCCTGAAGTACACCGTGGGCAGCACGGAGATCATGTCCACTTTAAGGCACTCGCAGTATTTCGCCTGAAATAGTGTATTAGCAAGGTAATTAAATAAACAATAATTCATACAACAGTCACGTCCAGAGTTCAGTGGAAGATACAATTTTGAATAAGAAACTACAAGGGACTTAACACCAAGTAAATACCTGTGGACTACACAAACATTTGTCTTGATTCGGAGATCACCCTTGGCCTTTCGTTTTACCAGCGTCTAACCAACTGTGCCAGAAGTTATTTATGTGTAATAGGCAAGGCATATACCCCGAAGAATACTGACTTTTTGAGATTATATTAGAGTATGTCTTCGTAGTTCGTGTCTTCGTAATTATCGCTAATTTTGTCGAAGAATTAACATATCTATCAAAAAATTTATAAAATATGAACCGGTACGAGAGGAAGCGCACGTTTGTTTAGTTATGTAATCCAAGTCGCTCTTGGAAAGGATTTTTTTGTCATATGGTCTTAACATTAGGAAATACTTACTAGGCTAATCATTTCGCCTTGAGATCCACCACCATCTGCGCCACCACGCGTAGCTTGTACTTCTTAGCTATCGGCACCCACGTTCTGAACAGCAACTTCTTCTCAGACTCACGGAGGTTGGGACCCGACCCGCCGTGTCAGCCACTGAAAATTGTTATAGTTGTAAATTCTGTATGAATTTACTGAGCTTTTTATTACCGTGGTAGGTAGATGAGATAGTGGCCTGCCTGGTGGTAAGCGGGTACCGCTGCTCATGGACTCTATAATGCCAAGGGTACAGACAAGCCGCTGCGTACTAACAGAGGTTTCCAGCTTCGGCGGTCAAACGAATATAAAAGTAGCTTCGAATTTTATATTAGAAAATAAACATAATTATTCTACATTTCTTTGGAATACAGCTCAAACGTTTCTATTGGTTCTGAAAAGAGCGAAAATATCATCCGCCTTTTTTACAATTGTCTAGCAAAGCGAGTAGTCACTATGCAACTCATATAGCTGATCATGACACATTCAGACAGTTTTGTGTATAAATGACGAGTTGACCACCACCGTTGACTGCCTCGGTGGCGTAGTTGTACTACGTTAATATGGCGATAGGCTCGCCCCCTATCACATCGTGTGACGGAACATACAAGGCGAAATGTGGGTGTCCTGGTGGCGCCCCTCCCTCCTCCTTCTAGGATAAAGACGTGAGATTATGTATGTACGTATTTATGTATGTTGACTGTGTATGATAGTCAATATCCGGCAAATTAATACTCGTTCCTATCACCAACTGTATTTTGGTATTCAAAAACAGTTTCACCTTATTTAGTAAAACGTTAGTTATCTAGATTATGCGGCTATAATTTGTAAATTCGGTGTCAGTGCACTCTTATCTTTTGTTTATGCAAGTTACTTTTCGCTTCACTAACGAGGGCACTGAAGAAAGTAATTTTATGTTTAACATTACGAGTAAAATAGTTATGTTATGGAGATGTCTGGCAAACATAGTATAAAAATAGCTTTAAAAAGAAAAAGAAAGGTAGCAATTCGTGTTTCTCAGGGAGTATTTTATCTAGTTCCACTTATTCTTCAAAGATATATAACTACAATCTCGAAAATGATTTCATAGGCACTGTTCCGTCCTCACACCCGCCACTGCATTCCAAAATATTGAACCTCAGCGAGCCTCTAGGAATGTAACTTCCTTCCATCAATAATGGGTCTGAATTGATAGTGTTCAATGTCATAAATGCCTGATATGAAATATACGAGGATAGTAATTATATGTAGCAAGAAGTCACTGGGTGCAGGATCCTTCGAACAGGTCAATGTGGAGATCCTGGGGGAAAGCCTATTTTCAGCAATGGACTTTTTTGGCTGAAAAGTGTGTGTGTGAGAGAGAGAGAAATATACGAGTAATACAATAAAGAAACATACCATAGACTCCTCTTACCCCCCTTTCCGATAAGTACTTAGCGTAGTCATCCGAAACAGACGTGTTTACGTTGCTGTTGTCGTCGAATGGCGTGAACACGGGCGCGTACATGTCGTTCAAAACAAACTGAAAAAAATGTTCCGAATTACGAACTTATTGCTAATCGCGTTTCGTGAGTGAGATTGCCTTTACCATTTTTCCTTTCCGCTCCTCTCCCAATTGGGCCGACAACACATCCATGATGTTGTAAATGTTCATGGGCGGCAGTGATCACTTACTATCAAGCCGCGTACAGCCGCGTACGGATTGCGCGTTCCTGTGTTACGCGTAGTTGGGAAAGACTGTCCACGCGTACAATGGATTGGATACGCGTACAACTCCTGTACGGACCGCCGCGAACCTGTACCTACGCGTGGTCCATCGATCCAGAGCGCTCCGCGAGCCCCAGTCATTCGCTATGACTCCGCGAAAGTTAGCGATTGCGTGCACCACCACTGGTGCAGCATTACTAATTATTCAACACATTTTAAATAAAAAAAAAGAAACAAACAGACACCTAGATGGTGGATGAAAAAATTGTATAGTGAAAGATTACAGTGTGGAAATAGAAAATTATGAAGAAAGTGGAGACAAAAAATTGCCTCCCATGCATCTTGTCGTAAATCGTTATTTCGATAATCAGTTAGTGTACTATCCCACAAGACCCGGTGAAATTCAAAAAGTTGAATCAATCTGATAATATTTTCATTATTAAAACTCGAAGAACACGCGTGTCTATTCATTTTGCCGTCCAAACATAGCGTACCCGGTCGTATGCGTTCTCTTTGATTATTATCAGATTGATTCAACTTTATGAATTTCACCGGGTCTTGTGGATTAGCACACTAACTGATTATCGAAATAACGATTTACGAAAAGATGCATGGGAGGCATTTTTTTGTCTCCTCTTTCTTCATAATTTATATCTTCCATAAGTCTATTTCCACACTGTAATCTTTCACTATACAATTTTTTCATCCACCATCTAGGTGTCTGTTTGTTTCTTTTTTTTTTATTTAAAATGTGTTGAATAATTAGTAATGCTGCACCAGTGGTGGTGCACGCAATCGCTAACTTTGGCGGAGTCATGGCGAATGACTGGGGCTCGCGGAGCGCTCTGGATCGATGGACCACGCGTAGGTACAGGTTCGCGGCGGTCCGTACAGGAGTTGTACGCGTATGCAATGTACGCGTGGACAGTCTTTCCCAACTACGCGTAACACAGGAACGCGCAATCCGTACGCGGCTGTACGCGGCTTCAGATGACTTGTTTGCTCGTTTGCCGGACCTATGCATTAAAAAAAAGGTATTTGATGGATGTCGGCTGCTTCAAACAGATCCTTGAGGAGCTACATTTAGCAGTAGGCGCTGTAGCGCTGTAGATTATGATAATTCAGTACTTAAAGAACAGGATAGGAGTGCAAAAAATAAAGTTAAGTTATTACAAAGTGTGGGTGAGATAAGGGCAGATAAAATAATATTTACAAAAACTTACAATTCCCATTATACTTTTCGCGTTTAATACACAATAAATATATTACTTATACACAATAAATAAAATGAACGGTAGGAAACCCATGGTGTCTTTGTATTGACTCCGTCGTCTAGGCAAACTCAGTATATGTACTTACCATTTATCTACGGTTAATATTATTGGTCTATTTAGTACAATGTTACTCAACTCCATTGGCTTAAATACATAAATTAAACGAAATAAAATATGGATACAAATTAAAATATAACTATTGGCGGTTCCGTGAAAGCTTATTTCTAATAGCATAGGCCTTTAAGTTAAAGTACTATTATATTGTGGAAGTGGACAAAAACATAGCTTAATTGATTTCGTTGCGGGTCAAAGACAAATTAGACATTCCCGAAAACTCGCTGAGCTTCAGTGCTCAGTGTCATTAAAATGCGTGCCACTGTTGACCCTGGCTTACAGGAGTTGCAGTGGCGGGTGTGATGGCGGGACAGGCTCCAGTACTTTTATTTTATAGTATTTTGCTCATAAAATGTGGCACTAACACTTACAATATTTGATGTATCGTCGCTATTATTTTATCGACTTAGGCGGCCTGTAGGCCAATTCACGTAATTTATTGACGCGCCGATCAAGTTTCGATGCAGTTTCGATTAGGTTTACGTCTTAATCGTACGTACGTCAAAATGGTATTCTTGTAATTGTTAAGCTGCGCGTAAGATATGCATAAACTGCGCATGTGCTGCACGTTGGTGGGACTAAACTGTCATTGGAGACGTCAAATGAATAGGTAAATACCAATCAGGTTGCGATCTGAATCACGCATGTATAAAACGCGCAGCCGTAGAATACGCTATTAAAGCGATCGCGTGACGCGAACTTGACGCGAGCGTATCTGACAGCGGTTGTCTAAATTACGAGAATACAAAAAAGGCTGTTTTGATCAAAACTTAACTGCAACTGAACTTATTTAATTACGTGAATTGGCCTACTGGTTGAAATTGAATGGACTGAACTTAAAACGAAATATTCTTGAATGGGTACTATGATTTCTACCATCAGATTTGGTGTTCACTATCCGAAGGATACAACACATCTATGATCCGAGCGTTGTGGATGTTCATGACCGGCAGTGATCACTTACCATCAGCTGACCTGTTTGCTCGCTTGCTGGACTTATTGTATAAAAACAATGCGGCGGGTTTAGGGACCGCCCGCAGATAGGAGTAGGTAAATAAATGATACTCAGGGTAATTACGTGGTTCAGGCTTTAATAATTCGCATCACCGTCTTACACTCGGCACTGTTGCTGGTGTTATGCAACTAGTCACTGGCCTTCTGTGGACACTGATCCGGGTCCTCTGCACGTGGCGGTTCCCGACGACAGCTCGCCGGCAAAGTTGGCTGCCACGTGGCCGGTAATGGTGAGCAGGTCAGCGGCTCGGTGCAGGTGCGGTCGCAGCACGGGCAGGAAGCGGTGTGGAGTGAAGCCAAGCACGGCACGCTCCGTGCCGTAAGCAGGAAGAGAGAAGCAGATGAAGATGAAGGTGAAGATGATGAACCCCAGCGGGTACACCAACACGCGTGGTAGCACGCAGTTTATAAAAAGGAAAGAGGACGCGAGCGAGGTTATACGCGTATTTATGCGTGCGATGACAGTTCGCACGTTTTAGATGTCAGAATTGAATCGACCAATCAGCGCAATGGAGGCGTTGATTGGCATAAACAATATGATTACTGGGCCATAGACGGCAACTATCCCGGGTGACATTCTACAACGTCACAACAAATTGAAAAATAAATGTGGGTGCCATTGGTTAACTATAAAGCAACCTTTATTACCTCCCCTGTAAAACAGGTGTGAGTGTGTGTAATGTGTATATTATGTAATTCGTATTATGTCTAAAATTAGTAATGTTATTTAGACTAGTCCCACTTGTCTAATAAAAAAAATCCTTGCAAACCGAAGTGAAATTCAGAATATACTGTAGAAACCATTTTGTGGTACCTTTGTTGATTCAAATCGAATGAAGACCGACCATATTATTTGCAAAAAAGAACATTGAAGAACATTGATACCAATAAATGCAAAAAAAATAGTTTGAAGAAGTGCTTTGTATTTTATTAGGATAGGACCTAAGCCTACCGAAGACTAAAACATCGAACGCTTGAATATTAAGTAGGTTAAAAAAATGTTGTGTAGTAGTTTAACTGCCGCACTCATTTATTGTCAATGCAATAGTTCCATTGTATATATTTTCTTCTTAAAATCTTTGCTAAGGAACTATTTAATTACCATTAAATATTTCTGTGTGTGGCAGTACAACAGCTAGTGTGTAGCTTTACCGCTAGCAGTTTCAATGTGCTGTAATAAAAATGGTTTCAAACTATAATATCTTAACACAGACAGCCTCCGTGGCGCAGTTGGTTGGACGTCGCCTGTGAAACGAGAGGCCGCGGGTTCGATGCCCGCACTGGTCTGGTCTGGGTGTTTGTGAGACCGAAAAGTCTCTCGTAGTTTCTGATACCCACGATACAAGACTCGATCTTAGTGTGGGGTCAGGACTATGTATGTGACTGTTAGGTGTATTTATTTATTTATTTATTTATTATATTATAAAGAGGAAAGACTTGATTGTTTGTTCAGAGGCACACCAGCCAAATGGTCGGACATCGTGAAGAAGGCGGTTGGTGGTCGCCTATACCACGCGTTCCATGCCACCCAGGACCGAACACGTTGGAGGAACATCACATGTGGTCGCGATCCTCAGCAGTGAGGGAACGATGAGAATATATTAATTATTACATTGAATAGGCTCTGAAGCTAATGGACCAATTTGAAAAATTCTTTCAACATTAGATCCTATTTTATCGCTGATATAGGCGATAGAATATTTCCAAAAAGTATATCTGCACCCGGGCGGAGCAGGGCCGGGCCGCTAGTATAGATATAATTGTTTCGATATTCCTCGATTAAATACTGGGAAGATTAATAACAACATCAATTTTTCCAGGTAGGCTACTATTGACACTCGATTTCATTTGAAAAAGATTAGAAACATTGACATTTTGGTACTAGGTATTGAACGGTATATTATCACAAACAGCTAAATTATTTCCTATTGATCGCGATGGCATATAATGGAGCTTTATGATAGAGCTCAATGAAAAAGAGTATCAAGAGAAAGTCAGATTATATTTTTTTATTTTTTAGAATTTAGAAAAAGTGCGTGGTGGCCTGTTGGTAACGAACCGGACGCGGCTGCCTACATATTCACGGTGGTCGAGGGTTCAAATCCCAGGGCACACCTCTGACATTTCGGAGTTATGTGTGTATTGATAGTCAATCACCACGCACTTTAACAGTGAAGGAAAACATCGTGAGGAAACCTGCATACCGTAGCAATTTTAACGAATTTCTACGGTATGTAAGTCCGCCAACCCGCACTAGGCCAGCGTGGTGGACTATAATGGCCTAACCACTCTCAATCGATTCTCTCGATTGTAGAGTAGGCCCGTGCCCTGCAGTGGGACGTATATGGGCTGATATAGATAGATTAGAATTTGCTTCCTACTGAGATTATAAGTACAGTACTATATTTTCCAATTTTTTTTTTTTTTTTTTTTTTATTGCAGTGAATGACGAGACGAGCCTGTCATTCGCCTGATGGTAAGCGATACGACCGCTCATGGACAGTAGCAATACCAAACAACACCATGAGTTACAAGGCAATGCTTGGCATTCCACTGCGCTCGCCATCCTGAGACATAAGATGTTAAGTCTCGATATGTCCAGTAGTTACTCTGGCTACAATGTCCTTCAAACCGGAACACAACAGTGCATTTACACTGCTGTTTGGCGGGAGAAATAGACATTGCGGTGGTACCTACCCAGGCGGCCTCTCACATATGAGAGACCTGCCACCAGTGAAAATTTACAATTCAGTTCAATTTACTTAAAGGAATATTATGTTCTGTCGGTATTCATTACAACATATTATCTCCACTTTATTACGATGGCATTTCATAAGAGTCAAGAGTAAGGCACACTTACTAATCATTTATTAACTCAAAGCAAACAAAGCTTCAATTACTGGAGTGTTCTTAAAATTGTTTATATGGCAGCATTTCCAGTAACGTATAGTATGGATTCTCAAAAAAATGTTTCAATGGGAAAACCAGTGATGTAAGCAATAGCTTTATTTTTTTAATTACTGTTGTAGTATATTAGAAATAATTAAGGTGGAATTGTTTGTCAATCTAAAGACACATTTTCCTATGCGCCTTGGCTCGGCGCTTTGCTGCACTGTAGAAAGTGTTGGAGAGCGCCGCGAAGCAATTATATCTGAATTTTATTTGTGTCCCCATCTACCCAACTACTATCATAGTAGGTACTTGTCTATTTCAAAATTGGAAATACGTATGTGCGCCACGAACTGTAAAAGATTAGGCACCCAAATTCAATCTCGAAAACTACCGAACCAATTTTTTTGAAATATTACGCTGCACCTCAGTTGGACCTAACACAATACCTAATAAAACGATTTTTTTTTGCAGTCACATTTATACACACGTGTTCAGAAGCTGATAGAGGCTAACATATCCAAAAACTGCGCAATACTGAGAATGTTACATACATACCGGGTATATCAAGACTGCGACCGAAAACGAAGCCAGGTAGTAGTTTTAGTGGTTACAGACACGATGCAAATAAAAATTTCACCAAAACGGCGACAGATATTTTTTTAGAATTTTTTAATAATTCTCTTGTTTGGGTGGTAAATACTTAGTTTTTGCGAAAATATTAATTTATACCTTTACGTATCATTGAGTGTTTAAAAATAAAGAGGTCTACATCATTATTTGAAGAAAAGTATGTATTTATAACCTAGATACGACGATAAGTAAAAAAATACAAAAAAAAGAAGAAGTCGATTTTTTTCGCGAAATTTTTACTTGCATTGTGTCTGAAGTCACTAATACTACCACCTGGCTTCGTTTTCGGTCGCAGTTTTAATATACCCTGTATTATGTACGGGTCGAATTGTTAATCCTTGTTTTGAAGTCGATTAATAAAAAATAGAAAACACTTTTTAGGTCTTTAGGAATTGTATATTTCTACTTAATAAATAATTATATTTGTGCCCAGTCTTCGTCTGTTATCTCGTAGCCGTGATTTACTAATCCGTCTATAGTATCCGTAATAGCTTTGACATTCATTTTTGCTTCATCTGATAGAGGCTGGAGGGGTATTCTTGCATCACCGACATCGATTCCTGCGTATATTTTCATAGCTGCTTTGTGACCGGTTATATGTGTACCTGTAATGGAAATTGTTTAAATCGCATCATAATTATGACTGCATCGGTGGCGTAGTTGTATTGCGGTGCTGTTACAAAGCTGAGGTCTCGGGTTCGAGTCCCGAGTCGGATTTTTCTATTCCTTATCAGTCCGGAGTCAGGAATTTGTGCCTGATATGGCGATAGGCTCGCCCCCTATCACATCGTGGGACGGAACATACAAGGCAACATACGTGGCGCCTCTGCCTACCCCTAGGGGATAAAGGCGTGAGTTTATGTACCTATGTATGCATTATCATTATTAACCTACATGCATACATCATAATTATTAGCAGTTTTAGCACTTTTATCTGCAGCTGTAATAAAATTGTTTTCTATACAATCTCTCTTATTTTGTGGTCTTTAGTGATCATTCTCTCGTTGATAAAGATGATTCTTACCTTCCTTATTTATTCCATCTCCAATTCTATTAAGTGCAGTTTGAGTTTCTATAGCCATGGATGCGTTGCCTGCTATGCCATGGACTATAGCGTGGACTACTGCATTAGGGTAAACATTGATAGCACCGGTGGTGAAGCAACGGTATCCTAAGAATGCCGCAGCTGTTATTTGCCTCTGAAAAAGGAAGAAATTTCAGGACTGTTACAAGCTTATTAGTAAAGTGAAAAGGCCCAAAAAGGTAAAAATTTAACCAAATCCGTGATGATATCCGTAAAATTAGTTATTTCAATTATAGAAGAAATGTTTACTGGTTGCCATCTGAGTACATTAAATCTTAATATGAGGGCGAAAGATACCTGGTGCAGAAAACCTGTACACCTGAGAGATCACTAGAAAATTTAGAAGGTAAATTAGGCCAGCCAACTGGATAAGAGGAGGCGTGGATGACTAAACGGGCTTATGTTTGTTATATGTTATATAATAGGGGGCAAACGAGCATACGGTTCACCTGATGGTAAGTGAATCCCGCCGCCCATGAACATCTAGAAAACCTTAGGGCATAAAGATGCGATGCCGGCTTTTAAGGTAGGAATAGCCAGTTGAACTACGGTACGACTACAAAGCTGAGGTCTCGGGTTCGAATGTTCTGTTTAGATTGCTCTGAGCCTAATATTAGGTGAATTACAATCACTGTGTGATTAACTACTTATACATAATTTATCTACATACATAACCTCGGATGCACAACGCCTGAGGATGTTTAAGCGTATTGGCAGCAGATATTTGTACTGCTGTCTGCAGATCGCAAACCATTCCTATGAACTTCGGGATCCTCTTAGTAGCCATCGCAAATAATTCGGCCATGTTCACTGAAATATAAATCTGATGTAAGTACAATAAATTCGAAATTTGTATCCAAGAGAATTACTATTCTCAATGAGTCCTCCCAATCAGATTATAATTAAATATTAATAGTTTATTTCATTACAAAAATAAATTGTTTAATGTGTTATTGGTTAAATTATTTTACTACATGGATTTAAATGAATAAAATATTGAAAATTGAACCCAGATATACTCTTATACTCATGTATGCCTCCAATAGACCATTGAGGCAACCAGGCGTCAAAGGTATAAAAATCTTACAATCAACGTCGGTAAACTCTACGTAGTGGTTGTACTGGATGGGAATCGAAGGCGCTGCCTTGGACACGGCTTCCAGGAGCTGTGACGCTTGCTCCACGGTCTTCGGCTTGAAGTAGAGCGTCGACAGCACGCAGATCACGTCCACTTTAAGGCACTCGCAGTATTTGGCCTGAAATTGAAGGGGGTTGGTGTGGCAATAGGCAAGACACATAGCGCGGACCACTGATGGGCGATGGTGTTGAAGGTTCCTTAACAGTAAGAAATACTTACGAGACTAATCATATCGCCTAGAGATCCAGCACCGATGTTCGCCACTACGCGTAGCTCGTGCTCCTTAGCTATCGGCACCCATTTTCTTAACAACAACTTAATCTCTTCCACACTGCTGTTCGGACCTTCGCCTGCCGAGCCGGCAACTGAAAAGGGTAATGGTTTCTTAGATTTACGCGAAAGTTACACTTCTTTGGTTACACATTGAAATAAAGCTATTTTTTACGGATTTTATCGCGATTTGGTTTAATTTTTTACATGTTTTAACTTCCCGACGCGACGTATCGATTGCTTTACAGCTTTCGTGGTCACGGGGCGGACTGAGGTATTAGTCATCCGCTCAGTGACTGTTACAATTTGACTACCCTTAATTTTAAATTATTAAATTTATAAGTTAATTGGTTTAAGCGATCGATCCACGCAGAACGATGTGACGCAGAACGTGAACACGAAAGCTGTACCTACAGCAATCTAAACGTCGGGAAGTTAAAAAATGTAAAAAACAAAACCAAATCGCTATAAAACCCGAAAAAATAGTTTTATTTCAATGAAAAGGGTAATTTAAAATTGCGAGGGAAATTCCAAATTTCATATCAATTTCATACCTAGCCGTATTGGTATGAATTAGTAGACATTACATTTTGTGTAATCTATAGATATTTTTTTTGGGTCTGAGTGTTAGTGAGATCATAAGCCCTTGTAGTTTCTGATACCTACGGCACAAGCCGTATATTTTAGTGTCAGGACTATGTGACTTTCGAGTGTAAATTATTTTTTCCCGAACCTTTCTTCTACGTTCTACAAACCTCTGAAACCAATTGTCAATAGCAGCATTTCTGGGAAAATACGATCTGGCGAGCTTCAAAAATGAGCGTATTCCCACTTTAAATGCCGGCAACGCCTTACTACGCCCTGTGGTATTGCAGATGGTCATGGGCGGCGGTGATCACTTACCACCAGATGAACCCTATGCTCGTTTGCCCCCTATAATTTATAAAAATCGGTCAAAGCTGCTCATGGCCCTTCATAGATATGCCGAGCTTTCCACGATAGAATTCGATGGTCCATTTTCGGGCAAGGTAAAATTCTACATGTATTTAGCAGTTAGGCATTCAAAATTAACTTTAGTTTTAGTAAAATGTAAATTCGTAAATGCGGTGTCAGTGCATTCTTATCTCTAGTATATGCTAGTTGCTTATCACTTCTATAATGAGGGCTCGGAACATTGAAAGTAATTTAGATTAACATTAGAATGGTTAGTTTTATCCTGTTAATTATGAAAGACGTCTGGCACAAATATAATAAAAAATACATTTATAAGAAAATAAGAAATCAATTAGCGTTGCCGAGGGGGTATTTAATTGTTTAGACGCCGCGCCTGCTGTAAAGCCAGAGGTAACGGGTTCGATCCCCGCACCGAGACGAATGATTATGTGAACCACAAGTGTATTTCTTTCGGGTCTGAGTGTTTGTGAGATCGTAAACCCTTGTACTTCCTGATACCCACGACACAAGACTCGATCTTACTGTGGGGTCAGGACTATGTATGCGACTTTTGGGTGTATTTGAATTGAATTTTATTTATGAAGTGCGTGGTGGCCTGTTGGTAGCGGACTAGACGCGGCTGCCTATATGTTCACGGTGGTCGCGGGTTCAAATCCCAGGGCATACCTCTGACTTTTCAGAATTATGTGTGTATTGATAGTCAATCACCACGCACTTTAACGGAAAAGGAAAACATCGTCAGGAAACCTGCATAACGTAGCGATTTTAAAGAATTTCTGCGGTATGTAAGTCCGCCAACCCGCACTAGGCCAGCGTGGTGGACTTTATGGCCTAACCACTCTCAATCGATTCCCGCGATTGTAGAGTAGGCCCGTGCCCTGCAGTGGGACGTGTTTGGGCTCATATAGATATAGAATTCCAAATTATAATACAGTAAAATCTTACCAAAGATTCCTCTCACCCCCCGTTCCGATATGTATTTAGCGATGTCATCCAGAACCGAAGTGTCCACCATGCCTTTATCGTCGAATGGAGTAAATACTGGCGCGTACATGCCTTTCAGAACAAACTGAAAAGAAACATTGAGTTCAGAATTCTGATCCTCCACTAGAAATATGATATTTTTTTAATATGAATGCCGAGACGAGTATGCCATACGCCTGATGGAAAGCGATACGATTGCTCATGGACAGTAGCAAACCCAAATAACAACATGAGTTTCAAAGCATTGCTTGGCATTCCACTGCGCTCGCCATCCTGAGACATAAGTTAAGTCTCAATATATCCAGTAGTTACTCTGGCATATGATCAAGGAAGTTCTCGAGTGAAGGCTTCAAGCTCAGAGTTGGTCGGTCTTGATCTTCTATGTGGACAGAAGTCGTTGGATGCAGGTGGATTCCAACTAGATGCTGTGGGTTTGATGGAATTCTTTGTACAATAATCGCCTTCATGTGACTGTAATTAAGGACCTACAGAGAAAATTTCAATATTTTCTTTGCCCCAAATATTGACGTAAGATGGCCATGGTCCATGTGAGCATAACAATGTTATGTAATAATATGAAACAAACAACTTACGGCTCCCATTATACCTGGCGTATGAAAATACACAATAATAGCAATGAACAGTATGAAACCCATGGCGTCTTTTTGAAAACTGCATTTGTCTATATAAATTCAGTTTATGTATTGACTTTTATATAGACCGCTCGCCCCGTGAGTCTCCGCACAGGATTTTTTTAAACTAACGTTGACGTCAGAGAATGTAGCCAACTTAATGGATTTACCCATAGATTTACCATTGTTGACTATTTTTTCAATCTTCCATTCGCTGTTGTTGGATAAATAACTTTGATATATTCACAGTTTGTACAATTCCACGTATGTACATGTATATGATTGTTATTTAATTAAAACTGGGTAAATAGCTTGTAATTCTAACATATTTTATCAATTCTATAGTAAAACAATATAATCCAAGCATTAAGATTATAGCGCAACTGCCGACTGCGTGATAAAAGAGTTACTCCAATTGCTATAGGCACCAAAACTCCCAATTTTGTGGAGTTTATAATTTTCATGTGGCTTGCAACTTTCGAAGCGCTCTCCGTCGCGCGCATAATATTTATCTGGCGAGGAGTCTAATTAATATTAAGCGTCTATTTAATGATAACTAACTACATTGGCTTCATTACATTAATTACACGAAAATAAAACGGTGTTAAAAGAATGTTTTACGATTTCGCAGTAAAAGTTTATTTTTCATAGCATTGCCGGATTCCCAATACCTCTTGTATCAGCCCATATACGTCCCACTGCAGGGCAAGGGCCTACTCTTCAATTGAGAGAATCGATTGAGAGTGGTTAGACCATATAGTCCACCACGCTGGCCTAGTGCGGGTTGGCGGACTTACAAACCGTAGATTTTTTTTAAATCGCTGCTGTATGCAGGTTTCTTCACGATGTTTCCTTCACCGTTAAAGTGCGTGGTGATTGACTACCAATACACACATAACTCCAAAAAGTCAGAGGTGTGCCCTGGGATTTGAGCCCGCGACCACTGTGAACATGTAGGCAGCTGCGTCTGGTCCGTTACCAACAGGCCACCACGCACTACACCTCATCGATGCTCAATCCCGTTCTTTTTCTTTCCCGCACCCCTACCGATTTGATGTTTAATTGAGTAGATTATATTCATATATTGTTGTGGTTTAGTGTGGCTTAATGAGCTTAATAATTCCACTTTACTTGATTGCGGTGACATTTAAATAACACAGATTACCGTCTGTGATTTAACTTAACGAAATTCAAGCCAGTAGTAGGCCAGCTGATTTAACACAATTACTAGTCTTTAACTTACTCAAAGCAAGCAAACATTAAATTACTGAAGTGTTGTTAAAACTGACGGCCTTATACAAAGATAGTTTTAAACCTATTTTAGTTATCGAATGTTTTGCCTTCGTCGCTCAAATTGAATTCAAAAGTCGTTCGAAAGGGAAAAAACATTCGATAACTAAAATGGGCTAAAAACTGTCTGTGAATACGGCCGTGTGTGTATGGCAACGTGGATTCCCGGCGCATTGTTTTAATGGAAATACTAGATTGATGTAAGTAATAGCTTTTAAACGAATCTATTCAGTAATAGGTATACTCGTACGTACAAACACATTTTTCCAGATATGTTTAATGTCTCGGTGGCGTAGTTGTACTACGGTACGACTACAAAGTTGCGGTCTCGGGTTCGAATCCAGGGTCGGGCAAAGTGATATTGGATTTTTCAACTCATTATCTGTTTGGAGTCAGGAATTTTTGCCCGATATGGCGATAGGCTTGCCCCCTATCACATCATGGGACAGAATATACAAGGCGAAATATGGGTGCCCTGGTAGCACCCCTGTCTACCCCTTCTGGCAAAACAGCGTGAGTTTATGTATGTTTGTTTAATGTTTCACATTATTTATTTAAATCTTTATTGTACACAATTAAGAACAAAAATACACAATACAGAAACAATAACAAAAACCAAAGTACAAATAGCGGTCTTATCGCTCTACAGCAATGTCTTACAGACAGCCATGGGATGGATTTAAAAGAAGGAGAGAGAGGGCAGTGTAAAAAGTAAAGAATTAAAGCTAATAATAGTTATTAAACATACATAACAGATAATCATAAATACATATATACAAATAAATATAAACATACATACACATACTACAAATAGCCAAAAGATTTACTTGAAGAAAATAATACTAAAGTCTACTTAATGAGAAAGGTAGTGCTCTTTAGTTAGCCTCTTAAATGACGACAGCCGCACAGTGCAGCGTTTGAGCCAGTCTCACCGCAACAGGAAGCGCGTTCCACAATCGAACTGCTTTGACAGTAAAAGAGTTGTCCATAAATGTCGTGGTGTGCACAGGCATTCTCAGCTTAAGATTCTCAGACGACCTCAAGGATCTCGAATGTGCGTCATGGAGAAATTTCATATATAATATAAAATGTTTTCCAATGCAGTTCAATTTACTTAAAGGAATATTATGTTCTGTCGGTATTCATTAGAACTTATTGTCTCCGCTTTATTACGATGGCATTTTACAAGAGTCAAGAGTAAGGCACAATTACAAATCGTTTATTTACTCAAAGCAAACAAAGTTTCAACAACGTTTCACTACTCCGTCTATAGTATCCGTAACAGCTTTGACATTCATTTTAGCTTCGTCTGATAGAGGCTGGAGGGGTATTCTTGCATCACCAACTTTGATACCTGCGTATATTTCCATAGCTGCTTTGTGACCGGTTATAAGTGTACCTGTAACGGAAATTGTTTAAATTGCATCATCATTATCAACCCACATACATATTAATTATGATTAGGAGTTCTAGTATGGTTAGCTGCAACTGTAATAAAATTGTTTTCTATACAATCTCTCTTATTTTGTGGGACATCTTTAGTGATCATTCTCTCGTTGATAAAGAGGATTCTTACCTTCCTTACTTATCCTGTCTGCAATTCTATTAAGTGCAGTTTGGGCTTTTATAGCCATGGACGAGTTGCCTGCTTTGCCATATTCTATAGCCTTGACTACTAAATTAGGGTAAACATTGATAGCAACGGTGACGAAGCAACGATATCCTAAGAATGCCGCAGCTGTAATTTGCCTCTGAAAAAGGAAGAAATTTTAAGACTGTTACAAGCTTATTAGTAAAGTGAAAAGGCCCAAAAAGGTAAAAATTTAACCAAATCCGTGATGATATCCGTAAAATTAGTTATTTCAATTATAGAAGTAATGTTTACTGGTTGCCATCTGAGTACATAAAATCTTATTATGAGGGCGAAAGATACCTGGTGCAGAAAACCTGTACACCTGAAAGATCACTAGAAAATTTGGAAGGTAAATTAGGCCAGCCAACTGGATAAGAGTAGGCGTGGATGACTAAACGGGCTTATGTTTGTTATAATATGTTATATTATAGGGGGCAAACGAGCATACGGTTCACCTGATGGTAAGTGAATCCCGCCGCCCATGAACATCTAGAAAACCTTAGGGCATAAAGATGCGATGCCGGCTTTTAAGGTAGGAATAGCCAGTTGAACTACGGTACGACTACAAAGCTGAGGTCTCGGGTTCGAATGTTCTGTTTAGATTGCTCTGAACCTAATATTAGGTGAATTACAATCACTGTGTGATTAACTACTTATACATAATTTATCTACATACATAACCTCGGATGCACAACGACTGAGGATATTTAAGCGTATTGGCAGCAGATATTTGTAGTGCTGTCTGGAGATCGCAAACTATTCCTATGAAGTTCGGGATCCTCTTAGTAGCCATCGCAAATAATTCGGCCATGTTCACTGAAATATAAATCTGATGTAAGTACAATCAAATATCGGAACTTGTATCCCAGGGAAGTACTATTCTCATTGAGTCTCATCAGATTATAATTAAATATTAAATGTTTATTTCATTAAAAGGCGATAGGCTCGCCCCCTATCACATCGTGGGACGGAACATACAAGGCGAAATGTGGGTGTCCTGGTGGCGCCTCTGCCTACCCCTTCGGGGATAAAGGCGTGAGTTTATGTATGTATGTATGTATTTCATTAAAAAATAAATTTTTCAATGATTTATTGGTTAAATTATTTTACTATATGGGGTTTAATTTATAAAAATACTCGTAGTATAATATTAGTTATTTTTTTACAATTAAATAAATTTGTTGCGATTTAGAACATGATTATCACTCAAAATCTCAAATAGAACGTACTGCTCGAAAATTGAACCCAGATATACTCTTAGATTAATAGACCATTCTTAATAGACCATTGAGGCAACCAGGCGTCAAAGATAAAAAAATATCTTACAATCAACGTCGGTAAACTTTACGTAGTGGTTGTACTGGATGGGAATCGAAGGCGCTGCCTTGGACACGGCTTCCAGGAGCTGTGACGCTTGCTCCACGGTCTTCGGCTTGAAGTAGAGCGTCGGCATCATGCAGATCACGTCCACTTTAAGGCACTCGCAGTATTTGGCCTGAAATTGAAGGGGGTTGGTGTGGCAATAGGCAAGACACATAGCGCGGACCACTGATGGGCGATGGTGTTGAAGGTTCCTTAACAGTAAGAAATACTTACGAGACTAATCATATCGCCTAGAGATCCAGCACCGATGTTCGCCACTACGCGTAGCTCGTGCTCCTTAGCTATCCGCACCCATTCTCTTAACAACAACTTAATCTCTTCCACACTGCTGTTCGGACCTTCGCCTGCCGAGCCGGCAACTGAAAAGGGTAATGGTTTCTTAGATTTACGCGAAAGTTACACTTCTTTGGTTACACATTGAAATAAAGCTATTTTTTACGGATTTTATCGCGATTTGGTTTAATTTTTTACATGTTTTAACTTCCCGACGCGACGTATCGATTGCTTTACAGCTTTCGTGGTCACGGGGCGGACTGAGGTATTAGTCATCCGCTCAGTGACTGTTACAATTTGACTACCCTTAATTTTCAATTATTAAATTTATAAGTTAATTGGTTTAAGCGATCGATCCACGCAGAACGATGTGACGCAGAACGTGAACACGAAAGCTGTACCTACAGCAATCTAAACGTCGGGAAGTAAAAAAATGTAAAAAACAAAACCAAATCGCTAAAAAACCCGAAAAAATAGTTTTATTACAATGAAAAGGGTAATTTAAAATTGCGAGGGAAATTCCAAATTTCATATCAATTTCATACCTAGCCGTGTATGTGGTCCACCAACAACTAAGGATCAAAGCCAACCTCACCTGCTCGCGGTACACTCTGCTGACCTTACCAACGAGGCAATGGCGAAACTTTGGTTCCCAATTTTGTGGGTTGTGGGGGTCAGACGGCGGGTCGCCCCACGTAATACCAAAACTCCGTCATATCATGGATGGCAAGAAGAAACGTTGTTGGTATGGCTAGGGCGTCGCCGCATAACGATGCGCAGGCCCATCGCCCTAAGCCTGTGACAAGTGGGCAAGGGCTACCGCGCACGGTACGGGCGCGGCTAAAGACGCGAGTACCAACCAAGCTCCGTTTCGCCACATGGAACATTGGCTCTCTCACCGGTAGATGCCGAGAGCTCGCAGATGTTCTCGAGAGACGTCGGGTGCATGTCGCGTTTCTCCAAGAGACGCGATGGAAGGGTGGCAAGTCTCGGGATATCGGGCAGGGTTATAAGCTGATTTACAGTGGATCTCCTACTGGCCGGAACGGGGTGGCCGTAGTGTTGTCGCCGAGCGTCCGGGAGAGTATTCTTGAAGTCGACCGACGGAGTGATCGGCTTGTGCGGGTTAAAGTCATGATCGAGGGGGTCGTTACCAACTTGATCAGCGCTTACGCCCCGCAGGCGGGATGTCCGGAGGCGGAGAAAGAAGCTTTCTGGACCCTTGTTGACGACACTATGCGCAATTTGCCCCAATCCGAGAGCATTGTGGTGGGTGGGGACCTGAATGGGCATGTAGGTGAGGATCGACGGGAGAATGAGCGTGTTCATGGCGGCTATGGTTTTGGCGCACGTAATGCAGAGGGGGACTCAGTTCTCAGAGCCTGTCTCGCGTCAGACGTGGCCGTTGTGAACACGTTCTTCCAAAAGAAACCCGAACACCTCATTACATACAAGAGCGGGCCCCACTCAACACAAATCGACTACCTGCTCCTAAGGAGATGCCACATCAGCAAAGTGACCAACTGCAAGGTTATCCCGGGAGAATGTCTCACGACACAGCATCGTCTTCTTGTTATGGATGTCAAGGTAACACCGAAACCCAAAGTGGCCGAGTACCGACCACCAAGGATAAAGTGGTGGGTGCTGGATGGACCTGCTGGGCAGGGATTCCGCGATGCTTTGATCCCCCTACTGGAAAATAGTATGGGGACCGGGGACGTGGGGGAACTGTGGAGTGGGGTTCATTCAGCAATCACCACCCTTGCGAAGTCAAAGCTCGGAACCACTAAAGGTGGCCGCATCCTTGGCAGGGAGACTTGGTGATAGAGTGGGACAGTTCGGGAAGCAATTCTCGGGAAAAGGACACTATTCAAAAAGTGGCAAGCGACTAACTCTCCTGAAGACTGCGCTGCGTACAACCTCGCCAAACGCGCTGCAAAGCGAGCCGTGGCTCAGGCCCGACACGAGTCTCTGTCTCCTCTGTATGAGAAGCTAGAGACCGCGGAGGGTCAAAAGATGGTCTATCGGCTCGCTAAGTCTCGGGAAAAGGCGACACTCGATATTACCAAATGTCGATGTGTCAAGGATTCCCGAGGCGTTTTGGTATGTGAGGTTGGCGCGGTGAAGGAGAGGTGGCGCTCTTTCTTCCACGATTTATTTAACACCCAACATTTGAGAGTGTCCTATCCTGAATTGCCTCCGAACCAGGGTCTTGTGCCGCCTATTACACCTGACGAAGTTCTCTGTAGTCTTCGTCGCATGAAGAACCGGAAAGCGGTGGGGCCTGACCTTATCCCGATTGAGGCGTGGAAGTCGCTGGGACTTCATGGTGTGGACCTTCTCGCTGCGTTATTTAACCGCATCCTGGATACCAAGCAAATGCCTGACCCTTGGCGGTTGAGTGTGATTACTCCTGTGTACAAGGGAAAGGGCTGTGTTCAGGAATGCGGCAATTATCGTGGCATTAAGGTCATGAGTCATACCATGAAGCTCTTCGAACGCATCATCGAGTCCAGGCTCCGCCAAGAGTGTGCTGTCTCTGGGTGTCAATATGGCTTCCGACCTGGCAGTGGTACTACAGACCCGATATTTGCCCTTAGGATGCTTGGCGAGGCATACAGGGCGAAGAAGACGCCTCTGCACATAGCATTCCTAGATCTGCAGAAGGCCTTCGACTGTGTGCCGCGTCAGGCAATCTGGTGGGCATTGAGGGCAAAAGGGGTACCAGAAGCCTATGTTGATACCATTAGAGACATGTACCTCCGATCCGAGTCCTTCGTTCGGACCGCCGTTGGCGATACTAATTCCTTCCCGATTGATATTGGTGTGCATCAAGGCTCGGCGCTGAGTCCATTCCTCTTCAGTGTTGTGCTCGACGTCATCTCGTCGGACATCCAGGACCCTGTGCCCTGGTTGTTAATGTACGCCGATGACATAGCACTGGTGGAGGAGGACCGGCGACTTTTGGAGCGCAAGGTCAATCGGTGGAAGGAAGCGCTTGAGAACGGTGGTCTGAAATTAAATGTGGCGAAGACCGAGTACATGGCGTGCGGGGGTACGGACCCGGAAAGCATCATGATAGGGAACGAACTTGCCGTGAAGACGGACAGGTTCAAGTACCTAGGGTCCGTACTGCATGAGTCCGGTGACATCGACCTTGACGTCAAAGCCCGCATAGGCGCTGCTTGGTCTAAGTGGAGGGAGGTCTCGGGCATACTTTGCGATCGCCGGATGCCGATGAGGCTCAAGGGCCTCATCTATAAAAGCATCGTGCGCCCTGTGCTCCTGTATGGTACTGAGACGTGGCCTGCCCTCAGGCGACATGTGCAGGGGGTCCATGTCGCGGAGATGAAGATGCTGCGGTGGATGTGCAACGTTACGCGTTTAGATAGAATCCGTAACGAGCACATCCGCGGCAGCCTTGGTGTCCGCGATGTGGCAGATAAACTCCAAGAATGTCGCTTGAGATGGTATGGTCATGTCCTGAGAAAGCCGCAGGAGTACGTCGGCAATGTGTGCCTGAGCCTCAACATTCCAGGACCTCGACCAAGGGGTAGACCGAAGAAGCGCTGGCTTGATGTCGTCAAGGAAGATATGAGAGTCAATGGCCTTACTATTGAGGATGCCGAAGACCGGGCGAAATGGAGGAGACTCAGCCGGAAGGCGGACCCTGGCACCGGCCGGGATAACGCCTAAGTAGAAGAAGAAGAAGAGACCTAGCCGTATTGGTATGAATTAGTAGACATTACATTTTGTGTAATCTATAGATATTTTTTTTGGGTCTGAGTGTTAGTGAGATCATAAGCCCTTGTAGTTTCTGATACCTACGGCACAAGCCGTATATTTTAGTGCCAGGACTATGTGACTTTCGGGTGTAAATAATTTTTTCCCGAACCTTTCTTCTACGTTCTACAAACCTCTGAAACCAATTGTCAATAGCAGCATTTTTGGGAAAATACGATCTGGCGAGCTTCAAAAATGAGCGTATTCCCACTTTAAATGCCGGCAACGCCTTACTACGCCCTGTGGTATTGCAGATGGTCATGGGCGGCGGTGATCACTTACCACCAGATGAACCCTATGCTCGTTTGCCCCCTATAATATATAAAAATCGGTCAAAGCCCCTTATGGCCCTTCATAGATATGCCGAGCTTTCCACGATAGAATACGATGGTCCATATTCGGGCAAGGTAAAATTCTACATGTATTGTGCATTAGCATGTATTAGCAGTTAGGCATTCAACATTAAATTTGGTTTTAGTAAAAGGTAAATTATCTCGATAGGTAATGCTACTAGAATTCGTTAATGCGGTGTCAGTGCATTCTTATCTCTAATATATGCAAGTTGCTTATCACTTTTATAATGAGGGCACGGAACACTGAAAATAATTTTATGATTATTAGAATGGTTAGTTTTATCCTATTAATTATGAAAGATGTCTAGCACAAATATATAACAAAATAATTTAAAAAGAAAATAAGAAATCAATGCTGAAGAATGAAGGGGTATTTCATTGGTTAGACGCCGCGCCTGCTGTAAAACCAGAGGTAGCGGGTTCGATTCCCGCACCGAAACGAATGTTTGTGTGAACCACAAGTGTATTTCTTTCGGGTCTGAGTGTTTGTGAGATCGTAAACCCTTGTACTTCCTGATACCCACGACACAAGACTCGATCTTAGTGTGGGGTCAGGACTATGTATGCGACTGTTGGGTGTATTTGTTTATTTATTATACTTCCAAATTATAATACAATAAAATCTTACCATAGATTCCTTTCACCCCCCGTTCCGATATGTACTTAGCAAAGTCATCCAGATTTGAAGGGTCCACCATGCCTTTATCGTCGAATGGAGTAAAAGGCGGCGCGTACATGCCTTTCTGAACAAACTGAAAAGAAACATTGAGTTCAGAATTCTGATCCTCTACTAGAAATATGATATTTTTTGAATAATATGAATGGCGAGACGAGCATGCCATTCGCCTGCTGGAAGCGATCAGTAGTGGAGTTTCTACGGTTGAGGATGAATGTGATTAGGGAAGAAGTTTTGGAGTGAAGGCTTCGGATGTCCATGGTCCATGTGAGCATAACAATGGTGTAAAGTGTAAATAATATGAAAAAAATTACTTACAATTCCCATTATAGCTGGCGCATGAAAATACACAATAATTGCAATGAACTGTATGAAACCCATGGCGTCTTTGTGAAAACTGCGTTTGTCTATATAAATTCAGTTTATGTATTGTCTTTTATATAGACCGCTCGCCCCGTGAGTATCCGCACAGGAAATATTAAAACTAATGTTGACGTCATAGAATGTTGCCAACTTAATGGATTTACCCATAGATTTACCATTGTTGACTATTTTTTCAACCTTCAATACGCTGTTGTTGGATAAATAACTTTGATATATTCACAGTTTGTACAATTCCACGTATGTACTAATTTAATATGATTGTGATTTAATTAAAACTGAAATCAATTCTATAGTAAAACAATATAATTCCAAGCATTAAAATTATATCGCAACTGCCGACTGCGTGATAAAAGAGTTAATCTAATTGCTATAGGTTCCAAAATTCCCAATTTTGTGGATTTTATAATTTTCATGTAGCTTGCAACATTCGAAACGCACTCCGTGGCGCGCATAATTTATCTGGCGAAGAGTCTAATTACTATTATGGCTCTATTTAATGACAACGCAGAATTAACTGCATTGGCTTCAATACATTAATTACACGAAAATAAAACGGTAATAAAATAATGTTTTACGGTGCCGCAGTAAAAGTTTATTTTTCATAGCATTGCCGGATGCCCAATACCTCTTGTATCAGCCCGTATACGTCCCACTGCAGGGCACGGGCCTACTCTACAATCGAGAGAATCGATTGAGAGTGGTTAGACCATAATATAGTCCACCACGCTGGCCTAGTGCGGGTTGGCGGACTTACAAACCGTAGATTTTTTTTAAATCGCTGCTGTATGCAGGTTTCTTCACGATGTTTCCTTCACCGTTAAAGTGCGTGGTGATTGACAGCTATCAATACACACATAACTCCAAAAAGTCAGAGGTGTGCCCTGGGATTTGAACCCGCGACCACTGTGAACATGTAGGCAGTCGCGTCTGGTCCGTTACCAACAGGCCACCACGCACTACACCTCATCGATGCTCAATCCCGTTCTTTTTCTTTCCCGCACCCCTACCGATTTGATGTTTAATTGAGTAGATTATATTCATATATTGTTGTGGTTTAGTGTGGCTTAATGAGCTTAATAATTCCACTTTACTTGATTGCGGTGACATTTAAATAACACAGATTACCGTCTGTGATTTAACTTAACGAAATTCAAGCCAGTAGTAGGCCAGCTGATTTAACACAATTACTAGTCTTTAACTTACTCAAAGCAAGCAAACATTAAATTACTGAAGTGTTGTTAAAACTGACGGCCTTATACAAAGATAGTTTTAAACCTATTTTAGTTATCGAATGTTTTGCCTTCGTCGCTCAAATTGAATTCAAAAGTCGTTCGAAAGGGAAAAAACATTCGATAACTAAAATGGGCTAAAAACTGTCTGTGAATACGGCCGTGTGTGTATGGCAACGTGGATTCCCGGCGCATTGTTTTAATGGAAATACTAGATTGATGTAAGTAATAGCTTTTAAACGAATCTATTCAGTAATAGGTATACTCGTACGTACAAACACATTTTTCCAGATATGTTTAATGTCTCGGTGGCGTAGTTGTACTACGGTACGACTACAAAGTTGCGGTCTCGGGTTCGAATCCAGGGTCGGGCAAAGTGATATTGGATTTTTCAACTCATTATCTGTTTGGAGTCAGGAATTTTTGCCCGATATGGCGATAGGCTTGCCCCCTATCACATCATGGGACAGAATATACAAGGCGAAATATGGGTGCCCTGGTAGCACCCCTGTCTACCCCTTCTGGCAAAACAGCGTGAGTTTATGTATGTTTGTTTAATGTTTCACATTATTTATTTAAATCTTTATTGTACACAATTAAGAACAAAAATACACAATACAGAAACAATAACAAAAACCAAAGTACAAATAGCGGTCTTATCGCTCTACAGCAATGTCTTACGGACAACCATGGGATGGATTTAAAAGAAGGAGAGAGAGGGCAGTGTAAAAATTTAAGAATTAAAGCTAATAATAGGTATTAAACATACATAACAGATAATCATAAATACATATATACAAATAAATATAAACATACATATATATACTACAAATAGCCAAATGATTTATAATAATAATAATAATAGCCCCCCAAAATCCTACCTTACGTCCGAGTCGACCACCAGACCACGTGGGGGGCGGACATGCGTAATACTGAAACCTACGCAGCCAACAAGGAAAGGTAACCCCTATGGAGAACATGAGTAATTCGAGATATAATTTGCGGCCGCTTCCCGGGGGTCGCCGGGGCGCATCTGGTGCCGATGCTGGATGCCACAGCATGCGAACCATCGGCGGTGAGGAGTTGAACAGGCGGGCTCCTACCGATAAACATATTACAGCCGACACCATCATCTCCGATAGCTAATCATCATCTTATTCATCACTCAATAGCCTTTTCCCATCTCCCAACTCATCCCCTAATCCATTAGAAACGCGAAATTCATCTTTATCATCATCATCATCTTCTTTACTAGCTTCTTCGCCTGTGGATGTTGTCCAAGAGGCAAATGCCGCTAATCCTGGACCCGTCACAGGCTCTAAACGCGCGAGAAAAAAATGGACAAATGAGATGAACAAATTCATTTGGCGCACATACCTCATTACGACCAAGTTAGGATCTAATACCCGGGGATACCTAGATTCATTACACCGAGCATTCATGGAAAAATATCCAGAAATGGATGTATCTAAACAAAGAATAGGCGATCAGCGACGAGCTATAGTAAATAACCAGTTATTACCAACATCTGTACTTACCGAAATCGAAAGAGATGTTTCCAATTTCCTCCAGAATAACGAACAGCCACCCACCACTATTACACAAACAGCAGGAAGAATGAGATGGTCCAATGACATTAATGAATCCATCATACGCATCTACTTTGAAGTTACTGAGGCTGAAACTAATCTAACAGCTTACTAAAAAGATGCACCAAAAATTTAAAGACACTTATCCGCACCTTTCCCATATATCTGAACAAAGATTAGCCGATCAAAAAAGAGTGATAATTAACAATAAGATGGTATCTCCAGAAAGAATACAATGTATAAAGCGTGAAGTAGAGATTCAATTAATGCACACACAACCTAGTAACTCGAATATACACTTATTTTCAAACTGCCGCGAACATGATGTCACCTCACACACCCAAATAAACATACCTGATGGTAATTTTGTGGACGATGTAGATGCAATAGCTTTAGACCCAAATGAGGAAACTGCTACACTGCCAAACCAACTAATAACACTAAACAATAGACAGCAAGAACAATTTATAGGAAATAGTTATAATTTAGATCATAATTATATCAACCAACAGTTTTTTTTGACATTAGAAAAATTTAAGCTTTCTGTACCCACGGAAAGGCCTTATATACCTAAACAAAGATGTTCTAAAAAATTTGCATATATTGTTAATTACATAAACAAAAATATACTACCTAATTTCTTAAATGCAGAACAAGATTTTAATGATTTCCAAACAGTTGTCTATTCAGCAGCCTATACCGCTGCCGAGTGCAATGGTACTAAGATAGTTACAGAAAGAACCAATCAAACAGGAAAATATAAACCTCCATGGCAGACAAGATTAGAAAAGAAAATAGCAATACTTAGGACAGAAATAGCTTGATTAACTCTATACACACAGGGAAACAGAGGTCGAAAAATATTAGCTGCCGTTGAACTACTAAAGAATAAATATAAGGTTCATGCACAGCATGAAAATTTAAATACGCAGTTAGAACATTTCCTGGACACATTGAAACAAAAGTTAAGTGCCGCGGCTAGTAGATTGAAGAGATACCTTACTTGCACTAATCGTAAAAAACAAAATACACAGTTTAGAAACAGCGAAAGAAATTTTTACAGAGGACTTAGAGGATCCGACAGTAGAAACACATATACGCACAACCGACCGACACCCACACCAGATAGACTACGGCAATATTGGGCTGACATATGGGAAAATCCACTGGAACATAACACTCATGCTGACTGGATACATGAAATAACTGAATCTACAAAAGACATACATGTAATGGAATATGAACACATATCAATAGACACTGTTTTAAAGGTAATCAGACATACCCATAATTGGAAATCACCGGGGACTGACAACATTTAAAACTACTGGTATAAAAAATTCACAGCCACACATACTTATATTCATAAATTTTTAAACTCATTTATACAATCTCCAGACACAATGCCAGAATACATCACACACGGAATAACGTACCTTTTACCGAAAGACAGTGGTACAGAAAACCCTGCTAAATACCGGCCAATTACATGCCTACAAACCATTTACAAAATTTTAACAGGTTGTATTAGTGAAACTATATACAGCCATTTAAGTAGATATAATATCCTTGCCGAAGAACAAAAAGGTTGCCGGAAAAATAGTCAGGGATGCAAGGAACAGTTAACTATAGATGCTATTACTATCAATAACGCGTACAAAACTAACCAAAATATCCATACAATGTTTATAGACTACCGTAAAGCTTTCGACTCCGTGCCGCACAGTTGGTTAGTAGAAATACTTCACATCTATAAAATCCATCCCACCCTCATTACGTTCCTAAAATCATCAATGCAAAACTGGAGAACTGTATTAAAAATTACGTCTAACTCTTCCACTGTTTTAACTGAGCCTATCCAAATACTAAGAGGCATATTCCAGGGGGATGCCCTGAGTCCCCTATGGTTTTGTATGGCCCTCAACCCTCTCTCTCTTCTTCTCCACAATAGTAAAACCGGATATAACCTTAATTCTGTCGATTCTCATTTTACCCTTTCTCATCTATTCTACATGGATGATATTAAAATCTACGCCAGTAATAAAGAAGATCTTTTTCATCTAATAGATATAACGCAAAAGTTCTCCACTGACATTCACATGCAATTTGGTGTGGATAAATGTAAAATTCTTTCCATAAATAACGGTAAATTTGTACACAACAGCTACAGGTTAGATACTGGTGACATTGTTGAGCCTATGGATGCATATAGTACCTACAAATATTTAGGTTTTAAACAATCTCGTAAAATTAATCAAAAAGATATTAAACAGGAAATTATAAATAAATTCAAACACCGCTTGAACCTAATTTTAAAAATAGATCTGAACTCAAAACATATGATTAAAGCCATAAATACTTTTGCTATCTCGATTTTGACTTATTCATTTGGAATTATAAGTTGGTCACAAACCGATCTCAGGAAACTACAAAGAACAGTAAATACATCCATGACTAAGCACCGTAAACACCACCCAAAATCAGCCATAGAGAGGCTTATTTTACCACTGCAGAGTTGAGAGGGCTCGCCTATGTTGACACATGTGCTATTCAAAACTGATGTAATCACCGCATTGTCCAGTTGTACTTTTGTCGCATCTTTTTCTTTGTGTAAAATAGAGACAAAGTTGCCGTCGTCACATGCGTGATAAGATGAAAGTATTGAAGATAACTGACCGTCATTATCCTTATTTCTATCAGCTGATTGTTCCGTTATATTTACCGATACATTTTGCACATCTATGGAACCATTTCCGATTGTACTGGTATTCACACTGGTTTTTCTCCTGCTTGTGTTTACACATGGAGAATTATTATTAATTACTGAGGTATGTTTCATATTATCTACCTGCACTTTTAATAATTGAAAGTTATCTTGAAGAAAATAATACTAAAGTCTACTTAATGAGAAAGGTAGTGCTCTTTAGTTAGCCTCTTAAATGACGACAGCCGCACAGTGCAGCGTTTGAGCCTGTCTCACCGCAACAGGAAGCGCGTTCCACAATCGAACTGCTTTGACAGTAAAAGAGTTGTCCATAAATGTCGTGGTGTGCACAGGCATTCTCAGCTTAAGATTCTCAGACGACCTCAAGGATCTCGAATGTGCGTCATGGAGAAATTTCATATATAATATAAAATGTTTTCCAATGCAGTTTAATTTACTTAAAGGAATATTATGTTCTGTCGGTATTCATTAGAACTTATTGTCTCCGCTTTATTACGATGGCATTTTACAAGAGTCAAGAGTAAGGCACAATTACAAATCGTTTATTTACTCAAAGCAAACAAAGTTTCAAAAACGTTTCACTACTCCGTCTATAGTATCCGTAACAGCTTTGATATTCATTTTAGCTTCGTCTGATAGAGGCTGGAGGGGTATTCTTGCATCACCAACTTTGATACCTGCGTATATTTCCATAGCTGCTTTGTGACCGGTTATAAGTGTACCTGTAACGGAAATTGTTTAAATTGCATCATCATTATCAACCCACATACATATTAATTATGATTAGGAGTTCTAGTATGGTTAGCTGCAACTGTAATAAAATTGTTTTCTATACAATCTCTCTTATTTTGTGGGACATCTTTAGTGATCATTCTCTCGTTGATAAAGATGATTCTTACCTTCCTTACTTATCCTGTCTGCAATTCTATTAAGTGCAGTTTGGGCTTTTATAGCCATGGACGAGTTGCCTGCTTTGCCATATTCTATAGCCTTGACTACTAAATTAGGGTAAACATTGATAGCAACGGTGACGAAGCAACGATATCCTAAGAATGCCGCAGCTGTAATTTGCCCCTGAAAAAGGAAAAAATTTTAAGACTGTTAAAAGCTTATTAGTAAATTGAAAAAGCTCAAAAAGGTAAAAAATTAACCAAATCCGTGATGATATCCGTAAAATTAGTTATTTCAATTATAGAACAAAAGGTTTACTGGTTGCCATCTGAGTACATTAAATCTTAATATGAGGGCGAAAGATACCTGGTGCAGAAAACCTGTACACCTGAGAGATCACTAGAAAATTTAGAAGGTAAATTAGGCCAGCCAACTGGATAAGAGGAGGCGTGGATGACTAACCGGGCGATCGACTAAACGGGCTTTATGTTTGTTATAATTTGTTATATTATAGGGGGCAAACGAGCATACGGTTCACCTGATGGTAAGTGAATCCCGCCGCCCATGAACATCTAGAAAACCTTAGGGCATAAAGATGCGATGCCGGCTTTTAAGGTAGGAATAGCCAGTTGAACTACGGTACGACTACAAAGCTGAGGTCTCGGGTTCGAATGTTCTGTTTAGATTGCTCTGAACCTAATATTAGGTGAATTACAATCACTGTGTGATTAACTACTTATACATAATTTATCTACATACATAACCTCCGATGCACAACGACTGAGGATATTTAAGCGTATTGGCAGCAGATATTTGTACTGCTGTCTGGAGATCGCAAACCATTCCTATGAAGTTCGGGATCCTCTTAGTAGCCATCGCAAATAATTCGGCCATGTTCACTGAAATATAAATCTGATGTAAGTACAATCAAATATCGGAATTTGTATCCCAGAGGAGTACTATTCTCATTGAGTCTCATCAGATTATAATTAAATATTAATAGTTTATTTCATTACAAAAATATTTTTTTCTATGATTTATTGATTAAATTATTTTACTATATGGAGTTTAATTTATAAAAATACTCGTAATATAATATTAGTTATTTTTTTACAATTAAATAAATTTGTTGCGATCAAGAACATGATTATCACTCAAAATCTCAAATAGAACGTACTGCTCGAAAATTGAACCCAGCTATACTCTTATATTAATAGACCATTCTTAATAGACCATTGAGGCAACCAGGCGTCAAAGGTAAAAAACATCTTACAATCAACGTCGGTAAACTCTACGTAGTGGTTGTACTGGATGGGAATCGAAGGCGCTGCCTTGGACACGGCTTCCAGGAGCTGTGACGCTTGCTCCACGGTCTTCGGCTTGAAGTAGAGCGTCGGCATCATGCAGATCACGTCCACTTTAAGGCACTCGCAGTATTTGGCCTGAAATTGAAGGGGGTTGGTGTGGCAATAGGCAAGACACATAGCGCGGACCACTGATGGGCGATGGTGTTGAAGGTTCCTTAACAGTAAGAAATACTTACGAGACTAATCATATCGCCTAGAGATCCAGCACCGATGTTCGCCACTACGCGTAGCTCGTGCTCCTTAGCTATCTGCACCCATTCTCTTAACAACAACTTAATCTCTTCCACACTGCTGTTCGGACCTTCGCCTGCCGAGCCGGCAACTGAAAAGGGTAATGGTTTCTTAGATTTACGCGAAAGTTACACTTCTTTGGTTACACATTGAAATAAAACTATTTTTTACGGATTTTATCGCGATTTGGTTTAATTTTTTACATGTTTTAACTTCCCGACGCGACGTATCGATTGCTTTACAGCTTTCGTGGTCACGGGGCGGACTGAGGTATTAGTCATCCGCTCAGTGACTGTTACAATTTGACTACCCTTAATTTTCAATTATTAAATTTATAAGTTAATTGGTTTAAGCGATCGATCCACGCAGAACGATGTGACGCAGAACGTGAACACGAAAGCTGTACCTACAGCAATCTAAACGTCGGGAAGTTAAAAAATGTAAAAAACAAAACCAAATCGCTATAAAACCCGAAAAAATAGTTTTATTTCAATGAAAAGGGTAATTTAAAATTGCGAGGGAAATTCCAAATTTCATATCAATTTCATACCTAGCCGTATTGGTATGAATTAGTAGACATTACATTTTGTGTAATCAATAGATATTTTTTTTGGGTCTGAGTGTTAGTGAGATCATAAGCCCTTGTAGTTTCTGATACCTACGGCACAAGCCGTATATTTTAGTGCCAGGACTATGTGACTTTCGGGTGTAAATAATTTTTTCCCGAACCTTTCTTCTACGTTCTACAAACCTCTGAAACCAATTGTCAATAGCAGCATTTTTGGGAAAATACGATCTGGCGAGCTTCAAAAATGAGCGTATTCCCACTTTAAATGCCGGCAACGCCTTACTACGCCCTGTGGTATTGCAGATGGTCATGGGCGGCGGTGATCACTTACCACCAGATGAACCCTATGCTCGTTTGCCCCCTATAATATATAAAAATCGGTCAAAGCCCCTTATGGCCCTTCATAGATATGCCGAGCTTTCCACGATAGAATACGATGGTCCATATTCGGGCAAGGTAAAATTCTACATGTATTGTGCATTAGCATGTATTAGCAGTTAGGCATTCAACATTAAATTTGGTTTTAGTAAAAGGTAAATTATCTCGATAGGTAATGCTACTAGAATTCGTTAATGCGGTGTCAGTGCATTCTTATCTCTAATATATGCAAGTTGCTTATCACTTTTATAATGAGGGCACGGAACACTGAAAATAATTTTATGATTATTAGAATGGTTAGTTTTATCCTGTTAATTATGAAAGATGTCTAGCACAAATATATAACAAAATAATTTAAAAAGAAAATAAGAAATCAATGCTGAAGGGGTATTTCATTGGTTGGACACCGCGCCTGCTGTAAAACCAGAGGTAGCGAGTTCGATCCCCGCACCGAAACGAATGTTTGTGTGAACCACAAGTGTATTTCTTTCGGGTCTGAGTGTTTGTGAGATCGTAAACCCTTGTACTTCCTGATACCCACGACACAAGACTCGATCTTAGTGTGGGGTCAGGACTATGTATGCGACTGTTGGGTGTATTTGTTTATTTATTATACTTCCAAATTATAATACAATAAAATCTTACCATAGATTCCTTTCACCCCCCGTTCCGATATGTACTTAGCAAAGTCATCCAGATTTGAAGGGTCCACCATGCCTTTATCGTCGAATGGAGTAAAAGCCGGCGCGTACATGCCCTGAACAAACTGAAAAGAAACATTGAGTTCAGAATTCTGATCCTCTACTAGAAATATGATATTTTTTGAATAATATGAATGGCGAGACGAGCATGCCATTCGCCTGCTGGTAAGCGATCAGTAGTGGAGTTTCTACGGTTGAGGATGAATATGATTAGGGAAGAAGTTTTGGAGTGAAGGCTTCGGATGTCCATGGTCCATGTGAGCATAACAATGGTGTAAAGTGTAAATAATATTTTATTTTATTTTATTTTATTATTTTAAGGGAACATACAGTGTTACAAAAATAATACAGAGTAATGAAACTATACACTAATTACATGTTTCCATAGATAAGTGACAAAAAAGAATAAGGAAAAAGCCATAGTATATACACGCATTAACATAACATAAATTACGATAAATATATGTTTAAGTAAATTAAATTAAACTAAACTGAACGCACAAAATAACTAATTATAAACTATATGTGACTAACAATTAGAGAACCAATTTTTACACAAAGCCTTTTTGAATATGTGGGGCTTAGAATTAAATAAATCTAAGTTAAGGTCCGAGAGTCCCAATGCCGGATTAAGACATTTAGCAGCTCTGATAAAAAATGCATTCTGCCTGTAATTTGATGCACTAGAGGGTGTTGCCAAGCACATAGGATTTCTAAGAGTCCTATTTGGAACATTCAAATTAATTTTGGAAAGAAGGTGCGGAGAATCTATTACACTTTGAGCAATTTTTACCATTAACACTACGTCTGCTATTTTTCTCCTTTCAAGAAGTGGAAGAAAATGAAACCTGCGACACTTTCTCACATAATCAGTGTCATAACAATGACTTAAATTCAATGAATTTTAAAAATCTGCGCTGTATCGATTCAATTCTATTAACATAAAAATCGTATCGCGGATTCCATATTTGTGTACAATACTCCAGGATGCTACGTACCAAAGAACAATATAAAATGTTTATGGCCTTAATGCTAGTAAATTGAGACGATGATCTGATTACAAAACCCAATGCTCTATTAGCTTGCTTGACTATTTGATCCACGTGTCTCTCATAAGTTAACTTGGAATCATGTATTACCCCAAGATCACGAATCGTTTCCATTTGCTTCAAAGGGTCTCCTTTTAAAGTGTAGATATTATTACTATAATTTAATTTTCGGGTGAATGTTATCGAATAGCATTTGGTGACATTGAGGTCTAACTTATTAACCTTACAGTATAATTCAAATGCAAGTAAGTCTGATTGCAATAACTGAGGATCGTTTATATTTTTAATTGCTTTATATATTTTCATGTCATCAGCATATAAGAGGAATTTCGAGTGTTTGAAACAAATACTAACATCATTTATAAATATATTAAAGAGCAATGGACCGAGTAATGATCCCTGGGGAACCCCAGAAGGTATAATATTCCAGCCAGAGGAGAAACCACGTATTGCTACAGCCTGGGATCTATTCTCGATGTAGGATGTAAACCATCGCAAAAGGTTACCATGAACACCAGCATAAAAAAGTTTTTGCAATAAGATCTGGTGATCGATTCTATCAAAAGCCTTGCTAAAATCAGTAAAAATAGCATCCACTCTTCCCCCACCGTCCATATTTGATGATAAAAAATCTGTAAAAGATAATAAGTTGGTAACGGTGGAACGCTTACTAATAAAACCGTGTTGCTGAGATATAAAATGGCATGATAGTTTCTCGGAAACTTGACTGTGAATAATTTTCTCAAATATCTTTGCAAAAATGCATAGTTTGGAAATCGGTCTATATTTTTTAATATCGTGCCTAGAACCATTTTTAAATATTGGAGTAATAAATGCCGATTTCCAAATATTGGGTACAATGCCTTCACGGATTGACCTTTTAAATAAAATAGTCAGCGGTTCTGCTAGCGAGTCTGCACATTTGACAATGAAATGAGGGTTAAGGTTATCAGGACCAGCCCCCTTAGCTAAATCTAGAGATTTTAACATTTTTAAGACCGCGCTGGAATTTATATGTATGTCAAAAAAATAACTTACAACTTAACTATAACTTACACTTAACTTACAATATGAAAAAAATAACTTACAATTCCCATTATAGCTGGCGCATGAAAATACACAATAATTGCAATGAACTGTATGAAACCCATGGCGTCTTTGTGAAAACTGCGTTTGTCTATATAAATTCAGTTTAGGTATTTACTTTTATATAGACCGCTCGCCCCGTGAGTACCGCACAGGAAAAATTGGAACTAACGTTGACGTCATAAAATGTTGCCAACTTAATGGATTTACCCATAGATTTACCATTGTTGACTATCTTTTCAATCTTCAATTCGCTGTTGTTGGATAAATAACTTTGATATATTCACAGTTTGTACAATTCCACGTATGTACTAATTTAATATGATTGTGATTTAATTAAAACTGAAATCAATTCTATAGTAAAACAATATAATTCCAAGCATTAAAATTATATCGCAACTGCCGACTGCGTGATAAAAGAGTTAATCTAATTGCTATAGGTTCCAAAATTCCCAATTTTGTGGATTTTATAATTTTCATGTAGCTTGCAACATTCGAAACGCACTCCGTGGCGCGCATAATTTATCTGGCGAGGAGTCTAATTAATATTAAGCGTCTATTTAATGATAACTACCTTGGCTTTATTACATTAATTACACGAAAATAAAACGGTGTTAAAAGAATGTTTTACGATTTCTCAGTAAAAGTTTATGTTTCATAGCTATGCCGGATGCCCAACACCTCTTGTATCAGCCCGTATACGTCCCACTGCAGGGCACGGGCCTACTCTACAATCGAGAGAATCGATTGAGAGTGGTTAGACCATATAGTCCACCACGCTGGCCTAGTGCGGGTTGGCGGACTTACATACCGTAGATTTTTTTTAAAATCGCTGCTGTAAGCAGGTTTCTTCACGATGTTTCCTTCACCGTTAAAGTGCGTGGTGATTGACAGCTATCAATACACACATAACTCCAAAAAGTCAGAGGTGTGCCCTGGGATTTGAACCCGCGACCACTGTGAACATGTAGGCAGCTGCGTCTGGTCCGTTACCAACAGGCCACCACGCACTACACCTCATCGATGCTCAATCCCGTTCTTTTTCTTTCCCGCACCCCTACCGATTTGATGTTTAATTGAGTAGATTATATTCATATATTGTTGTGGTTTAGTGTGGCTTAATGAGCTTAATAATTCCACTTTACTTGATTGCGGTGACATTTAAATAACACAGATTACCGTCTGTGATTTAACTTAACGAAATTCAAGCCAGTAGTAGGCCAGCTGATTTAACACAATTACTAGTCTTTAACTTACTCAAAGCAAGCAAACATTAAATTACTGAAGTGTTGTTAAAACTGACGGCCTTATACAAAGATAGTTTTAAACCTATTTTAGTTATCGAATGTTTTGCCTTCGTCGCTCAAATTGAATTCAAAAGTCGTTCGAAAGGGAAAAAACATTCGATAACTAAAATGGGCTAAAAACTGTCTGTGAATACGGCCGTGTGTGTATGGCAACGTGGATTCCCGGCGCATTGTTTTAATGGAAATACTAGATTGATGTAAGTAATAGCTTTTAAACGAATCTATTCAGTAATAGGTATACTCGTACGTACAAACACATTTTTCCAGATATGTTTAATGTCTCGGTGGCGTAGTTGTACTACGGTACGACTACAAAGTTGCGGTCTCGGGTTCGAATCCAGGGTCGGGCAAAGTGATATTGGATTTTTCAACTCATTATCTGTTTGGAGTCAGGAATTTTTGCCCGATATGGCGATAGGCTTGCCCCCTATCACATCATGGGACAGAATATACAAGGCGAAATATGGGTGCCCTGGTAGCACCCCTGTCTACCCCTTCGGGCAAAACAGCGTGAGTTTATGTATGTTTGTTTAATGTTTCACATTATTTATTTAAATCTTTATTGTACACAATTAAGAACAAAAATACACAATACAGAAACAATAACAAAAACCAAAGTACAAATAGCGGTCTTATCGCTCTACAGCAATGTCTTACAGACAGCCATGGGATGGATTTAAAAGAAGGAGAGAGAGGGCAGTGTAAAAAGTAAAGAATTAAAGCTAATAATAGTTATTAAACATACATAACAGATAATCATAAATACATATATACAAATAAATATAAACATACATACACATACTACAAATAGCTAAAAGATTTACTTGAAGAAAATAATACTAAAGTCTACTTAATGAGAAAGGTAGTGCTCTTTAGTTAGCCTCTTAAATGACGACAGCCGCACAGTGCAGCGTTTGAGCCTGTCTCACCGCAACAGGAAGCGCGTTCCACAATCGAACTGCTTTGACAGTAAAAGAGTTGTCCATAAATGTCGTGGTGTGCACAGGCATTCTCAGCTTAAGATTCTCAGACGACCTCAAGGATCTCGAATGTGCGTCATGGAGAAATTTCATATATAATATAAAATGTTTTCCAATGCAGTTCAATTTACTTAAAGGAATATTATGTTCTGTCGGTATTCATTAGAACTTATTGTCTCCGCTTTATTACGATGGCATTTTACAAGAGTCAAGAGTAAGGCACAATTACAAATCGTTTATTTACTCAAAGCATACAAAGTTTCAACAACGTTTCACTACTCCGTCTATAGTATCCGTAACAGCTTTGACATTCATTTTAGCTTCGTCTGATAGAGGCTGGAGGGGTATTCTTGCATCACCAAATTTGATACCTGTGTATATTTCCATAGCTGCTTTGTGACCGGTTATAAATGTACCTGTAATGGAAATTGTTTAAATTGCATCATCATTATCAACCCACATACATATTAATTATGATTAGGAGTTCTAGTATGGTTAGCTGCAACTGTAATAAAATTGTTTTCTATACAATCTCTCTTATTTTGTGGGACATCTTTAGTGATCATTATCTCGTTGATAAAGATGATTCTTACCTTCGTTACTTATCTCGTCTGCAATTCTATTAAGTGCAGTTTGGGCTTTTATAGCCATGGACGAGTTGCCTGCTTTCCCATATTCTATAGCCTTGACTACTAAATTAGGGTAAACATTGATAGCAACGGTGACGAAGCAACGATATCCTAAGAATGCCGCAGCTGTAATTTGCCTCTGAAAAAGGAAGAAATTTTAAGACTATTAAAAGCTTATTAGTAAAATGAAAAAGCTCAAAAAGGTAAAACATTAACCAAATCCGTGATGATATCCGTAAAATTAGTTATTTCAATTATAGAAGAAATGTTTACTGGTTGCCATCTGAGTACATAAAATCTTATTATGAGGGCGAAAGATACCTGGTGCAGAAAACCTGCACACCTGAGAGATCACTTGAAAATTTAGAAGGTAAATTAGGCCATTCCACTGGATAAGAGTAGGCGTGGATGACTAAACGGGCTTATGTTTGTTATAATATGTTATATTATAGGGGGCAAACGAGCATACGGTTCACCTGATGGTAAGTGAATCCCGCCGCCCATGAACATCTAGAAAACCTTAGGGCATAAAGATGCGATGCCGGCTTTTAAGGTAGGAATAGCCAGTTGAACTACGGTACGACTACAAAGCTGAGGTCTCGGGTTCGAATGTTCTGTTTAGATTGCTCTGAACCTAATATTAGGTGAATTACAATCACTGTGTGATTAACTACTTATACATAATTTATCTACATACATAACCTCCGATGCACAACGACTGAGGATATTTAAGCGTATTGGCAGCAGATATTTGTACTGCTGTCTGGAGATCGCAAACTATTCCTATGAACTTCGGGATCCTCTTAGTAGCCATCGCAAATAATTCGGCCATGTTCACTGAAATATAAATCTGATGTAAGTACAATCAAATATCGGAATTTGTATCCCAGAGGAGTACTATTCTCATTGAGTCTCATCAGATTATAATTAAATATTAATAGTTTATTTCATTACAAAAATATTTTTTTCTATGATTTATTGATTAAATTATTTTACTACATGGAGTTTAATTTATAAAAATACTCGTAGTATAATATTAGTTATTTTTTTACAATTAAATAAATTTGTTGCGATCAAGAACATGATTATCACTCAAAATCTCAAATAGAACGTACTGCTCGAAAATTGAACCCAGCTATACTCTTATATTAATAGACCATTCTTAATAGAACATTGAGGCAACCAGGCGTCAAAGGTAAAAAACATCTTACAATCAACGTCGGTAAACTCTACGTAGTGGTTGTACTGGATGGGAATCGAAGGCGCTGCCTTGGACACGGCTTCCAGGAGCTGTGACGCTTGCTCCACGGTCTTCGGCTTGAAGTAGAGCGTCGGCATCATGCAGATCACGTCCACTTTAAGGCACTCGCAGTATTTGGCCTGAAATTGAAGGGGGTTGGTGTGGCAATAGGCAAGACACATAGCGCGGACCACTGATGGGCGATGGTGTTGAAGGTTCCTTAACAGCAAGAAATACTTACGAGACTAATCATATCGCCTAGAGATCCAGCACCGATGTTCGCCACTACGCGTAGCTCGTGCTCCTTAGCTATCCGCACCCATTTTCTTAACAACATCTTAAACTCTTTCACACTGATGTTCGAACCTTCGCCTGCCGAGCCGGCAACTGAAAAGGGTAATGGTTTCTTAGATTTACGCGAAAGTTACACTTCTTTGGTTACACATTGAAATAAAGCTATTTTTTACGGATTTTATCGCGATTTGGTTTAATTTTTTACATGTTTTAACTTCCCGACGCGACGTATCGATTGCTTTACAGCTTTCGTGGTCACGGGGCGGACTGAGGTATTAGTCATCCGCTCAGTGACTGTTACAATTTGACTACCCTTAATTTTCAATTATTAAATTTATAAGATAGTTGGTTTAAGCGATCGATCCACGCAGAACGATGTGACGCAGAACGTGAACACGAAAGCTGTACCTACAGCAATCTAAACGTCGGGAAGTAAAAAAATGTAAAAAACAAAACCAAATCGCTATAAAACCCGAAAAAATAGTTTTATTTCAATGAAAAGGGTAATTTAAAATTGCGAGGGAAATTCCAAATTTCATATCAATTTCATACCTAGCCGTATTGGTATGAATTAGTAGACATTACATTTTGTGTAATCTATAGATTTTTTTTTTGGGTCTGAGTGTTAGTGAGATCATAAGCCCTTGTAGTTTCTGATACCTACGGCACAAGCCGTATATTTTAGTGTCAGGACTATGTGACTTTCGGGTGTAAATTATTTTTTCCCGAACCTTTCTTCTACGTTCTACAAACCTCTGAAACCAATTGTCAACAGCAGCATTTCTGGGAAAATACGATCTGGCGAGCTTCGAAAATGAGCGTATTCCCACTTTAAATGCCGGCAACGCCTTACTACGCCCTGTGGTATTGCAGATGGTCATGGGCGGCTGTGATCACTTACCACCAGATGAACCCTATGCTCGTTTGCCCCCTATAATATATAAAAATCGGTCAAAGCCCCTTATGGCCCTTCATAGATATGCCGAGCTTTCCACGATAGAATACGATGGTCCATATTCGGGCAAGGTAAAATTCTACATGTATTGTGCATTAGCATGTATTAGCAGTTAGGCATTCAACATTAAATTTGGTTTTAGTAAAAGGTAAATTATCTCGATAGGTAATGCTACTATAATAAAAATAAAAATAAATTAGCTATACCCTCCTTTAGATTAGAAAAGTCTAAAAAATCTTTCGCGGGTAACTGTATAAAATTTTATAATAAACTTCCCAATTCGATAACGCATCTGCCGGACAAATTATTTAAGACACATATTAAAAGCATACTTATGACTAGGGGCTATTATAGTATTAAACAATATATTGAGGATAAGGAAGCCTGGCATTAGGTGTTTTCTTGCACTTTGCGACCTCCTGGGGCACTGAGGTATTCACTTATTACATTCTCATTTTAAAATAACTAAAATATATAAAATAAATAATTGTAAAATAAAAACTAATCAAAATGAGACAAATTAATTAATCAACAAGTTTATAAAATAAAATAAATAAAATTAAATAATGAATAAATAAAATACCTATTTAAATTATATGACGACCGATCGAGAAAAATAAATAATAATAAAAATAAGCAAGGCAAGCTTTGTAAGACAAGTCACAAATATCTATTTCAGTAACTTGACCAAAACCAAGCCCACTGAGTTTGACTCGCTGGATCTGCTCAGAACTGGGTCGCGCCGCGTAGTATCTAGTGGTAAAGTTAAGCCGGCTGAGTTTGTTCGCCGGGTCTTCTCAGTCGGGTCGCGTTGGATCCGACAGTAAGCCTAAAATTACGGGACGTTTCGGAAATACTCATGGTCGTTATTTAATCAATTGGACCCAAAACAAGCCCACTGAGTACTATTCGCTGGATATACTCAGAATTGGGTCGCGTCGCGTAGTTTCCAGTGGTAATGGAAGCCCACTGAGTTTGTTTCGCCGGGTCTTCTCAGCCAGGGCCGCGTTAGATCCGGTGGTAACATTAAACCGCTACGCACCGCTTTAATTTAATACTTATGGTCCACTTAGACATCGATTATCGTAAATAATGTATTTCCTAAGGGAAAAAAAAATTACCATAAAATACTAATAAGTAATATAATACTTAATATAATAAAGTTAATATAAAAATTACAACGAATATCTTGTAAATAGAAAATAAGTACTATGTGTATTGACTTGTCATAAGAGCTATTTAATTGCCTACGTGACCAATAAACGAATTTCATTTCATTTCATTTCATTTCAATTTCATTTCATTTCATTACTAGAATTCGTTAATGCGGTGTCAGTGCATTCTTATCTCTAATATATGCAAGTTGCTTATCACTTTTATAATGAGGGCACGGAACACTGAAAATAATTTTATGATTATTAGAATGGTTAGTTTTATCCTATTAATTATGAAAGATGTCTAGCACAAATATATAACAAAATAATTTAAAAAGAAAATAAGAAATCAATGCTGAAGAGTGAAGGGGTATTTCATTGGTTAGACGCCGCGCCTGCTGTAAAACCAGAGGTAGCGGGTTCGATTCCCGCACCGAAACGAATGTTTGTGTGAACCACAAGTGTATTTCTTTCGGGTCTGAGTGTTTGTGAGATCGTAAACCCTTGTACTTCCTGATACCCACGACACAAGACTCGATCTTAGTGTGGGGTCAGGACTATGTATGCGACTGTTGGGTGTATTTGTTTATTTATTATACTTCCAAATTATAATACAATAAAATCTTACCATAGATTCCTTTCACCCCCCGTTCCGATATGTACTTAGCAAAGTCATCCAGATTTGAATCGTCCACCATGCCTTTACCGTCGAATGGAGTAAAAGCCGGCGCGTACATGCCCTGAACAAACTGAAAAGAAACATTGAGTTCAGAATTCTGATCCTCTACTAGAAATATGATATTTTTTGAATAATATGAATGGCGAGACGAGCATGCCATTCGCCTGCTGGTAAGCGATCAGTAGTGGAGTTTCTACGGTTGAGGATGAATGTGATTAGGGAAGAAGTTTTGGAGTGAAGGCTTCGGATGTCCATGGTCCATGTGAGCATAACAATGGTGTAAAGTGTAAATAATATGAAAAAAATTACTTACAATTCCCATTATAGCTGGCGCATGAAAATACACAATAATTGCAATGAACTGTATGAAACCCATGGCGTCTTTGTGAAAACTGCGTTTGTCTATATAAATTCAGTTTATGTATTGACTTTTATATAGACCGCTCGCCCCGTGAGTATCCGCACAGGAAATATTAAAACTAATGTTGACGTCATAGAATGTTTCCAACTTAATGGATTTACCCATAGATTTACCATTGTTGACTATTTTTTCAATCTTCAATACGCTGTTGTTGGATAAATAACTTTGATATATTCACAGTTTGTACAATTCCACGTATGTACTAATTTAATATGATTGTGATTTAATTAAAACTGGGTAATACCTTATAATTCTAGCATATTGTATCAATTCTATAGTAAAACAATATAATTCAAGCATTAAAATTATATCGCAACTGCCGACTGCGTGATAAAAGAGTTACTCTTATTGCTATAGGCACCAAAATTCCCAATTTTGTGGATTTTATAATTTTCATGTAGCTTGCAACATTCGAAACGCACTCCGTGGCGCGCATAATTTATCTGGCGACGAGTCTAATTAATATTAAGCGTCTATTTAATGATAACTACATTGGCTTCATTACATTAATTACACGAAAATGAAACGGTGTTAAAATAATGTTTTACGATTTCGCAGTAAAAGTTTATTTTTCATAGCATTGCCGGATGCCCAATACCTCTTGTATCAGCCCGTATACGTCCCACTGCAGGGCACGGGCCTACTCTACAATCGATAGAATCGATTGAGAGTGGTTAGACCATATAGTCCACCACGCTGGCCTAGTGCGGGTTGGCGGACTTACAAACCGTAGATTTTTTTTAAATCGCTGCTGTATGCAGGTTTCTTCACGATGTTTCCTTCACCGTTAAACTGCGTGGTGATTGACTATCAATACACACATAACTCCAAAAAGTCAGAGGTGTGCCCTGGGATTTGAGCCCGCGACCACTGTGAACATGTAGGCAGCTGCGTCTGGTCCGTTACCAACAGGCCACCACGCACTACACCTCATCGATGCTCAATCCCGTTCTTTTTCTTTCCCGCACCCCTACCGATTTGATGTTTAATTGAGTAGATTATATTCATATAAATGGGTTAAATTCAACAAGTGATTTTTATTTGTCATTTCGGTGGGATTTCTTTTTATACCAATGCTTTCTTCATAAATTAAACGACAAAACAATCTTTAACCATATTTGTAACATATCCGTGAGTGGACTTCAAATAACATCAAATCTTACTGAAATATATATTTAAGATTGAATTTTTAAGAGTACACTGAAATGAAAAGTGTCCACCGAAATGGTAAAAAAGACCACCGAAATTATAATTAATGATAATGAATAATGATAAAAAGAGGGAAGTTTTATGTTTAACTCATTAAAATCATTATCAAAATGTCAACACCACTGAAAAAAAAGTAGTACTTATGGCGAATTTAATCAAAATTTTGAAAATAAATCTAGCACTAATTATAACGGCCACCGAAATGAAACAATTTTTGTCCCCATACCAATGAAATGATATACTTACTTATTGGTGGGAACCCACAATGAGGTTATTACCACTGCGTGTGCTCCGACGAGCTGATGCAGATGGATTCGAAGTAAGGAAAGGCAAGGGGGGCGCAACAACGCAATATTGACTAAGCTATTCTACTAAAACTTACTGTCCACGAAAATGATAACTTTTTTCAGGACAAAAGTTGACTGCTTGTCAAATGTATTGAAAGAAACAAGATAAACATACAATAACAGTTTTTGATAGGTTATATTATTATTAAATGGTGCAAAAGTCGATTTTAATCCAAATAATAAATGTAATTGCAAGGGAAGATATTTTACGAGCAGAATTGGGTTCAGGACAGGTCACCGTGATGATAAAATACCACATTGTAATTTTTTTTATGTAATACAGGTCAATACTCAATATATTTTTTTTGCCAAGGTAGAGATGTACCTACTTAACTAAGAAAAAATAATCAAAATCATGTACGAGCATATTGCACTACTGAAATCACTGTAGCCGTATATTTTTTTGCTTTTGCTCTTCACCCAAATATTGTTGTGGTTTAGTGTGGCTTGATGAGCATAATAATTCCACTTTACTTGAATGCGGTGACATTTGAATAACACATTCCCGTCTGTGATTTAACTAAACGAAATTCAAGCCAGTAGTATGCCAGCTGATTTAACACAATTACTATTCTTTAACTTAAACAAAGCAAGCATACATTAAATTACTCAAGTGTTGTTAAAACTGAAGGCCTTGTACAAAGATAGTTTTAAAACCTGTTTTAGTTATCGAATGTTTTGCCTTCGTCGCTCAAATTGAATTCAAACATACATATGTACATACATAAACTCACGCCTTTATCCCAGAAGGGGTAGGCAGAGGCGCCACCAGGACGCCCACATTTCGCCTTGTATGTTCCGTCCCACAATGTGATAGGAGGCGAGGCTATCGCCATATCGGGCACAAATTCCTGACTCCGGGCTGATAATGAACAGAAAAATCCAATACCACTTTGCCCGACCCGGGATTCGAACCCGAGACCTCAGCTTTGTAACCGTACCGTATTACAACTACGCCACCGAGGCAGTGAATTCAAAAGTTGTTCGAAAGAGACAAAACATTCGATAACTAAAATGGGTTTAAAAATTGTCTTATATGGGTAATGAATAAGGCTGTGTGTGTATGGCAACGTGGATTCCCGGCGCATTGTTTTAATGGAAATACCAGATTGATGTAAGCAATAGCTGTTATTACAATCTATTCAGTAATAGGTACATAGTGTACAACTTCATTTTTCAGATATGTTTAATGTGTCTTATTATTACCTACTGACAGTTTTGAGCTTCATAGTTCAATAAAATTATACAATAGGCACAAAAATTTAAGGATATTCATTGAAGTAAGCTTATTTAGCGCTATATAATTACCTACATGATCAATAAAGGAATTACATATTATTTCATTATATTACGCTGTTTGCAAACGCAACACTTATGTTGTGTAGCGCCTGATATATTTTTAACGCAATTACTACATTGAAACATTTACAAATTGAGTTGAGATTTTCTACAGGCGTGTTTCTATTACAGATTTCTAATTAAGAAGGGGTGGAGCCACGCTGTTGTCAGTCATGACTCAGCAGGGCTAGTCCGGGGCGGTATCACTGTCTCGCAGGAAATCGACGTGAAACGACAATCCTTCGGTGACTGGGGTCGCCGGATGCCCAATATATCTTTCCTCTTCCCATCCTTTTTCTTTCCTGCTCTCATCCCAATTTGATGGGCCGGCATCACATCCATGATCCAGCGTTATAGATGATCAAGGGCGGCAGTGATCACTTAAAATCAGGTGACCTTTTTGCTGAACCTAAGCAATAAAAAAGACAGTATGTTAAAAGTTGATTAGAAATACTTGGCTTTTAGTAGATAATTAACCCTTATTTCGAATTTGTTCGGTGGGAAGGACAAGTACTTTAAAGAAATGTGTAGTGATTAACATTTGTATTTTTAATAAATTATTTTATCCAAATGGTAGGAAATGTAATAAATATATAGCAAAAAAATAATAATGTGGTCTGAAACACCGCATCAGTCACTTGTTGAGCAAAATAGCGCCCACGCGGAGCTCTTCAATTTTACTCAAGGTATTTGTATGAATTATTAATATAATTCCTTTTCTTGAGCTTGATTTTTTGTGTGATACTTATTGTCATATATATGATGGATGATTATACTAACAAAATAGTAACCATTTTCAACTTTATTTAGTATAAAATAGCCTAACAAATAGTTGTCCGCCACGGCGGACAGCGCCGAAACTTCAGTAATTCACACGATATTTTACTTGTCCGTGGTGGCGGACTTTGCCAATAAAAGCACTAAATATTTATTTAACGTAATCAATAGAAGTTTACAGTTTATTTTTGATAGTAACAAAACTTTTTACATGACATATCATAAAATAGTATGTTTATTAACATATGCATTTCATTTTCGCGGATTGTTTGCTTTTTGTGGTGGAGGTCTGCTTAATTTATTTTTTCTTTCGCTCCTTGACAGTGTCACCTGCATGAACGGACCAAAAAGATTTTTGCTCTCATACCTAAACAGCGTGCACCATCAGAATCAAGCGACAAATCAGATTCTGAGAATGAGCTTGAAGAGTTGCATGAATCTAACTGCTCTTCGCCTGCACCTTCGCTTGCTTCCTCCTTAGAACGCATGAATCTTTTACACAGTTCCACAGAAAATCTACCTGATAATCAACATGAAATAGACGAAGACCCCGATTTATCTTCAGTTCCTCTAACTCCTATTATACGAGCAATTATACCTGATCCAACACAAGAACCAAACTTTTTAAACTTACCTTCTATATCATCTTTACCATCATTGAATACCCCATCACCAATGACTAGAAAAAGAAGGAAAACGACAACAGTTTATGCAGCTCGAAAGAGAACGAGGAAAGTCCAAAAACTATCACTCAATTTTAAATGGAAAAAAGGTATTTTTTTGCATAGGGCTCAAATAGAAGATCCGGTGACAGATGGACATGCCCCCGATATTCTTTCACCTTTACAATATTTCTTTTTATTTTTCTCCACAGGAAAAAACCCACGAAACTGTTTTTTTCAACTTTCATGTTAACAGTAATGCATAAGTTTAGATAAATACATATTTTTGTCATTTTTTCTTGTTTTATTTTAGAATATCTTAATTTGCTAATGTCCACTAGAGCGGACAAGTCGCTTCGTTTATAAATCTCACTGTCTACGGCGGAGTCCGCTGTGGCGGACAACCTTTTTCTCAAAAATGGTAAGTGCTATATTTTTTTAATTATTTTTTCGTGGGTCTATTATCCCTTTCAGACCTGAAGCTGAACGGCAATGAGTTTCAAAATTCAAGTTATTGTTTCTTGCTAATTTGGGGTCGCTGAAGAAGAATATGCCACTAGAAAAAATGTAGGAAATCTGAAAATCGGTTTTTCAGGATGCTCACGATTGTGAGGGATCGGTCCCAGTCTTAGTACCCGCACTATTGTGAGGGTTGATAATTAAAATCATTTAATTTAAGTAATTAAACTTTAATAATAAAAAAAAACAGAGACAATTGTTACAAAATGGAACAGTAATATTAATTAAACATTTATAGAATTTTTTCCATAGACATAATCAAAAAAACTAATTGTTTTAACTACTTAAAAGGATCATTTTTTCAGTCTTGATTATAATTAACTCTTGGGACGTAACATAAATCCCATTTTATTATTAATGTAAAACCACTTCTTATTTTTCATTATGAAAAACATAAAAGCAGTGGTTATCTTTGGTATTGCAAAGATAAACGTCACACTTTGTGCATCTTACTTTTGACCTACTGCTGCAGCTCTTCAGTCTGCAACATCGTGGCGCTTTAATTGTGTCACATATTGGCCAATGATTATATCCATCGAGTCTATTATCCATTGTTGGGATCGTAGCTGGTTTATAATGAGATGTTTCAGGTATTTTGGTAAATCGTCTGTGGGATCACGTTGCCTCTTTCTGATTGTTCCACTTCAACAGTTGAAATAACTGAAGGCATAGGTTTCCCACGAAAAATGCGTCGGGTCCAGGTATTTCTAGCAGCTGATGCTGCCACAACAGGAATGCTACAATCTTCCTCCTGGTCTTCATCAGAGGCTGCCGAACTCTTCCTGTGGGGTATCCAATTTTCGTCTTCATCGGAGTCGTCACTGAAGTCCGAGTCATTTATTGCGTCGAAAATAGCATCATCGTCAAGCACTACATTTATTCTGCTCATATTGCTTGTTTCACATCAAAACAATACCTAAAACAAAGCCAATAACAGTTTTTTATTTGTATAGAAATGCTTACAAATTTTAGAGTACAGACCGAGCCCTCACATTTGTGAGGTATATTTTTGCGGCGTCAGAATCCATTGAATCTAGTTAGTAATTCATTATATTTAATTATAATAGCTATTTTCCACTCATTCTTAATACAATAAAACAAAAACAATCAATTTTATTGCTTACCAGAACGAAAAATGTGATCACCGCGATGACAGGTCACGACACGTTCACCTCGCGCGGCCTCGGTCGCTCACTGACTCATAGAGGTGCCATCTATTGCCGTGAAAAAAATACGTAGGCCTAAAGGACTACCCTCACTATCTTGCGAGCTCGGCCCCGTTCGCTTACCGTATCGAAGTAAATTCAAATAAAATCCTAAAGTTACACTCACAAAAGTGAGTACAGGGTCCGAAAGGGTTATGATACAAAAACACGGATTTTCAAATGATTTTATAAAATTATAAGATTGAGAACCCCGTCGAAATAAGGGTTAAGAGGCTATGTAAGAAATAAAATGGTATTTTGAAAGATATTGCGGATTATCTACGCCGCGCCGTTTAATTAGAGCTCTGCGCTGTTACAAAATGAAGTCAAGTTGTTTTTGTTTTAATAACATAGATTGTAATACATCATTATTCATTGATTGGTTGAAGTACACTTTCTAAGTATATGTGTCATAATAGAAACACCTAGATAGTTAGTTAGCAGTTATTTCAGTTGGTAAGTCCATACAACAAAAACAATTTGCAACTAGCAATATCCTGTATTAGTTTATTTAATCCTTCGTCTATCTCGTTTCTTAATTGTAATAAACAATAATGGTTTCTTAGATTTACGCGAATGTTACACATTGAAAATAAAACCCGTGACCACGAAAGCTGAAAAGCAATCGAAACGTCGGGAAGTTAAAAAGTGTAAAAATTAAACCAAATCGCGATAAAATCCGTAAAAATAGTTTTATTACAATGTGTAACAAACAAGTTTTCGTAAAATAAATTGTAGGTACACTGGAGCCCGCAGTTGAAACGCCACGCCGCCATCACTTGACCAGTATCCCTCAGTGGCAAAGTAATCTGTATCAGCCGATATACGCTCCACTGAAGGGCACGGGCCTCCTCCACAATCGAGAGTACGATTGAAAGGGGTTAGGCCATATAGTCCACGCTGGGCTAGTGCGGGTTGGCGGATTTTTTAAATACTTATGATAGAAATTCTACCAAATCGCTATAGTATGCAGATTCCCTCACGATGTTTTCCTTCACCGTTATAGTGTGATTGTCTATCAATAAACACATAACGTCGAAAAATCAGAGGTGTGCCCTGGGATTTGAACCCGCAACCAACATGAGACAGCCGCGTCTGGTCCGTTACCAACATAATGTTTAACAACGGCAATAATTAGTGTAATAATAATAGTGCGTGGTGGCCTGTTGGTAACGGACCAGACGCGGCTGCCTACATGATCACGGTGGTCGCGGGTTCAAATCCCAGGGCACACCTCTGACTTTTCGGAGTTATGTGTGTATTGATAGTCAATCACCACGCACTTTAACGGTGAAGGAAAACATCGTGAGGAAACCTGCATACCGTAGCGATTTTAAAGAATTTCTACGGTATGTAAGTCCGCCAACCCGCACTAGGCCAGCGTGGTGGACTATATGGCCTTACCACTCTCAATCGATTCTCTCGATTGTAGAGTAGGCCCGTGCCCTGCAGTGGGACGTATATGGGCTGATATAGATAGATAGATAGTGTAATAATTAACAATAATTGCATAAGCATTATAAAATGTGATTTCAATTACATAATTACCGTGCATATTAAATAAACCAATTAGTAATGTAATAAAAATTAATTAAACTGTTCATTTTACTATCAATTATAAATTATTTATATTAGTTTGAATATCATTGCATGCGATACCTATTCTTTTTTAAGTAGTAGATCAGTTTCGATTTAGGCCAACTAGATTACGTCAGGGATGCCCAAACTTTATGTCGGGTCCTCAGCCGCTGTGTACTACTGTAACAGCCCATAATCACTCGGTTCAGGGCATGGGATTCTTCCATAATCGACAGTTCGATTGAGAAGGCTTAGGCCAAGGTCGACTACGCTGGTCTAGTGCAAGTTAGCGTACTTCACATACTACAGAAATTCTTGTTAGGATCGCTGGTATGGAAGTTGCCTAACGATGTTTTCCTTCATTGTCAGTGTGTGTTAATTGACTATCAGTATAGGGCACACACGATTTTAAAAATTCACAGGTGTGCCTTGGGATTTGAATGACCACTGTATTAGTAGCCGTGCACGTTCTGTTGCCAACGGGCCGCCAGGCACAAAAATTGCTGATTGAAAAAAAAATGTATATTATGTATCCGACAACCTCGGAGGCGCAGGTGGTTAGATGCCTGCTGTGAAACGAGAGGCGACGGATTCGAACCCCGTTCCGAGACAAGTTTTTGTGACATAGAAAAGTCTCTGGTAGTTTCTGATACCCACGACACAATCCTCCATCTTAGTGTGGAGTCACTATAGTCGTGACTGTTGGGTGTATTTATTTATTTTATTGCAGTAAATGGCGGGACGAGCATGCCATTCATCTGATGGCAAGCGATACGACCGCTCATGGACAGTAGATTAACCGAACAACACCATTAATAATTGTGAACCGTGCTCGCCATCCTGAGACATAAGATGTTAAGTCGCATAATGTCCAGTAGTTACTCTGGCCACTATATTTATTTTGTGATGATCATGGGTAAAACAACGAGTTCTGGTGAATATGTTCACGCAAAGGTTTGGATTCTCCTGAGCGTTATATCCAGGACTTAAACCTCAAAAATGTAATCGGTATTAGCCATCTAGTTGCTTGGTATTAGATAACCTTCATACGTTACAATACCAGTCAAAATAATTTATTTAAAAATAATGTAGGTATGTTAAAGTTTTACTCGTTGATTTCAATTATTTTTTTTATAATAGTGAAAGTTTAATTAGCATAAATATTACCAAAAGCTTATCAATTTATTTTTCCTTAAATAACTGGCAATACCCGTTGTTATCCTATTTCTATATTGTAGTATAGTAGTAAACCCGATTGGAATTTCCGTGCCATTAAAAAGCGGAAAGCTGCACATTTTTTATCTAATATTCGTTAAGATATTATGGTAATATTGGCTTATTAATAATAAAAAATAATTGGTGCACGCGATTACGTGCTTGGATAATTAAATTTAATAATAACACTAACGGCCTTATTTAAAGACAGTTTAAAACCCATTCTAGTTATCGAATATTTGTCTTCTTCACTAAAACTGAATTCAACAGACGTAAAAGGGATAAAACTCTCGATAATAACTGATCTCGATAATAATGAACTGAAATAACTGACGCCTTATTTGTGCCCAAATAACTGGCGGTAGGCTCGTCCCCTACCGCATCGTGGGACGGAACATACAAGGTGTAATGTAGGTGTGCTAGTAGCACCTCTGCCTACCCCTTCTGGGAAAAAGGCGTGAGTTTATATATGTATGTATGTATGATTTATCAGGACGAAACTATTTGTCAAGTCCGAGAAGAAAACCGTGATATAGCAATAGCCCTAAACACTACTAAATCTAAGAGTAAGTCCCAACTTGCGTCTGTAAAAACCATTTTATTTGCAAAAGGGCTTAAATCGCTCACGTTTTCGTTCACATACGCCCTTCTACCGGCGTAAATATAGATAAAGCGTAGTAAAGAAAACACGTGTATGTATACAATACTACGTACGGTGCTATGAAATCGCGAAATAATAACGGGAAATATAAAAGGTTGAGAACAAGTGAAGGGAATAGCTCATTCGGAGATCGAAGCGCGCGCGGAACGCACTGGCCGTTGTTATTATTTTTTTCAAACATGTCTCGCGCTCTTGTCATTATGGCAAACAACTTTGACATATTGTCTGCTGATAAAAAATCTGGGAGGGATGTGAACGGTGTTTCAAGCGTAGTTTCAAGTGATTATAATGTGACCCCATCGGTTCCGGTGCAGACGAAGGTCATAGGTCGGAATGACCGGAGAATTTTAGTCATTTACACCGGCGGGACTATTGGTATGGTCTGCAACGATCAGGGATGTAAGTGTTTTGTGTTTTTTTTATCCTTTTAGTTTTGTTTATTGGGTCGTCAAGCGAACCCTCGCTAGTGTTAATAGATATTGTAGGAAAAGTAAGATATTGAAACCTTGTGAGAAAAATCTGGACGCAATAAAAAGCTAAATAAAAAGTAGATTAAATTAAGTTTAATTATAACCATTTAATATCTAATAATGCCAATACATTACTATATCAGTGACAATAAATGCAAATGATTAATTGATAAGAATATAAGGAGCGATGCATTTATTACCTACTTCTGTTTCATATTTTTTGATAATCAATATGCTGAAATAATCACCTAGCATCGATGAGCTATGTGTAATTTGGTAATGTTTTTTTTATTCACCAAATTATAAATAGCCTTAATATCAAATATTTATGTTTGAACTTTAGCATTATGCTTTATATCGTTGAAAAGACATTATTTCTATCTCGGAATCTGTCCCGAAAGGACCAATAGAGTCAAAGATGTAGCGACACGCCCTCATTTAGATTGTCTTCATTGATATCTTTTTATGATCTATCGTTCATGGTTGTTTAATAATTTCGGCCAAATGTAGAGTTTAATGAACAACTTTGAGTATTCTTTGTGGGTGCAGGTGTGTTTTATACATATGAATAGCTAAATGAGGTGACAAATGTCTATTTTAAAATACAACGTGTATTTTAAATGTATTAAAATGTCATGTCTCATTTATTAAATATTGATTATCATATTCCGTTTTACACGTTACCTATGTTGAGTATAATAGATTTGCAGTATATTTTTTTATTTATTATCGAAAAATATCTTCCTGCAGCCTGCAGGACAGCTTTTAAAATCTGCCAATCGGAACTCCTATTTGTCTAATTCTCAAACTCCAGAATTGTTTACATCACCTGGGAATCGAGCGCCACAGCTCTCATATAACATCCTCTCACTAGACGACCAATACTATTGTGAAATGGCACATGGTATCTAAATGTATTACGGGAACAGATATTTTTAACACAACACGTGGTGTTTTCAAACAAATGTTATCGAATGTTTAATATCTTAAATAAACTAAACGTAGCGAATGATGCAATTATCTCATTCACGATAGTAATACATAGTGCTGCAGTAAAAGTGGTCGCAAGGATTTTAAAAATTGTATTTTTTATATTGTATTAGTTTCGAAGCGAAAGTGTTTTTTTAGAATTGAGCAATGTGGAGAATCATAGTCTCTACCTATCCTTATGGGTTGCAAGCGTAATGTATTTTCTAACGATATTGTGTAACAGTAGACAAGTGTTTATAAAAGACGATTTGCACCGGCTTCCGTTCTACCAGACGCTTAAAAATAAATAAGTACTTAATTTAATAAACCATAATTAGGTCATGAACTCCGGTTTCCCTGTTAAAAAAAAATACTATTTGACACTATTGTGTAATGTCTGCCCAATTGTACACACCTATCTTTGATGTGACTTATGTGTGAGTTTGGTTCCAAGGTCGGGCAATGATTTGTGCAAGATTTTGATAACAATCTCATGTTCATACTTTGGAATTGATAGTCAAAAGAAGTTTTAATCATGAAATTCAAATTGCAATGATTCCGGTAAATGTTGGAAAATTCAGTCGACAAAAAGGCCACTGGTAAATATATTAGGCGAATTTGTATGTAAATAATGAAAAGTTTTAATTATGTTGGCCTCTTTTCCTGAGTTAAATGATAAGACTGGGCACACCTCTGACTTCTCGGAGTTATGTATGTATTGATAGTCGATCACCACGCAATTTAACGGTGCAGGAAAACATCTTGAGGAAATCTGTATACCGTAGCGATTTGGAAGAATTTCTACGGTATGTAGAGTCCGCCAATCCGCACTAGGCCAGCGTGGCGGACTATATGGCCTAACCCTTCTCAATCGTACTTTTGATTGTAGAGAAAGCCCGTACCCTGCAGTGGGACGTATTTGGGCTGATATAGATACAGATACCGAATGATACTAGTTAGGTAGATAGGCATGAAAATTATAACAGAGGGAGAAATAATTGCTTCAATTGCCCTTCTTCAATTTTTATGGCACACCAGGGCCCCGGGGCGCAGACTTTGTGCACCCTTGCACGAATCAGCAGCTGTACTCCTGACATATTTTAGATTCCATACAACATGTAACATGTTTAATATATACTAAGGTAGTAGTATGTTTTGAATAAGCTATTGAATCAAACTTACCAGTCTTTCGATGCAAGGTTACTTTAATAATATTTAGTATTCTGTGATAATATGTTCGGAATAAACATCTTATTCGAACTAAACACGTTTTTTTTTTCTATGGGATGTTGTTTAGGTATTGGAAAAATCTCTATGATTCTAATAAAATGTTCAGAAATGTTATTTGCTAAAGAATTTATTTATTTATTTAAATCTTTATTGTACACAGTAAAATAACATACAGAAACAGAAAAAACAGTACAAATGGCGGTCTTATCGCATAAAGCAATGTCTTACAGACAACCATGGGATGGTTTTAAAAGACGGAGAAAGAGAGGGCAGTGTATTTGTTTATTTTTATTTTGATTTAAAGGCCTTATCGCCTTGACGTTTGTTTTAATTTCCTTCTATGTCAATTTTTAACGGTGACTAATAATTTGTTGGTCCATTTTTTGCAAATCAGCACCTATAAAAAATGTGTTGAAATCGATCCAGTAGTATTCTAAACATCATATAAAATATAAATGATAGCCGTATTAATGTTAAATGTTGTATTGATCATCAATAAATAGCATGAACAAGCTATGTAATAAATTATTATGCTAAAAATAAAAAAAAAATTTAGATGCGTGTTGATATCAGTTGAGGTCATTGGATCGTGACTTACACGGGGTGCCACTAATTACTGGAACGAACCGCTAATAACCAACTCTCACGAATTATACCGAAAAATGTCGTTTTTAATTATCTTACAGGCGAGGCGAAACAATTATACCGGGTTATGATAAGCTCAAGGCTGTATTGATAGTGACTTGACACAATTATGCTGGCCTGCTGGAAATCAAATGCATGCTGTACTGTACTTTACATACCACAGGTATTCTTACAAATCGCTGTGGTATACAGGTTTCTTCACAATGTTTTCTTCCACCGTTATAATTGGATTGAAATACGCATATGTCTCCGAAAAGTCAGAGGTGTGCACTGGGATTTGAACCCGCGACCACTGAACATGTTGGCAGCCGAGTCTGGTCCATTTAGAAACATGCACTTACGCAGTTGCATACATCAGATTTGATATCATCTTCTGTCGGTTGATATGCGCATTACGAATAGCTGATATTCGTGTAGTGTCGAGGGATGAAAATTGAGGTTAATTCTGAAATTATTGTAGTTTCAAAGGAGCTTAATTTGATAGAGAGTCTTACTGTACCGCGTCCAAGTTGTAGACAACAACACAATCACATAAATAAGTGAAGTAGAAATTTTGCTGTTGCCCTCATTTTAGCGTGTGTGGCAATCTCAGCAGGTAGTAGCATATTCTTATTGACCTCAACAATGACTACCGTAGACAACACACGATGCTGTAAGACTCCTCGTAGTGACCCATGTAAGTCGCAACTGGTTCGGTTTATATGTATATAACGGGTGATATTAACATACTAGTAAGGCTCAGGTAAGTTCCAGAACCGAACCGAAGGTCAGCTAAGCGGTAAAAATACTCGTTAATATCCTGATCTTTGACAAAAATCGAGTCGGAATTGATAAGAAACATGTGGGTCAAATTAATACTAATATGTCTACATCACCCAGTTGTAAGGTTTCGGGTGTGTTAATGTCTACCAGCTAAAGATTACAATCCCTGACCATTGGATACTCAATTGGAATTGCATTATTTTTAAGTTTTGCAACGCGTTCATTTGTACTATATCACGTTTATAAACTTTTGATTAAAAACTGATTACAGTGGTTTGTATACAAATTACTCTTTTTATGGCCGCGATTGTAATGGTATTGAACTTGATGGCTCTTCGATAAAGGTCAACGTATGACACAACTGGGAAACACTATTGTGTATGATAATGTTAAACATATAATATGACAAACTAGGGTTTTAAATAGGGATACCTATATGAATAAATAAATACACCCAAGAGTCACATACATAGTCCTGACCCCACATTGAGATCAATAATTAAGTTTTGTGTCGTGGGGATCAGAAGCTACGAGAGACTTTTCGGTCTCGCAAACACCCAGACCTGAGACAAATACTTGTGGGCCTCGTAAACATTCGTCTTGGTGCGGGGATCGAACCCGCGTTTCACACTCGTTTCACAGCCGGCGTGTATCCAACGGAGGCTGTCATGTATGAATCAGATGATGTTGTTAATCTGTTAATTACCTAAACAAATGACTCATATGAGAGGAAGAAAAATTAAAAGTTTTTTTTGTAACCTATTTTGTTATCTGTGCCACTTTGTTTTGAACATGCGCCTTGCGCATCTAACGGTCACGCACATTAAAATAAAAGTGGCGATTCATGGGTGTGGGTAACCATTTTGGTTCGGATCTAAACTAGCTATGACCAAATCCAACTTCATACGGGATTGTGGATATAGACCTCCATGACATAGTGGAGTTAGGCCATTAACAACCCCGCTGGCCTAACACGGGTTGGCGAACTTTACATACCATATAAATTTATACCTATAAATCTTTATTAACAGGCTATTATCGAAAGTTATTTGAATTAATGTGGTTCTTTATAAGTGCAGAGTTTTTCCTTGTTTATTCGGGCACAAATTCCAGTCCCAGACAATACATGGTACCTATTCGTTAACGGAAACTTAGACAATGGGGTTTTGCCCCACCTGAGAATTCAATTCTCATTGTTTATAATAATCCAGCCTACTGCTGGGCATGAGCCTTCCCTAACATTGAGATGGGATAGGCCATTGTCCACCACGCTGGCTTATTACGAGTCTAAGGATTTCACATACCGCACTTTACGTTAAGACTTCTATAATATCATATCTATAATCTGTAGTGTCTACAAACACACACTTAAGGTCTACGCACACCGGGACAGAATCGCAAGGGATTCCGCCACCGGCCAGCCGCTTTCATACTGTAGCATTCCGGTGGCCTACCAAGGCATCCTGCGATCGACGTGCCATGGATGCTGTCAAACCATCAATTTAAAACATTAGAATTTATGTCGTATTCCTACCAGATAAGTTTGAATATTCTTTGGTAAAAAAACATATCCTCTGCTATACCGTCTGGTCTGCGTATGCCTTTTGTCTTAACTCTGCATTTTCCAAAGTTTGAATGGTAGAGAATGCCTTTGGCATTAAATCCACGTGTATACATAGCCATAGAAAAGCATATAGCATATTAATTGCAAGTTTACTTCGTATTTTTTATATTAATCTCAACTGCATACCTCCCGCGTTCAATTTTTACGGACAAATAATAATCCTTTTTAACTAATAAAAAAATAAATATATGAAGATATTAGGTACCTATGTATTTATGTTTATTCGCATATGTAGTATACGAAGTTTAAATAAATAAACATGCTCGCATAAGTGGAAAGTTACTAGGTTTGATACAATAATATTTGCCTTAAATTCATGTAATCCTTTTGATTTCAGTGCTGGCGCCGAAGAAGAACATGTTTGAGCACCTCATCAGAAAGTTCCCGCAACTGCATGACCGGTCGCTTTGGGATCAGAGATGTTGTGAGCCTGACTTCGATGATTCCCTTTTAATTTTACCTAGTAAGTATTAATTTGTATCATCATCATCACCAGCCCCTTGCAGTTCACTGCTGGACATAGACCTCTCCCAAGGTACGCCTCAGAGCCCGGTCTGGTCCTTAATGCATTCAGTCGCTGCCGGCCCATTATTAGTATAATATGGGCATATTTAAATAACAGCTTTCGCGATGTAGTCTGTTGAAAGTCTATGAAAAGAGAGGTCGGGGGTCCGATAGAGGCAAATAGTTGAGCGACCCACAATTATTTGTTTCTGGTCTGGGTGTTGTAATACTGTAGTCTCTAGTATTTTCATTGCTAGTTCGTATTCTTTAAGATAATATACAATTTACTTAATGGTCACCATGTCTTTTGTTGGTCATCGTGCCAACCCGCATTAGGCCAGTGTGGTTGACCATATCGCCTAACTCCTCTCAATCGTACTCTCGATTGTGACAATCGATTATTTATTTGAATCGATTTTTTTATCGATTAGAAATTATTTATTGAAGTTGTTTTTTTATTAGAAGTTAGTAAGTAGGTACTAGCTTTTCCCGCGACTTAGTACGCGTGAAGTTACGAAGTGGTATTTTTTCTTTTTAGAATTACATACATACATACGTAAACTCACGCCTTTATCCCAGAAGGGGTAGGCAGAGGCGCCACCAGGACACCCACATTTCGCCTTGCATGTTCCGTCCCATTATGTGATAGGGGGCGAGCCTATCGCCATATCGGGTACAAATTCCTGACTCCGGGCTGATAATGAATAGAAAAACCTAATATAATTTTGCCTGACCCGGGATAGAATCAACAAATTTATCTACATAAAATATACAGGCTGAGACAAGAAAGCGACATGATTGCGAGTATCACTATGGGGTCTGATAATATTGTTTGTTTATTAATTTACTAGCACGATTTATCAAAAACTGTTACCTAATTAACTATTAATTATAAATTAATTATACTTCTGGGAAAATGGTGTGAGTTTATGTTTGTATGTGACCAACATACGGACTGATAAAAATTCTAAAAAAGTTTCTATTGTTGTAAAGAGTTACAATTTCGTTCTATGTTTAGATTCCCAAAAGAAACGGCAAGTAAACGTGCATAGTAATCACAATTATGGAATAACAGGGTTTCAACACACACTCAACGAAGTCCATTCAATATTAGAAGATGAACACTGGTGATTGATGAGATCATTATCGGACTCCATCAATGGAGCCAATCATTCTAAATACACATTACAAGACTCGATCGTAGCGTGAGGTCAGGACGATATATGTGACTGTTTGGTGTATTTATTTATTTTATTTATTTATATCTCGGTCGCAGATATTAACCATCGAACGTCCTATACTCTAATTTAGTTCAAGTAATAAAAATGATGCATTAAATAGACAAATGTCTTAATAAAAAAATACAACCAACGGTTACATTCTTAGTCCTGACCCCACACTAAAATCGAGTCTTGTGCCCTAAGTATCAGAAACTAAGAGAGACTTTTCGGCCTCACAAACACCCAGACCCGAAACAAATACCTGTGGTTCACACAAATATTTGTTGCGGTGTGGGGATCGAACCAGCCGCCTCTCGTATCACAGGCGGCGCGGCGTCTAACCAACTGCGCCACTGAGACTGTTAATTGAAGAAGAAAATGGATAAACCGGTAATTGATGCGTTTATTTCAAATCAATTATTATTGTTGAAGACTGTTTATTTATTTAATTTTTTTATTTATTTAACTTCACATACAAAGATATTGTACATAGGCGGAATTAATGCCAAAGGCATTCTCTTTCAGTCTTCCTTGCGATGGTGCAGAGATGACAGAAGTAGGGGTACATAAGTGGTGTTTAGTGGCACTGTAGCTGCTAATGTATACTTTTTTAAGTAATAGGGGGGAAACAAGCATACGGTTCGCCTGATGGTAAATGATCACCGCCGCCCATCAACTGCCGTTCGGCGGGAGAAATAGACATTGCGGTATTACCTACCCAGGCGGACTCTCACATCCACCTTTTATTGTTTTTGCCCTGATGTATCTCATTTTTAAGCCAACTTAACTATTTGCTGCTTACACGCGCTGCAGAAAGCTTTTAACTGCTTTCACGCGTTGTAATGGTGGTTGTGCTATCATTCTTAGAATAGCATAATCAATACGAGTGTTCGTTGAAGAGGTTCTTTGTTGATAATCACTTGTAATAGTATTGCTGGTATTAATTTACTTAGAAGTGGATATCATTTTTCGTCTGGTCAATTGCGAGTAGGTGTTATAAGACAGGTGTTCAGTATATAAATATTGACGTAGAGAAGTTGTATAACTAAAGCTCTAAAAGTCACTGTATCAAGTACCGGTACCATCTTGATGGTTTCTGATAAATTAATATGTTTTAACGTCTGATGTTGCGTGGTGGCCTGTTGGTAACGGACCAGACGCGGATGCCTACATGTTCACGGTGGTCGCGGGTTCAAATCCCAGGGCACACCTCTGATTTTTCGGAGTTATGTGTGTATTGATAGTCAATCACCACGCACTTTAACGGAAAAGGAAAACATCGTGAGGAAACCTGCATACCGTAGCGATTTTAAAGAATTTCTACGGCATGTAAGTTCGCCAACCCGCACTAGGCCAGCGTTGTGGAGTATATTGCCTAACCACTCTCAATCGATTCTCTCGATTGTAGAGTAGGCACTTGCCCTGCAGTGGGACGTATCTGGGCTGATATAGATAGATAGATATAGATATTGAGGAAAAAATAATCATTGATAGGTTCTGATTTTCCTGATACAAGATGTATAAGATGGATTTTATTTTGTTTGGACAAGGAGTATTTGTGTGATTGCTGGGTTTCTATGTATTTATATTATTTCATAATGGGATACAATGAATACAGTACAGTCCTTACATAATATTTTTTTTTTGGGGTGAGGATCGAATACTCCTTTTGTTTCCCTACTCAGCCAGAGACTTTATCAAAAAACATATTCTATACCTATCTATATCAGCCCATATATGTCCCACTGCAGGGCACGGGCCTACTCTACAATCGAGAGAATCGATTGAGAGTGGTTAGGCCATATAGTCCACCACGCTGGCCTAGTGCGGGTTGGCGGACTTACATACCGTAGAAATTCTTTAAAATCGCTACGGTATGCAGGTTTCCTCACGATGTTTTCCTTCACCGTTAAAGTGCGTGGTGATTGACTATCAATACACACATAACTCCGAAAAGTCAGAGGTGTGCCCTGGGATTTGAACCCGCGACCACCGTGAACACGTAGGCAGCCGCGTCTGGTCCGTTACCAACAGGCCACCACGCACGATTGTATGTACAATTAATTCTATTACTCACAGCAATACAAACCAGCAATATTGTTTCTAAGTGTTTATATGGAAAATACTCAATAGTATCATGCGATTAAACCTTTTCTTTTATGAATATTATCTACGTATTGTGCTATTATCGCTCTTGAACGATATCTACGTTTGTGCCTGTTATGCAATGACTGTGTTTTGTAAACAAAGACTGAAGCCGTTTGCCTATATTCCGGGATATGGTGGGTTTTCTAACCTACTGAAATGTTTTTTGCTATCCATTTGTGCCGATTTATGTACTATCAGTGCTCTAAGCGGAATTGCTACGGCACCCAATATCTGCCATTCGAAAATTGCAAAAAAAGCAAAAAAAGTCACGCCAAAATTGTCCTTTCGCTTCAAATGCCCTTGGTGGATGTACAATCACTGCATGAAAAATATATTTACATACATACATGCATAAACTCACGCCTTTATCCCCGAAGGAGTAGGCAGGGGCGCCACCAGGACACCCACATTTCACCTTGTATGTTCCGTCCCACGATGTGATAGAAGGCGAGCCTAAAGCCATATCGGGCACAAATTCCTGACTCCGGACTGATAATGAATAGAAAAATCTAATTTCACTTTGCCCGACCCGGGACTCGAGCCCGAGACCTCAGCTTTGTAACCGTACCATAATACAACAACGCCGCCGAGGCAGTCAAAAATCTATTTTCACGAAAATAATATGTTTTGCTGCGGGAATTTCATGCTCCGATTCTTCTGATAGCCTTAGTCAAAGATCTAAAAGAACGTGTAATTAAAAAAAATTGATTAATCATTCACACAAGTCGTCAGTATTATAGAAGTGCCATAGGTTCTTAGTATAGTCCCGCTATATTTATTATTCACGATGTTTTCATTTACAGAAACCAGTGACGTGTCCATAAGGATATTATACAAGATATACGAGTACGAGACTCTTTTGGACTCATCCAACATGACTGAGGAAGAATGGATACAAATTGCACAAGACATTAAGGTAAAATGCCCTGAAAATCAAGTTTATGCCGATGATTACAATTCGAAAATTATCAAAAACCTTTTAGGCTGGAAGTCTTTATATAATAATATAGTTTACATAATTTTTTTGTTATCATACTCTTCAGCTATGGACCTTTTTCTCAGTGACATTATATTTTGATATGGTTTGCCATTGCCCCAACTAAATCTTGCTACTCATGTTTATTGACATTTAAATAATAATACTGAATAATAACAGGTCCTAAAACAATCTTATAGCACAATATAGTTATTTGATTAAATAAGTTGTCTAACATTCCTATTCAAAACATGTTTTTCTCGTTGAATTATTTACATTAAATACGTCGTTTCCTTAACTTTCATAATACATATAAATAATATTTAGTAATGTTCACAAAGGAAAGTAATTAATTACCAAATACCTACACCTAAGGTATTTCCAACGCAACAATAACAATACGACATTTTCATGGTCTCATTTCAAACCTCCCACTGTATGGTTTTGTCACATAGCATACAGCATCGCCATACTGAGACAAAAGATGTTAAGTCTTATTATGTCCAGTAGCTACTCTGGCTATAGTGTCCTACAAACCGGAACACAAAAGTGCATTTACACTGCTGTTTGGCGGGAGAAATAGACATTGCGGTGGTAACCTACCCAGGCTCTCACATATGAGAGACATATCATCAGTAAAACTTTGGTATACAGGAATTACTTTATGTCTTAATATAAATAAATAAATAAATACACCCAACAGTCACATACATAGTCCCGACCCCACATTAAGATCAATTAAGTCTTGTGTCGCAGGTATCAGAACTACGAGAGACTTTTCGGTCTCACAAACACCCAGACCCGAAATAAATATTTGTGGGCCGCACAAACATTTCTCTTTGTGCGGGGATCGAACCCGCGGCCTCCCGTTTCACAGCCGGCGTCTAACCAACTGCGCCACGGAGGCTGTCAATATTGCTTTAACAAGGCTTTTTGAGACTGTCCTGCTCTTACATCCGTAACTCCCGTAAGCTTAAGTCAACAGTGGCACGCATTTTAGTGACAACGAAATTATTCAACTTGTGAAATTTGGAGAGGGAGTTGGAAATATTTTGCACAAGGCTTAGGTAGGTAGATAGTTTAAGCTAGCAAAACATAATTAGTTCGTTGAAGTTATTACTTTCCTAGATGTAATAAGCGGCAAGTTTCCAAGCCCCGGATCCAAATCACGAGATTTCACAATTCAGGAAACTCATTAGGTAAATTGTCTGAATTGAATCTCCCTCTATTTTACCATTAAACTAATGAGGCTTTTCCAGGTATTCAAAACTGACTATTTTATATATGTCAATTCGTAGAAAAACTACGAGCAATACGACGGGTTTGTAGTCCTCCACGGAACTGACACGCTGTGCTACACCGCCTCGGCCTTGTCCTTCATGTTCGAGAACTTGGGGAAGCCTGTCATACTCACTGGCTCACAGGTAAACATGACCGTCACACCGAAGCTATCGGATATTTGATAGGATTAGAGATATTTAATGTGTCTCGAAAGTCAAGGGTTTCTATCGGTGTAAATAAATAGTATAAGATTTAATATAATCTTAGCAGAATGATTTGGGATTAATCTCATGCTATATTTGCGTTGAATTGGAGCACACCTTTTATGAGAGATGCATCATTGTCAAAAATAATATTTTACCAATCTAAACGCAGAGAATAAGTTTGAGTAATTCATTTTTTAAGATTATAATATTTCAACTCAAATTTTTGCTTATAACAATGATTTTTGCTTATAACAATGATTTGCAGATCCCAATCTTCGATCCTCGGAGCGATGGAGTGGACAACTTCGTCTCATCTTTACTCATTGCCGGTGCACTGAACGTCCCCGAAGTTACCATTTTCTTTGACAACAAATTGTATAGAGGCAACAGGTATGCGAATACCTACCAACTGCAAATTAACAAGGATGATGATTATTTGTTTTACAGCCTCCGTGGCGCAGTTGGCCGAGGCTGATGAAATAATATTTGTGTGATCCACACATTTGTTTCGGGTGTTTGTGAGACCGAAAAAGTCTCTCGTAGTTTCTGATACCCACAATACAAGGCTCGATCTTAGTGCGGGGTCAGGACTATGTATGTGTCTGTTGGGTCTATTTATTTATTAATTAACTAGCACGGCGGCTAGGAAGCAGCCCACTTGACAAATGGTCGGACGGCAAGAAAACGGATTCCGACAGAAGTGGGGTGCAAATTAGGAACCCTATACCAAATAGTGTTTTGAGTGGGTTGAAGTAGGTACAGATAACTATTTCTATATTGTACCTTAACTCAAGTACAGCATCCAGATATATTTTAATAAGTAACAAGTCGATATAATTGTGTTTATCGTTTAGAGATAATTGTCTCTTCTTGCTTATAATTATCATGTGTTATCAAGTTTAATGCCACTTGGTAATTTAATTGATTTATTTAACTTAAGTGCGATAGTCGATATTTTCTATAAACAATAATAATAGTCATAGCGGTCTCAGATGACCGGCTAATGATGTTTTTACCAGGAATGAGGAAGTTTAGATAAATTAATAGAATCTCCCTCAATTTACCATACCTATCCTCGGCCACAACAGATAAAGTGCTGAAATAAAGCCTACAGATATTTCTATAGCAACTTACTATTCGTGTAATCGTACGCATTCACAAATGATTGATTGATTCACCAGAACTTATGTACTGAACTCATGAACTTTTGCAATATAACTGTATCTGTTGGTAATTTGTGTTGTTATTAATGTGCAGAACTCGTAAAATCTCCGCTACGCATCTTCACGCCTTTGACTCACCCAACTGCGTTCCTATCGTCGAAGTTGGTCTCAACATGGAAGTCAACAAGTCCGCTATCTTCAAACCCAGCGCTATCGAGAGATTCAACCTTCACGCCCTTATGTCGAAGAACGTCGGACTACTCAGAATATTCCCCAGCATCAGTGCTTCTGTCATAAGGGCTTTCTGTCAACCGCCTATTGAAGGTAGGGAGGATTCAAATAATCTTTATATCGGGAAACACTTCATTCGACATACTTTATTTTTTTCTTTAAATCTTCGTAACGAATAAGCCTATGGGTCTTCGTGACGGAAGAATTTAAAATAAACTATAACCGCGGTAGAATTTGTAAGATAATTGAAATATGTGATATTCGCGTAAATATAAAAACCAATTACTGAAGATCCAACCATTTACTGATTGGTATGTGAATTTACTTTGTAGTCTACAACTGTTTGTTTTACTTAATGCGATGCTTTGTATAGGTATTTTTATGTTTTCTAAAGTTACAGTTCCGTGTTGCACTCTCTATAATTCTCTTTATCTATCTATATCAGCCCATACACGTCCCACTGCAGGGCACGGGCCTACTCTACAATCGAGAGAATCGATTGGGAGTGGTTAGGCCATATAGTCCACCACGCTGGCCTAGTGCGGGTTGGAGGACTCTCTATAATTTCTTAACTGTTTTTAATCGGAGAAAGTAAGATTGAAATTGTCTGGCGCGGCGGTACTATTACGTAGTAGGTACGTACCAATGTACTATCTACTATCTACTATCTAGTGGCAGATTTTAAAACGTTTAGTTTGTTCGTATAATAAATAAGAAATTATAAATACGAACATCATTAAACAGCTTTTATTTTAACGACCGATTCTTATTCTCGTTTTTCTTGATTGAGTTGTTGGGTTTTTTCATAATCACGCTGTGTAGTGTATACCATATTAAAATCTTCATCAGACACATTTTCTTCAGATACAAGCTAGTGCCCCTAAGCAATTCGCCGAACTACGGAGCTCGGTGTCAAATTATTGCGTACTATTGATCCTGGCTGACAGGAGTTGCAGTGGTGTGTGTGGGGGCGGGTAATTCTCTATTTAAATCTTTATTCTTTTTTTATACGACTTAGCAATCAAACTACCACACGGACCGCCTGATGGTAAGCAGTCACCGTAGCCAATGAACTTCTGCAACACTAGAGGTCTCACTCGATCTTTGCCGAACCTACAGTTCTCCATATTTTGTTTCATGATCTCCTCAGGAGTAGTTCTGGAGTGCTACGGCGCCGGGAACATTCCGTCGAACAGGCAGGATATTTTGGACGTGATCGTCGAGGCGGTTCGTAGAGGAGTGCTCATGGTCATCATCACACAGTGCAGCACGGGGTCCGTGTCGGCGCTGTATGAAACTGGACAGGTGAGATTATAAAATCTAGCTATTTTATCAGGGATTTAGAATAAATTAATATATTATTTACTTATTTCTATTATTTTCTTTTATTCTCTTTTTTATTTTATTTTATGACAGTAACTGATTGTCACGAATAGCTAGCTATAGGTACAATGCAATCATAAGAGCGTTGTCACTAAAGTTAAGAAATAAATAGCGTGTTAATATATAAAGTGACATCTGTTTTCGATTTCATAAAAAGTCTAGGTAATATCAGTAAATGTACCTTAAATAATGTTTTTCAGTTGCTCGCGAAGTATGGTGTGGTTTCTGGCTACGACATGACACCAGAAGCGGCTTTAACCAAATTATCATACGTACTAACGAAAACAGAACTCAGTTACAAAGAGAAGACTCAGGTAAAGGATTATCACTTGCCATATACAGGGTATATCAAGACTGCGACCGAAAAGGAAGCCAGGTAGTAGTATTAAAGTGATTTCAGACACAATGCAACTAAAAATTTCGCAAAAAAATTGTCGTATTTGGGTGGTAACACATAGTTTTCCTAAAATAATAATGTACACATTTTTATTTTTAAAGATGCAATGGCACACAATGATTTAAATAACTGCTTTCGCAAAAAACTATTTAAAATATTTAAAAAATTGCAAAAAACATTCTGTAGCTTTTTTTGCAATTTTTTTTGTTGCATTGTGTCTGTAATGACTAAAACTACTACCTGACTTCGTTTTCGGTCGCAGTCTTGATATACCCGGTATTCAAGACACATTTTTAATACATTAAATTAGTTACATATTTTTTGGATGTTTGAGACAGGAATAGTACCAGAGATAAAATTGAATGTTAAATCTTTTAACACTGATTTCTGTAATAGGTTTCGCAGAAATATTGCAATGCTATAAAGAGTTATAAAATTGTGATAGTCAGATCGTTATCAACAGGTCTCAGTGTTTATTGTTTGTCAACGTATGTTTAATTGTCGACACCCAGGTTTTCATAATCTCTTCTGTAAATTGGACTAGATATTACAAAGTTTTTGTTTTAGATGATGGAGAGGAATATCCGTGGAGAGCTCACCAATATGACTTCAATGGCTTTAGAGGTAGGTCTTTATTTATTATTCGATATATATATTTTTTTTTTCTTATTGCATGTACCTAATCATTTCTGGCAAAAATATATACATTTATGACATATTTGGGAATATATTGTCGCGTTAGCTTCGGGGAGTTTATTTGTATTGTCAATACGCATATAAATTGTGCATCGACGAGTTCTGGGATTCAATTCCCATGACGTTTGAACATTCTTAAATTAGTTACCCGGGTCTGTAATTTCTGCCCGGTATGACGATAGGTTCACCTACTATTATCTTCGGGAGGTAATAAATTTGGAAAAGTTTTGGCGGTATTAGTGGCTACTATTTGACTATGCATAGTATTATTTATATGAGCTTTTTTGTCTTTATTATACACTGCCCTTTCTTTCTCCTTTTCATAAATCCATCCAATGGTTGTCTGGTAGAGATTGCCTTAGTGCGATAAGACCGCCATTTGTACTTTGTTGTTTTGTTGTCTCTATCAATTATTATATTTTGTGTATAATAAAGAATATAAATAAAAATAAAATATGCATACATTTTGATGCCTACAATTTCATATATTACAAGTCAATCATTCGTACAGGACACTAGGTATACATTAGCCTAGGGTAAAGTAATTGCCTATTGCCGTTCTGGTTTTCCCAAGATGATAAAACGTCCCTCCTCTCACAATATTGACGCTTATCGCTAGAAATAGGTAATGTGTGTACAAAACATATTACCATGTGACTGGGCGAAGTGTACATGATGTAACAATTTGTAGGTTAATATATTTAGTTAGCTAGGAAAATAGTACCACAACAAATTGTTGAATAATTTATTTACTCTATTTGGTCTAGCTTTTTGTACAATTATGTAACTGATCTCAACCAGAGAGAAACAAATATAAATGTATAAAATTCCTTATACATTTATCTACAACGATAAAACGTGGTTGATTATTGTTCACAAATTTCGATACCATTTTTATCAAAGTTAATAACTGTAGGGGACGGGCCTCGTCTACGATCGAGAATATGAAGTTCTATTGCTAATTCAAATCGAATTCTATTCTTATCTGATAGCATCATCATAATTGACATTGACAGCCTCCGTAGCGCAGTTGGTTAGACGCCGGCTGTAAAAAGAAAGGCCGCGTGTTCGATCACCGCACCGAGACAAATGTTTGTCCGAAAACACAAGTATTTTTTTCGGGTTTGGGTGTTTGTGAGACCGAAAAATCACTCGTAGTTGATGATACCAACGACACAAGACTCGAACTTAGTGTGGGGTCAGGACTATGTATGTGACTGTTCGGTGGATTTATTATTCATAGGGCGAAATATTTCAATCGCAAAATTTACCGTCCCAAATTTTACCAGGTGATTAAACCGTGACGCCGAAGTCTTCAAATACGTCATTGTCTAAAACCATATCTTACATTTTCCAGGATCAAACGCTTAAAGAAGCCCTAGCGTCCAGCCTGAACATCCAGTCTCCACAGAAACTGATGGAAGTGACTGACAAGGTGATATCCTCGCTGTTGCTGTACGGCATCCAGCACAACGACGAGACCATTGTCAAGAAGCTGCTAGGTTCGAAATCTTTTCGTTGTTCTATGAACTCTCTACTCAGCGGTAATCAGTGCAGATATTGTGGTGCTGTGAATTTTAATAATTGAAATGTGGTGTGCAGAAATATTTGTTTATTAGGTGCAAGGAATTAAGAAGTTATTAAGTAGTATTATACGGCTGTGATTCTAAATTATGCTTTAAAAAGGTGGTTATAATTATAAGACTTGTAACGACAAAATAATTAGTACTCTTTTGTTTAAGGTATGTCGCCATTATTGTCAGTTGGTTAAACTTCATGTGATTCCATTAAACTTTGAGTTTAGAGAGTATGAGGTTCATTTCAAACAATACAGGGTATATCAAGACCGCGACCGAAAACGAAGACAGGTGGTAGTATTAATGACTTCAGACACAATGCAAGTAAAAAATTTGCAAATAATATTCGCAATTTCGCAAATATTTTTTTTGTAATTTTTTACTTATCGTCGTATTTGGGTAATGAATACATAGTTTTCCTAAAATAATGATGTAGACCTCTTTATTTTTAAACACGATATGGTACGTAAGGGTTTAAATTATTATTTTCGCAAAAACTAGGTATTTACCACCCAAACAAATTGATTATTAAAAAGTTCTAAAAAAATATCTGTCGCTGTGAAATTTTTATTTGCATCGTGTAATTAACCACTAAAACTACCACCTGGCTTCGTTTTCGGTCGCAGTCTTGATATACCCGGTATATAAGGTTAAGTCTAACGTTTACGAAATTTTTAGTTGCATTGTGTCTGAAGTCACTAGTACTACCACCTGGCTTCGTTTTCGGTCGCAGTCTAGATATACCCTGTATTGCATTTGTTCTTTATGGTGAGCTCACCAGATACTATATGTAATTTCAATAACACGTTTTCTGTTATATGGCCAGCTTACGTGTCAACAAAGTATCAAAATTCTGTGATGATTATTAAGTCTTAAATAATATAAATAAACATGTAAGTAAAAAGTCCAGTGTTCTAGTTTTCTATAATGAGTAACAAAACATAAATTTTATTGCTTACGTAATGCGCCCACGTTTTCCACGTGTGTAAATACTATTTACTATTATTAAAGTTAATAATGTATGAAAGAATGCAAAATATAGTATTTATTTTGTGTGTGTCTAATCCTATACATGTTTGGGTAAAAAATAACTAATATAAAGATGAGGGAGTGAATATTCTCGGGCGATATAGATATTTAACTTTATGGAGCATCGATTTAAACGGACGGGACGTCCTCTGGCCAGATGGCGGGACGACTTGCACAAGAGGGCCGGCAGCGACTGGATGCGTAAAGCAGCAAACCGGGCTCTGTGGCGTACCTTGGGAGAGGCCTATGTCCAGCAGTGGACTGCAACGGGCTGATGATGATGATGATGATCGAAAACTCATTAGCTCAAGCTTACTATTGATTTATCACAAATCACTATTACAGCTACGTGTAATGCACACTTAGATTTATTAAAATAAGTGTTCCATATTAATATTATGTAGGTAATACTTAGAATATAGGTAATATAGATAGTAGAGGGTTTTTGTCATATTAGAGGTTATTGGTCGACGGCCTCGTGGCCCACTTGATTAGACGCCGGCTGTGAAACGAGAGGCCGCGGGTTCGATCCCCGCACCGAGACTAATATTTGTGTGAACCACAAATATTTGTTTCGGGTCTGGGTGTTTGTGAGACCGAAAAGTTTCTCGTAGTTCTTGATAACCACGACACAAGACTCAATCTTAGTGTGGGGTCAGGACTATGTATGTGACAGTTGGGTGTATTTATTTATTGTGTTTATTTATATATGTGTATTTAAAGAAGAATAGTTTGGGCTACTATATCAGCCCATATACGTCCCACTGCAGGGCACGGGCCTACTCTACAATCGAGAGAATCGATTGAGAGTGGTTAGGCCATATAGTCCACCACGCTGGCCTAGTGCGGGTTGGCTATAGTTTGGGCTGTATAGCATAAAATTACAAACGATTGATTTAGAATACGTAATGTTATCAGAAATGGGAGCAGACGTGAACGCTCAAGATTCTGAAGGAAGAACACCGCTGCACGAGGCAATATTGCGAGGGTATGAACCCATCGTCGAACTGCTTTTGAAGAATGGAGCTAACGTGCATTTCAAAACAAGGTATGATGCGTTTATCATAAGGATTTATTTATTTCACTGGTGGTAGGTCTCTCATATGTCAGAGGCCGCTGGGAAGGTCCCACTGCGATGTATATTTCTTCCGCCAACAGCAGTGTAAATGCACTGTTGTGTTCCGGTTTGAAGGGCATTGTAGCCAGAGTAACTACTGGACATAATGAGACTTAACATCTTATGTCTCAGGATGGCGAGCGCAGTGGAATACCAAGCATTGCTTTGTAATTCATGGTGTTGTTTGGTTTTGCTACAGTCCATGAGCGGTCGTATCGCTTACCATCAGGCGAATGGTATGCTCGGCTCGCTATTCACTGTAATAAAAAATGCATAAGGCATTTGTATATTATGTGTCTCTTTTAGACCTCTCAACCAAATTATCGGTTGTACAGAAGTCTTGTCCATTTTGTTATATATGTAGTTCGAACAAACCACCAAACGGCTCTACTGAATGTAAGCGATTACAGCTGCTAATGATTGTGATCGGCTTTTCAAAATGGAAGTAAAAAATAATAATTAATGAGCGGAAACAGAATAAGTTCCTCGAAAGATACGCAACCGCAGAGTTGTAGATTAAAGTAGCTTTGTGGTCCTGTATGAAAAATAGAACATTTAAAAATGTTCATCTATTGAAAAGCTGAGCTGGATTTCATTCCGACGACTACTACAGAATTATTTACGACGAAGAACCGAGAGGTGACAAATAGCATATTCAAAAATAATTATTTCCTTCCAGGAGCGGTGAATGTCCCCTAATGACAGCAGTACACTGCGATGATGCGGATATCATAGAGCTGCTAATGAAGTGTGGGGCTCACTTCGCCTGCTCCGACCGCAAGCAGATCTGCGAGATGGTCTCATTCGCCACCAGGAACGGTGCCACCAAGAGACTAGAGTCCCTCAAACTGGCTGGAGCTGATCTTGACATAAATGATGAGCTACAGCAGACTCCGTTGCATAAGGTTTGTATAATTACTGACAGTAGTGCAGTTAGTTCGGACGCCGGATATAAAAAGAGGAATGATCTCCCCACCGAGACAAATTCTTGTGACCAATATTTGTTTCGGTTTGGAGTGTTTGTTAGACAAATATGCTGAAATATTTTGTGTGTGAGTTTTGGTTTTTCCCAAGATCAATTTGATTATTGTGTAGGTATAGAATACCCTGTATACAAAACACTTATTTTCCAGTGATCGGTAGCGATCTTTTTACGATAACAACGTTTTTTTGCATGAAAACAAATAATTGTATTTTACAGACAAAAATGGTGCTTAAATGCCTTTCTTTGTACCCAGGCTGTGCTGTGCAACTGTCCCGATGTTGCCAGGTATTTAATCGAAAATGGTGTTGCCACAGACAAGAAAGATATACTGGGCTACACTCCTAAAGACTACGCGGAGAAATTAAATAGACAGAGTTTGTCTGAGATATTAAGTTTAAACGAAATCTGATCGCTTTGATTCTCATCTGTTTTTCCCACGAATCTCTTTGCCAAAGATGCCTTATTGTATTATTAATTAATAATTTATTTGTAATGTAATTAAAATTATTGTTTGGGATGTTTTTGTGTTTATTTTTATCCAGCTAAAATAGCTATACGAAACAGAGTGTTACCAATGGATATTAGTCACTTTGCGGTGACACTAAAATATTAGAATAATAAAGGACATTGACAAAAATAATTTAATAAATACAAATAAAAGTTACATTTCTAAACTTAGTTAACTATACAAAGTCCCGATAAATAGGCAGGAATCATCATCATCATCATCATCATCATCAGCCCGTTGCAGTCCACTGCTGGACATAGGCGTCTCCCAAGGTACGCCACAGAGCCCGGTCTGCTGCTTTACGCATCCAGTCGCTGCCGGCCCTTTTATGCAGGAATACAGCCAAGTTATTGAATAGCATAGCAATGTGCTGTTCACTGAGAGGACATGGTGTGTAGGAGTCGCAATCTCTACCATCTTTACCAGACAGCATGGCGTCTTCGACAGCGGTTGAATTAATCATTGTCGACAGCAATTTGTTACTGAAAAAAGTAAGATAACTTGAAAATTTATTTTACGAACTGACATGGTAAGTCAAAGAGTCTTCGTGATGCAACTGCTTAAGGGTGAGGCTGTAAAACGAGAGGCCATAAATACCTATTTGTTACTGTTTTAGCTGTTGTAAGGCCCAAAAGTCTCTCGTAGTTTATGATGCCCACGGCATGAGATATTTTACTGTGAACCCTCGTAATCCTCGACTGGACGGGCAATTAAAATAAACCAATGACGATAAACCCCTAAAAATAGTTTTATTTTAATGTCTTACCTTGTTATTCTGCTAAAAATCTTCGAAGAGTCAACGTAGTCTCTCTGCGCGGTCCAGCAGGCGACCCTCAACGTGCAACCTCGAAGTCTCCTCCTGTCTGCTAACAATTGACTGGCGAAGGATAGCACAGCGTCGGCACCGAATTCTGTTGTGTCTAGAACTAACGAAATTATTATGAAAATATTTTTTATCTAATAAATCGATGAAAATAAGACCATGTCACTTATTGGTCTTTTATCAGTGAAGTAAAGAACAGACGCAAGAGTCCGTAGACGGAGAAACAGTTATACACAGTTAATTACTTATGTATGTACATATACATATTTGCCTTGTACGTGTAGTTACATCATATTTTTCCACAATTTGTTCAAACGGCTAAACTTATGTGTCTTTACCTACTCTATAGGTACTATATCTTTATGAAACTTTACGCGTCAGTAAAGCATTAATATGATCTAATTCCGTGTATCGGGTTTAATCTCCGTATATATAATGTACTGCCTCGGTGGCGTAGTTATATTACGGTACGGTTACAAAGCTGAGGTCTCGGGTTCGAATCCCGGGTCGGGCAAAGTGATATTGGATTTTTCTATTCATTATCAGCCCGGAGTCAGGAATTTGTGCCCGATATGGCGATAGGCTCGCCCCCTATCACATCGTGCGACGGAACATGCAAGGCGAAATGTGGGTGTCCTGGTGGCGCCTCTGCCTACCTCTTCGGGGATAAAGGCGTGAGTTTATGTATGTATGTATGTATGTGCAATGTACTCTTTGAAGCCTAATATGGTCACGTTCATGGGCGGCGGTGATCACTTACCATTAGGTGAACCGTACGTTCGTTTCCCTCTATAACAAAAAATGTTGTAGAATTACCTGATAAAAAGCCATTGAAATATATTTAAAACGTTTATACATATACTTTTTATTCTTTCATCCTGGCAGTCAATACATTTAAGCGGCGACAGCTAAATTCCAAATATAAAAGTACGTCAAAAGAAAATATGTCAGTTGGATAAATGTTGGTCATGCAATAATTAGGACTTTCGGGTTACAAAATAAAATTTACAGTGTCCATAGATATGAACATCTATACTTAGGGCCGGACCGGGAATAAAAAACTGCAGTAAGTGTGTTTTTATTCCTATTTCTGTAAATATTTTTCGTGAGTATTTTATCGCGATCGGGTTGGATACTCAGTCATAACACTTTAAATGTCTATACTTTTGTTATGAGGCGTAGATTCGATGTCCATGTCCCTCTCCCCGAATTTCAAGCCCCAGGTTCGGACTCTCTAATCCAATAGACTCGCCACAGTAAGAAATACCAACATCAATTTGTCTTTTTCATTGCATACACTATGTGTTTGCCTGATGCTGTGTTTCAAGCACTCATTTTATGCGTAATAAAAAACACAAAACACTTTGTTTTATAGATACACTACGGTGAAATTTTATGTGTTGATTATCCGTGTAGAAGAACGAACTGTGCATGGTGCTAAACAGAATCCCTTGGTCTCTGCAGGTCATGGAGCAAATGTACCTGGTAGAGATATTCATAGACAAAGTGACCATATTCGCGTCAGACGAAGATGAAAAGAGTGGCGCTAACAAGAACCTGATCATTAAAATAAAGTTCGGCCCTAAGGTGCAGTTTATCATCAAGGAGGGCCAAATGGCCAAAAACGATGATAAAAAGGACGACATTATTACCTGTGATGACCAAGGCCGTAGAAAATGGACTAGAACCATCAGGGTGGGGAAATCTTATCTATTCCCGTCGTATCCTGACACAGTAATGATGATATTGAACAAGTTTCCTCTAGAGATAGAAGTCTGGAATGACGACGACACAGAAGTAGAAATATTTGTAGGAGTAGGAAGTATGATCTGGGAAACGCAGTTCTTCCATATGCTGAAGGAAACAACCGAGGCCAATAAAATTCACGAACCATTGACAATCAAGCAAATTACTAAGCTGTGCGGTGAAAACTACTGTAAGCAAGTAGGCGAAATAGCGTTCATTCTACGACTAAGCGCTTTAGGCGATAGCATTATAACAGAATTCCAGCAACTGATGAAGGATCCTGACGCGTTTGTGTTTAGGACAAACAAGGCCCCCAGCATGTTTCAGTGCAAGAGGGTAGAGGGTGACGATCCCAACTTCTGCATGGTTGGTAGTTTGTATGAGACAACAACGCTTGAAGACCCTGATTTAGGTCAAGCAGCCGGACAGAAAATTGAAGTATGTACAGAACTTCAAAGTTGTGGCGTTGGTCGCAAAGGAGGTGACACCGTCTGTGAACATGAAGGTGCCGATAATGAAAAGAAGAAGAAGAAATATCCTATAGAAAAAGTCAGAATGGGTGACATCACTGGTCCTTGTGGCAATCAGAACTGTCCTCTAGCGCACAAAGTAAGAACATATATAAGAAATTTAGAAAGTTACAAAGCAGCTGCAGGCACAGTTACGGGTACGAAAGAGGTTCCTACAAATAAGATCTGTGGAGCTTGTTCGTGTAAGGATGACCGCTGGCATAGAGAAGAATGCCCGACAAACCAAGCAAAGCCAGGTGAGGAAGGCAAAGCTGTATGTATGGGTTGCGGCGGCGTAGTACAGGCAGGGCAAGTATGTACTACTGACAAAGATCATGGAGGTGGTACTGGAACTGCTGCTCCCACTTCAGCAGGTAGCAACACACAAGTTACTTACATATTCAGTGTCACTAAAGTACCCAACTTTAAAGAATCTTTGACAAGGAGATGTCTTGTCGATGAAAACTCTCCTCTCTATGTAGGAACCTTTGGCGTTAGTAGTTCGGAACATAACGTTATAAAATCTTCAAGTGGATACTCCTTGCGGAAAACTATACGAGCTCCAGTGCAAGCCTTAATGAGTAATCCGCCGAGCCATCCCAACTTCATTCCTCCACAATTTAAACCTTCTACTCGCAGTCTCGGTACCAACAATCCATGGATATATAATGTAGAAACCACCACTACTAAAGCACCGACGCGCAAATATGACGTATACAATTGTACAGAGATACCCGACGATAAGGAATGTAAATGTAGTCCACCGAAGCTGACTCCGCCGTGTAAAACATTCGACTGTGATTGTATTGCCGAGACCTCTAACATTGCTGCTAGGAAAGCGCACAAGCCCTTTTGCCCATCTTACAAACATAAGAATACATGTCCAGTAACAAGAATGATGCATGAGGAAGAAGAGAAGAAGAAATTAGAAGATGACGAAGACGAGGCAGAGCCGCTACCTTATGGCCTGCCACCTATCGTACTTGGCCCCTGTCCAGTGCTAGGTAGACCATGCACTGTACCTGACGGTTTTGCTAGAATGTACAAGACTGCAGCCTTACCAGCGCAACCCCCAAGCTATAGCGACGCTGGCAAAGTTTGCTGCTCGAAAGAGTACGAGAGAATAAAGAAGGCAATTAAAGAATATATGAAGTCTGATAAAGAACATGATTTTAGATGTATCAATAAGTTCAATGTGGATACTGAGAGACGCTGTTGTGATAAAGAACAGAGATTGTTATCACTAATGGGCAAAGTTTGCTGCGGCTCACACAAAATGGCGATACAAGAGAAATTCAAAGAGGAGAAAAAGTAGTTTAAATTTAGAAGTTTTATTTTGTAACCCACAAGTACAACATTACATCTTTTGTGCAACTGAAAAAGCTGTCTTATTTACTAATAGATTATTTTTTTACTATCATAAGATACATATGGGTACAATGAGTATATTTAGATTGGTTCTCATTTTAGTAGAATATAATTTGAAAACTCCGGCACAACTAAGACGCAAGATGGGTGACGAAGACGACAGCGATAAGAGGAAAAAAAAGAAGAACGCCTCGAAATACAATTACACTTTTGGCGATTGTTATCCAGGTAAGGAATACGTACCAACCTTTTTACATTTTAAATGAATGAAACATGTTAAGTCAATCTGTTTCGCAGGCGTGGTTATCGGTCACAAGACATGCGGCTATTTAAAGCCAGGCTTACCAGTCCCAGCGAATATGGGGTGGTTGTGGAATGCTTCCGACGTGCCTGGGATGAAGGTAATATTAAACTTTTGGTCACAAATCCGCAATCATTGTAGTAGAGTAGAAACAATAATACGTCAAAAATGCAGAGATAATTTTGACAATTTCCTTGTATGGTATTATCTTAAGTCAATTAACATAAAAGTTTTAATGTCGTCTTAATATGGTTGTATTTATATCCTAGCAATATACTATATTTTATTTTTAGCCACGTCGCGGTTGGCAGCCAGGTATTATTGGCAAGAGTGTAGCTAAGATGATGACGTTCAAATGTACACGCGGTGGTCCCGATAAGGACAAGAATAAGAAGCGAGCCAAGAAGAAAGGTCACAGACCTGGCGCCGATCTGGGAGGGGGTGACTCGGAACCAGATGAGCCTTTGGATCCCAAGCCAGCGCTTACAGTCCAGAGAAAGGGTGATGTGTTTACTATCCAGGTAGAAAATTGATGACACTAATTTGTCGATAATATTGTAAGTGACTTTGGCTGATCTTGTTATGAAATCGGAAATTGTGGTGTAAAATTTAATACAATAATCTGATAAAAAGGATACTAACATTTTAGATTCATTGATCCATAGTTGTTAGTTTGACTGCGACAGTTAATTTTCTTCGCAGGTCAACCCACTCAAGGATCTTACAGAAATAGCGCCTAACGAGGATCCCTATGTTGATTGCGATCCACTTGTATTCAAAATCATCAAAAAACGCAGCCCCGAGGAACAAGCCAAAGTGGAAGCACGAAAGATGGTTAAAGTGAAAAAGCAACGAGACGCAGAGATCCGAAAAGCGTTGGCCGAAGCCGTGGAAGACATTTGTAAATGTGCCTACATGGACGTTTACTGTAATGATCTGTCAGCCATAGACAGAGTAATAGACTGCTGTCCAGCATTTAAAGAGCCAGAATGCGTGTGCAAAGAGGAATCATTGAGTTCTTTGTCCAGTAACGCAACATGGGATATAGAGTATACACCGCCGTTTGGATGTTTCGACCTCTCTCCTAGAAAGCGGAAAATGTTCATTCATGTAGAAACACAGTATACACCAGCTGACGCGGGTATCGTGGAACCGCCGAAGATGAAGTGTAGGAAGTCCTGCGCGTCGATGAAACCAAAGAAAAAAATGTCAAAGAAAAGCTGCTGCGGCCCGTGTCCCTAACGATTTGGCATAAAAAATTTAAGTATTGTAAAAATTTAAGTGCAGTTCTGTTATAAATGTTTGATTGCAAAATATCGTCTTTTAGTCCTGACATAACTATCCTATTTAAAAATTTAGGTCAACGAGATATAATAGTTTTGGTGAAATATTCAAAGATTAACCAAGTTCTTGTCAAAGTTAAATGTTAAAAATATGAGAACGATTTGAATGTTAGTCGACTATTACAACTTACTTCGTGAATATCTCTTGAGGAAACTATTTTCTGTGTGTGTTTTCATGAGCAGTGGAAGTATAATGGAGGATCCGAGAACGGTAGCTCCACCGAGCGCTAGTGCCGCTGGATTTATGTTTACTGTAGGCAAACTCTGAAAAAGGATATGAACATTAATAACCAATAGGAAAGAAGCGCGGCACGTTTTTAATACGTTAGTGTGATTTGAGTTTAATTTAGTTTCTTTGCGATTTTAGACTTTAATGTGATAAACTTACATTTTATTTTTCATTGGCAGGGTAAAGGGAATGCGATGCGCCTGATGGCAAGTACAGTGCAAGTATAATTTTGTATGTGAATTGATGAGTCCAATTCATACTTGAAATGCCGGGGATAATTAGTCATATTAAAAGCATCTGTTTTGAAATTTACAATGTTTACTTACGAATGTATCATATGTGGCATCCATAGTTTTTTTCACTGGTATAGAAATAAACGGAATCGTGAAGTCTAGGGCTACCTGTAACCATTTTTTTTTTATTAGCGAGAATGACTAACTAGTGGAGTACCTCGCTCGATAGATAGCCAGCAGGAGCGGTTATCGTACTTCGTAAAGGTACTATTGATATTAAACTTTCGACGTTAATCCAAACTGTCTCACATAGTGTAGGGGTATTACAATAGGGTCATGATGACAAAAATCGGATAGAAATGAACACTAACTTACACTAATATCATCATCCAATACGTTGAAAGAGAACAGTCTCCCTTGTCTTGAGTTATCATAACCACTTTTAACACCAACAAGCACATAACAAATCACAAACAACTTTTTCAAGCACATTTTTGCGTGAAACGGAACGCGTCGGTTCAATTAGCCAATCGGTGATTCTCCCGCCAAATCGCCGCAGCTTTTGGCGCCATTTTTATGCAACGTCCAAAGAAATAGACAAGGAAATCAATGTGCATGACTATAAAACTTTCCGCGTATTGTTGTACACAATAAGTGTAGCGTACCTAACAGCTGTGATATTCGTGAAAGTGCGGCTTGAAATGTATAGACAGGGACAATTTCTTGGCAATCATTACGGCTTGATGGGATCTAAAATGGGGTGGAACAATGCGATAGGTTTCGCGGCGTGAAGGTGGATTCTGAATGATATTTTATATGCAGTATGCAGTCGTATAATGTCTTCAGATTCCTGTCTTTTAAAAGTAGGTGGACGTGCTACAAATTGCTACAAATTCACCCTACCTACATTATTGTTTTTCTTTATTGAGAATTCAGCGGATTAACATACTGCATATCATTTTGTGATACCAATAATGAATGTTTAATTACCAATAATGAATGCGTTGGGGTAAATATCGTAATAGTTATTCATAGGGGTTCTTACCCCTAGGGGTCTAATCACTCTCAAGGAGTTTACATTCTTACCCTTCCATCCTTGTATTACGGCGTTACAACACCGCATCTTACGTTAAATCCGTGCATGGACGGACTTGTTAAGTAATAGCATAATTGTTAACCTCATTGGCGTAGTCCGCTCAAGCCAAGAAGCTAAAGATTACTGACATCCCGAAGTGAGTGTGACATCGATATCATCGGTAGAATATATTAAGTCAAGTTAGTGAGTACAAAGCTAATGGTCAATATACCTTACGTACGTCTCTGTGAGTGACAATGGTAAGTAACAGTTGACAGTCGACAAATACAGATACAATCGTCACGAAGGAAACAAAGCATAAACCATACTGAGGGCATAGATCTTCGTGTAACTTCGTGTTTAATGCTTAATTATTTTTATTAACGGTCCATTTTATAAAACATCAAGTCCTTGATACCTCCAGAAAGATGCCTGCCTATTTCTATACTTTATGAACTCTGTTGCTATTTAGCTTAATTTGTCGCATTTTCACGGATCGCGAGTGCCGTGATGGCGTTTTAATCATAACTTTTAACATCTTTAAATTAGAGCCCAAGTAAGGAGATTTTATCAACAATCGCTTGCTTTCACTAGTTTCATTATGTTAAGTACAGACACATTCAGAAGGTATTCTATGGGTATGGGTGGTATGCCAACATACATTTTGATATTCGTTTTCGTTGAACTTGATACATACATAAACTCACACCTTTTTACCAGAGCCTATCGCCATATCGGGCACAAATTCCTGACTCCAGAGTAATAATGAATACATCAGCTTTGTAATTGTACCGTGGTACAACTACGCCACCGAGGCAGTCTTGATACATTATTTTCTATAATATTGTAAGTAAATAAAATTATTGCGTTGTCCAACGATGTTGGCTTAAAACACCGTTTTTTTTTGTTTTCATCATCATCAGCTCTTCTGCGTCCACTTCTGGACATAGGCTTCTCCCATAGCACGCCACTGGACTCGATCTTCAGCCCATCGTCGCCAACCGCTACCAGCCACCCCACGAATATCGTCGCTCCACCTGGTTAGTTAGTTTTTTGTTTTACTTATTTATTTGATGATAAAAATAAATACAGTGTTATTGTTTGGCAGCAGACAATTTTTCTTGCCTTTTGATATTAATATGTTGACTTACTAAATTGCTTTTCACGTTACTCTGAATGATACCAGGATTATACTAATGTAAGACTATGGTAAGTTTGTCTACTATCCGATGAAAACCTGCATTGAAAGTATAGCAAAGAATTACTTTTACCCCCCAAACAATTTCCTGAATCCGTCTTTCTGACACATCGTTTATAAATTGCGTATGACGGTTCTATTCAAACGGTAGATGGTCGGCAGATATTCTTGTTAGTGCTCACCTCGTCGTTTCTGGGCTTTAGTTATGGGGCTAAATATTCAAAGAAAGATTTTAATACATATTTTAAGTTTAAATTGCAATTCGAATAGCTTTTAATATATTTTTTTGAGAGTTTATTCATTTTATACAATGTACTTACGTATATATTGAATAGCACCCAAATAAAAATAAGTTAACTAGGATCTAAAACTTAAAAATAAGTGACCATCAGTGGTCTTGTCGCACAACGTCGATGTCTTCCAGACAACCCTCATTTCGACCAGACATAGGAAATTAAAATCGCGTTATTTGTTTAAATACAGATTAATAACATCTGGTTCAGCCTGTGTATATCTGGTTTTAAACAATACTGGCTTACTGGCGGTAGGTCTCTCGTATGTGAGAGGCCACCTGGGTAGGTACCACAGCAATGTCTATTTCTTCCGCCAAACATCAGTGTAAATGCACTGTTGTGTTACAGTTAGAAGGACATTGTAGCCAGAGTAACTATTGGAGATAATGAGACTTAACAGCTTATGGCTTAGGATGGCGAGCGTAGTGGAATGCCAAGCATTGCTTTGTTATTCATGGTGTTGTATGGCATGTTGTTTGACAGTAGCAAAACTACTGTCCATTAGCGGTCATATCGCTTACCATCAGGCAAATGGCTCGCTTGTCTCGTCATTAGTCGCAATAAAAAAGAATACAGAACGGTGTGACTTTACGAGTAGGACCGGTGAGAACGATAACTTAAGTAGGTTTTAATGTCAGACAGATTTACTGTCTATGAATAAGGCCGTAACTATCCATGTGCATTAGTTATTTTGTTGTGTTAGTGAGAACAAGTATTAATATGGGACCAGTATTAAGCATGTGACTGTTGGGTGTATTTAGTTATTTATTATATGATTCGCTTTGACTTTTGTAGAGCATTTGACGCAATAAAGAGGTTGGATAGATTAGATCGACAGCGTAGGTTCAGTAATAGGTTCGTGCTGGTATTATTTTCCCGAGGAACCAAAAAAACAACGATAGTGTGTGTAGTAGAAAATTGTATTGAAACCTTAGCGTTGAAGGCACTGTAATAACTGCTCTACCGGAAAATAGGAATAATTTTCCTTATGCAACTTAATCCAATTGTGGTGCAGAAATAGAAACAAATGTTAAAAATTACTATTCTAATAACAAGCAAGCCCAGGCCGCGAGTTACACGTGCAATTATAAATAAACCTTTGTTCTGTCGCGAAAGTGTTTCAAAATTGTCTCGCCACGCGTCACGCTCTGATTGGTTTTCCCGTGCCTTGCCCGTGCACCGATAACCTTTATACACATATTACATGCTCATATTAGCTAATATATAAGTAACAATGTGCCACAAAGCCGTCTACGAAGCCTTTTACAAAGTTTTCTACGAACCGCCACTAAACGTGGGTACTCTTGGTTTGAACTTACGTATTCGTATTATTATCTATCTACTATAAAGTGTTATCATGTCATTATTTTACTGGTGGTAGGTCTCCCATATATGAGAGACCGCTTGGATAGGTACCATCATAATGTCTGTTTCTACCGCTAAACAGCAGTGTAAATGCACTCTTGCTTTCTGGTTTGACGGACATTGTAGCTAGAGTAAATGGACGTAATGAGACTTAAAATCCTATGTCTCAGGATGGCGAGCGCAGTGGAATGCTAAGCATTGCTTTTTAATTCATGGTGTTGTTTGGTTTTTCTACTATCCATGTGTAGTCTTATCGTTTACCATCAGGCGAATGGGTGCTCGTCTCGCCATTCATCGCAATAAATACTGTAATGCACTCATAATTACATGGTATAACATATTGGTTTATTTGCTTTGCTGAGCACGAAAGATTGAAGGGCAGATTGGTGTGAGATTTTAGATTGTTACACGCATTGGAATCTCTAAACATTTTTCTTCCGTGACCTGATAGTAGGCATGTAGCTTTGTGCCATATATTTTAGGAGTAGAGATGTCTGTTTAGGGTCAGCTACTAACTAGACACGAAACATTTGTCTCGTTTCGAGTATCAGATCTATAACTATTCATAACCAACACCCTGTGAACCCTATTAAGATGGTAGTATATATTCAGATTTCAGACTTCCACGAAAATCATGTCAGTAGGAAATATATTGCCTAACTTCCTACACTCCTCGTGACAGAAAGTATTACGCAACACACGACAATACTATTTCCCCATACGATTGTCTCTGGGCATGATACGGAACGCCCCGTATATAGTCTTATGCTGTGGCTTACACGCCAGTTATGCTAAGGAATCTGTCGAGATGAGCATTAAGTTGGTTTGCTGTGTTCTCCTTGCCTGGACGGTGGCTGCGGAGTATAGGAGTGATGGGTAAGTCTCTTTTAGCTTAATAATTATGTCTTAAAGTAGGACTGGGCTATCCCGATGAGAGTTAGAATGGAACGGCTCAATTATGGCAGTAAAACTACCTACAGGAAATAAGTGATTTAAAACCTGTGATGTCGTGTTCAATTCGATCAGCCATTTTTAAACTGTTTCTAATGTTATCGTTCTATTTCAGAGGCTTTATGCCGAGTTTCCAACGCACTGATGATCAGCTCGCAGAAGCATCATCGAGGGTCGACAAGGTCAGAGAAGAAAGGGATAGTCAACCTGAAAGAACGCAGAGGTTTGGTATTTCAGCCTACGGCGGCAGTGGAGCAACGGTAATTAGACTGTATACTTTTGTGTGTTGGTAAAGAAATAGAACCTACAACAACATGTGTGGCCCCAGGTGCTAATGGGTTAGGAAAACCGGGAATAGTACCTACTTTGTAGCATGTAGGTAATGTTCTCTCTCTCCCTTCAGCCACAGTAAGTCCACTGTTCAACGTAGGAAATTGCAAACAACTAAGTCCAGGGTTAGACTGATTTGAGGTGTCATGCTCAAACTACTTTTACTTGGGTGCAGAGCATTTAGTCTCGCTATTGCTGCACCATAAACCATTCTTAACTGGCTAAATCTGTCGACATCATGTACCTAAGTGTGGGACCAGGGCATGCAGGAGAAGACTCTTGCTATATTTGTAATATAGTTATTTATTTATTTATATTTATGTCACTATACTCCTTAGACTGCCCTTTCTAGAAGAGATTGCCTTGTGCAATAAGGCCACCGATTGTACTCTTTTTTAAATTTGGTTATAATCTCTGTTTTTTTCCCTACAATAAAGAATATATAAATAAATGAATAAAAATGTTTCTTTTCTGTTTTCATGCATTTATAAAGTTCTTCAAAACTTTGTATATTATCTTTTCAGGGTGGATTCGGTGGCACAGCTCCAGGTCTGTATGGCCCAGTGAAGATCGACCTAGGAGGCGTGCTCATCGGATCCATCTTGGGCTTTGGAGCAGTCATTATCTTGCCCAAGATAATACAAGCGCTGTCGTATACTTACGGAGGTGGTTACGGCAGAAGTGAGTTTTACTTTGAGTATATTTTTTTGTATTTTTATATTTTATTATAATGAAAATACATAGAGATAAAAACTAAAAATCACGCTTTAGTAAAAGACCCAACTAAACATAATTATTAATTTAGCATAATTATTAATGGGTTTAAGATTAAAAAATTGAGTAAAATTCGTTCATTTTATTGTTAAAAACTGTGGGGTTCTTACAACAATTACTTATCATCTTGCACGTTAGCCTTTTAACTAAACACCTTACACCTTAGATTTTAAACTCATTAATATTTTTTTGGTTGGGTCTTTTATTAAAGCGTGTTTTTTAATTTTTTAAACATTTATTCATATACTTTACAAAAAATTACGGATATTATATCTAAGAAAGGCAGTGGCGCGATAATAACCCACTTTTATTTTTTATTAAAAAATGGTAATCCTGAAGATCCTGGTAAAGACAACGTCAAAATCTTTTAAAATTATTGTATTGTCAACGGTCCCTGATAAGTGTGAAAATTTTCAAATCAATTCGACAGTTTGAAGTGCTCGAAAATCGACTTCAAAGATTCCGTTAAATACATACAGGTGAAGCTAATAAAAGCGTATTAAAAACTATTATGATTATAAATTATGGACTGTATTTGTAAGTAGCAGTAAATTTAGGGCTCAATATGTGTAGTTTTTGTTACATACATAAGTAATTGATGCGGTTGTTGAGTTTTAAAGTAACGATGTTTCAGATAATATTGCAATAGTTGACGGCAATGATTATTCGTTTAGTTTATCGATGTTTTTCAAATTAAAGTAGTTGTTTAGCATCATTATCGACACTTACCTATAATTTATCTTTCCAGGCGTGGAAACCGATTTGACCCAGATGTCAGATGTATTCAACAAGATTGATGAAATGCTAAACAGATACAATATAGATTCGTCAGCGTGTATGCAGCGCCTAGCTTGCTCCTACGTACAACTAGCTAATGAGAACGTGGCTACTGGAAACGCCACGGATTTGGATGCCATGCTCGCGTCTTTTTCAAGGTTTGATTATTTAGTTTTAGGTGGCTATTGTTTAAACGGGTCTAAAATTGGTTACGTATTTATAGCAAACATATCTAAATCCTGGGAAAGTAGTCGGATTGTCGCAGTCGAAGGCAAACCTTTACATTAATGTACTAATTATCCAACACCTAATTCATGTGAATTAAAGGATTACGTAAGGATGATGATTAAAGGATATTAATACCTTTTTTAACGCGCCAGTCTTTATATTTTTAAGTTTTGATCAATCAATGTTTTTCTTTCACAGCAATTCCTTAGTCCGTCGTATGCTGGAAGGTACAACGGTGCTTGAAGCAGTGACTGCAGGCAAATCTCTAGAAACAGACTGCCATACAATGTATCCTAAATGCAAGCTGGATAAGAAGACCGTCGTTAAAATGCTGGCTCAGCTTATACCCTCATAGTTTAGTTGTCTCGTTGTATATCATTTAATGAATAAAGATATTTTGTAGTGAAGAACTTGTTTCATTTTATAGTTTAAAACGTTCTCCGTGGCGCAGTTGGTTCGATCTCCACTCCGATATAAAATTTCGTTTGATGCACAGACCTTTGTTTCAGGTCCGGGTTTTTTGACTTTTTTTTTTCTTTCGTAGTTTCTTGTTTGCGTACCAGAGTGGTAACACACAACTTAATTTATGTTAATTTGAGGTCAGGGCTACGTATGTGATTTTGGGTGTATTTATTTATTATTATTATTAGGTATATAAATGATTAAAAATTACTCCCCAAAGTTATTAAAGTTGTTAGTATTTTTTTAACACCAGTATCATTTAATAATATATTTTACAAAAAGACACAAGCAAACGCAATTGCAGTGTTCGATAAAATCAAAGAGATTTAAAAATATGATAAACTTGTGAGGGACGTTTCACAATTGATAATTCGTTTAAGGTGTTAAATAATCTATTCTGCTGTTTATGTATATCTGCTGGCTCTTTAATCTTCATGTTCAATTTTTTTGTGATAGTTTTTAACCTTAATCTTTCCATAATTTAATCACGCAATTTCTAGTATTTCTAATTAATTGACGGCCTGGGCGTAGACAGCTGTATACATATCCTTTTATATCAAGATCGGCCAGACTAACCGAAAATTTGTAAATATAATGAAAATGTAACTGCGGACATGATAGGGTACTAGTTTTTATGAAATCAACTCACCGTAGTGGTATTCTGTCCTGTAATGATGACCTTATAGTAGCATGTATTACCATGCTTACATCTGTAAGTTTATAATCTCAAGAAATATTTCACAATGTTACCATTTTTTTCCAGATTTTCAGACAGACGGACAACACTGTGATTCTATAAGGGTTCTGCTGTTGTGCTTTTAGGGCTTAGAACCCTAAAAAGGCAAGGTACCTTTGAGACAAGGGAGATAATATAGATAAAAAATTATATGTTTTGTCAAAGAATCCAACGCATTCGACTGCCTCGGTGCCGTAGTTGTACTATGGCACGATTATAAAGCTGAAGTCTAGGGTTCGAATCCCAATTCGGCCAAAGTGATATTGGATTTTTCTATTCATTACAGCTGAGTCGGAGTTCGGAGTCAGGAATTTGTGCCTGATATGGCGAAAGGCGCTCCTCATCACATGTCATCGTGGGACGGAACATACAAGGCGAAATGTGAGAGTCCTGGTAGCACCTCTGCCTACCTCTTCTTGGAAAAAGGCGTGAGTTTATGTAGGTTCCAACGCATTTTAAAAATATGTGAACACTCCTTAAGCAAATACTGAAAAACATTGATACACCCAACAGTCACTTAAATAGTCCTGACACCACAATAAGATCAAATAAGTCTTGTGTCGTGGGTATCAGAAGCTACGAGAACTTTTCGATCTCACAAACACCTAGACTGGAGACAAATAATGGTGGGCCCCACAAACATTTGCCTCGGTGCGGGGGTCGAACCCGAGGCCTCTTGTTTCACAGCCGGCGTCTAACCAACTGCGCCTGTCAGCAACAACAGAGGCTGTCTAGTACATTATTCTGGCGTTTCCAATAATGCTATGATACATGGCAAGTAAAAGTCGTTGAGCCACTTCAGAACTTCTATACACGCTTTGAAAATTCTCAAACTAGATCCGCCAGTAAAATCCGTCGATGAAACCATAAAGGCTATCGAGGCGGTCTCAGGTTAAAATTAATTCGCTTATTGGCAGCTATAATTGCTCAGTAATTAAGAGTATGATGGGAAACATAAATTAAAGCAGGTTTATTAATCAAACGCAATTTTCCAGTCGGAGCATGGAAGCTCAGCCGAGCTAGAACAATGGGCGACCTTGGAACCACCATCATTAACTCAGTAATAAACCTGCGCGAGGAGCTCCACCAGCCTTACTTCCGACAGACTGAGCAAAGCGCTGACTGCGAGGAGCCCAGCTCCGCTCTCATCGTCAAGAGCAGTATTATCATGTTGCTTGTTTGCGCACTACTCCAATTTCTAATGTAGTTATGTTATTAATTTAAGTGATTTTACTGTATTGTTTTTATAAATTCATATTAATTTATTTTTAAAATAAGATGCGTTTTGTTATTTCGATTTCTTTATTACGTGAATTAATAGATTTTCTGTGGTTTACATGCTTCCCCTGATCCGATGTACTGTTTTCACGTATGATTACTTAACGTTATTAGTAACCCATTATTAGTCGCATTTGTATAAATTCTATAAAGAAACCAATGCGAGTGGTGCTATTTCTCTTACATTTAAAATCCACCTTTTCCCCCAACTTTTGTTGTGTGATCTTTATCAGGTTTAATTTGTTAGTCAAATAGGGATGTGGTTATGTGGCAACACGAAATTGAAGACCTAAAATAGAAGTTTAAATAACAACACAAGTTACAAATTTAACAATTTTATTAAAGTCAACACCAAATCCTATCTACATCGTTTGATATGCTCTGCAACTCATTCCTGACAAATATATCCGCATTACCATACATTCTCATATCTCACCATCCGTATAAATATTCCCTGACAATACACTGTACTTCACTATGACGAACATAATTAATTTATCACCTAGATTTATATATGCTTTTGAGCATTTTAACCTTACTTCATTATTGTTTTGTTTGGTGGTTTCTGAATGGTATTTTCAAAGCGGTGAAGAGGCACGAAACAGTTACCAAAAATATTAATTTAAGATATATATCTTTAAAACGAATTGATTCACAACTTATAAAATTATATAATGAGTTTGCTTTGGGACTAAATAAAAAGCCATAAAGTGTGTTATATTTTACTATAAAATGGCCATCTGCTGATCTGATTATAGTACTTCTACATGATCAACTAACTTTCCAACTGTTGGACTTATCTACTTCCTGAAATACGTCTGTGCATTTGAAATCACGTTGAAATGAAAACAAAATAAATGTAAAATGAGCTTGGATCGAAAAATAGTACTAGCGAAAATCCTTTAAAAATCGGATACGAATGCTGCAAAATGGGTCGTGTTTTTCAAAAACCACCAAAATTTAATTTATGTGTACACAAGAGTATTATCCTTGCTTTAAGCAGTGGAGCAGTGTAGAAAAGCACTTCAAACCTCTTATAAATAATTCCGTTGACAAATATTAAACTCAAATAAGTCGCTTCAAAAATTAGGAAGAGAAGTTTACAAAAAAAAATAAGTTGAGAAAATGTGTGTAAGAAGGAAATATGCAGTTTTCTTTTTACAATCTTGTAAATGCATTATTTTACGAGTTACTGGTATTTGTAAGCAAGTGACTACAACATACTATATTGCCAACAGAACAATACTGATTACCTGGTTTTAAACAATACAAAACAAATCAACGCCATCAAGAAACCAAAACCGGGGTTTTTAGACTTATCAAGTTTAATTTTCACCAACATAGGGTACATGACAAATTATAAGCAGTTTGTCAAACAAACTATTTTCAAATGTGATAAAACCGTTGTACAGTAGAAAAATAAAAAATCCATTCATATACCAGGGAGAGGCAGCATCTTTCAGCCTTAGAAAAATAAGTAGTTTTCCATTTGGACATATTTAGACTGGTCTGCTCGCAACCGGTTATATAAAATACATGCAGGTTTGTGGACTATACGGCCTAACCCCTCTCAATCGGACTCTCGATTGTAGAAGAGGCCCGTGCCCTGCAGTGGGAAGTATATGCGTTGGTACAGATACATACTAGGTTTTTAACGAGACATCACAATATGCTCCCAGTATATCTCCTATCTTTGAGTGTCATTTCACTGGTATAAATTCTCAGTACATAAAAAAAGGCGAACATTGAAAAAAAAAAAAAATTATAGTCATGTACCCCTTGCACTATTCTGGTTCTACCGTGTATATACGCTTACCTTACAAACCTAATCGCGAAACTTGGTCGATATAATTCGATAATTAATTAATTATTGCATGACTATCATTATACACGTGCAAAGTGTCACTTGCCTACGGATTGACCGTTATAGTACAACATTATGAATACAGTTGACATTTGTAATCGATACCATTTGTTATCGATAAATTAATCGATTATGATAAAGACATACGTCATACATATTGAAGTAAGGTTTTGTCAATAGAGCATTGACGCATATCGACATATAATTTATGTACGAAGACGTTTGGTTTAGAGTCGACTTATCGATAAATATTTGCCATATCATTGCCAAAAAATTAAGCTTCACTTACACTAATCATGTTTGGCTAAGACACGTAACATTGTTAAAATTAAATAACGCACTCATGGAATCACTAAGTTATAGAAATGCATTGTAAAATGACGGCAGTAATAGAATGGTAACTTATGACAAAATGATCAAATACGATGTTGTCACACAAACTAAATCAACTGTCATTCGTATTTTAATCGAGACAGTATTGAAATGAACACTCGATGGTGAGTGCATTCCACATTAAATACCGAATGACAAATATAAACTTGCTCCTAATGGGACTTATATTGTTTATAAAGCGACACATTTATATGGGTCGCTGTGGCGGACTTTGCAACCTTTTTACGATCGATATTCGAATACCAATATGCAAACATGAGTAAATCAATTTGGTAAGTAATTATTGGCACTATATTCGCAAACTGATCTTTCTATTGATGTGAAATATTCAATGTACTTGAGGTATTTTTAGCCTGTGTGACAACATAAAATTTACTCTTATAATTAACATTAAGTAGGTAGTAAAATATTTCCTCAACATATTCCATATTTGCCACCGTCTGAAAGAGATTTCATTTTACGTTTGGTGTTTTCTTTATAAATAAAAATAAGTTTATATACATATAAAATCGTTCACATGCGCGTGTGATGTACAAATGGCTGAGAAATAACTTATTTTGTTCTACACAGGCAAAATAAAATTAAAATAGAATTCGTCGACGCCATTGTAAAATAATTAAGTTCAGGGCCTTAGGATGCAGTGTTGCAAATAATAAATTAAATTATAAAAGTATCGGAGGAAAAGATATGGCCACAGTTACATAAAATTAAACAAAATAGAACCCATTTTAAATTGCACTTCGACAGCATTGTCAGTAAAGGAATATCGTTAACTCAGTTTTGTTGTAGTATGGTGTTTTCAGCATTTGACCGGTTATTTCTTTTTATTCCGTTGAATGGCGAGACGATCATGCCGTCCGCCTGGTAAACGATAAGACCGCTCATGGACAGTAGCATAACCAAACACCATGATTTACAAAGCAAAGCTTGGCATTGCCCTGTCATCGCCATGCTAAGACATAAGATGTAGTCTCAATATGTCCAGTAGTTACTCTGTAGTTATTTTTACATTTCAATATCTATTTTCATTTATCTATGTGGGGAAGTTGGGTGGTACATTGAACATTTCAGGCTCAGTTTTGAATCACAACAATTTTAGCGTAGCATCGCTATCGTGTAACATCGGACTTAAGATGACCCTTATATTATTATTTACAAAAGCGCTACATTATTGAAGATTTTACGTCTAAAGAACTTATTTTAGAATGTACAATTCTGCGGTCTATCAACGCTGTACAGTCGAGGAAAAAGGCCTTGAAAAAACATATGAAGTCCATAATTTAAAATAAAAATTATACATTTCCTCAACAGTACTTGCGTGTTGATAAAAAACAAAAACGATTAAGTCCTTAAATTGCAATTTTACAACCTTCATTATTGCTTATATTAGGACGAATTTTTAGGGAGTAAATCAAGTACGCTGACTTTATAATATATCCTCATACAATTCATTTTTTTATTCGATTTACGATGCCAATACGCATTTTTTCCTTGCAATTAACTCTTGAATATTATAGATAACAGTTCTTCTGGAATTGTATGCACTGGTTTTTTGTACCCTTACAAAAAACAGCCATTTTGAAATTTACCCATTTTTGTAAGATACTTTGTTATATTATCAAATTGAAATTGGAAAATCATATTCTCGTTTTGATTTAACATTATTCATTTATTTATTTCTTTCGAAAATTCTTTATATTGAATTTCCAGGAATTGCTTTATATCAATTACCTTTAAAATATTGGACTTTCGTTTTTGAATTCCATCATTACATTTTATAATATTGTCTTGTTTTAGTGTTTTGCTCTTCGCTCCTCCATTGACGATTTTCAGTTTGAATGCCCTTATTTTGTGTTTAATTTACTGCTACATCACTAAAAACGAATTAAAGAACAAATTGGGCAATTTAAAATCCAATCCCACCAATATCCATTCTTTAGCATTCCGAGTTAGTATTATGCAAAAAAATTGGTAATTTAGTATATTTTTATTAATAGTGTGAAATAATTGTATATCTTAGAAAATAAAACAGTTATGTATCAGGTTAAAAGGAATACTATATCATTTAACACCGCTATAAAAGAGCTATGAGATTGAGCAAAGGCAATTCAATGCTTTAACGTCGAATATAACATTCAATCGCGAGCACGAGTAAATTAAAAGTGGTGACAATTTTTTAAATATGAATAAAGTGGATTTTTTGTGAATTAGGAACTAAATATATTGGAGTTTTTCGTAATAAAAAATATATATTTCACGCTATTAATAAAATACATAATATGACTCGCCCATGATTTTGTTAATTTTATGAGAATAATTCAAGCCAATGAAGTACCAATGCATTCCTTATATTTTCAGCCTTTACAGAAATAACCTTTTAGCACTTTTTTGTAATATTATTGTAGGCCTTATTAAAATATATTTATAACCTCATCGATCTTATTTACCATAGAAATTTACCACAAAATCTATAGTATTTGAAATACACCAACCCTCATTAGGCCAGTGTGACGGACTCTGTCCTAAATCATTTCAAATTCTCTATTCGAGATTAGAGTTTCGAGGAGCTCCGTGTTTGGTAGAGGCGAGGAATAGTCTGATATTATAAACTATTCATGAAAGCTATAAACGGTTAGACAGCAAGAAATAAGATCGATTCCCAATTAGAGAAATCCGTATTTGAATTTTCTACTTATTTTTTTTTTCAGGATTTCTATTTGACAGTGAATGCGTGTAATGTGTACTGTGACTGTATTGTGTGTAATAAAATTAATTACGCCGACCTCACGAACGTGTGGCGTAAGAGTAAAAAGAAGGATAACATTACCAAAGCAAGATATCCAGTTTACATTATTAGCCTTTTAATTTTATGCATGATTGAAATACCCACGAATCTTAATTGAAAACAAAACGAAAATACATTAAACCATATATTATAAGACATGTCCAGTTATAAAAAAGAAAAAAATATCACCATAACATTAGACAGGTTGAGAAAGCACACTAAAGTGAAGTCAACACGAGAATTTGCTTAAAAATATAGAATTATGTTTGTCTCTTTTACTCTCACATAAAGTAGCGCAAGTTAGAAAGAGATAAACATATATTACGCAGTTGTGTTTATAAATAAGTTTGTAATATCTGATAATGTCTCAAAATCGACTAGATTTTTATTTCTTCTAATTTAAAATTAACATACACTTACTACGTAATTAAACATGATATGATATCGATAGTTTAGTCACCTTGAGTGTGAGATTCAAGGAATTTCCGATAGCACCAAACAGTTAAATGAGATCTTTAATTGTGATGTATATTTGAATAGGTACTATGAGCCTATAAATATCTGTAGAAATTCTACGTTGATTCGCGTATTTTCCACTTACAAAACAGTGGGTTAAATTCAATTCAATTTCGAGAAAAAAAATTTGATGTAAAACAATATTTGTGAGTGTTCATTATTATCATTTACACTATGTATCTGTAAATAAGTTTCACCGAGTTTAAGTAAGTAGATTTAGCGGTTTACTCAAATAATAAATCTACGAAATATGGATTATGATACTTATATTAATGTTCAAAATAGGGCATCTCTAGGGACAATACAGCTTAAATAAAATACCGAAAAAGGCACAGTGATTATATGTTAATTATTGCATGCTGTTCTAATAAATAATGATAATAATTCTCGCATTGACTTCGCTTTACAGACAGAACAGTTTTGACGGCCCAGTATGAAATGTTCGTATGAAGGAGCGCACACTTCCCGTAAGCGTTAATAAAGCATTCCATAACAGCCCTATTATTGGCAAAGGATACTGAACAGAGAATTCGCGTACGCCATCGGTTTCACGTCAGGGTGAGGCTGTGGAAAAAAATATTAAATTCTTATAAATATGTGGCTCGGTAAGGATCAAATAATAGGGGAGTGACTGAATTTACTACTAAAAATTTTTTTTAAAGCAGAAAATCAATATGATGTAACAATTTTGCTTCTCAAACTTCTTTGGACATTAGGATTGCATGTAGTCTTGTAAATCTGTTGTTTTATTCTTTGTTTCAAATTTTAGACTTGCAAATTGACGACTAGTAATTTATGTGTTATTTAACAGTGAGGAGTACGAAATAACCAATGGCAAATAAGTTTGCGTAAATGTCGCGCATGATGTCAGTGTAAAATATAAAAAGTATCAAAATTAGTAATTCGTGTAGATTGCATCATTGTAAATATTTAAAACTTCAGTATAATAAATACATACCACTGCTTCGTAAGTAGTAAAGTTTGGTTTTAAGTCTTTTCCGTTCATCGTGATGAAAGCACCCAGGTTGCCCATTGTGTCACTGTGGATTTAAAAAGACATATTGAGATATGTATTAAGAGGATTTTTTTTAGCAAAGTGAGGAAAAATCCGTAAGTTGATAAAATTGCTTGAGGTTTTGTCCAGCTGTGGATTTCCTACAGCTGCAAATTGACGGAGGCGAAGAGAGATAAAATTATATCAAATTCGAACATTTTATGTCAAAAACGTAATATTCAGGAACTGTATTCCTAAAAGACTAATTCAAAGTCTGTCTTTAACTATTAAGCCGTGGGTACTGAGATCGCAAATTAACTCTTAGATCTTATATAAAAACTCACCAGTAATTAGGTGCGGAGAACACCGTGATACATTTCCCATCATGGGCGAGCTCATAGCCATCGTTCTTGACCTCGTGGCTGCGGATGATATAGTCCAGCTTGTTCCTCTGGAGGAAGTTGTTGGTGACGTCAGGTCCGAACTGGCAGCCCACGCCTCGCTTGGACGGCGCGCGCCCCGACATCGGCTGCGGGTCCGACCACAGGAGCTCGCACATTATACCTGCAACACAGGCATAATATTATAGCATTTATTATTTATTTCTTTGTAACAAAAGGATAAACTTATAAGCTATGTAATGTCCTGTACTGTACCGTTTGACTGCAGGGTCAATTTTTATTTTATTATATGTTAATTTATTATATGTTAGGGCAAGTTGTATTAATAGTGCGTTTTACGTTTCGACAAAAATATTATTTTGTCAGATTCTTGTACGTTGTATTATACGTACGGGATACGTTTTTTGAGAGTTCTATGCCTGTAAAATGGTAACTTTTGGCAAAACGAATTTGTCCATACACACCTATAAGACCTATGGGTGGGTCCTATAGGTCTACAACCAGGTCACGCTTTTTGACACCCCTCTCAGCCGTAATCGGCGAAGACGCACCGCCTACACAATGTGTAGGGAGACAACTATAACTGCTTTTAGTCGCCTATTCGACGGACAGAGGAGGGTTTGCGAGTGACCAACACCATTGAAGAATTAATGGCAGTGAGCGCGTCTTGTGGATTTTTCTATTTGTTACGTTTTTCTAAACGTGTGAACCCGTACTAACTGCCCGATCGTTGTTTGGGCTCGCATACGCAGACCACGAGCGCCAACGAGCCACCCTCCACTCGTCTCGTGTTATTGTATTTCCTACCAGACGCAGATATAACACGATAAGACTTACGAAAATGTACCGGACATTTAAATGATGTACTAATTTAGTGACAAATACAGAAGTAAAACTCGTGAACACCTACCTTCCTCAGGAGGTTGTTTATTTCTGTCAACATTTCTGATGTCGTCGAGCGTGACGTCATCCTTCGAGAACAGCCCTCCGTGCATGACCAACACTCGTCCATTGATGCAATGTGCGAGCGGCAACCAGTTGTACACCTCTGTGAATAGGTCCGCCATTTGTGACGTGTACTTTGACGTCACCTCGCCCCGGAACCCGTACATGCGGTTCATATCAATTGTTTCGTGGTTTCCTGGGGACAGATAATTTGATTTGATTTGAGGACTTTTGTTGGGAATTATTTAACTTTTAATCATAATTTCCTCAAAACACTGACCGTGTCCACGTGTTTTGTCGATTACAAGCCCGGCAAATTATTGCCAAACATTCAGATGTGAATTCAGATTTCATTCATTCAAATGCAAATAGCAATTTCTTTGTAATCAGATCGCAAAAAATACATTGTCGCTCCAAATGTTCACGTAAAATAATAATAAAAAAACAAATTATTGATGAGGTAAAAAATACTTCTTAATTTCGGGCCTAAATCTTTTTCGGTCGTTCCATTCACGCCTACAATGCGATCAAATCCATATTAATATTCAAATACACCTCATTAAAACTTGAATTGACGAATCCTTGACCTCTAAATAATTCTCATAAATATCAATAGCTCACTCAATAAACAAAAAATGGATAAACTTACTAGATGTAACTGGTATATTTTTTGTTAATTTCACTTGCTTATTACATCATAGACTATCGTCTAGATGAATCTATTAATTATTGGAATAAACACAACTCACAGTCACATAATGTGGACTATCCAAATTAAAATACCTATATGTCTTGTGTTGAAGGTATCAGCAACCAGGAGACACTTTTTGTGTCATAACACACAGACCAGAAACAATTACTTATGGATCCTATTTGTCTTGCTGTATAAATTGCAACTGTGTCCTCTTGCTTCGTAACCTGATTATTAACCAGCTACGTCATAGAATCTATCGACCCGACCTGACAAACTAATTCAGCACCATATATCATACATACAATTTCTGCCAATCCTTAGCCAATGGCTACATCATCCGTTCATTCGAAGGTTTACTCACCTCTTGACATGAAGAAGTGGTCAGGGAACAGCAGTTTGAAGCTAAACAATGTAAAGATACATTCCACACTGAAAGACCCTCGGTCCACGAAGTCTCCGTTGAACAAGTAAGGGTTGGTTTCTGAAGGTAGACCGTTCAGCTTGAAGATATTCATCAGGTCGTAGTATTGGCCGTGGATGTCACCGCAAACTGTGAACTTCTGGTTGTCCGGTACTTTGATGTCGACCAGCGACGGTTGTTTTTGTAGGTAGGCTTTCACGTCTATCAGGATCTGGGTATAATAAGAAATTTACCAGATTGTTTACATATTATTTCAATTTTTCAAACTCCTCTGGAAAAAAGACCTTATTTTTGAAAAGTTAGTTTGGGAATGGCTTTACAGATATTTTCTTACAATAATAAACAATTTTGATTAATGAAAAAGTACATTTTTTATACTAATATCGCATCTTTTTTTTTGGGTTTGAGTTTTTTTCTGGTTTAAGGACTTTGTTATATTCGTGATGTCATTACTAACATCGCAGAAAACATGTTTTCTACATCGACTAACACAAAAACAGTATAAACATACCTTATATGCGTATTTTTTGTGTAGTTTCTTCTGTTGTTTGTAGTGTTCCATGAGTTCCGTGGCGAACTTAAGCGTCACCTTGCCGTCCTCCAAAGCTGGTCCGTTGTATTCGTCTTCGATTGCTGGTAAACAGAATAGTGACTTATGTATAAATATACAGGATTCAATTTTATTTGATAAGTCTATGATTGTTTTATAAAATGTTGCAATTTTTAAAAATATTACCTGTAGTACTATAATTAGAAGTATTAAAATGTATATTCTGTGAAAAAATCTTTAGAAGTGACGTTGTTTGTTTAGTGACAGCATGTATGAACTAGAGTCCTAATGACCTTAAGTTGTGTTATTCGAATTTAAAATTGACCTTTGAACACTAAATTTTCCGGGATAAAAAGTAGCCTAAGTGTTAATCCAGGGTGTCAGCTACCTCCATAACAAATTTTATTGAAATCCATTAAGCCGTTTCTGAGTTCATCGCGCACAACCGCACAGATAAACTAACTACAAATCTAAAAATCATTGTTTTTAGAATTGTATCGACATCGATCGGTTACAATTTTATTATATTTATAGATAGATATGCCTACAGATGCGAGCTAATCTGTGCATATCTTTCAACGTAACCTTGAGAAGAAAAATCTCCATGTTTTCCTACGTTTCTGAAATGTGCTGAATCCAAAAGTTATAAAAACTCCACCGACGGGCGTTACATCTTAGTATATATTATGAGAAAAGTAAAATAGTTCCACATATGGAAAGATTTATGCGGATATGACGCATTTCCCAACTGATCAAGTCTCCCGGATTTCCCAACATTGACATTGCACATACCAAAATTATTCTAGAAAAGCGCTAACTCTTTCCTAGAATTACTGGCGATAAATTTCAATATAATAACATATAACTAATATCTAATTAGGTTCATAGATAAGTTATCGCCGAAAATGCGCATCTTATCTTGCGTTATTGTAAATTTATTACACACTGCGTGCGCATCAACCTATTTATCCCTTTAATGTTTGTAATAGAAATTTTCGACAGTTGCTTAGTAAATTGCACTATTGTGTGAAGGGTTTAGGATCTATGCCCAGAATGAGTATACTATGACCGTTCTGAGAACATATCAGGGAAAAAAAAACTTTCAATGAATTAGTACAGAATGTCTCCGGCTGGTATCAGTTTCCTGAGCATTATTCATATTAATACATACTTTTTGCCTGAGACATTAATAGCACGGTCATGGTATGCTGCTGCGTTGTAGTGGGCAATGTTATATAAAACAATAATATTTGTATCGACCGTGTGTCAGATAAACCTTACGTTGTTAAATACTTTATACGACTGCCTCGGTGGCGTAGTTGTATTACGGTACGGTTACAAAGCTGAGGTCTCGGGTTCAAATCCCGAGTCGGGCAAAGTGATATTGAATTTTTCTATTCATTATCAGCCCGGAGTCAGGAATTTGTGCCCGATATGGCGATAGGCTCGCCCCCTATCACATCGTGGGACGGAACATGCAAGGCGAAATGTGGGTGTCCTAATGGCGCCTCTGCCTACCCCTTCGCGGATGAAGGCGTGAGTTTATGTATGTATGTATGTATGTTAAATACTTTGTATAGCCTGCAATGCTCTTACTATGCCGTTTAGTATAAAAAACACCAGTATTGTAGGCTGGCAGGTTAAGCCACAATCTCCATACACAACGCAGGCAAAAATTTCACTTAACCGTATACGATCTAATATAAAATCCATAAACGTTTTACAGCCCAGATTCCCGACAATGCGTTTTAGGTCAGCGTGCCAGGTGGCGCGACCTAATTTTATTTCTCAAAAACTATCATCATGCAACATTCAACCTTTATACATTTCGCAACGCATGGCTAATACACATAGTATCAGCTTATCTAGTAGATGAAGTGATAGAATATTTATAAATCAATTAGCGCATATTTGTTCTACTGCAATACACCCGCCTCCTTTATGTTTGAGGGCTTAGGTTATATTCCACAACGCTGGCCTATTGCGATTTGGCGGATTTTACATATAAATAAATAATAAATAAATACACCCAGCAGTCACATACATAGTCCTGACCCCACATTAAGATCAATTAAGTCTTGTGTCGTGGGTATCAGGACCTACGAGAGACTTTTCGGTATATATAGACATATCGTAATTCTGTAAACATCTCTATGATATGCAGGTTTCTTTTATCGTCAAAGTGGGTGGTAATTGATGTCAATTGATAATATGACTCGGAGAAGTCAAAGGTGTGTGCCCTGAGATTCAAACCCGCGACGACCGTATCAAGAGTTAACATTTGATCCGTTAACAAGAGGCCACTACACAATTAGCTAATGCAATATGATAATAATATTATATTTAAAAACCAGAATATTCACAAAAGAGGAAGACTTGGGATACAATAGTGCATACTGAGCATTTGGCTAGTCGTGTTACCATTTTTTTATTTATTTATTTAATTACAACAGCATACACTATTTATAGCAATTTAAAAAAAAACAATATATACACAAATACTAATAAAACACAAATAATTACAAACATAAGCTTAGAAAAGTAAGTATTAAAATTTATTTGTCACATTTTTCGCAAAATTGTAGACAACCTATCCTAAGGTAACACCATTGGCTTTTTCTATCCAGACACGTCACTTTAACAAACCGTAACACCATTTGTAACAAAATACTTTGAAATGAAATGAAATTCGTTTATTGGTCATGTAGGCAATTAAATATCTCTTATGACAAGTCAATACACATAGTACTTATTTTCTATTTAAAAGATATTTGTCATAATATTTATATTAATTTTAATATTATATTAAGTATTGTATTATTTTACGGCCTTAATTATTTTACGGTTGCAGTCTGGCACTGCACTGACCAGGGTATTAATAGACAAATAACACAGATATGACCTATACTATAGTTACACCTATCCCCCTTAAGGCCTAACAGAGATGAATGGCTTTTTATGTTTCTTACATAGGGACTGACAAACATGAATTGCTTCTTTTATGTTTCATCTAGACATGTCACTTTTACTTTGTCTACACTTTCACACTGTTGTTGTATACTTTTAAATTCATCAATCTCATGCATTATTATCAGTTAAGAATACTTTCAACCTGACTTTAGTATCAAGTGCCACACATTTAATAGAAAGTGTTCGGTTCATTCTACTCTTACCGACTCTTCTATCTATTCTCTTTATGAGTGACTCTTACCAATTCTTTTCAACAAATTATAACCAAGATTAATTAAATAAGGACACTGTACTTACTCATGGCATCTAAATTAATTGAATTTGCTATGTTCACATCCATATTATCAACAGATATTGCCTTCTCAAACGCAATCTTCTTGACAATTTTATTGCATTCGTTATATTTGAGCTTTGCATCTTGATCATTTGGCCTTACTTTGGTTACCTGCAAACAAAATAATTCTTTAGGAAACTAGGAATGAACATAAATGTTTTCATCATTATGGATGGTAGGGTCAGACAAATAATACAAAAAAACGATTAAAATGCACCAGATGGTAAGTCTACCAACCCGCACTAGGCCACATTGTAGAGGAGGTACGTACCCTGCAGTGGGATGTATAAGGGCTGATACAGATACAGACAGTAAATGCAGTGCACATCAGATAATTAGTTATTGTTTAACATAACTTTATCTCAGAATCATCACCATTGGTAAGTTATAAAATCAACACATTATTGGTAAAAAATATGTACTAAATTCACATTTATTAAAAGAAAAATATATTGCACAGTTTTAAATGTAATAAATTAATAATAAAACATGTATGTGGATAAGTAGGTTAAAGAATAGATGTATGAAAATATCTCAAACAGTAGCACTAACGGCCTTAGTTAGATTTCATACCTATTATAGTTATTGATTGTTTTGTCTTCTTCAGTCAAATGGAATTTTTAAATAATTCAAAACAGACAAAACATTAGTTAACTAAAATAATTTTTAAATCTAACTATTAATAAGGCCGTAAATGTTAGTGTTAAAATATTTACCAATAGTAATATTTATTGTAAAGTTTTAGAAAATAGAGTGCTGTGCTAGTAACTGTCCATAAATAAGCTCAATAGTAATTTATAAACAACAAACCGAATTTCCAGATAATTACATACCTATATAATGAAACAGATATCCCATAGTATTCCATTCATAGCAGCATTTGAGTTCGCTTTTCAATTTGCATTGAATCGGGTATACTTATATTTAATATTATTTAACTCTACAGTGTATATACTTACATATTCAAAATCCTTAAGTGCTAATTTGTACTTTCCTAAAGACATGTGAGCCGCTGCCCTTCTATAGTAAGCCTTGGTGTAAGCCTTGTCCAGCTCTATGGCTTTCGACGCGTCGCTCAGAGCGTACCCGAAGTTCTCCAGCCTCAGGTTAGATATACTCCTATTCGCGTAGAAAACCGCATTTTTAGGATTCTTCTCTATTGCTTTTGTATATAATTCAATAGCACCATTATAATCTTGCTCTGAAATTTTTAGGTTATGTAAATTTTTCACAATTTATAACACAGTTTGAAGACTCACTATCGACGTCGATACAAATTATTTATTCACGAAACATGCATCAAATGTTGACTTACTTTTAAAATATTCATTGGCTTCGTTTTTCAATTTTTCCGCCGCCTCTATGTCTTCTTGAGAGATAGGTCCAGTAATTTCCTCAGTACTAGCCATTGCTCCGGGTTTACGTTTATATTAAATTTAAAATGTAACAAAGTAAATTAATTGGCTAATCATAAGAAATGTGATATTTCCACATTCATTTACATGCTATCCGCAATTCATGAAAAATTAATTGACAGGTTAATGAATGAAACGACTGAATGAATATTGTCATGTGAATGAAATATGAACGATTGAGGCTTAATGTTGCCAGTATTGAAAATGTGGAGATTTATTTTTAAACCCTAAATTAAAATATAATGTTCACAATACATTTAATCAACATTGACTTCATTATTGTGTATTGTAGTTAATTTTGTATTTTTTACACAATTATTTAATATTTTTTGAACGTTTTTTCTCCTGTAACTGATCATATTATGCATTTCAATGTTCACCTGTTGCGTACTTCTTTGATCTTTCCTGCATGAAGTTAAATCTAGATTAGATACATATTTGGATATTGGAACTTCCCCAACCTGTTAATTTTATTAGCATTTTTTTTTATTTAATAGAATCGAGAAATTAACGAAAATATTTTATGTATTTGGTTTAGCATTTCACTTACGTTTGAGCCTAATACGGCAGTGGCGTCAATATTTTTTATAACGTGGCAGTGTGCGTAAACTGCCACGGGCTCAAGCCTGAAAACCCGAGGGTGCTTGAAAGAGCCTCCTTACGGTATAGCCGCACCCTAGTTCCTGTATTCATATTTCAGTTTTCTCATTTCTGAAGACTGAAACAATGCAATGGCAAATGGTTAATCAATGCCAATACGATAAAGTAGAGTCACCGCTTTTATCTGAATATCTCTAACACTCAATACTGAGAGTAGTGAGTTGGGAATCGCATGATTTATTATGGGCGGATACTAGATAGTGAACTGTGAAGTGTGAAGCATAAAAGTTGAATCCCATCAAAAACATAAATGTGAAAAAAGAGAGCCATCATCAATATTACGATATAATATACCTTGGTGGTTGACTTCTACGACAAAAGAAGTGCGATCTAAATGGGTGCCAAGTTCAATTGTCAGTCCTGAATAACATTAAATATTTTATAACGATTTAAAATATCACTTCTTCTTAACTTAACTTAGGATGAAGTCTGATCTGAGTTGAAGGTCTGACTTGGCTAGTTTTCATATAGGAATTATATAATAGCCTTCGCAAGTTCAAAAGTTGTATGTTCTTATTTTATTCTTTCGAAAATTTGGCTTGCAGCTAGAAACCAGCCATCGAACATAGGGCTCTCCCATTACTGTTTTAGTAAGGTTTCATATATACGAATTATTATTATGTACCTACGACGTGATAAAACGAATAACGTTCGATTAACAACCGTCTAGTTAAGGGTGCACTTCAAACAATCAGGTCAATGTGGAAATCCTTGGGGTTCAGCAGTGGACTTCCTATGGCTGAGAAATTGAGACTGTCCCGCCCTCACACCCGCCACTGCAACTCCTGTAAGCCAGGATCAACAGTGGCACGCATTTTAATGACACTGAGCATTGAAGCTCAGCGAGTCTCCGGGAATGTCTTTAACTCACAACGAAATCAATCAAAAAGTTAAATTAATAGGAGTTGGAAATAAATTATTGTCCACTTCCTATGGCTGTGAAGAGAGAGTAGAGAGAGAATAACCGTCAATAGTATTATGTTCAGCAGTGGACTTTCTGTGGCTGAAGAGAGAGGGAGAGCATACTCGTCAGTAGCCTCTTTCTTGCTTCCATTTGTTTTCATTCCTTTCTTCTACCATATTGAGAGTCCGACATTTTTTTCATGGCAGGCTGTTAGTGTTAGGGTGTTTAGGCTGACTGAGGATCGTAAGGTTTTGGGTATAAGACGTGCCCTTCAGGCCCTAGTGGCATCTCTTCCCACTCTTGTGCACTTGCTCCTTCCTGTCTCTTATCTAACATTCTTTAGAGAAGCCTGAAAGAGCAAGCAATCAGGCTTGCACAATAGTGTCAAGGACGTTATATTTAGCATATTACCGTTAATCATATCTTTGACCATATAAAACTAGACCATAGTCCACATCAAATAAAGATCTTGCGCCACCCCTAATTGTGAGTGCCGTCCCACATTTATATGGATTTATTAATGAAGATCTAATATTTTATCCGAGCTTGAGTTGGCAATAGGTTTGTACAATTTTAAAATAAACCAACTCATATGACACGGTTATGTTACATAAATGTAAATAAAAATAAATGTAATATTTAAAAAATAATTTAATACAAATTTATAAAAAAAATAATTACAAAAATTTAACTTAAACTAAACATACTTCTAATTTTAAAATATAGTTTTAAACTACATTAGTAATTGTAATAAAGCGCATACAAGCAACATGATAATACTGCTCTTGACGATGAGAGCGGAGCTGGGCTCCTCGCAGTTGTCATTGTGCTCGATCTGCCTGAAGTAAGGCTGGTGCAACTCCTCGCGAAGGTTTATTACTGAGTTGATGATGGTGGTTCCAGGGTTGCTCAATGTTCTAGTACGGCTGAGCTTCCATGCTCCAACTGGAATTATCGGGTTAGATTAATAAACCTTAAAATTATAATTAAATTTATGTTTCCCATCATACTCTTAACTATTACGCAATAGTAGCATCCTTTATGTGAATGAAGTTTAGCCTTAATCCACCACGCTAGCCTTATTGTTCACTAAAGGGTTTTTTTGTTCACATAGCCCTATCTTGTTTCTTCTTGATTTCTGTCGAGGATTAACGACTTATATAGAGTTATTGGAAAACCCAGAATAATGTACTATTCCAGACCTAAGAATTTCGATCGTAATTTTTGCTACTTATGAACCATGGCGATAAATAGTTTCATATTATACTCACTGGCTCTTTGGAAGCTGTTGACGTTGTAACAACTATACGCTAATGAGTAACTCTCGTAGTCTGTCGCCAGCACGTACAGGGATGTCGTCACAGTATCTGCAAATAATTTCATTGTAAGTCTTTGGCATTCGTAAATAAAAATTTAACATGTATTTACGTGCTAATAACATAGCTATAATATGTTTTCATTTAAAAGGTATCCTTGATATTTTTGGTGAAAGCGACACTAAATTAAAATTTCATTTAAATTGCTTTTTATTATATTTTGGATACTCAGTTTCACTTAACGATAATACAGTAATTGTTTGAAAATATTATTTCTACTTACTGTTAGTTCCAACAACTGGCAGAGTGACTAGAAGTCTGGCAGTGTTGTCATCGTACTGTGCGACCGCAGTACCCTCAATGGTTACCAAAGTTCCGTTGATCACTTCCCAGTTAAGGACGTCGACTATTCCCGTAGTCGCGTCCAACGTGTACCTGGCACCGATGCAAGTACCGCTCTCGTGGATCTGAGGGTACTTTTCAATCTGGTACCATGTGCCGCCATACTGGAAGAGAAAAATTTCATTGCGTATATGACTAAAACAATCATATCAAAATTTACATCAAACCTCACTTACTGATCGTAAAGAAGGACTGAGCAAGTATTTTAAAAACCAAAAATTCTTTGAAAGAATTTGCAAATTATTCTTTGTGATCATATTGGCAAGGAATTCATTAATAAATTGGAATTTAGTCTGGAACCTCCATGCAGAATTTTGTTGACTATCAATTTCTCTAAAATTGAAATAACACTCTTTCATTCTCTCTTTCGTCAGCTATAGGGAGCCCATTGTGAATCATGAGGCTTTGCCAATGATTACGTTAATCGAAAAATAAACCGCCAACTTACCGCAGCAACGTCGAAGTTCTGCACAACAGGGATGTTCATGTCGCACTGTCCTGGGATGATGATCTGCTGGCCAGTCTGCGCGGGGTAGTGGAAGCAGGCGCTGTCGCTCTGGTTGACCGGCAAGTAGAACTGCGGGTACAGCACGCGGCTGGCGTCGATGAACGGAGCCATCGCGTTCTGCGCTGCTTGGCTCAGGGATCTTGTTTTGCTGTGCTTGGCGCTCCAGACTGTAAAATTACTTGGAGGTCACTAGATGGGTCGCCGAGATTATGTTTAGAGTAGATCTATACGTAGCAATAGCTGATGAAGACGATAGACATGATAATATGAAAATAATTTAAATAGTGAATATTTGTGTGATGATAGTAGTGAAAATACTTCGGCGTTTCCATTAGAACTGTTAGCTGTAGTCCATTTAAGTTAACGCTTGAAAGATTATAATAGTTAATACGCTTTAGAGGGACTCAAGGTTTAATACAGAGCAATGTTTTCCTATTTCATTAGCTTTTTTATACTTACTACGTCTATATTCGGTTCCGACGTTGACGCAAGAATACAGAAGAGCGTAAGTATCGTAGTCAGTTGCAAGAACCCAAATATCTGCAAAAACAATCATTTGATCAATACATCTGTATTCAATGTCTGTATGCCAATGTGACGACTTCGGATTTTGATAATTTAATATTGAAACTATAAGAATACAAATAAAGAAGCATATCTTTTTTTGGAACCGTAACTTGGTAGGTATACTCTGTTAATAAATAAAGAATATTAAATATTCTGTTTGTGTTTTACGCAAATTTTGCGTCAAACACCAAACGATATTTAAGTACATTAGCATTCTGCAGTGGAAAGATTGAAACGTTCAGAGACAAAGTATCACAGATTACCAACTGCTAAAAATTTCCAAAGACATAACAAAAGATGTTGAATTACCTTCAACCTGTCCAGAAGGCAAAGTCCTCCTCAACCGTCCATCTGCAGTGGCGACCACGTTAGAGGTGAGCACAGTAGCACTGCCGTTGCGTACGCTGGTGTCTACGACCATAAAGTTTTGGCTGCCGGATTGTTGGTATTGAGAGCTGATGCAATCTCCTGCGACGCCATCGACTGGGAACCTCTCGATTTCGTGCCACCATCCTAGGAACTGGATAAACATGATTAAGGATAAGTCATTAAGTAGTTCATTTGTTATAGATTATCTATTGCATAACGTAGATATAGACAACTATACCTCGAACGATTTGTTGGAAACACTCTATGATCAAGCGATTGATTGATAAGACATTTATAGAAAGTCGAATGCCACTATCATATACCAGAATAACTACCTTGAAAATGTAGATCGTAAAATTGTATAAATCTTAATGTAGTCGAAAGGTTAATAACTTAATAGTCAGTTGGGTAATTATGTGGTAAATATATGTTGGTCTCTTCGAAATATATTTAATTAAGAAATAGGTACTTACGCGTTCAACTGAGAAGTTCTGGACACCCTGGATGATGTTGTCGCACTGTCCTCTGAAGAGAGGTGCCTGGTTGGGGTTAACTGCTGGTATGTAGAAGCAAGACTCTTCAGTTTGGCTGGTGGGTTGGTAATATTCTTCCAGTAGACCTTCAGTGTTTGCAACGACGGTGTTAATGACGTTGTTGGCTTGCGTGCTGAGTGAGGTGGTTCTGCTGAGCTTCCAGCTGCCAACTGTGGATAAGAATATGTTTTCATTGGTACCACGAAGTAATATACGATGATCGATTTTTTTCGACATGCGAAAGAACATGCAAGATTATCAGTTTCCTTTACGTCTAATATAATCAAATCTATCAACATTCTAAATACATATTTTTAGTAGGTTATACAACATACACCTACTTCTGTTAGTCTAATATAATGTAGGTATGCATGTAAGAAAATTTATAATTACCTCTTCTGTTGCCATTGGCTAAGTTGCTACAGTGGTACACGAGAGCAAAGCTGTTGTAGTCCGTTGCAAGCACGTAGTAATTAGCCAATCGACTTTCTGTAACAATCAAATTAATATAACATAATTTTATTGTATGAAATAACTTATATTAAGATACTACAAATGTAAATGTAACAGAATAAGTATTGCCATAGGAAAGTCATTAAATATTGATATAATTGATTTCATCTTAGTGTCATGGTGAAAAATTACTCTAGTGCTCGTGGGACAGTATTCTTCTATTTCAGCCCATAATCATACACGGCTGAGCACAACGAACAATTCAATTGAGGGGGCTTAGGCTACTCGTATAAGGCACATAATTCAAATGCTTCTTCAATTTGTGTTTCTAACCGCTCTGTCAAAGAAGAAGTAATTGAAAAGTGAAGCAATTTTAACTAAAACATTTGTTGCCTGCTAACATGAAAGAAAATATAACAAGTGATAAAATGGGCTTACGTCCTCCAACAACGAAATTGACGCTGAGCACTCCACTGCCGTCATTCGAGGCAACAACAGCTGATCCTGAAATGCTGGCCAGGGTCTGGTTCAACACTTGGCTGTTGGTCACGAGGACGCTGGAGTTGCCGGCAGAGTACACAGCGCGGTTGCATTGACCCTGTTGTCTGGTTGTTGGGTATCTCGCAATTTCGAACCAGCGCCCCAGGTACTGGAGAAATAAAAATAAATGTTATTTGAACATATTGCGAATAGTTTTGATCAGAAATATTAGTGTGTGTTTGGTTTATGTACTTGGTTTATGAGTATTTTTAATTGTAAATAGCTTTCTTATTACTCTATTTTGTTTGTTTTAGCTAGTTCTTCACTCATTATTTAATGAAAATACCTAAGTTATCCACTATCCTATAACATGCCCATGTAGCGGGTCATAGTTGAGCACACAGGTTTAATAAATAAATATATTGTAAAATTTTACATGAGTTATGTTCCACAATTTTTTTTGTGTCGATTTGACTGCACATCGTTATTCTGAAAAACAGAATTACTGCAGCTATTGCCATGTATTCGTTTTATGTCACTTACATCAGTTACGCTGAAGTTAGAAACGCCTCGGATGGTGTCGTCACAAGGTCCTGGCAGATCAATGTACGAGGGTGGAATGGTAAAGACAGGGTAATGGAAGCAACCGTTGTTGCTTTGGTCGGTGTTGCGGTAGTAGCCTTCGAAGAGGTCTATGTTGTTGGAGACGATGCTATTGATGGTGTTGTTGGCACTGACGGAGAGGCCGACACGGGATCTGCTTAGTTTCCAACTGTAGACTGAAAAATATATGAGGTTATATTGATTGTATTTTGAAACTCCTCTTATAACTTAATTTCCGCTCATAACAGAAGTGATTGATGATGATGATGATTGAATGATTTGTAGGAGTATAAAAAACTAATGAGACGAAATTATGACTAATGAGAGGTAATTATGATGAAAGTAATCCAAGTATTAATGACGAGATGAACAAGAGTAAGCTTTACGATGCGAATAAACAGCAACATCATTTTGAATTTATAATGATATTGTACTCATCACTATACCATTTAATGCTTTGTGATTTCACTGGCTTAAATTTCCTTGGCAAAAATCGTCAGTTATTTGAAAAAAAAATTAATTCCCCTAACCAGTATCTTAACTTACTCTTGAAATAAAACTATTTCAATGTGTAACATTCGCGTAAATCTAAGAAACCATTAACTTACTCTGTTTAGTGTTGTTGGCGAGATTCCTGCAGCTGTACAATAAAGCATATTCACTGTAGTCCGTTGCTAAGACGAATACACTGCGGAATGGCACTGTAGAGAAATAATACATTTATTTCCTGGTTCTCTGGCATATAAAAGTATACAGTAAGAATCATAAAAATATACTGTTACTTATGAATCTGGAAACACTAGACAAATATATATTTTTTAAGTATCTTTTTACATTACGAAAGTGGAATTAATATTATTATTTACATGATATATTTTTGTAGTTCATGGAAATGTTTCCATCCTAGGTCTTAATACATATGTGTCAGTATTAGCCTATATACGTCTGATTGCAGGGCACAGGCCTCCTCTATAATAGAGAGTATATTATAGTCTACCAGGCTGGCCTAGTGTTGGTGGAATTTACATCCCATAGAAATTATTAGAATTCGCTATAGAATGCTAGTTTCCTTACCGCGGTGTTTCCTTCACCGTTATAATTATTGCGTTATTATTGACTATTTATACACACATGAATCTGAAAATTCAGAGGTGTGCCCCGGGATTCGAACTCGCGATTACACTTCTACTATAACTTAAATATTTTATTAAATGATCATTCTAATAACATTGGTATATTTAAAAATAAAACAATATATTGTAAATTTCAAAAATATTACCTCCACTAATGTTGGCGCTTATGATGGCTCTGCCATCACTGGATAAACTAGCTGATGGTACGAATGTTGAGAGCTGCCTTTCATTCCTAACGATGGTCTGGGTGACGTTAAATGAGTTTAGACCGACGACACCGTATTGAGTAGCCGCACACTCGCCGTTCTGAAGATCTGATGGGAATCTTGCCACTTCATGCCATGTACCAGCGAACTGTTAACAGATAGAAAAAATGTTATGTCTTGTAGGCAGATAGATAAGGTTGAAAATTTACTAAAATCTTTACCATATGACTGTCTATGCTAATTCCGGTAGAAAATATAGTTCTGGTATTCATAAGTCCTTCAGGCTTAGAGCGCCTAACATAATTTATAACAACTATTACATTAATGGTAAAAATGAAATGTAGCTAAGATGTTTTTAAAAGTATCAAGAATACAATAGAAACTGTTTCCTCTGCGTAAAACTTGGCTTTTATTTTCTGTTTGACTTTAATTTGAATATGATAAGTTAAAAAATTTTCGGTAGAGAAGTATGAAAAAGAAGAACCGTGCGGTCGAACTCTAGGAGGCACTTTTGCGATACTACTGCGCATTCAATGCTCCAATATATTCTAGCCATCATAAGAATCGTAGATACTTACGGCACTGGCACTGAAGTTGGCGACGGCTGGCACCAAGTTGTCGGAAAGACACTGTCCTTCTAAGATAACGTCACCGCCAAAGTTGTCGGGGTAGAAGAAGCAGCCGGTGCTGCTATGGTCTCTTTGGATGAAGTAGTCCTGTCTAAGCACTTGCACGCTAGTAATGACGTTGTTGATGGCCGTGTTGGCGGCTGCCGTCAGGTTCTGTTGCCTGCTGAGTTTCCAGCTGTACACTGCGGAGTAACATTACATTACATTTTAAACATCTATGTATTACTTTCAAAGTAGAATTCGAATGTATATATTTTTATTATTGTATTATAAAAAAAAAAAATATTCCAACCATATCATTGATATGTTGAAAGCTAATACGCCTGAAAGAAATTTGAAGATACAAATTTGTTGAGAATTTGCAGTTGATATTAGTTATTTTGTAAAAAATGTTTTGGTATGGTATTAATGAAAGACATTATCAGTAGGTTTACCTTGACGATAGTCAGCATCGATGTTTTGACATGAGTAGACGAAGGCGAAGGAGTTGTAATCCGTAGCCAGTACCCAGTAATCCGTGGTGACTAAAAATATACAAGTGAGAATAAGACCAAATTGAAATTCAACTTGCTTGATGTTCTGTTGCTTCTTGGACCTAATTTCAAACGAACAAACGAACGCCAAATGTACAAGAAAATTACAAAAGATTTGAAGTGTATGAATAGCCGATCGTCTTTTTAAAGGCACAAATAACTGTTGCTGCAATTCTAATATTTAGACCGTGCTCGAGTAACTCACCGTTCACTCCTCCTACTAGGAAGGTAACCCTCAGTCGCGCGCTGCCATCAGTTGAAGCCAACACAGCGGTGCCGGTCATGGTGCGGAGTTGCTGGTCGATGACTTGCGTGTTGACCACGGAGACTACGCCGCCGGCGGTCAGGGTATACTGCGCTGTGTTGCAACTTCCTCCTTGGAACGGAGTCGGGTACGATTGTATGTCGTACCATACACCCATGTACTGCAAAATGAGAAATTATTATTGAAAATCCTCAAATTATTATTTATGTCTTTGCACTGTACATAGAGGACATAGAGAAAAAAAAAATACCCTAGAAGCATCGAAGTTTTGCACAACGCTAATGTTCTGGGTGCATTGTCCGCGGAAGACGACCGGGTTGTTACTGGGCTCTGGATAGTAGAAGCAGGCGGCGTCCGAGCGATCTACAGACTGGAAGTATCTGTTGTCCAACACATTGACTCGGTTCATCGCTTGGTTGATGGCTACTGTCGCGGCCTGTGTCAAGCTGTTGGCGCGACTCATCTTCCAGCTCCAGACTACAACATTTATGCATATAACAATTAAAATTGAAAGGTTTGACAATTATTATAACATGTTTAAGATTGATACATACCTCGTCGTTGGTTATTGCCGATGTAAGCACAACTGTAGATGAGAGCGTAGTTATCGTAGTCAGTGTCCAGAATCCAGTAATCGGCAGGCGCAGGTGCTGCAATAATTATTATTTTATCAAGATATATTTAATAATGAAGATATACTTACTGGTGGTAGGTCTCTCATATGTGAGAGGCCGCCTGGGTAGGTACCACCGCAATGTCTATTTCTCCCGCCAAACAGCAGTGTAAATGCACTGTTGTGTTCCGGTTTGAAGGAAATTGTAGCCAATGTAACTACTGGACATATCGAGACTTAACATCTTATGTCTCAGGATGGCGAGCGCAGTGGAATGCCAAGCAATGCCTCGTAACTCATGGTGTTGTTTGGTTTTGCTACTGTCCATGAGCGGTCGTATCGCTTACCATCAGGCGAATGGCAGGCTCGTCTCGTCATTCATAGCAATAAAAAATAAAATATACAAAATATTGGTTTTTGCGAAGACTTACAATTCGGGAATGTGACTGTCAGCTTGCCACTGCCATCTAATGTCGCGACAGATGCAGATCCCTGGATTGTGCTGAGAGATTGATTCACGACTTGTGTGTTGTAAACAATGACAGTACCGTTGGCGCCAGAAGAATACGTAGCTTCGTTACACGTGCCACTTTGGAAGCCAGAAGGGTAGCTTTCAATCAATCGCCAACGACCCAAATACTGAAAAATCATACGGGGTTGTGTTAAACAGATATTAACAGTAAAGTCTGCAATTAATGAATGAGCAAAATAAATACATAGGTAAACATTTAAAGGAATTGTCAGCTATACATATATTAGTGATAAGATCTCACCCTGCTAGCATTGAAGTTCGGTATGGCGGCAATGTTAGGGTCGCACTGTCCAGGGAATACTACGGCCTGTCCAGGAGGAATGTCCGGCAGGTAGAAGCAGGCCTCGGCGGAGTGGTTGATGTTCTCGTAGTATCTGTTGTCGAGCACCTCGACATTAGCAATAGCATTATTGATGGCTGTATTGGCCGCCGCAGTCAACTGTGTCGTTCTGCTCAACTTCCAGCTCCATACTGAAATCATGTTATTCACCATTAGATTTTGAATAATAGTTTTCCAACACAATGGTAAGTTTATTGAGTCGTGTGAACTTACCTCCTCGGTAATCATTATTGAGATTGACACAGGTGTACGCCAGAGCGTGGCCGGTGTAGTCTGTGCTTAGGATCCACAACGGGAATGTTGTAGCTGAAAGCAAGTGGAAAGTGTTTAAAATTTCGTGCTTTTACATTCTTAAAAGCGCGACTATTATAATACCTGTAACCGTTTGTTATTTAATTATTTTAAAATCATTATCCTTACTTATGCCATTGGTAGTGACGGTGACGGTCAGTCTAGCGCTGCTGTCAGTGGCGGAGGTAAAGGTGACAGTGCCGTTGGTTACACCCAGAGCCTGGTTCAGGACGTTGTTCGAGATGAGGCTGAGTGAGTTGCCTGTTCCCGCATTGAACTGATGGCTGACACATTGTCCAGATTGTTGTGCATCGGGATACGACTGAATCTCGTACCATACACCTTGGAACTGACAGAATTTAAAAATAATCATTATTTCTAATAAGTTATCTAACTTTGGTAAAAAAAGGGAATTATATGTGAACTCACCGAAGTCAAGCTGAAATTTGATACCACAGCTAGGCTTGTGTCGCATTGTCCAGGGAACACAACTGGAACACCCGGCTGAGGTTCGGGGAAGTAGAAGCAGCCACTGGGACTTTGGTCCCGGGCCAGGAAGTAGCGTTGATCCAGCACGTCAACGGCAGTCATAGCGTTATTGATAAGTGTTGCTGCGTTTGTCGTCAGTTGTTTGGTACGACTGAGCTTCCAGCTGGTCACTGTAAGTATGATATACTATTTTAGCTGGTTTTCGTTTATTTGGAGTGTTTGTTTTCTCAATTATATATATAAATATTTGTTTACCTTGTCTACGCTCTGCATCAAGATTGACGCAAGAGTACACAAGAGAATAGCTTGTGTAATCAGTAGCCAGTACCCAATAATCCGTCTGTGTTGTAACTGAAATAAATCAGGAAATATTTTAATTTTAGTCAGTCAGATGCCAATCTGTTGATTTTAACATTTGTAATATTTGGACACTCACGGTTGGTGCCGGCGACCGGGAAACTGACGATTAGTTTGGCGCTGCCATCAGTGACTGCTACCACGGCCTGTCCGGTGATAGTGTCGAGCGTTTGGTTCCTTACTTGAGTGTTGAAGACTTCCACAGAACCGTTTCTCAATGTATAGAATGCGTTATTGCATGTGCCATCTTGGAAGCCCGTTGGATACGACTGAATGTCGTGCCACAAGCCCATATACTAAAAACGAACAACATGCAAATTGTGATAAATATACTGACTTTTAAAGTGTAATAATAAATGCTTTAAAACGTATCAGAAACATAATTACCCTAACGGCATCGAAGTTTTGCACAACGCTGATGTTCTGGTTGCATTGTCCGCGGAAGATAACCGGGTTGTTATTGGGCTCTGGATAGTAGAAGCAGGCGGCGTCCGAGCGATCCACAGACTGGAAGTATCTGTTGTCCAACACATTGACGCGGTTCATCGCTTGGTTGATAGCCACTGTCGCGGCCTGTGTCAAGCTGTTGGTGCGACTCATCTTCCAGCTCCAGACTACAACATTTGTGCATATAACAATGAAAATTTATGGGTTTGACAGAATTATTATAACATGTTTAAGATTGATACATACCTCGTCTTTGGCTATTGCCAATGTTAGCACAGCTGTAGATGAGAGCGTAGTTGTCGTAGTCAGTGTCCAGAATCCAGTAATCGGCAGGCGCGGGTGCTGCAATAAATTTAAAATTATTTTTTAATGATATGTACATTTAAGAATGAAGGTCCATACAAAATATTGGTTTTTGCGAAGACTCACAATTCGGGAATGTGACTGTCAGCTTGCCACTGCCATCTAATGTCGCGACAGATGCAGATCCCTGGATGGTGCTGAGAGTCTGATTCACAACTTGAGTGTTGTACACAATGACAGTACCGTTGGCGCCAGAGGAATACGTAGCTTCGTTACACGTGCCACTTTGGAAGCCAGACGGGTAGCTTTCAATCAGTCGCCAACGACCTAAATACTGAAAAATCATACGGGGTTGTGTTAATCAGGTACTTATAGTAAAGTCTACAATTAATGAATGCGCAAAATAAATACACAGGTAATAATTTAAAGAAATTGGCAGCTATACATATATTAGTAATGGGATCTCACCCTGCTAGCATTGAAGTTCGGTATGGCGGCAATGTTAGGGTCGCACTGTCCAGGGAATACTACAGCCTGTCCAGGAGGAATGTCCGGCAGGTAGAAGCAGGCCTCGGCGGAGTGGTTGATGTTCTCATAGTATCTGTTGTCGAGCACGTCGACATTAGCAATAGCATTATTGATGGCTGTATTCGCTGCTGCAGTCAACTGTGTCGTTCTGCTTAACTTCCAGCTCCGTACTGAAATTATGTTATTAAACATTAACTTTTGACTAATAACTTTCCAACACAATGGTAATGAGTCGTGTGAACTTACCTCCTCGGTAATCATTATTGAGATTGACACAGGTGTACGCCAGAGCGTGGCCGGTGTAGTCTGTGCTTAGGATCCACAACGGGAATGTTGTAGCTGAAAGCAAGTGGAAAGTGTTTAAAATTTCGTGCTTATACATTCTTAAAAGCGCGACTGTTATAATATCTGTAACCGTTTGTTATTTAATTGTTTAAAAATCATTATCCTTACTTATGCCGTTGATAGTGACGGTGACGGTCAGTCTAGCGCTGCTGTCAGTGGCGGAGGTAAAGGTGACAGTGCCGTTGGTTACACCCAAAGCTTGGTTCATGACGTTGTTCGAGATGAGGCTGAGTGAGTTGCCTGTTCCCGCATTGAACTGATGGCTGACACATTGTCCAGATTGTTGTGCATCGGGATACGACTGAATCTCGTACCATACACCTTGGAACTGACACAATTTAAAAATAATAATTGTTTCTATTAAGTTATCTAACTTTGGTAAAAAAAGGGAATTATATGTGAACTCACCGAAGTCAAGCTGAAATTAGATACCACAGTTAGGCTTGTGTCGCATTGTCCAGGGAACACAACTGGAACACCCGGCTGAGGTTCGGGGAAGTAGAAGCAGCCACTGGGACTCTGGTCCCGGGCCAGGAAGTAGCGTTGATCCAACACGTCAACGGCATTCATAGCGTTATTGATAAGTGTCGCTGCGTTTGTCGTCAGTTGTTTGGTACGACTGAGCTTCCAGCTGGTCACTGTAAGTATGATATACCATTTTAGCTGGTTTTCGTTTATTTTGAGAGTTTATTTTCTCAATTATAAATATTTGCTTACCTTGTCTACGCTCTGCATCAAGATTGACGCAAGAGTACACAAGAGAATAGCTTGTGTAATCAGTTGCTAGTACCCAATAATCCGTCTGTGTTGTAACTGAAATATATTACAAAATATTTTAATTTAATCAATCAGAAACCAATCTGTTGACTTAAATATCTTTAATATTTTGAACACTCACGTTTGGTGCCGGCGACAGGGAAACTGACGACTAGTTTGGCGCTGCCATCGGTGACTGCTACCACGGCCTCTCCGGTGATAGTGTCGAGCGTTTGGTTCCTTACTTGAGTGTTGAAGACTTCCACGGAACCGTTTCTCAATGTATAGAATGCGTTATTGCATGTGCCATCTTGGAAGCCCGTTGGATACGACTGAATGTCGTGCCACAAGCCCATATACTAAAAACGAACAACATGCAAATTGTGATAAATATACTGACTTTTAAAGTGGGTAATAAATGCTTTAAAACGTATCAGAAACATAATTACCCTAACGGCATCGAAGTTTTGTACAACGCTGATGTTCTGGTTGCATTGTCCGCGGAAGATAACCGGGTTGTTATTGGGCTCTGGATAGTAGAAGCAGGCGGCGTCTGAGCGATCAACGGACTGGAAGTATCTGTTGTCCAACACATTGACGCGGTTCATCGCTTGGTTGATAGCCACTGTCGCGGCCTGTGTCAAGCTGTTGGTGCGACTCATCTTCCAGCTCCAGACTACAACATTTGTGCATATAACAATGAAAATTTATGGGATTGACAGAATTATTATAACATGTTTAAGATTGATACATACCTCGTCGTTGGTTATTGCCGATGTTAGCACAGCTGTAGATGAGAGCGTAGTTGTCGTAGTCAGTGTCCAGAATCCAATAATCGGCAGGCGCAGGTGCTGCAATAAATTAAAAATTATTTTATCAAGATAATATGTATATTTAAGAATGAAGGTCCATACAAAATATTGGTTTTTGTGAAGACTCACAATTCGGGAATGTGACTGTCAGCTTGCCACTGCCATCTAATGTCGCGACAGATGCAGATCCCTGGATGGTGCTGAGAGTCTGATTCACAACTTGAGTGTTGTACACAATGACAGTACCGTTGGCGCCAGAGGAATACGTAGCTTCGTTACACGTGCCACTTTGGAAGCCAGACGGGTAACTTTCAATCAGTCGCCAACGACCTAAATACTGAAAAATGATATGGGGCTGTGTTAATCAGATATTTACAGTGAAGACTTCTACAAATCATAAATGAACAGTATAAATTAATACGTAACATTTAAAGGAATTGTGTAGATATATATTTGTGATGAGTACTCACCCTGCTAGCATTGAAATTTGGTATGGCGGCAATGCTAGGGTCGCACTGTCCTGGGAATACTACGGCCTGTCCAGGAGGAATGTCCGGTAGGTAGAAGCAGGCCTCGGCGGAGTGGTTTATGTTCTCATAGTATCTGTTGTCGAGTACGTCGACATTAGCAATAGCATTATTGATGGCTGTATTCGCTGCTGCAGTCAACTGTGTCGTTCTGCTTAACTTCCAGCTCCGTACTGAAATTATGTTATTAAACATTAACTTTTGAATAATAGTTTTACAACACAATGGTAAGTTTATTGAGTCATGTGAACTTACCTCTTCGGTAATCATTATTAAGATTGACACAGGTGTACGCCAGAGCGTGGCCGGTGTAGTCTGTGCTTAGGATCCACAACGGGAATGTTGTAGCTGAAAGCAAGTGGAAAGTGTTGAAAATTTCGTGCTTATACATTCTTAAAAGCGCGACTATTATAATACCTGTAACCGTTAGTTATTTAATTATTTTAAAATCATTATCCTTACTTATGCCGTTGGTAGTGATGGTGACGGTCAGTCTAGCGCTGCTGTCAGTGGCGGAGGTAAAGGTGACAGTGCCATTGGTTACACCCAAAGCTTGGTTCAGGACGTTGTTCGAGATGAGGCTGAGTGAGTTGCCTGTTCCCGCGTTGAACTGATGGCTGACACATTGTCCAGATTGTTGTGCATCGGGATACGACTGAATCTCGTACCATACACCTTGGAACTGACAGAATTTAAAAATAATCATTATTTCTATTAAGTTATCTAACTTTGGTAAAAAAAGGGAATTATATGTGAACTCACCGAAGTCAAGCTGAAATTTGATACCACAGTTAGGCTTGTGTCGCATTGTCCAGGGAACACAACTGGAACACCCGGCTGAGGTTCGGGGAAGTAGAAGCAGCCACTGGGACTCTGGTCCCGGGCCAGGAAGTAGCGTTGATCCAACACGTCAACAGCATTCATTGCGTTATTGATAAGTGTCCCTGCGTTTGTCGTCAGTTGTTTGGTACGACTGAGCTTCCAACTGGTAACTACAAATGAAATAAATATAGTATTCGCCAATTTTTTTATTTTTATTTATTTATTTATTTTATTTTATTCTTTTTGCACTACAGGGAGATATACAAATGCAAAACTATAAAATACAAAAAATAGTTCAAGTGGCGGCCTTATCACACTAAGTAATTTCTTACAGGCAACCATGGGATGGATATATAAATAGGAGAAAGAAAGGGCAGTCTAAAGCGTAAAAGAAATAATACTTGTTGTAATTTATGTATAAATATAAATATAAACATAAACACATGTTAACATAATATATGAATATACACATACTTACAATACATACATACATACATATACGTAAATATATTATATATTTATCCTAACATTCACCAAAAGATTCGAGAGGACACAAATAGTTATTTTTATTGTTTACCTGTCTGTAACCATATATTTTTTTACCTTGTCTTTCCTCAGCGTTGAGATTGGTGCAAGAATACACAAGAGAATAGCTTGTGTAATCAGTTGCAAGCACCCAATAATCGGTTTGCGTTGTACCTGAAATAAATTATAGCATGTTTTAACTGTAGTAAGATAAAAGCTCATTTAGTGATTGAAACGAGTGTAACTCGTTTTGGTACTTACGGTTAGTGCCGGCGATAGGGAATGAGACGATTAGTCTAGCGCTGCCATCAATGACTGCTACAACGGCCTCTCCAGTGATAGTATCGAGCGTTTGGTTGATTACTTGAGTGTTAAAGACATCTACTGTACCGTTATTCGTCAGTGTATAGAATGCGTTATTGCATGTGCCACCTTGGAAGGATGTTGGGTAAGACTCAATGTCATGCCACAAGCCCATGTACTGCAAGAAGGAAATTTAAATTAATAATTTGATCAAATTGTACGCAAAATAAGTGCAAAGAAAATTCAGCATTGGTCATAAAATAAATGAATGGTGGGATACAAATTAAGTTTAAATTTAACATATAGTTATTTATTTCAGATTAATCCAATGGTGCTATGAAGTCTATCAACAACCTATCATGAAAAAGCGACCAAATAAAGAATATATTTACCGCGACAGCGTTGAAGTTTTGGACAACTGGAATGTTCTGACTGCACTGTCCGCGGAAGATGACAGGGCTACCACTGGGTGCAGGGTAGTAGAAACAGGCGGCGTCGGAACGGTCAATGGTCCTATAGTATCTGTTGTTCAACACTTGGACTCTGTTGATAACCTGATTGATGGCGTTGTTCGCATTTTGCGAGAGTGAGTTGGAACGACTTAGCTTCCAACTCCACACTGAAATTAGCATGTTTTATATCACTTTTCAAGTTCTCGTGTCTTGTGTAAGGTTGTATCGTTCTTATATGAATGGTGTTTAGATGTGAAGGAATAACGTATTTTTGCATGGTGTCAAATTACTAAACCAGTTAAATATTTTGGATCGTGTTCGATGGACTTTAGTTGACTTCTTTGGTCTAATGATTATGATGAATTTGAAACGTATTATTCAAGTATAGAACGATATTTAGTTACTAAAAGCAAACAACGTGTCTGGATGTCTTACCTCGTCTTTGTGTGGGGTTGATGTTGACACAGCCATAAACAAGAGCGTAGTTATCATAATCCGTGTCCAGAATCCAATAATTAAAAGGTTCTGAAGCTAAAAACAATGTGGACATGTTATATTCTAGTTGACTCTAGGTTATTCATATCCGCCGGAATATTGATACGGTATACATCGGCGAAAATCATAGAGATCTTCGATAATATCACTTTTGGGTTCCGCCTGTGCATTTCCGCAGCCGACCGACATATTTGTGTTGACCAGTAAGAGATAATCATCTACAAGTTTGGGGGTTCGTATATCTATCGTTAAGGACATCGCACTTTCCAACTGGGAAGTTAGTATAGTATAGAAGAAGACATAGTTTTGCGATACTTACAACTTGGGAATGTTACAGACAATCTACCACTTCCATCTACACTTGCGACGGCTGAACCAGTGATGGAAGATAGGCTTTGGTTGACGACCTGAGTGTTGAATACTGTGACGGTTCCGTTCACTCCAAGCGTGTAAGTGGCTTCTTCGCAAGTGCCTATTTGGTTGTTCGATGGATAAGCTTCAATAAGCCTCCAACGTCCCAAATACTGAAAGGTTTCAGACATTATGGTTAAAAATTATTGTTTAATTCTAATTTTGGACATTAAATAGTTGAAGAAAAAAGAAACTCACTCTAGCCGCGTTGAAGTTTTGCATAACAGCTATGTTATTGTCACACTGTCCAGGAAGTATGATAGGTTCTCCTGGCGCAATTTCAGGGAGGTAGAAGCAAGCCTCATCGGATTGATTAATGTTCTCATAGTAGATGTTGTCCAAGACTTGAATGGGTGCTATGACGCTGTTTATAATAGAGTTGGCATTTGCTGTCAGTGCTCTGGTTCTGCTAAGTTTCCAGCTCCAAACTGGAATAAATTGTTTATATATAGCATTTTAATAAAATATTACATTATTAGAGAAGATATAAGAATTTGGTACTAACTTTTTATGAGGAAAAAAAATTAAGCTCCAATATACATATTTTAATATTTGGTTAAGTTGCCATACTTAGATGTCATATTGTGGTTAAAGGAGAACCCATACATTTAAGTTAAAGCAATAAATGCCTATTTCAAAATGAATAGCATTTTTTTTATTATTAGCTTCGTTACCAGTAATTTTATTTAATTTGATTTTGAACTTACTTCCTCTGAAGTCTTCTCTGATATTAATACAGCTATAAACCAAAGCGTAGCTTGTGTAGTCGGTGCTCAAAATGATATACGGGAAGGAGAAATCTGAAACAAAAATAGCCAATTATTCGCCGTATACTTCCAAACTGCAACAGCGCTGTGTTACTTCATGCATGCAGAAATGTCATCGTACGATTATCTGAAAAACTAGACGAGTCGTTAGGCAAAAAAGTTGTTCGAACTAAAATAACTACTTCAGTATGGGTGATCTGAAAATCTGGTTTAGAACCTCACAGTTTAGAACATGCGTCTAGGCCAACCCTATGATGGACTATGAATCCTTCACCGTAATAGTGTGTGGTGATAGCCAGAGGTGTGCCCTGGGATTTGAACCCGCGACCTATGTATTAATGTTGGCAGCCACGTCGGGTTTGTCAATAACAGGCTACCACGCCACTTCAAGTTTAAGTTCCAAGTTGGGTTAGATTTTTTAAGTTGTGGAAGAACAGCCAACGAAATTGACTGGTAAAGGCATTACAAATTCATGATTAGGTAAAAATTCATACACAATCGGTATACTCGTATTATAGGTCCGGTGCTTACTATTTAAAAGCTATATTATGAAGCATATGGAAAATATGTAAATACAATTAATTTACCTGTGCCATTTACTCTTATTGTTATAGTCAAGCTCCCGGTGGTCTGGTTAACGGCCAACGTGGCTGTACCGTTGGATATTGACTGGAACTGGTCGAAGACGCTCGAAGTGACCAGGTTGTAAGAGCTGGTGCCAGCCAGGGTGAACTCATGGCTGACACATTGACCAGGCTGCTGTGCCTTGGGGTAAGCTTCGATTTCGTACCACGTTCCTTGGAACTGGAAGTAAAGGTAAGAATGTATATTAAGAGAAAATCGATGAATCGAGATCGAAAATCAAGAATAAAGTATCAGCCTGCGGTTGTGTCTTCTTCAGTGGTGGTGAGATATATCCACTCGAATACCGACAACCGTAAACAATAATGGAAAGCACATCATTGTGACAGACGGAAATGTGTATCGTGTTTCAGGTACACCCTGCGTATATATGGTTTTCATCAGGCAAAATTGTGTCAACCAACAAATAATAACCAATACTTGCCAATGTATGCTCTATATTGATTCTCCTTCTTCTTTTCTTGTAGTGCCTCTCCAACTAGTGAAGGTTGGCATTCAGTTCAACATACTGTCCCTTCTCTCGTGCGAGGCGAAATAGTTAGAAAGTAAAAGTAGTCATCAATTTGTAGTAGTTATACAATTCTTACCAGAGTAGCGTTGAAGTTAGGAATAGCTGAGATAGTGGTGTCACATTGTCCTGGGAAGACGACTGGTTCTCCTGGTTGGGCTTCGGGGGTATAGAAGCAGCCTTCAGGAGTCTGGTCCATGTTCTGGTAGTAGCGCTGGTCTAGCACGTCCACGGAGTTGATCACAGTGTTGATGGCCGCCGTTGCGTTTGCCGGCATCTGCTTGGTACGGCTTAGCTTCCAACTGGTCACTAAAAGGGTGGAAAGTTTACTTTAACGATTTCTTATGTCAATAGAAAATGAGATTTTAGAATAACTATCTGCGTCTAAGTTAGTAAAAATACTATGACGCCATTTTTTAAATAAATCTATTACTTTGTCGCTGTTTTGTATATATTTTGTTGTATACAGTCCGAAACTCAGTAAAATGTATCTGTATGGTAGAAAGAAATACTTTACCTTGTCTTTGATCATTGTTGAGATTCGTACAAGAGTAGACGAGTGAATAGCTGGTGTAATCTGTTGCTAACACCCAGTAGTCAGTTGTGATTGTTACTGAAATCAAACACATTTATTACGCTATTTGTCGTATTACTACTAAGCATCCTTAAAGTTTATCGATATATATTTCAAGTGATTTGGTAATATTATGTGTTTCATATAAGGGTTCTAAAGGAGCGTAAAATCTTTGATAAAAAAAAATCAAGGTCACGATATTACAGTTAGCTTTATGTACAATCATGGTTATATTGTACGTGATTGTTGTTTATATTTGTTAATGTATATTCGTTCCGAATTTATACATAAGGCGACGAGTTTAATAAAATATCTCGGTAAAAGCTTTATTCATTGTGAAAAGTAAACTATTGAATGTGAAAATAAACAATTTAGATTACAATCTCGATTAAGTTGAAAGAATGTTAATTAAAAGTACTACATTGCTTTGTAATTAATACTTTATGATGTCACCTAAATACAATGCCTGACTCACTTTCAATATTATCAGAGATGTTTGTGTTATCAATTTACATGAACTAATTAAAAAGTTAATTGGTGGAATGATGATTAATCATTTTTAAAAATAAACCTTACAATTACACCTATACTGCTGTAAGTAATCTTTTAATAATTCCCCTCCTTGTCCTTGCTTTTCAAATCTATGTATGCTGGCTAACGGAATGACTACATCTTGATCTCGTCCATATCAGCCTAAGCTAAGGGGTTCTACCACTTAAATTTCTTGCCCATTATTAAACTTTCGATTGGTTTTTCAGCTCGCGTGTTCCTTCCTTACGACGACTTTCAATGGAAGCGTGGAAAGGCTAAACCGATAGAATCATGTCAAACGACGAAATTATTGGCTGCCAGTCGATATCATATCCTACCATAATATGTTGTGAGTGGAGTGAAGTCAATTTGCAAGGATAAAAATGAATTAAAATGCAAAAGTTAGCAAGTGTATGTGTGTGCCATTTGTTTTTAAGAGGTTATTGAGATAATAAACATTTTTACTTACGGTTTGTTCCTTCAATAGGGAAGGTGACGTATAATCTGGCACTGCTGTCATTTGACGCCAAGACTGCTAGTCCGTCGATAGTCAATAGTCTTTGGTTAATGACATGTGTGTTGAATACCTCTACACCTCTGCCAGAGAGAGAGTAGAACGCGTTGCTACAAGAACCACCTTGGAAGGTAGTTGGATAGGATTCGGTATCATGCCACAGACCCATGTACTGAAAAAATATTAGAATGTAAAGATATTGATGAAATAATGTGTGATAAATCTGGCGTGATAGATGATTATAAATTGAAAAGAACCACTCTATGGTACAGTAATTGTTGTAACATACACTAAGTATGTAAATCAGGAATTGAAAATTATAATGAATATGAATAAGAATGGTATATTTTTGGTATGTAGGTCGTCTGAGTTTATTATTAGTTTACTTATGAGGCCAGTTGGTTTCATACTTGAATTTAAAAATAATTGTCAGACATAATTATAGTCATAATAGTGTCGTAAAAAAACTACTTACTCTAACAGCATCGAAGTTTTGCACTACAGGCAAGTTCTGAGCACATTGCCCCCTGAATACCACAGGTTGGTTGAAGACAGGCACAGGATAGTAGAAGCAAGCAGCATCGGTCTGATCCGCGCGGTTGTAATACAAGTCGTTGAGTATGATAACTGAGTCCACAAATTGGTTGACTTGCACCTGGGCGTTGGCAGACAGCTGACGAGTTCTGCTGAGGATCCAGCTGAAAACTAAACGGGTAATTGATTTTTAGTATGAGTTTTTGAAGTACTGGGCATATAAAAGGTCACTATAGAAGTATGTGAAGAAGGAAACGAAAATCACAATAGTAATTAGATTGATTTTAGAAGTTTTAATATACACAGTAATCCTGTGCTTGATAATGTCGATGACCATAGGAAAGAAATTCGTGTGGGGAACTTCACAAAATACAAAAAACCAGTTTGAAGACGAACTTATAAAAACCTTTCTCAGTATTTGTTGTACAAGGATCACTTTTGTAAATTTCATCCTGGTATGAATGTATACCCACCTTTTGAGTTGCTTGGTTATTTTTGGTTTCCCAAAAACATTATTTCAATGATCTCTATCACGCTTAAAATCTTATTTAGAGACTTACCTCTCATCGTGCTGTTGTTAATATTGCTGCAACTGTACGAAATGGCGTAGTTGTCATAATCGGTTGCGAGGACCCATAGTTCTTGCGATGAAGTCCCTGTAATAAGTAAATTATAGATGTGTCAGCCGAATCTTTGCGTACCTACACTTGCTACATATCAAGTAATGGCTGACTCAGTTTGACAACAATTTGAGGTCTTTTGATCGACCTGTGAGATTTCTGAGTCAAGTAATCGTTACTCTTTCCCAAATCCCAAAATCTTTGAAACCAAAAACACACAGATACACTTCATTATTTTGACCCGGTATAAAATGATAATAAAGGCGAAGAAATACATCGTGAGGAAACCAGCATACAAAGAAAGAAAGAAAGAATAAAAAAACGATTTATTGACACAACATGGAATGTACAGAAAGTTAACAATAAAATTTACCATAGCGATTTGTAAAAAAATCTATGGTATGTAAAGTCCACCAAACTGCACTAGGTCAGCGTGGTAGACTATGTGGCCTAACTCCTGTCAATCGTACTCGCGACTGTAGAGGAGGCCCGTGCTCTGCAGTGGGACATAAATGGGCTGATACAATACAATAGAATGATAGTCGTACGTGCTGCATTGGACTTCCAATCATAAAGTACGAGTATACATTCAGCAGTCGACTTTCTATGAATACAGAGGATGATGAAAGTAGGTTTCGAGAAATCATATATTGGGGTAACACCACAGCAATAATAAATATTGTGCTGGATGGTAACATTTTTCAGGCTATACGCAGGGAGTCCAGTGACCCAAATAAATACTTTATAACTTAGTTGGAAATTGAATTCGACATTACAGGGGTATTCTTACAATCAGTAGGTACATGTAACAATCAAACAAATATTTTTATCTAAAGTATAACAATAATTTAATAGAAACGGATGCCTTATTGTTAAGTATAGATTAAATCTGTTATTTTTGGAATTGTTTTAATCGATATGCCTATCTAATAATCGGCTTATTAGTTAATATAATTCTTAATAAATATATACAAATATTGCTTTCCACATGCTCTCATTTATAATTTACTTTTTTGTGTTTATCTAGAAAGTGTTGCGATATTTTGGATCCCTTATTAAATATATACTTTTATGGCAAAGTTTTTTGTACCTAAAATAAAGTCTTAATAATAACTACCTATAAGTCTTATCTTTGAATCCTTCTTTTTTTATTTTCTTCGCAGTCTCGCATTACTGCCTGATATATTCGTATTGTATCGGGTGTATGGTTTACGAAAACATTATTTCGTAAGTGTCACGCTTACATCCATTAGAAGGGTGGTAGAGATTACTCTACGTCAGATATTCATTTGTTTTCATTTCGTAATGTGTATTATATTTTCTTTAATCTCTTCTAGCGCTTCCTAGTTATTGAAATTACATTTTGCGACAAGCAAAGAGTCGAGGAATTCAGTGTATGCGATAACATTCCTAAACGATTTAAATTTATCAATTAAGCCCTTTACACGGTAACGGAATCTAAGGGACGACTATAGATTATAATAGATTGTACTGAGTCACGTACAAGTATTTATAGTTATCTTATAATGTAGTAAATAATATTAGATAATATTGGAGTTAATGGTAGGAAATTCGTATTAGGATAGTGATCATCGTACATAATGGTGGTAAGCCCACCAAATTAACCACGCCAGTGTGTTGCATTCCAGATTCAGCCTGTGTATAAGACAGATCAATCTAGTGGTGTCGTGAGAGAAAACCTTTCAGTTCTCTTCTTTCTTCTTTTCAGCCACATCTAGTCCATTGCTGAATATAGGCCTCCCCTATAGATCGCCACATAGACCTGTTGGAAGCGGCCTGCATCCAGCGACTTCCTGTGAGCTTGACCAGGTCGTCTGTCCTTCTTATGGGCGGGCATCCGACCTTTCGCTTGCTTGTACGTAGCCTCCACTCCAGAACCTCTCACTGATGAATACTAATTTAGGGCATCGCACTTAACATCAGAGCTTTGTAGAAATCTTGCCAAAGACATAGCTAATGTTAAAACCAACATATATAGTCCGTATGGGTCCGCTAAATTGGAGTACAATTAACGTTTCAAAGGAAACTGCTGTTTGCCTTTATATATTTTCTTGTTGTGATTTAGATTTTTTAAGACGTTTATTACTCTTTTTCCTTGTTATTCACTATTCTGATCTTTTACCTTTACATTAAATATGATACTTTAGGAATTACAAGTGCTTATGAATCATGCTGATTACTTAATCAGGTTTAGGCTTAAGTTATAAAAAATCTTATTATCTTACTACGCGTCTATACGCATGTATTTATCAAATTAATCTTTTTACATAATGTACAATCGTTTCACGTTGCTACGTTGTAAATAAGGCGCGGCTGTGACGTCGTAATACTTCGGAAATTCCTTTTCATTCATGTTGTAAAATTATAAAATTGAGTTACAGCGGAAATAAAATATTATTTCGATAAAATTCATTGAAGCTTGATGAATCAGTCTATATTTTTAAAATATTTTTTTATGTTTCCCGCTTCGCATTTAAGGTTCGTTTAAGTTTGATTGAAAAATTAACGCTCTGAGATATGATTTTTAAATTGAATTTCGTGCCTAATTAAAGACCTCATACATTGTATTATTAGGGAACTAAGAAACACAATAACGTCAAATTACTGAAATGCTTCGCAACTCGATATAATAGAAGACCTAAAGAAATGCTTATAATTTGATTTTAGGGTGATATACTAATAAGTAATGTGTGAAACTCAGGACTTACATATGTATTTAATTAATTGTTCAAGCATTGTAAATTAACATGGAGATAGGAAACGAGACTGGATGAGAGCACCCGGGAACCGACATCATTTCAATAGCATTAGACTGTTACCGGTTAACCTTTTTTTTTCTTTTTTTTTTCCTCGTGGGGAAAATCCTCATTGGATACCCGACTATCTGGATAGAACGGGCATTACCGGTGAACCTAGTTGACTATTTTATTGATCGAGTTAAAAATAGCCTTTAACTCTTAGGAACTCCGCCCTACCTAGTAGTAATAAATAGTTTTCGTTAATATAACACCTAAAACCTATTTCATGTTTATCGGACTTTGGAGATAACACAACAATTACATTTTATTGATTTTATCTTGAAAGTGTTCTGCGGTTTATGTCGTTATTGGGTTTGAAACTACGTGTGATACGGTTGGTATGGTACGTGTAGTTGATATCTATATTATATGGTCTGCGAGGAACGGATTTAGATATTATTTATAAATACTACAGGAAGAACATGGCAGCCTTGGTTTGTTTTAACCCATCCCAATCGTACTAGCCATAAATTAAACTGTTATAACACCACCATTCTTTGGAAATCCATACATATGTATACATAAACTCACGCCTTTTTCCCAGATAATTTTGAGGCAGAGATGCAACCAAGATACCCACACGAATAGAAAATTCCAATATCACTTTGTCCGAAGGCGTGAGTTTATGTATGCCTGGTTAAGATTTCTACAGTATAGAGGTTTCTTGTCAATGTTTTCCTTGACCATTACATATAGAGGAATCTTAAACTCTCTTACCATTGCCAACATTCAGCATAACGTTCAGTCTAGCAGAACCATCAGTGCTGATGACGCTAGCGGTACCAGAGATTGTCTGCAGGGTCTGGTTGACCACCATACTGTTCACGACGTTGACAACATTGCCGGCTAGGGTGTATTGAGCTCTGTTGCACTCGCCGATAGCGCTGGCGGAGAAGTAGCTTGCGATTTGGTGCCAGGTGCCAGTGAACTGGGGAAAATTGTAAATTATATATTGAAGGCAAAATGGTTGCAACTGGATATATGAAATTGGAAGGAATGAATGAATGAATGAAAATGAATGAATATGGAGGTATGTGCACTCCGCATTTTTTTTAAATTGCATGGAATTTGAAAGGAACTCCGATTAAGGGTAAATTCTGTTTACATTCCTCTTGGAAACTGGTATCATTATAAGTTCCCTGGTACATATTAAGCGTGATTATAAGGACTGCTTTTAATTCGACTTCAGCTAGTAATGCTATTTTTACTTATGGTATAAATAAAAAAAAAACCAGCAAACGTAGTTGGTAATGATGCAAATGTTGATAGAATTTTTAAAATTTATTTACCCGAGTAACTGTAAAGTTCTGGACAACAGGCATGTTGGGGTCGCATTGTCCGGGAAGAATGATCGGTTCGCCCTGGTTGATCACTGGCAGGACGTAGCAGGAAGCAAATGAATGGGAAATGCTTTCCAAATTAACAGCACTGATGTTGAACAAATTGTTGATGGTGGTGTTCATGAGGGCTGGGATCATCTCGTTGGGGTACGACGTGTTCCTTCCGAGCTGCCATAAGTAGACTGAAAAGAAAAAATAAATTTGAAAAGGCTGCAGCTAGACGGGATTAATACTTTTACGGATCCCATAGTAAAGAAATAAAATTAAAATCTTTGCACGCATTGTGGTGGTAAAAATTTGTGTACTCATAGATGTAAGCGATCTGTTTTGGTTAATCTTGGAATGAATACGGGTGGCTTAAATATTAACTGTCGTAGATATGCTATTTTCTTTGTTATTATAATAATGTTTACACTCGAATTATATTATTTAATTAAGAAGAGACAATTTGAATAAGATCATTTCTTCAAATGGTATCGTTATTTATAAAATTAAACATTTACTTACTGGCCCTTTGTGAGTTACCGATGTTAACACAGGAATACCCCAAAGCGAAGTTGTTGTAATCGGTTTGGAGGATATAAAAGTCGATCGCTGAAAAACAGTAATTTGTGAGATACACGTTTACGACTTAAAAATAACATTGTTTCTGCTAATCGAAAAGTTAGTTCGTTTCTTAAAACAAGCTTTGTTTTAATTCGGTTAAATAAATAAAACATTATTCATTTAATGTTTTTCCATCTTTCACTATCCCACATCGAAATGGGGTTCAATTAACACGCATTTTATGATCATGATTGTCCTCTCTAAAAATGTAATTACATCGCAATCGCATCGCTATTTTGAAAGTGGTAAAGCCACGCTATTGTAAGTCATGATTCAGCATGAATGGGCAGGCTCGTATGGGACGGTACCACTGTGTCACAAGGTTCGTTCGGTGAGTGAAATGAAATGAAAATATTTATTGAACCCATGAAATGTCATACATTATTCAGATTCAGTCACTTTTTTCCACTACCACCCGGTTCACAAGGCTGTTTTCGCCAGAGCAGAACGGGCAAGAAACTCTAGCGTTGCTCTTTTCAAAACAAGTTTACAATACAGTAATTATATAGACGTTGCAGCGCAGTTAAATTCAGAGTTGTTCATATTGCCGGATTGCCGGATGCCCAATACCCCATTCTTCTTCCCATAAATTTTCCTTGCCGCCCCTCCGTTGTGGATGCTCATGGGCGGCAGTGATTACTTACCATCAGGTGATATTTTGGCTCGTTTGTCGGACCTATGCAATCAAAAAAATCAACTTACTGGTATTGCCCCCATAGTTGATGTACAATCTGGCGGTGCCGTTTGTGATCTCCGCGACCCCACTGGCTTCACGCAAGAAGTTCTGCCTCACTGAGGTACTGCTGACTATGATCGCAGACGTGTTTGAGACTCTGTTGTATTCGTGACGCGTGCAATCGCCGTCTTGCGTAGCGCTCGGCGCTCTTGCTAGTTCGTGCCATGTTCCTAGGAACTGAAAGTGGTTTATGTCATAAGTACATACATACATAAACTCACGCCTTTATCCCCGAAAGGCAGAGGCGCCACCAGGACACCCACATTTCGCCTTGTATGTTCCGTCCCACGATGTGATTGGGGCGAGCCTATCGCCATATCATAGCCTATCGGCACAAATTCCTGACTCCGGGCTGATAATGAATAGAAAAATCCAATATCACTTTGCCCGACCCGGGACTCGAACCCGAGACCTCAGCTTTGTAACCGTACCGTAATACAACTACGCCACCGAGGAATACTATGAGTCATTATAATTAAGAATTTGCAGTTAGGTAGAATTACGTCAAATGGCATGATACCACCGTCTGAGGCCATACGATGCTCTATCTGGAAGGCATTGCTCTTACCTTCAGATTCAATGCTGAGTGCAGTGAATCTAATGGTAAGCGCAGTGCTAGAATTAAAATAAAACTCATCATTCACAAGATGTTCATTGTTGCACTGAACATATCCATCGTCCAAAGAAGTCCAGACTGGTCTTTAGGAGCAACCTACATCCAGCGACCATCTGCAAGGTTTGTTAGGTCTCTACATTATGGATTTACAACACATCCCTAGATGGTACTTTGGTTTCAACTCTAGATTTCAATACCTTAGGCCTAGGAGGTTACTTCTATGCGCTCTTATTTCAACGTCGCCCTATTTCACTTTGCAAGGCTCTAAAGCTATTACGATGGCAACTCCCTTCCTACTTTACTGGCATGATTAGAACAACCTCAGTAGGTACACAAGTTCACTGATTTTTTTTTTGAAATCAGTTATCTTCACTTTTACAAGTACGGTAATTGCCTTTTGTTAAGACGGCAAAGATACAAATCAAACATCGACAAAGGCTACAGACGCGCCTACCAAAATAATGTTTTAATAAGTCAAGGTCGGCATTATCAAAGATCCCTTCCGATGCGTTTTTATCTTATCTGCGTGATAAGTATTTTTTGGATATTGACCGGTTTATAAGTGTAGTGTTATTAGTAAAGAGTTAGTACATGGTAAAGTGCATGACTCACGTATCGAAAGCTCTGATTATAGCGTTCATTCATGTATTAAATTGAAATGGATCTCGGGAACAAATATGTGCAAAATCTTTACTTCTAAGGCACGCGGGAATTTAGTGGACTGACAGGAAAAATAGCCTGAATGAGTAAAACTGAGAGAGGCAGAGACAGAAATGTCGTTAGTACCGTTCTTATTTGGTACATTTTTTGGCAGTGTCCTCTCTATAATGATATCCACATGATGCATATACAATATTGGTTTCTGCAATATTGTTGGTGAAATTTGGTAGGGGAAATAATGAGTGGAATTATGGAATGGTTTATCTTCTTTACTCAAACTGAATTCAAAAGTCGTTCGAAAGGGACAAAACATTCGATAACTAAAATTGGTTTATAAACTGTCTATGAATAAGGCCGTTATTCATTTGTTTGCTAAGGCACAATTCACATTTTACTAGTCTAAACTTAGTTGTGCTTTTAATTTCTATTAGTCATTTATTTTGGCGATGCAGTAATTTTAGTCATTTTTGTAATTATTGGTCGGTTTCTTTTTGATATAATTAATACCGTATTTCATCCATAACGTGACAGACTACTGCAAAACATTTATCGTTTTATCGACTTAATCATAAGGATACGTAATAAGAAGTTGTAGCATAGATTAAAAGTAACAGATTTCAGCGCATTGATTAGTTATACGATCAGATATAAATTAATGTCGTTTAATCTTTCCCGAATGTTTTTTGAGTTGTGTTGTGGATTTGTATGACGTCATAATATTCTTATGTAATTCTATGTTTTAGGCATTGGATATGTATTTAAAAATTATTTATGCTATTGTAATTTTTTCTCGAAAATTGCAAAAAGTCTTGCCATGTTTAAAATAACGGTGAGGAAAACAACGTGAGGAAACCTGCATACCATACTGATTTGTAAAAAAATCTATGGTATGTAAAGTCCGCCAACCCGCACTAGGTCAGCCGCCGTCAGCGTGGTGGGCTATATGGCCTAACCCCTCTTAAACGTGCTCTCGATTGTAGAGGGGGCCTGTGCCCTGCAGTGGGACGTATATGGGCTGATACAGATACAGATAGGCCAGTAGCTAATCAACGAAACTGCTTGTACTATCCAATATAATCTATATTATCCATTGCTTACAGATAGCTTATTACTTCTGAGAATTCAATTGTTAACCGAAAGACGAGGAAGGGCAAAATTTTTCATGTCGTACACTTTCATTTGATTTATTTAAAACGTGTTTTATTTTGGGTGGTTTTTGTTTCCTCATTTAAAAATAAAATTAACTATTTTATTTTTAATTTGATACAAAGTAGCAAAAACCTTATACACAGCAGTATTATATTTATCAATAGGTAAAGGTTCAATACACTGAATTAATTGTGATTTCAAAAAATAATTGAGCTCTTCCCCGTCAACAGAATTTTGCCGGCTTTCCTAAAGCGTAAATACACAGATAAGAAAACAGCATTGATTTTGGTTTAATCTAATGATTGTTCTATGAATCATTTGCTAAAATGAATACTTTCCGATAAATAGTACCGTTACTATTGTCATTAAAAAATAATTAGTCACAAATTGTTTTTCGATAATGTGTCATTTATGAGTAATTTTATCAATCTTTATCTATTTTCTTTTTGACCGCGTGCGGCAAAGTCAAAGGGAGGTTAATTTTTGACATGTGTTTTAATTAATTGTTTATTTCCTCCAAAGTTTTATATTCAAACTCAATGTGACCGCCGTCGACTATATTGCTTTTTCCCTCTCGTCCCATTATATCCCGTTCCGTCCCATGACGAAAAGCATGCGATCCTGTCCTCTACTGTCTCGTGCTATCCGTTCGAATTTCAAAGAATAGCAAATATGTATATTTGAATGGAATTCCTGACTCATACCACGGGAATACTACATTTTTTCGGGATAAAAGTAGACTATGTCCGTCTCCATGATCCAATATATCTGTATGTTAAATTTCATCAAAATGCGTTCAGCAGTTTTAGCGTGAAAACGGAACATACATACATACACACTTTCGCATTTATAATATTAAGTAGGTAAGTAGGTATATGTACTTTTACTTTATATCTATAATCCTTCTCGTGGAGAATTTTTGTGTCTAAATGTAAGGAATATCTACAGCGACACTACGATGTCGTTATCATAGGTTTACTTAATTTAAAAAATCTAAGGACTTCATTTTGCGGTATTTCTGGATTTTAAATGATTATGAAATGCTCATGAACTTAAGTCTGCTAATCATTTTAATTAATTTTACGGCTAAGGGTTGCAGGGACTAATGCTTAATCCCAATATGGATAACTTTTTGTTGAGTTCATGTGCGTTTGCAATTATTTTACCAATAAAATTTTATTTAATTTAACAATTCTAACAAAAGAGATTTTGTTGATTTTTTATTTTACTCTGATTGAATTTTATATTTTAATAAATATTTTAAATAAGACGTACCGTTGGAATTCTAACAATGGTGGTAAAACACAAAGCCTCTAAATCTATCGTAGAGGTTATTCCTCAACAGGACGTGATCTTTTTTGAGTAAAATAAATTTCTTACTTGATCAACGTCGAAGTTTTGAGCTTGGGGCACGTTGGGGTCACACTGTCCATTTTGTACAAACTGTCCAACACACACACCTATCAGTCCGAGAAGACTGAGAACTATAAGTTTTGCTTTCATCATGAGATCATGTTCCGCACCGCCAGCAACACACAAACTAACCTAATGAAATGGCAATTTATCTAATAAACGATCACATTTATATAAAATCTTATCTGTGTACAATTTTTTATCTTTATTAACCGGCTGTAGGTTAATCAGGAAATTCGTATTGTTTCAAATTATTAATAAGGCTCGTTTTATCTATTGGTATGCTTATATAAGTCAGTCTGTGTTTGCTTTATCGGCCAATTTCGAAAAGGCTTTGGATTTAAAGAGTATTTTTCAATTATTGTTTTCTGTGATTTTTAATGTGTATGTTTTGATTTTAAATCCTAAGCAAATGTAGATCCTAACATTATTCATCTCTTGGTGGTAAAAGTTCGAAATGATTTGTGATCGTAACTTTCATGTAACTCTGGAGTAATCCTAGTTATGATGGATATGTATCATATTCATCATAATATACGTACATGTTTACCTACGGACCAACTATTATGGACAGAAGCAGCATATTGATGACATCAATCATTTCTGATGAAATTGAAAGCTGGCCCAAAAATATTTCGTACTTTAACCATTAAGAGTTGGTATATGTTAGGTTTGAATACTGTTCCGACTTTTACTTTTACTTTTTCATTGATTTCTGTTTTATTTATTTGATTTATTGAATTTTTCAGGTAGGTACTGGCAGGTCTCTGATATTATGTGAGAGGCCGCTTAAGTAAGGACCACCGCAATGTTTATTTCTCCCGCTAAACAGCAGTGTAAATGCACTATTGTGTTCCGGATTGAAGGACATTGTAGCTAGAATAACTACTGGGCATAGTGACCCTTAACATCTTATGTCTTAGAATGGCGAGCGCAGTGGAATACCAAGCATTGCTTTGTAATTCATGGTGTTGTTTGGTTTTCCTTCTGTCCGTGAGCGGTCGTACCGCTTACCATCAGGCGAATGGCATGTTCGCCTCACCATTGCAATAAAAAAAGAAAACAGTATACCCTGTAAGATGCGCGGACGTTATCTCCGGCGTCATGGACTTACCATCCATACCATGGTAGAATTGTCACGCTCTCTAACCGCAGGGGGGACCGACTTATGATTAGGCCATAACTAGTTAGCTCAATCGGAGATATACCTCATAGAGTCATCGTTAAACAGACAAACCAATCAGCCGTGCTGTGCCATGCTATGCTTAAAATTGCATCTGTGTGTTGTTGCTCCTGTTTATGAGCAGGGGCTAGGCGTGACGATTACCACCAAGCGAGCGACCTACACGTCTCGTCATTCTGGCTAGTAAGATAACATTAAAAATAACAAATAACCGAGACAAATGCCTGTGGCTTGCAAGTATTTGGAGTTTTTGAAACCGAAAAGTCTCCCGTAGTTTCGACACAAGATTTGCATCTACGAGTAATAGTGCGTTGTCAGGACTGTTGTACGTATGTATGATTTTTGAGTGATATTTTTTATTGCGGTGAATGGCGAGACGAACATGCCATTCGCATTATGGTAACCGATATGACCGCACACAAACACTAGACAGTAGCAAAACCAAACAACACCATGAATTACAAAGCAATGCTTGCATTCCACTGCACTCGCCATCCTGAGACATTAGATGTTAAGTCTCATTATGTCCAGTAGTTATTTGCCGTTCTTCTGTTTGCGGGATCGAAATCTAAATTGATAATATCAAATTGGGTCAGTATTGTGGAGGAGATGTTAACACCTACTGATAATAATTAATAAAGGGAATGTCCTTGCGTAAGGGCGTGTTATTGGCAATAATACTGATAAATTTTCAGTCACCTCTATCGATTATGACAAAGAATTTGCTTATTTCTCAAAGATAACAAAAATACTTGGAATTATTTGTTGTTTTTAGCCGTAAAAGACTTGATAATAAGTTTAGTTTTATACAAATTAGTTTGATGGATTTGCAGGAAAGTCGCTGGAAGCAGGCAGCTTCCAATTGGTTACTGACTTACTGTGAAGATCCTTCAGAACGCCTATGTTCAGTGGTCGACTTCCTATGGATAAAAAAGAAGAATTATTATTTATCTAAGTTATGATTTAAAACGTATGACTGTTGCAAGTTCGTTTCTAATTAAAGGAATGTTTACAACTTTTTTTTTACTTTGTCAGTATAATGAAGCTAGCATGGCCTGTCAAAAACATCAATGACTTGAATCTTCGGAAAATATATTTGAGCCAACTGTCGAACAACTCAGAATGCCAAACATAAAATGGTGTGCAAGACTAAAAGAGAGAAATCAAAAAGAAAGGAATTTCATGAATTTTATTATTGAGACTCGTCAGATTTAAGGCAGAAATGGTTCATAAAATACTCCTCTAGGATAAAAATTTTGAAACTTGAAGTTGCTCTTGAAAATTTTGTGTAAATTTTGTTGTTGTAATTTTAAAGTTGAATCAAAACAAAAATATTTTCCAGAAAATGGTTTATTAGTCATGCGACAATGATTTCATATCATTATCGGTGTAGACGGAATCAAATAAAAATGCGCGTTTGTTTCAATGATTTCGAGCAATTTATTGCTCTGCCTCTGGTTATCGTTCATTGATTTTACGATATGACTTTGCTTATAATAATGACGACCTCTGACGCGGCTGAGTTGGCTGTGAATCGATATTATTTCAGGAATATTGACTTAAAACTGATTATCATATTTATTCCTTAGTTTACATTCTAATCTACTCATAATAGGCGTTTCCCTTGATTTCCCTTGATGTCAATAGTGTTTGATTATAACCACATACATGGTACAATGTCAGCAGTACGTCAAAATCATAGAATAAATCCAAAGATCTAGGTATTGTTTTATTTCCTCTATTCAAATATTTTCTAATTTAAAGTATATTTAAATATTTAAAAAAAATGTATATTATGTTTCGGATATTTTAAGGCTTTATTATAAGGCTTTTATTATTTTTTTCACAATGCCCTATCTTTCCCCTTCTCTTATAACGGTACCATTACTGTCTATAAGAGATTGTATAGAGCGATAACAGCGCCGTTTGCACTTTTATTTTTGTGTAATTTCTGCGTATTGTTTTTTGTGTCCAATAATGATTTTGCCGGGTATATCAAGACTGAGACCGAAAACAAAGCCAGGTGGTAGTTTTAGTGGTTACAGACACGCTGCAAATAAAAATTTCATCAAAACAGCGACAGATATTTTCTTAGAATTTTTTAAAAATCGGCTTTTTTAGGTGTTACATACCTAGTTTTTGCGAAAATAATAATTTAGACCCTTACATACCATTGTGTGTTTAAGAATAAAGAGGCCTACATCATTATTTTAGGAAAACTATGTATTTATCACCCAAATACGATGATTAGTAAAAAAATACAAAAAAAAATTTTTACTTGCATTGTGTCTGGAGTCACTAATACTACCACCCGGCTTCGTTTTCGGTCGCAGTCTTGATATACCCTGTATAAATAAATACCATCCTTCTCCTGTCGGCTTTTTTATAATGCACTCGAGGCATATAGCTCTAACATATAATACTTAAAATATGCGTCATCTAACATATTGCTGATAAAAATGAAAGTAAATTCCGGGTTTTGATAAGATATATCTATTGAAGATGATTATCATGCCGACATAATCTTGCCTGATAGAAACCGGATGGACGAAAACTGAACCTTGAATGTGACACACTAAGTACATCACTATTATAAAGGAGAGCTTGGATCTTTCAGATTTGAGTACCCCAATGCCAGTATAAGTTTAATATTAATAATAATAAATACTTCTAACAGTCGCATTCCAAGATACAAATTAGGTCATGGGATCAGAAGCTATGACAGATTTTCGGTCTCACAAACACTCGACCCAAAATAAATACCTGTGGACCACACAACCATTTGCCTCGGTGCGGGAACGAACCCGCGGCTTCTCGTTTCACAGCCGGCATCTCACCTTGCACCTTGGAGGTTGATATTAAATATACAGGGTATATTAAGACTGCTACCAAAAACGAAGCCAGGTGGTAGTTTATCGCCGCTTCAATTCCAAAGAACTTGCATCATTTTTCCAGAACTTTATTTACTCAACTCTATTATTTTACATAACAAAAAACGTCTTGACAATGTATATTATAAACAAGCCAGTGCACCCAATGTAGTGGCATGGAGGTTTAACTAAAAAATAATAAAAATATGATGCCGCTACACCATTCCCCCCCTTTTCAAAAAGAAAGGGACACTGGGTAAACATACACATTAAAATATCATAACATAAATAAAAGTTCTATCCAATCTACCAATTAAACTAAAATACAATAAAAGTAAAAAAACTGAAGACCAACAAAAAATCAGATGACTAATTGCTAACAATTAACTAATAATTAAAACGTACAGGTTTCTTAACAACACGACCACTACGCGTATTGAAGTGGAGTGGTGAGCTATTCTGTGGCTCTTGTGATGAGTGATACAAGTCGAAAATCATCATTTTACAGGAGAGCAAAAACAAGATTTAAAAAATTCTCGCTCGTAAACTAAATATGCTAGATTAAACTTGAATACCTTATTTTGTGGGTAAAAATGTTTACTTTCATTGTGCGTTTTAGTTTTTTTGATAAATATTATGTTTTAAAAGAAATTCACGAGAAACCTGTGAGATATACCTCGGCTAATGAGTAACATGTGCAAAAATGTTGTGATAAATGATATAAGTATAATTATATTACTGCGCACCTAAATACTTTGTTTAAAGTGCTTTCGTGTAAACTAATATACAAAAGTTTACAAAATGTAATAAATAATTTGTATGAGTTCCTACCATAATGTTGCTCAAACAAAAGATAAAGGTATAATCCGTAGGCTTATGTTTTTTTAATCAGCAACCCCCTATTTTCATAAATTACTTGAATAGTATCTCGACGGTCCCTACGTATATAAGGACAAGTCAAAAACCGAGGTTTACAGGAGAGCGTAATTTGTGTTCAATTCGCCCTAGAAATAATTCTATGACCAAAAATAAAAAACATCTTTCTACAATCATTTAACTGTTTTAAGAGCTTTATAGTGCCATTTACACATATTTTATTTTTTTACGTTTTCTTAGAAAACTTGACAGATGACTGTTTCTACACCGATAATAAAATAGAAGCATGTAAGTCATGTCTATGATATCTTTTTATACGCAGGAAACAAAAAAAACTGTGTCTGATATAGAATTTAAATAAAATGTTTTATGAAATTATAGGATTAATTTAGTATTTTTAAACTAATACATTAAATATCCCCAAATCATCACCCATGTATATAATAAGTACTCCAATGGAAACATATCACTTTATACGTGGATTTAGTAATTCGGGGTAGGAATATGTTCTTTTAATGTATACAAAGACACGTCTTTAAATAAAATGATCCGGTTTGTGTTTTATTAATTAAACAAGGTAAACAAAGTAATGTTTTATTATGTATGTTCCACTTATACGCCGCCACCCTTGCTGCGTTGGGCATTAGTAACGTAGTAAGGGCAATACGACGGCTGGGCCTCGCAGTGGATCTTCATAAATCTGAGGCTATTTGTTTTCATGGGTCTCGGAGAGGGCCACCTGTAGGGGCCTACATAACGGTCGATGGCGTGGAGGTCTCCACCAGCGCCTCGATAAAGTATCTTGGAGTTGACCTGGGTATCCTCTCCAGATAACTCCCATGTCCATTTTTAAAGCCTAAGACCAAAACTAGTTAAGGCAACAGGCACATTGTCTAGCCTGCTTCTCAACCTCGAAGGTCCCGGCATCCTTTGCCGGAGATTATATGCGGGAGTCGTGCGACGATCAATGGCCTTTTACAGATTATTTTTTATATTAATTGGAAAAACGATCGTAAGGTTCACCTCAGGGTACCTAAGTTATAACGGCCGCCCATGAACATCTGTAACACCATAGGGAATAGAGATGCGTTACCGAACTTTAAGGCGGGAATACGCTCTTTGAAAATCGCCAGATTCTTCTGTGAGGTCGCACGGTCCTGTTTGTCCGGAAATGCTGCTGATAGCAATTGGTTCCCGAGATTTGTAGTATGTGGAAGAAAATGTAGGGAGAAAGGTACCGTGGTGGATATCCAACTTCCGAGCTAGTGAAGATGGTATTTGGAGGTTGCCGCGTTGTACGGTGGCGGAACTCAGCAGCAGAGATAAGTTCGAACTTCAGGGTACTTCCCGTGGTAAATGCAACAAATAACGCAGAACGGTGTTACATCTCTACGCAAAGCCAAGGATCAAGCCGTTCGGAAAGAACTCGGTCGTCGACGAATCAAGCTGCCCGGCGTTGAAATCGGTCGACAGGGAGAAGTTGGTACCTACTGGGGTGGCCCCGCCTAAAGATGGGTGCAATATTCTTCGTGAGGTCAAACCTGTGCCTTATAAAGTTGCAGACAATGACCCGACGTGAAATATAGTCCAATTCCAACGAATGTCTCGTTGTCGGTTGAATCTCTGCGCATACGGATGATCACGATTCAGGGGAAATTGTATGATCGCCCAAGGGGCGGCCTGCGTTCTTGCTGGTTTCCTTTGTTCTTTGGAAAATTGACGCCAAAGTTCTGTCGCCGGTTTAGTCTAACAGGAGGAAGCATTTCGTCAAGAGGAACTACCAGCCCTTTGAGAGAGAGTGAGGGAGTGATTGGACTATTGTGGCAGGGCATCCTGTTTTTTACTAGTTGCCAAACAGGCGCCACGGCGCGGCGTATTGGCGGTCAATTTGACACAGGTCCTATCGGGGCACGCCTGCTTCGTTAGATACCTGTGGTGAATAGAAGCGAGCCAGACGAACGTGATCGAAAAATTCCACTCGCCGCCGCCTACAAAGAAGGGGCGCCGGGTGATAAATGGCTGAACCCTGTCGTGTAGGTGCAAGAAGTTTGCCCCTGCTCGTCGTAAGAAGCGACCTAAAGGCGAAGGCGGTGCGCCCTTACCTATAGCGACTCGGAGATGGGTGCCAGAGCCCATGGCCTCGTCTCTGCCGTGGACGCCTATAATATCTTAAGCCGGCGTCCAAAAACACTTTTAAGTGAGGGCATCCGGGCTCCATACGTAGAAGGACCAGCAATGATTTTGCGCCAGGCATCGACTTGTCTCGTCCGGGGAACTCCCGTAAATGGCGACAAGTCTGACAAGACCGCGTTCGCACCGAGTGGCGCGCATTTTAAAACACCGTACAAAAAGATATGTATAGATGTCTGTATCTACGACACTTATTTGTTGTATTTATAACACTTGTTCTTTTATACGATTTGTAAAACAAGGTAAATAAATAAAATAAAATAAAAAAGAGTATGTCAGTATGTGCGCATAGATCATCTAAAGCCTATGATACAATAAAAAAAAAATGGCATTTTCGACATGTCTTTATATACGTAGGAACCGTCGATCTGTTTGCTAATATTCAAGTCTATTGAAAATATGTGTTAAATGATACAAGTCAAGTTATATTTCTTGTTAAAATGCTTATGTATTGTGTAAATAGATACAAGTTTAATATTATTCAATAATCAACTTTGTTGTTGCGATGTTTATAATAATAAATAAAAGGTACGATGAGTCTGCCATGTATTACTGGATAGTATAAAAATCCCTTAACTGTTAATGAATAAAATAATAACAATAAAACAACTTTGGTCAAAAATAACTGAATGATTTAGCAACTCAATCAATATGGAGTTTGGTGTAGATAATGGTGCGGTTATCCATGTCAAGCGAGGCGAGGTTGCGGTCTCTGATGACATACATGTCTCAGAGACTGTAAGACTCAGATCCCTTTCGCAGACGAAAACCTACAAATATATGGGTATGCCTGAGGGTCTAGATATTATGGGTGCAGACGTAAAACACTCAATGCAGGAGCGTTCCTTTAGCCGCCTGACAAAAGTTCTTATCTGTTTTTATTCAGGTGGAAACAAGATTCGCGCGTTTAACGGTTGGGTTATGCCTGTACTTATGTACTCTTTTGGCAAAATCAGACGGACTCAGACGGAATTGGACGCCCTGGATCGTAAGGTCCGGACTCTACCAACTGCACATCGTATGCATCATCCAAGTTCGTCAGTGATGAGGTTGTGCATCCCGCGGAGATGTGAGGGCTGAGGCATTCTTAATGCTAAGGACCTGCATAATCACGAGGTGTGAAATCTAAGGGAGTATTTCCATCACAGTGACGTGGATATACATAGGGTTGTAGTTATAGTGTGTAAAGGATTTACCCAGCTCTCATTGGAGAATGAGAACTGGCGGAAACATTTGGTGATGAGCGTTTAAGATCGCAAGGAAGTATGGAAGAGCAAAGAGCTGCATGGTCCGTTCTATCAGGCCCTCCACGGGCCTGAAGTGGACCGGCCTGAATCTGTATCTTGACTACGTTTTGGTAACCTCTTTGGGGAAACTGAGTGTTTTGCCTTTGCAATTATGGACGAAGTTATTAAGACGAACAACTATAGGAAATACATCCTGAAGGACGGTACAGTCGACATATTTTGTCGGGCATGCCACAGCCCTGGCGAGTCAATCAGGCATGTAACTTCCGGTTATTCGTATCTTGCTAACGGCGAGTACTTGTATAGACACAACCTAGTAGCCAAGATCATACATCATCAAATTGCTCTTCAAAATGGCCTATTGTGACTTTTGAAGTGCCATATTACCGGTATGTTTCCCAACCAGTTCTTGAAAATGGTCATTCAACGCTGTATTGGGATCAGTCTGTTATCACAGATAGGACTATTGCTGCCAATAAGCCTGATGTTGCGATAATAGATCGATTGACGCGCCGAGGAATACTTGTTGATGTTACCATACCACATGACGATAACCTCTTTAAAGCTGAAAAACACAAATTGTCTAAATATTTAGATTTGGCCCACGAGTTTACTGATATTTGGGATGTAGACTCAACAATTATTGTCCCAATTGTTGTTTCTGCACATGGACTGATACCAACATTTCCAAAAGCCGTTGTTGGTCGTTGGGTATTGCTAAAAGGAAGTATTGCCGGACATGGCACGCATAGTGAGGATGTTCCTCACTTTGGATCCCTAGCCACCGGTGGCTTGGGTCTTGAGTCTCGCCACCGAAGGGTTAACTATTTGTTTTATACTTTTGTATGTAATGTTTTTATATGTAATATTAATGTACAAAAATGTAAAAATCTTACTAAATAAACACAATTACAATAAATCAACATTAATGAAATTTTGATTCAAAACTAATATAATTAAATTACAAATTCTTAAGGCACAGTTTTAACACAAATATTAAAATCTTAGACTGCCTCGGTAGTTGTATTACGGTACGGTTACAGAGCTGAGGTCTCGGGTTCGAGTCCCGGATCGGGCAAAGTGATATTATTATATCGTGTCATATACTCAAAAGTTCGAAAATGAAGCAAATATTTTTAAACTAAGAAATAACACAGATGAGTCTTATACAAATACTACAATTAAGAAAACATGTAAAAATCATTCCAGAACAGTTGGAAAAGAATAAGGAGTTTCTTTCCATATGTAAATCAAAGATAATTTGAGTAAAGTAGCAATAATATTGATAAATAAGATTTTTATTTGTAATTTTTTATGCATGTGGTGTTCAATAAAGAGTTTTTAAATAAATAAATAAATTATGTACCAATACCGTTTTGACAACTGCCATTTTTCAATAAAATATAGAATAATAATATAATGTTTCTGACAGCTAGGTAAAAATTTTAGTTTTCGTATATTTACATTGGATATTGTATCTGATGATAGAATATAATAATATAATAAATAATATTTATAGTACAAAAGTATAATATATTTGGACATTTGAATTATTGGTTTTGTTGTGTTTAAATCAATTTAATAATGTATTACCGCGCTCAATTGTCTCACTTAGCACATCTTATTCGATATAAAATATTTTTGTAATTTGTTTGAGTTTTAGATACAACTTGATTTGTATTCGTTTGCACATAAAATAAAATAAATCTGAAGAATGATATATGTCGAGATGTATCACTTAGCACATCAAAAGCAAAAATTCACATTTGAATTGGTAGGTACATGTCGAGTTGTACCCTAGTCAATATTGGAAAAAAATGGTTCAAAGTGATATAACCCTAGATATATCAATATTCACGTTAAATACACTGAAAAAAATATATGTGAAAATAGTTATAATTGTACTTATACCAGTAGCCACAACAACTGCGTATTAATCGATTACAAAAACGAGTTACAACTCGAAATATATCAATATTCACGTAATTTTCGCCAAAATAGCAGCACTTGTAATCACTTTACACAAAATTATCTCCGTAACTATAGCAGATAGAAAATCGTGAGTTAGACCAAAAAAAAGCTAATTTTTTTCTGATCATTTCTATATTAAAAACTCAAAAAGGGTACAACTCGACTTATATCACTTGTAACAAGAGCCACAGTATTATGCTCCTTATTATCCGCCGTATTTGTAATTCCATCTTTTCTATTTTTTACAATGTTTTTATCAATACTTACATCTAAATTATCACCATATGCTGGCTTCAACCTATCTATAGATATATATATATACATTACGATTAGGAAATTTTATTAAATAAGTTTTATCTTTTCTTGCTAGTACTTCAAATGGACCTTCATATGGACGTTGTAAAGATTTCTTAACTAAATCTGAACGAACAAAAACATGACTACATTTACTCAAATCACTATGTACAAATAATGTGCGCGCGTCTTTATGTTCTATGGGCTTAGGTTTTAACTTACGGATCATGTCACGTAAGTGTTTCACATATTGGCAGTGATCCAAAATAACATATTTATTGTCGCTGAAAAAATCTCCGGGCAGTCTTAAAGTTTGTCCGTACGTTAATTCAGCTGCACTTACGTTCGTGTCTGATCGCGGCGATGCACGAAGTCCTAACAAGACTATCGGTAACTCATCTACCCACGTACTACAATCCAATCTGGCCATTAACGCGGCCTTAAGGGAACGATGCCATCGCTCTACCAAACCATTGCTTTGAGGATGATATGGGGTGGTACGTGTCTTATCTATACCTAAATACTTCATTAATTCTTTAAAAATATCACTTTCAAATTGCCTGCCCTGGTCACTAGAAAGTTTAACAGGACAACCAAATCTTGAAATCCAACCCTCAAATATCACCTTGGCTACCGTTTCCGCCGATATATTTCTAACCGGAAACGCTTCTGGCCAACCGCTCTGACGGTCAATAATAGTAACTAAATACCTATAGTCTTGTGAAGAAATCGGTAAAGGCCCAACAATATCAACATGAATGTGCATAAATCGCTCTACTGAAGGAAAATGCCCTAATTCGGATTTTGTGTGTCTATGCACTTTAGCCCGCTGACAATGAACACACGATTTAACCCATCTACCAATATCGGAATTCATATTAACCCAGAAAAATCTGTCTTTCACAATCTTACGTGAGGTTCGTATTCCAGGATGACTTAAGTTATGCACTGAATTAAAAGCTAATATCCTAAATGCCTCTGGAATATACGGTCTCAATTTTTGTGCAGCAGTTTCACAAACAATGGGTATGTTACTTCCTGGCAACAATATTTCTTTGAAATTATATTTACTATTTGATCCATTACGCAAACTAGCAAGTTGATGATCTATCGCCTGTGCACGAGCGATATCATCATAATTTAACACTACTGGACAACTTATTGTCTCAACGCGAGAAAGTGCGTCCGCGACCACATTCTCGCTACCATCTATATGCCTTATGTCTGACGTAAATTCACTTATAAACATAAGTTGTCTAATACGTCGAGATAACTCATTATTACTTTTAATTTTACTGAACGCAAATGTTAATGGTTTATGGTCAGTAAAAATAATTAATTCACGACCTTCGACCATATTCCGAAAGTATTTGACTGCTAAATAAACGGCTAATAATTCTCTATCATATGTACAATATTTCTCTACACTATTTGATAATGTTTTTGAAAAATAGCCTAAAGATTTCCAATGCTTATCTATCCGTTGTTGCAAAACAGCTCCTACACACTTATTAGACGCGTCCGTCATAAGTGCAAGGGGTGCGTTTGCTTTAGGATAGGATAAGGTGGCTGCATTTATTAACCTACGTTTACATTCAAGAAAAGCTTCGGTTGCTTGTTCCGTCCATTCTATTTTTGTCTTATCATTTTTCTTTGTGCCAATCAAATATTTATGCAATTCTGCTTGGTATGAAACAGCATTAGGCAAATGTAACCGATAGAAATTTACCATACCTAAAAATCTACGAAGTTGCTGAACAGTTTCCGGCTTGGGAAAATCATTAATTGCGTCAATCTTATGTTTGAGAGGTTTTAAACCTTCAGTTGATACTTCAAAGCCTAAAAATTGAATTTTTGATTGACCGAAACTACTCTTATTTAAATTAATCGTTATTCCAAACCTATTAAACCGTTCAAAAACCTCGTCTAGATGTTTCTTATGTTCATCTAAGGTATCACTAGCAATAATAACATCATCAATATATGAGTACAAATAATCAAGTCCTTCCAATACAGAATGGTTCATAAACCGTTGAAAAGTTTGTGCGGCGTTGCATACCCCAAATGTCATACAAGGGAATTCAAACAAACCAAAAGGTGTTATTATGGCTGTTTTTTCCACATCACTAGGCGCTACCCTTATACAGTGATAAGCTCTGTTAATATCGATCTGCGAAAAATATTTTTTATTATACAATAAATAAGTAAAATCTTGTAACCTTGGTATAGGATATCTATCTGGTCGCGTTATTGCGTTAAGTGCTCTATAATCTCCGCACGGTCGTAACTGACCATATTTTTTGGGCACTACATGCAGAGGGCTCGACCACGCACTCTTCGACGGTCTACAAATCCCCATTTCTTGCATAATACGGAATTCCTCTTTTACCTTGGCATATCGGTGTGGAGGCAGAGGCCTCGCCTTTGCATGCACCGGTGGACCGGTGGTATCAATATGATGATACACCGAATGCTTGGGAGATTCCTTAAAAGACAGTGGCTTTGTTATGTCAGGATACTTTGACAATAAATCATAAAAAGGATGAGATTTCTTAATTGTCTTGATAGATTGTACTCTAATATTAACTACAGGGGTAAAAATACTTAACTTAGTGACGTCATCAATTAACTTATGTGAACTTAAATCTACAAGCAACTTAAAATGAACTAAAAAATCTGCACCTAATATTGGCTGTCGAACGTCGGCGATGACAAACGTCCAACGGAAAGACCTACGTAACCCTAAATCTAATACTAATTGTTTTACACCGTAAGTTTTAATTCTAGTTCCGTTCGCTGCATACAGCGCATAGTCAGTACACACATCATAAGGTTTATTTCTAGACACATTACTACAAGGTATAACAGAAATGTTCGCACCAGTGTCAATTAAAAAATTTAAACGACTACACTTATCTTTAACGCTGAGACGAAAATTTGTTCCTGTGCAGCTCTCCGTTGCCGAAAGCTGCACGGTACTTAGTTTCCCGGCTGCTTCCAGGCACACGGTGGAACGCATTTATGTGCCTTGTCCTTATAATAATAGTGATACGAACATAGCCAGTCCTTCGAGTCCGGCGTACGACTCGGCTTGCTACTGGAACGGCGTCGACCATGTGATCTTGAAAACGACCTCTTCTGACCTTGCTGACGACTCCTGTGTCTCGATCTTGACCTCTCCATATTGTCAAGTCTAACGTTGATTTTGGCAATTTCCGCTATCAATTTCCTCGTACTAAAATTAGAATCATCAGAATCAACGGCTTCCACGATCAGGGGCTTAGAGTTCTCCATGACTTTATCAGCTATGGATGACAGTGTCTTTAAATCTTTAGAGTCAGCAACAGCTAATACGGCACGCACCGCTGATGGCAGGTGGTTTTGCCATAAAACAAGAAGTGTCTCATTACTGACCTTATCTCGCGCCAAGTCGGTCATGCGTCGCAAAAGCTGAGATGGCTTTTGATCTCCAAGATCCATTTCACCTATGAGTTTCTGTATCTGCCGATTTTGTGATTCTTCAAAAATATCTAGAAGTCTCGATTTCAGGGTCTCGTATTTGTCATTGTCTGGTGGATTGATCAGGATATCAGTGACTTGCTGAATCACATGCTTTCCTAGCTTAGCAATTACCAGGTGGAATTTCGCAGCATCCGTTAGTTTTTGACTATGTATCACGGATTCCATTTGGACGAACCAGACACGTGGCAAATCCTCCCAGAAGTCAGGAATGCGTGACGACACTGATATTTGGGCGACGTCCTGCACTTTTGCCATTTCGCTTTCTGCCATTATTGTTGAGAATACGTTGCGGAAGCGATGAAAGCAACGGCACAATTTAGCTTATCACGTCGGATGGTCACCACTTTATCGCCGCTTCAATTCCAAAGAACTTGCATCATTTTTCCAGAACTTTATTTACTCAACTCTATTATTTTACATAACAAAAAACGTCTTGACAATGTATATTATAAACAAGCCAGTGCACCCAATGTAGTGGCATGGAGGTTTAACTAAAAAATAATAAAAATATGATGCCGCTACAGTAGTATTAGTGACTTCAGAAACATCGCAAGTAAAAATTTCGCAAAAAAAAATTACAACTTTTTTATTTTTTACTTATCGTCGTATTAGGGTTTTATAAATAATGGTATACACCTCTTTATTTTTAAACATGCAATGGTACGTAAGGGTTTAAAATAGTATTTTAGCAAAAACTAGGTATTTACCACCCAAACACGATGATGTTTAAAAAAATCTAAAACAATATCTGTCACTGTTCTGGCGAAATTTTTATTTGCATCGGTTTGTAACCACTAAAACTGCCACCTGGCTTCGTTTTCGTTCGCAATCTTGATATACCCGATATACAACGAGTAACAGATTTTAATGTAAAGGCCGAAAGTTGTACGTTCAGAATCACCTACTGAATCGATATCAACTTTTTTCTATGGGTTTTTTTTTTATAATTATTTAAAACTTAGTAAATAATAGACACCCTTTCCTTTAATCCACCGAACAAACGAAATTGAAACGTAACTCCAGAGCATAAGGTCTTTTCTAAATGAAATAATTAACGAATACATTAATAAATAATATAATAAACAAATATGAACTTTATTTCGACAGTCATAAAGGTCCTTTCAAATACGCAAGCAATCTAGCATTAAACAAACGCACACAACGATAGGCCTGAATAAACGTAATAAGCTACCAAAATAAATAATTACCATATTCTCTTTTCCCATATTTATCAACGGTTGGACAAAGCAAGACGCAGCTATTGTATACTGAAATTTGAATCATCCGATAAACGATGGTGCGCGCGGCGGCATCTTAAAAGGTTTGGGCGGTCGGTGTAGGGTAGTTCTACGAAAAAGTGTGGCGAACGCTTCACGGTGATGGCGAGCGTCGTCTCCACCTGAGACGCTGTCAGGACCAAATTCCACGTGATTATGCACCACGATTAAAGTTTAGCCAGTGGCTATCCGAGAATTGGATCGGTCGCGGCTGGCCCGTGCAATGGCCTCCTAGGTAACCTGACTTGACGCCTCTGGATTTTTTTTTGTGGGGACGTATTAAATCTCTGGTATACTTCAGTGAAACTACTAGTGTGGAGGAACTTAAAAGTAGGATAGTGGCAGCTTTCCAAAAAGTTAAGAGTGACACTGAAGTTTTAGATAAATTACGTGACCAATTACGCAAACGTGCATTGACATGTATTGAGCAAGGTGGTGGACATTTCGAACATTTTTTAACAAGAAGTCGCCGTATGAGTGCCATTTAACATGTAAGTTAATTTTGTTTTTATTTTTTTGTTATTATTCCCAATCTAGTCTTCGTTGTATGATATTGCGTCATGTAATTTATCAGCAATGCAAAATAAATAAAGCCTGTATCTTGCCTGCCTGTATGGACTAGGTTAAACAGAAGTTAAATTAATAGTATTTAATAACCGATGAATGCAAAAAAAGTCTTGTGTTGGCTTCGTGCCCATTACAATATAAGTTAAAATATTTCGTTTTGTAGCTCAAATAATAAGGATTTACACAGTAAATAAATAATAATTTGTTTACAAAACTACCCGGTAATCAGTTACGTACGTAATTTACGCGTAGGTACTCTGTGAATAGGCCTTGTGAACATGTGTGCGTGTCCGCGCGCGTGTGTATTATACAGTAGTGCACTCTATTCGTAAGATGACCATGTTGCGCGCCTACATGTGGTATAACTAATTTCATAAATAAATAAAATTTGTAGTCTTCAGAGTACAATTTCAAATTTCTACTATGATTCCAATAATATTTTTAAATTGAGGTGCCTGAGGTTGTGAATTATTCCTGTTACACGTTGTATTATCCCAATATTATATACAGGTATATTGAGTCTCACAAAGCCGCTGAGTGTAGTGATAGCAACTGATTATATTAGAAATACCCAATGCTCGCAACTAAGGTGCATTCACCAATCAATGCCTTGATATGGAATTCATTTGAAGAGGAAAGGGGGGGGGGGGGGGTTTAGAGATTACTGAACGTATTTCAAGACATTTTACATAGTCATTTGACATAGTCCTGACCCCACAGTGATATCGAGTCTTGTGTCGTGGGTATCAGGAACTACGAGAGGCTTGTGGTCTCATAAACAGCCAGACCCGAAACAAATATCTGTGGTTCATACAAACATTTGTCTCAGTGTGGGGATCGAACCCACGGCCTCTTGTGTCGCAGCAGGCGTCAAATCAACTGCGCCTATCAAAATTTTACATGGTAATTGTGATGAGGTAACAACAAAAAATTGCAATATTTTATTTTATTAGTTAGTTGTATAGAATTCTTTTAAAGAATTTGCTCGTGGCTCGAAAACAGTGTAGCTTTTACACTTAAGTTCAGACAAAGATAAAGTCACAACGTCCTACATATTTCTGTCATTCAGGTATTAAGTTGATTGACGTGAATATGCCGTGTTTCTGTGTGGAACCATCTTGTTTTTCATCGATCATCGATTTCTTGTGTCTAATAATTTTATTTTTTTATTACTCAGAAATAATTCTTGTTTTCTGAATGAAAAGTACCTTATGTATTATTCGTGCCCATGACAACGTGTGCGCAAAACTTCGTATCGATCCCTTAAGTAGTTAAAGCGTGAAATCGTAACAAATAAACTCGCTTACGAATTTAAAATAATAGTAAGGGAGACTGGAATAACTCGTGAGTGAATTTCTATCACAATTATACAAAGGATGGCTTCGAAGATTTTGTTGTTGTAATCAGATAACAGATCGATGTGGAGATCTTTGGCAGAGTTCAATGTTCAGCAGTGGTCTTCCTGAGGTCAAAGAGAGTGACAGAGGGAGAAAATCACATGACACTAAGATGATAATGATATTTTTAATGTATAAATAATATTAACGTAATCTCTTCCAACTTTCACAAGTTTATGTATTCATTTACTTTTTAAAACCTATTTTAGTTATTGAATGTTTTGTCTCTTTCGAACGACTTTTGAATTCAGTTTGAGCGAAGAAGACAAAACATTCGTAGACTAAAATGGGTTTTAAAACTGTATATGAATAAAGCCGTAAGTATTTAGTCTGATTCATTGATCATTCAGCATTAAGATATAATATGCTTTTCAAATGAAAAATGAATGAAATATTCTAAAAAGATTAATGTATTATACTCGCAATTTGCCTAAGATAAGACATTTTTAGAATCGAAACATTCACGCATTACATTGGTTTTGCTCTACATCGAACTGTGTATTACGTAATTTTAAGGTGTACATTTCGAATATTATATTTATTATTTAAACGGATAAATACGTCATACGTTACCATTTAGGTGATTGTATTTATTTAATCAACAATAATATTTATTATAGGTATAATAAAAAAAATATTTTCCTTTTTCATCTATTTTGCAGAGTGCTTTGCCATTTAATTTCGTTAGAGAAAAATTCATGTTAGGCACGAGCCCAACAATTTAATTGATCGGAATAGCTGTTTTAATTTACAAGGCTGGCTTTTTACGGTTGCTATTTTCATATCTTCGTTTTTTGTAGACCTCTCTAAGATACATGGATTTCCCAAGAGATTTTCCGTTGACTAATCGAGCTGAAAACCTCGAGGTACATGTCTTGTGTCGTGGACATGACACTTAGACTCGAAATCGGTGACCTACATCCAGTGAATCCCTGGTACCTTAATTAAGTTTATAAGTCAATAAATTATCACAAAATTTATATCTCTTTTTACTGTGTCATGTATATAAGTCACGTTTACTACTACGTGCATAGACTTAGGATAAAAGAGATAAAAATATATTACACAACAATTAATTAATTTTACACATGTTACGATATTCACCGATATAAATACTGATAAAATATTTTTCAAATGGAACGTAATGGAAGGAATTTGATCTGATATCAGGTGATAAATATAAGCGTGAACATTTTTGCATATGTCTATTATCTATGTATACCATTAGATAAGACCGAAAATATTGAAGGGTGTAAAAAATTATCTAGAATATTGTTTGTTGTCTTTGTGGAACGTCAGAGGATCTAAAACATCCTACAAGGGGTCTCATGTGAAAAATGTGAGCTCACGGAAATTAATTAAATTTCATTAAGATATGGGTCATTTTGGAATTTTCATGGTATATTTTTCTACCAAATTAAATAATTGACCATGTAAAATAAGCCTTAAAGCAAGCAACATTCAACCTGCTTTAAAAAACACACTTGTAGTAATGAATTCGTAAAAGATAAATACTGACTAACAAATATAATGTAAGTCTATCATATATTGGCGCGTGGCGAAATATGGAACTACAGATAAAATTAAAAAAATATCTATGTTACGTATTGTTTAAGATATGTTTTCATTTTATAAACAACAAGCATTTATACTCGTAATACATACATAAACTCACGCCTTTATCCCCGAAGGGGTAGGCAGAGGCGCCACAAGGACACCCACATTTCGCCTTGTATGTTCCGTCCCACGATGTGATAGGGGGCGAGCCTATCGCCATATCGGTCACAAATTCCTGACTCCGGGCTGATAATGAATAGAAAAATTCAATATCACTTTGCCCGACCCGGGACTCGAACCCGAGACCTCAGCTTTGTAACCGTACCGTAATAAAACTACGCCACCGAGGCAGTCACAGTACTTGTAATCTAATAGTATAAAATGTCCAATGGAATAAAATGAGAAAAGAGGAAAACTTTTATCAATATTGTAACAGCGTTTTCGGCAACAGAAGATCGTAAACGATTTATACATGAGGCGAGTATGGAAGAATTGTTTGGGGACGACCCTACCAAACTTACTAGCCAAATCTCCCCGGTCGAACCTGCCCATTTTTATAGTTGTCCAAGTTAATTACGGAAAAGCTCTCTTACTTTTGAAAAGTCTTGAGCCGTGGTAAGCCTCCCTAGATACCGAAATATAATAATAATTATTAAATTATATTCTAAATAATGATTTGTACTAAATATACAAGTGTTTGTTCTTTTATTTTCTATGTGACTTTGTAATTTGTATGTTGGGGGAACGATGTAACAAGTTAATTTTCTTTTGAGAAGTATATGAAATAAATATCTTATGGAAGGATCGAGAGTATGTTCACAACTAAGTGTTCAATTTAATATTCTATGTGCATAAATATCCGAATTAATCATTGACATCACTATAAAAAACATCATCTTTATTCGGCACTGCATCTATTTGAACATTGATATTCCTGTACATATTTGGATTTGGGTTTTACGATGCAATTGTTTCACTTTTTGTCCTATTCTCTATGAATATAAAAAATAACCTTGTCACATGTCAATAGATTGACCACCCGGATTTTGATATTTGTGAAGTGTCTGCATTAATGCAATTTGTTTATTTATTATATTTGGATAAACTTAATAATAGAAATGTGTAAATTATGTCCACTTAATGTCTGAGATATTCTCTACCAGTTATATCAAGCCCGCTGAGTTTGTTCGCCGGGTCTTCTCAGTCGGGTCGCGTTGGATCCGGCAGTAAGCCTAAAATTACGGGACATTTCGGAAATACTCATGGTCGGTATTTAATCAATTGGACCCAAAACAAGCCCACTGAGTACTATTCGCTGGATATACTCAGAATTGGGTCGCGTCGCGTAGTTTCCAGTGGTAATGGAAGCCCACTGAGTTTGTATCGCCGGGTCTTCTCAGCCAGGGCCGCGTTAGATCCGGTGGTAACATTAAACCGATACGCAACGCTTTAATAATACTTATGGTCCACTTAGACATCGATTATCGTAAATAATGTATTTCCTAAGGAAAAAAATACTCTAAAATACTAATAAGTAATATAATACTTAATATAATAAAATTAATATAAAAATTACAACGAATATCTTGTAAATAGAAAATAAGTACTATGTGTATTGACTTGTCATAAGGGCTATTTAATTGCCTACGTGACCAATAAACGAATTTCATAAACGAATTTATTTCATTTAATTTCATCAAAAAACTACGTCAAAGACAAACGAACTGTCGTGTCTTTGGATAAAATATAATTAACGTATTCCCACTGTAAATGCCGGAAACGCATCTCTACGCCCTATGGTGTGTACCTATCTGGCAGCGGTCAGCCCATACCATCATGTGAAACTAATGCTCATTGGCCTCTTATAACATAAAACAAACAAAATACACACACAATTTCTTTTATATAGAGGCAGACAGTCCACAACGAAGCAACGTGGAAAGTTTTGAGGAAGACAGTGATTCGACAATTTGACGACAAACTCAATTGAGTAATGCGTTGTTGCGCCGAGAGCGTTCTCGACGCTCCAACAATGAAATGATCTTGAAAACCGCATGGCAACGGGTTAATTAATTTCTATCGTGTTTTTTATTATTTATTTAATACTTCTTATACATTGTTGTATAAAGGCGGGGCTTAATGCCATTTCCTAACGGCCAACCTTAGGGTGATGCAAAGATAAAATAAGAAGGTGCACAAATAGAAATGTATCTATTGTAATGCATCTTCTAAGTATAGTAGAAATTCTGGAATTTTGTGCGTATATCGATGTGTATTGAAAGTTAATTATCACGCACATTTCCAAGGAAGGAATTATAATAAGGAAACCTACGTACCATAGAGATTTACTAGAAATGTTATGGCATATGTAGTCTGTAAAGCTACAATGGACAGGATGGTGGACTATGGTCTAAGTACCTCTTAGTCATAGAGAAGGCCCGTACCTTTAAGTGTGCCGAATATGGCTTGACTTATTATAATACATCAAATGCAAATATCTATAATAGGCAGATGTTCAAATTTTCGTAATCTAAATATTTATTATTTGGCTAATCGCTACGGCTTAAATTACAGGAAGAATTTAGTTTAAAGTACCTTATCACGTTGTTCCGTCTTAAAAATAACGTTATCTATTTAGCGTTGCGGATAATAAATATAAGTAAATTATTTTGCAAATTTTGGATTTACGGTGGCGCTTAGTACTTCCTTTAAATTTTACTATTTATAGCTGGTATCTCGTTAACTCTTTGCCATACATTGTAACGGTTTTGTTCATAGATAGTTAAAACCTATTTTATATCAAATGTTTTTAAAACCTATTACGTCGGTGTATTTGTTGCGAAGATACATATTGATCTCGGGTCAGACGTTATGACAAGCTTTACACTAGTGTATGGTGGTTGCGATTCTTGCGAATACGTGAAACTTTGCGCCAGAAAATTGATCCTTGGAGAATTTCACTCGCCGAACAGCGAAACATTCCTTCACGTCGGTATTATATAACTATGCTGTAATAATCAACAGACATGTTAGTTAACAGTCAGATGACAGCCAGGATCCTGGAGTACCTGGGACGCGTGACAGCACATGTTCAATTACCTGTTGACTTGTTTTTTTTAATCTGGCACAGCGTGTTGCACTTCACCTGATGGTTAGCGCAATACTGTCCAGAGAGAATAACAAATGGCACCAGACGCCGATCCCATGCCATTCAATGCAATTATGCCGGCCTGCTAATATGCTTCTTCTACCTGCCCTATTTGATAAGATATTTTTTTAAGCTGCCTGAAACAAATTATCAATTATAGTATATTTATATCATGGAAATTAGATGGCAACTCAGGATGATCATGTTACTTATCTTAAAGGATCTATGATTATTATTACTAGTTCCAGAGTTTCACACCGAATAAGCCGATAATGCTCATCCATACACAACATAAGATGGTAACATAACATTGTTATGTTATGTTACCATCTTATGTTGTTACATAACATACTCTTCTGTAATTAAGAGTACGATTGAGAGTGCTTAAGCCATATTCCACCAAGCTTATTTGTAGAGTGGACCATCAAATACCAAAATCTTATTAACATCTGGCTTGCAGATTTCCTCACGACTTTCTCCTTCATCGTTAAACCCCACACAAATATACTCTTTTATTTAATATCTGGTATATTCATTCCGTCAAATACACAATATCTGTTTATCGTCCAGTACTTGGATTCTTTAACATTTTTCCTGTTCATTCACGATAAGATTAATAAAATTTTAGGATTTAAGATTATCTACATTTTTCATGAAATCATTCATGTACTTTGAAATATTACTCACCCAATATATTGATAGCAAAGAATGATTGTTACTTAATGTCAATCTTAGTTTTTTAAATCTTCCTGAACTTCATCATTATATATCATTAATTGCAGCGTAGAAGAGTTTTGCTAGAGCTACGCTTCTCCAAAAGATCTCCATTGATGACGAACCTTTCAATCGGTCTCTTTTTCATCCCTCATCAACCAGTCTCCAGAGATCAGGAATAGCTGCTATTAGATTCATAGATTGCTTAATATTAATAGATTAGTGTGAACATGTAACCTTTAAAGGTTAAGAAGTGGGTCAAATAAGGTATATTTATCCTGATCCCACTTATGTAGGGTTGGCAAAAAACGTCCACCGTTTTCGTAAAATGTTTAATCGTTGCTCAATTATTATGAATTAAAAGCGAAAAATTCAAACAAAAGTAAACAAAAAACCGAGAGACAATCTAATTCAGGTTATCAATTTCAGCATCACCACTGCTACAATTTAAACAACAGCGAAATATTGTCTCAATAATAGTTTTTTTCTTACGAATTATCTGAATAATTACAGTGATTTCTGTACTTTAGCAATACTCTCAGATAACAAATATATACAGTATGACAAAAAAACTGTCCGATCCACGACGCGCATGACGATATCCAAATTGTAGTGTTAAACAAATACGAAAATAATAATAATAAAGGTTAACATAATTACCGTAAGTTAGAATACATATTTTTGTATCAATATTACCCTAAAATCAAGCAGTTTTAAATTCTGACAAAAACACACATTCTGACAATTCTGAAACGTCGCGCCGCACGTTGCTTGTGACGATCGTGGTTATTAGGAGTGTAATGTGGGTTTGTGTTTCTCTTTTTGCTAATTTATTTTATGAAGGATTTTTTTATTATATTATTAGAAAGACAAGGGATATACTCGCTTAACAAACATTTACACATACAATGTACAGACATAATAAAAAAAAAACAATAATATTTACAACTAGCGGCCCGTCCCAGCTTCGCCTGGGTGCAGATATCTTTTGATTCAACTCCACATCAGATAGATGTTATTTTTCGTACAAACTCTTGTATACCTAAACCTCTTGAAACCTAAACTTGACGTAGCTACCCTACTGTCGCTTCTTTTTTGACTATGACTTGTCCTCCTCAATTCCGTCCCGTCCCGTCAGTCAAGTCACTTCCCGATCCGTCCCGTTCTTTCTTTTCATTATCCATCCTGTCTCGTCCCGTGCCTTTACATTTCGTCCTATCCCATCAAATGAAATCTGTCAACTATCCGATTCTATCCCGTCCCTCTCACTCTATTCTATCCCATCGCTATATACCCAAATAGTGTGCCTTACAATTTTTTGACATTACAACTTCATAGATTGTGGTTATGGAAAATCGGATGAGTAATACGGACGCTTCAGCGATTTTGGTTTCCATACAACATGTCATTCCTTATTTCACATCAATAATTTTCTTTTCTAAAATTGTTGGTTGCCATTATTTTTCGTTTGTAATAAAGAGCTGAAATATAATTTTTCATGGAAATAACTTAACTGGTTTTGATTTTCTATACAACATTCCAACCCTTTTTTGCAACCACTTTGGAAAAATTATAGCCTATGACACTCAGGGATGTTATATCTTTTAAACGGTGAAAGAATTTTTAAAATCGATGCAGTAGTTCCGGGGATTATGATATTATGTGATTTTAAATTATACTCGTATAATGGTGGTAAAGGATAGGACATTGTAAAAAAATGTGATGAAAGTGATTTCCGATTTTAAAAAGAAGTTTTTTTTACACAAAATGCATTTCTGAACACACGCATAAACATTTGACAGCCAATTTAAATGTCAATCCTTTTTCATTAATGACATTATTCTACATATTTAAAATCTAAAATACGCCATTATTCGAATATTGTGGATATATGTTGTCGATTTGAAACCTTTATTTAAATACGTTCTTTAATTTGAGGGAAGAGTTTACTGTATCGACGGTATGAACATGAAATGTTTGACAGTTGCAAAACCTATTAACATTTTGTATGAAGAAGATTCACTTCAAAATATAGTTAAAAAAACATTTTCCAGTGACCAAATTCACCTTTTAAACCTTCTCTGGACTTCCACAAATAATTCAAGACCAAAATTAGCCAAATTGGTCCAGCCATTCTCGAGTTTTAGCAAGACTAACGAACAGCAATTCATTTTTATATATATTTTTTTGTTTGTAATTCAATATGAACTTTATACAATAGCAATAAAGCTCGTTTTAGTTAGAAAACGTTTGTATGGGGAAAAGAAAAGGGCCGTTTTTAGGGTTTTTCCGGCAATTATTCGATTTTTTCTCGCCGTAAGAACCATCCTTGGACTTCCACAAACATTTAAAAAAAAGAATTATCGAAATCGGTTCAGCCGTTCACACGTGATGCCGTGACAACGCGAAACGGGTTTCATTTTTATATATATAGATAAACGAGAATGCACGCCGCATCGCTGTGACAAAATAGGTGACCACTCAGCTTATTATGTGCTATTATTAGCTATTTCTTTATGATCTTTTAAATAAAACACATTAATGATGCCTGATAACACCTTTATCGATCAGAATTTTTAATCAGAATTTTGGAACAGAATTTTTTGTCACCCTGTATCGAAACATGCGTATTTATATTGCATACATTGGTCACGAGTTCAAAGGTGCATGAACGGCGAACTCCAATTGGTCCGGTAATCAGATTACTGAACTTCTGAGAATTACAGCGTCCGTTGAATCAACGCGTGCTTGAAACAGATTCGTCATATTTATCAAGTAATTAACGGGGATGGAGTCAATTGGAGTTAACAGAATGAAAAAAGGGTTAGGTCATGTCTGTAGACTAGGGTAGGCAGAGGTCTAATAGTTCGCCGAGCTTGTTTTTTGTCCAAAATCTGATACGGCAAGCCTATCGCTAGGCCGAACTTACGACCTATAAACTAAAAATGTACAGAGCTATGGTAGATAGGAGCTAGGTACAGGCAGTTTCTAACAGTTCGTCGTAAAAATTCAGGGGAAGGCATAGGCTTCATAAGGTCACACCATAGGGTCACCAGCGGCCTTCGTGTGGCTGAAGATGTGGTGATGATGATATACAATAATATATCTGAAGATGACAACCCACACTAGGCTAGCGTGGTGGACTATATGGCCTCACCCCTCTCAATGTTACTCTTGATTCTAGAGGAGGCTCGTGTCCTGCAGTGGGATGAACATATATGGGCTGATACACTATAGATGACAATGGTTAAACATTCGAACTAAAGTATGGTATAAGTTCCTCTTTTATAGTTTCCTATTCTCACGTTTTCTTATATCTAGTATTCACTATCGCTCAGAAATACCCAAGTTACTATACTGGCCAAAACAAAAGGTCTAAAGATGATGCAATTTCCTAAATTGATAAATTGAGAAGGTGAATAACCGAGGCAATATGATGCGAAGTTCCTTTTGTCTGCAATTTTAATAAAATGGGAGAGTGCTTGGGCAGAAACAATAATTTAGAGTTAATTTTATAAAGCTTTTTTATAGATGCGTCCTGAGGATAAATAATCTTATATACAAATAATTTATGATAAGTTTAGGACTGATAAATGGTGTGTATCAAGATGTTAAACCTAAATCAATGAAGCCTAATTTAATGTAACGATACTATTGGCTATTAAAATAAATTGTAGCGTATTTGGTTAAATCTGTTATAGAATCTATTACCTATGTAATTTAAAATCTTTAGTACATTCAGAACTGCAATGTACCATGTACCCAATAAAAACTACTAATATTATCAAACAAACGCGTGGAATTTTCCACGAGCAAATCGCGGTAAACGTTTTCTAGAACCCCAATGAACGGAACCCCTTGTTCGTTTGAGCCGAGCTCCGATTGGCCAATTAAATAATCCCGTGTTCGAAAATTGAATCTCGACCATGACCTCGGCGCAAGATTGGTATATAAGGAGGAGGCAGCATCGGCGGCCGGCAGTAGTCTACTGACACGAGCGGAGATCAAACGTAACAATGCTGAGCTTTTTTATTTTCTCATTCGTCGCTGCGGCGTCAGCGCTCGTCATCCACGAGGGCGCCTGCCCTGAAATGAAGCCGGTGGAGAATTTCAACTTGACCGCTGTGAGTTGAATTCAAAGATTTTTTTTCGAATAATCGCCGGATATTTTTTTTAATTTTATAGTTATTTTTATGGTTATGGAACTGAAAATTCAGTTTTGCATTTTACGGATATGATTAAAATATCAAAAGAGATAAAGTAAAAATACTTGTGGTAAATTGAAAATGAAATATGACAATATTTTGAAAAGAAAGAAATAATCACAATAATTACCCTTGGGCTACCAATGTTGATGTTTAGCTGTTAATGAATATATTGACGATGAAATATGGGAAATACAAAGTACCTAAACGTGCAGCAGCCAAGTATGTCTGAATTGCTGGGTTTCTTTCAAAAATGTTTTTTTTAAAGGTTGGTTTGTGTGGTTCTTACTACTTTCTTTATGCACGATCATTCCCGAGGTTTTATAAACGATTTTTCTTCATTCAGATATTGAATGTTTTTGTATGTGAAATTGAGTATCGCAGGTTTGGTAAGTGTTAACGTGCCCAATTTAAAAAAAAGGCTGGCAAGGTTCAAAAAATATTTAGCCATTAGGTCTTCAGTTGTCTATTTAGGAGTACGTGAAACAAAATGATTCTGTATTGAAATAAAACTATATTTTACGGATTTTATCGCGATTTGGTTTAATTTTTACATTTTTTAACTTCCCGACGTTTCGATTACTTTACAGCTTTCGTGGTCACGGAGCGGACCACGAAATCGCGATAAAATCCGTAAAATATAGTTTTATTTTAATGTGACAGCCTCCGTGGCGCAGTTGGTTAGACGCCGACTGTGAAACGAGAGGCCGCGGGATCGATCCCCGCACCGAAACAAATATTTGTGTGATCCACAGGTATTTGTTTCGGGTCTGGGTGTTTGTGAGACCGAAAAGTCTCTCGTAGTTCCTGATACCCACGACACAAGACTCGATCTTAGTGTGGGGTCAGGACTATGTATGTGACTGTTGGGTGTATTTATTATTTTATTTATTTATTTATTTCAATGTGTAACATTCGCGTAAATCTAAGAAACCATAATGATTCTGTAATTCGAGTATTTCTTAATAATAGAACTAAGATATTATGGAAGATGTTATTATGTATTATCAATTATAGCGATAAAATAAAATAAAAATATGTCACCGTCTTTAAAGTCTCATTTTAAATTCAGCAACTGCAATACAAAGTTTGCGATTTAAAGTTTAGGTACGTTTTGATGATTTATCTGAAACCTTTTTGTTGCTAACAGTTTGTGAATGATACGCGAAGTGATTCGATAACACGCATATGTCATCTGATAACAATGGACAGTTACTTATATTACAGTGTTTCAATGTTTTGTTAAAAATAATATTTTTACAGTATCTCAGAATTTACTTAACAATAATTTTTTGTGGTTATTATCTGTTGTATAATAAATATCAGAATTTTTGTAAGCAATTGTGTTTTTAAAAACGCTTGATAACAGTATTTTTGTATGTTATTGTAAACAAACAAGAAACAATTCCAATATAAAAATGTTGTATTTGCCGCGAAAAATAAGTAAAATAATAATTTGCTTGTATATAATTTAATTCAGGACAATGTTCCTTAAAACCTTGGACCATAAAAAATATCTTATTTATCCTTATTTCATAACTCCGGGCGCTAAGTTACCATTTTTCACGTATATTGCGGGAAAACTATTTGTTGTGTCATTCTTTTCCAATAAATATTGACAAGCTGACTTAACTGTAATCTTTTGAAGTGCGTAGCATCATTTTATCCCCAACGTTATCCATATCCGATAGTAAAACTATGCCTTCCGTCATTTTTTTTATGATTAGGCTTAAGCCTGTCAAGTCCGACAAACGTATTTGAGACACCGACTAGCATTTAAAGACACTCGATTTCATGTTAAATCTACGATTACAATTAAAAATCTGTCACTGGAAATGACAAGACTGGCACTTGGTAATGACGCAGACGTCACCATAAAGTATAGTTGATAGTCGACTATAGTAAAAGAGATATATTTCTGTAATATCCTCTTCTAGAAAGACCTCCGGATTTCGTTTACCAATAAGGTGACAAATCCGGATTTCGTATTCGTGAAATTCTACTAACTAATGTACCAGTCACACGAAACGAATTAATAATATTGACACAATCGTAGCGGAGGAAAACCGAATGTTATGATTCCTGGTAAAAAATATTCACACGTGAAAATTCTTTGAAATAACAAACCGAGTTGTTTGTGTTCGGTTAGTAAGTTTGTTTAACGTAGTATTACTTCGCGAAATATTATGCTTTTGATTTCGACAGAGTAAACATAAACCGAGATGAATGAATAAATATCTACTTATGCGAACGGGGTGTTGTAAATTCAAAATTTTCCTTATTTGTATGAAAAACACAAGGATCGTGCCTTGTCCTTTCAAGATTATTAATTGTATGAATTTTGAAATAATTAATTTATTAATGAAATGTTTATTACTCTTGGCCCGTATCTCTGAAGTCGTATCTTTCTCCCATTCATTATAATATTGAAGGAACTATCTATGAAGTTTCGTATGATAATGGATAACATGATGATGGATAACAGAAGTCCGTCAATCCGGATTACATCAGCGTGGCGGGCTAAAGAACTATTCATGCAAGAATTGATTAGATACAACCAGCTATTCGTAAAATGGTAAACTGAATTATTCTGCAAAATTGATAAAGCTCAAAAGTGTCGAAATCATTAGATATTGTATGATCATTCCTTACAGAAGCGGGTGCAAATTTTAATTCTCTTTTATTGTTCTGTAATAGCAGTTCTAAAATATCGAACACTGAATTTAAGGTAAGGACCTTAAGTGACCTAAATCAGAGTCTTGAAAATCTGAAATTCTAGAAATTTCGTCTGCCTTTATACTACAGATTCCTGTTACAATAGAATCACGAAAATACGAACTGAACTGCGGACATGAAGTCATTACTGCGAACTCTAAATCAGCAAATTTACGAATAAAGCGTAATTTACAATGCCTTTGCCGCTCCTCGACAGTTTAATTTCTTTGTGAATCGATAAATTGGTGCACCATTAGTGTGTTTCATTACCCATGACGAATGTCCACTGTACAACCTTTGTGTATTGTCAAGTTTAACAATGCCATCAAAAAGTATGGGCTGTACTTGGCGTTCTCAAGTATGTGCCTATCCCAATGGGCTATATATCAATATGTGTTAGTTTGCGAAGTAAAGAAGACATAACAAGGAAATATTCAAAGTTAAGGAGTAACTAAACATTTTAATGTTTTTAAATAAATAAATACACCCAACAGTCACATACATAGTCCTGACCCCACACTAAGATCGAATCTTGTGTCGTGGGTATCAGAAACTACGAGAGACTTTTCGGTCTTACAAACACCCAGACCCGAAACAAATACCTGTGGTTCACACAAATATTTGTTTCGGTGCGGGGATCGAACCCGCGGCCTCTCGTTTCACAGCCGGCGTCTAACCAACTGCGCCACGGAGGCTGTCAAATAAGATACTTAGCGTTGTTCCAACCTCTGCTAAGGTCTGCTATCGTGTTTCGCCAGAAATTGGCATCCCCTAGTGCAACATTGGCTACATATTATATTCTTGCCGAGATCAAGCTTCACTGTGCTTAGATGCCTCAAAATTTTGGCTCCCTTGTATAAAGTTGACTCACATATGTAAAATAAGGGCCAGGCGTAGCAACTCCTAATGTTATTTAAATTACATGTATTCAAAACGACTTCAGCAGCTTTTGTGGTGATTATTCGCAAGGTCTTGTGTACCTACCAAGTTATTGCTGCTGTATATATAAGAAAATAAATATACCCACACAAATAGACCTTGTTGGAAATAAAACACTAGCCTAGTTTGATGTGGCAATGTCTATTTCTCCCGCCAAACAGCAGTGTAAATACGCTGTTGTGTTCCGGTTTGGAGGACATTGCCAGAGTAACTACTGGACATATTGAGACTTAACATCTTATGTCTAAGGATGGCGAGCGCAGTGGAATTCCAAGCATTGCCTTGTAATTCATGGTGTTGTTTGGTTTTGCTACTGTCCATGAGCGGTCGTATCGCTTACCATCAGGCGAATGGCACGCTTGTCTCGCCATTCATTGCAATAAAAAAAAAAATGTGGGTTAGAAACTACGAGAGTCTCTTTAGACTAGGTACATCTTAGCCGACTGCACTTGGAGCATGATAATTATTATACAGGGTATATCAAGACTGCGACGGAAAACAAAGCCAGGTGGTAGTATTAGTGACTTCAGATATAATGCAACTAAAAATTCCGCAAAATAAATCGTCAATTGTTTTTGGTTATTTTTTTACTTATCGTTGTATTTGGGTGATAAATACATATTTTTCCAAAATAATGATGTACACCTTTTTATTTTTAAAGACGCAATGATACGTAAGGGTTTAAATTACTATTTTCGCAAAAACTAAGGATTTACCACCTAAAAACTATGATTTTTAAAAAAAATTAAAAAATAATCTATCGTTTATTTTGCGAAATTTTTAGTTGTATTGTGTCTATAGCCACTAAAACTACCACCCGGCTTCGTTTTCGGTCGCGGTCTTGATATACCCGGTATAAAAACCATGGTATGTAAAAACGAAATGTAAAAATAATTGGTTATAACCTGATATACGAATCAACTAATAGTACTTGCTAAGTACTACATAAGACTGTTAAATGATTTTTGTGGTAAAAGAACTCCCGGCGATGACTTCATACTTCGCAAATATTTGCACAGATTACATCATTGTACTGTTTTTTAAGCAGTATTTACACGTGTTTTGTGAGCATAGATTTTTAAAGTACATACATTATACTATTGCTGGGCAAAGGTCTTTTAAATCTATCTTAACAATTAGCGCTCCGAAGCCAGTTACTTTGAAGTCTTTTCATGATTGTTGGATTGCTGCATTTTGGAAATTCGGGTACTCATTTGAAGAAATATTCACAAGTAAAATTAATTTAGTTGATCGGTGCTTAAGCTGTTAAAAGATGATTCTTTGGATTTGTTTCGGATTTTACTCGGAATAATGCAAATGCGTGCTTCTCATAGCCTAAAAATAATAATATGATACCTTTTAACGCTATATCTACTAAAAACAATAGCTAATTATATTTTTGTAAATGACTTATACACCTATAATAACCATTCAAAAAGACAACAAAAAATCGCGCACTTGCCTAAGTTAATCTATGTTACTCAGCTAAACAAATATTATTCAAACCAATTATCAGTTGGTCGTGAACCGCACCTTAGACGTTAGTTATCATATTTTAAATCTTATTGATACAGCGTGTGGTTTGCGTAAAAAGTTTGTATTTATTCAATAGTCATACTCATAGATACATCAGAAATGATACGTGTATTGGATAACAAACTATGAGGAATTTGCAGCTAACAACGATAGGATAAGACGAAATATTAGTAATCATAATAAGAACTGTAGGTAGTAGTGTTGAAAACTAGTGTTGGAAATTATGTCAATTTATTTGAATATTATTGATTTAACATTCAGTGAAACACAGGATTGTTTTTTCGACCCTTTGCATAGTTTTTAGGCAGCCGGCTAGATTAATACGTCGAAAATGACTCAGATCTGATGCGTAATTTTGGTAATTACGGTTTCAGGAATCAATAGTATTTATCATGTATCAGGTGTTTAGTTGTCTGTCATTAAGCACTATTATTTTTCGCTATGGTAGTCATTGTATCCAGTGGTTGCTGGGCACTGACACTGATCTTGAAGTGATTAACAACTTCAAGCAACTAAGTGTTGCTAATATTTACCATCAGGCGACCGAACTGTTCATCTCTTTACTCTCTGGTAAAAAAATAATTTTAATAGTGAAACTAAACCATACACTTGTTGATATACTTAGAACTTTGTTCGTTTACAGTTCATCCAATATTGTCTCTGCAATATTTACCCATGAAATTAAAATATTTTTTCAATTAATTTCAGTACCAAGGCACCTGGTACGAGATATCCAAGCTGCCGACCAACGCTGAGACCAACGGCAAGTGCGCTGCAGCGGAGTACACCCTGGATGGAGACGTGGTGAAGGTCAGGAACACCCACGTAGTCGACGGAGTCCAGAAGTTCCTCGAAGGCACCGCCAAACTCGCTGATGATGCGAATAATGCTGCCAAGGTCCTCGTCACATTCCAGTTTGGAGGTGAGGGCTTTGATGGTCTTTTATTTTAGGTTATTGGCTTTGCTGGAGTAGAACAAATTGCATTTAAACGTCAGTGCTGTGCTTTTGAGATAGAGCATATTATGGTGAAAGTAACAATTAACTTCGTGGATTTCCTGCCTTTAAGTGATCGCGTAATAGTTTAAGGAATTAACCGACTGTCCATATATTCCTAAAGTAATTTTGTTGTTTTCGATTATAATTTTAAGTTATGTTACAATCCGATAAATATGATTAAAGCTATTTTACATTTGACAACTTCCACGACACTTTCCCCATTCCTAAAATTGTATGTTACTGACGGAAACAATTTTTCCAAACACCTTGTTTAATTAAAATAGTTTAATTACAATAATAAGTACATTTTTGCATAGATAAATGAATATAATTAATGGTGCTAACCATATTCATTATATAAATGTTTCTCAAAAATTGAAAATAGAGTTTATAATAAATAAATGAAAAGGTTAATGCCCCGTAAAAATTATAGTGTCAAAATGATGATATCATTTTCAAAACTAAAAAGTTTGATATATTGTAATCAACGTACGAAAATCATAAGAGTCGTGATACCGCGATATATTTACAGTTCAAGTCAATGCACTTCTACAAATTGATAATACGACTTTAAAATTCAATTGTAATGTTTATCTTTGGATAGGGTGATCAATTAGTCTTATAAACAAAGTTAACAGAAATCCGCTTTTAGGACATAAATATTTAGGGAATTAATACTTATATCCATAATAAATTAAGAATAATTATTTTGGGAGTTAATGCCAGAATTCAGTTTAAAAAAAACCTCAAAGGAAAAGAAAACAAAAAGAAAAGAATCTGCAACTAACAATAAGGGAAAAGAACAGGTTATGGGAATATTACGTTATTGTGACTGTTTCTTGTCCCAATTTCTTGAACCACAGAATGTTTACCGCTAAAAACAGGTTTCCTACCAAGACTTTTTTTATTATATAAAATTCAATTGTTTATTTACCTTCAAATATAATGAATTTCAGAGATCACGAGCGTGAGTCCCCTGAACATCGTGGCCACTGATTACCACAACTACGCCATCGCATACAGCTGCAAATACGACGCGGAACATAAGTCACACCAAGGTAAAAACTTCTATACTTCCCCAATGATTTAAAGGGCTAGAACATTACACTACGTTTTCACTAAAGTAGAGATGAACGAAGCGGAGATGTGTTGGAATCAACCAATCGCATTATGATAATTTACATCAGATTACCATCAAAGCGCTTTCACAAATTTGCTAATATCTCATTGATGGCGATGGAAGCTTTCATGGGGGCAGTAATATATTCAAGGAAATTAGGAAGAGTTGAAAAATCAAAAGTGACAAAGAGACAGATGTAGATAAACATCCAATTTCTTTCGAACTTGTCTTATTTATTTTCTTTCACTTCAATTTCGTGAAAGACAAGCTAGTGTTCCTAAGAGACTCATCGAGCGTCAGTATTTGGTGTAAATTCTTCACGTACTATTATTAATCGTGGAATGAGAATAAATGCACTGGTGGATGAATAGGCGAGAAAATAAAAATCGAGTATAAATTTCCTTGCCACAAAGATAAAACATATATAGGGGTAGAAATATGCTTAGCTTGTGAGAATTATCTATATTGTTTGACCCTATTTAAACGTTTTTCTTACTGAGAACCGCTGTCAAATACAGTAGCGGTGTGGCTTTCCGAATGGTAAACGAGAATTTTTGAGAACTTGTATTGACTTCTCTTTATGTAGTTCCATCCACACTGTAAGATTAATCCTGTGTCGTAGGTAACAGAAATAACGAGGGCATATTGGACGTCACAATACCCTTTCATTTCAAATCTTTAACCAACTTTTTGAAGGCCTCCGTGGCTCAGTTGGATTTAATTTAATTTTAATTTAAACGCTGACCATGGAACAACAGGCCGCGGATTCGATCCCCACATCGAGACAAATGTTTGTGTGAACCACAAGTTTTCGTTTCGGGTCTAGGTGTTTGTGAGACCGAAAAGTCTCTCGTAGTTTCTGATACCCACGACACAACACTCAAACTTAGTGGGCCAGGACTATGTATGTGACTGTTGGGTGTATTTATTATTTATTTATTTGTTTACTGTAATATTGAAGCAATACGTTCTATCACAATATCTTTTCTATTTCATAATGATTGTACTGTATCAGTCCATGATCGCCTTGCTATCTGTTATCGTAATGCTGAGTAAGAGTCTCTTCTAGAAAAGAGATTTAGATTGAGAGGGTTGGTAGACTTCACGTACCATAGAAAATCTTATTAAGATCTTTATGGCATGAAGGTTTCTTCAAGATGTTTTCCATCGATGAAGAAGATTATTTCGCAAGTAATTGTTGCAATGTTATTTTTTCTAATCCAATTAGTAGTCACGTTAAAGCGCACGTTGAGTACACCAGGTGCGTAACGATAACAGTGATAAGAGATAACATAATCCACTGAAATATTTATATTTTGCGAACGAATGTGCCAGATTTTGTGTTTCAATAATATGAATGGGCCTTCTGAAAGTGCACTGTGGCTTGTTGGTAACAAACCAGATGAGATCTATTGAGCTGGTGGTCGCGGTTTTGAATCCAGGGATCTTTGCATTTTTGAACTCATGTGTGAATTGTAAGGCCTGAGCACTTCCAATGGCACTAGATTATAAAGTCTTATGGTCAGCAGTGGGTGTCCTGGTAGCAGCGCTGCACACTCCTTCTGGGAAAAAGGCGTAAGTTTATGTATGTATGGTCAGCAGTGGGAGATTAGGGGCAAATAAAAGACCATCCAATAAAACGTTGAAAGCTTCTACCGACCAAAGAGTGGATCTTTTGAGTTTTATATACTGTGTGTCGTGGTCTTTGTTCGGGCCGATTGAATACATACATTCTCATACATACATAAACTCACACCTTTCTCCCAGAAGAGGTAGGCAAAGGCGCCACCAGGACACCCATGTTCCGTCCCATGATGTGATAGGGGGCAAACCTATCGCCATATCGGGCACAAATTCCTGACTCCGGGCTGATAATGAATAGAAAAATCCAATATCACTTTGCCCGACCCGGGATTCGAACCCGAGACCTCAGCTTTGTAGTCGTACCGTAGTAAAACTACGCCATCGAGGCAGTCGATTGAATATCCAATCTTATATAAGCTTCCACCTAATTGCCAGCGACCGGTATACCATCGAAAAATCTTTCAATGTTTCATAGCTTTCTGGTTGTTAAGTACAACATCCTTTAAGTGTATTTTTGAATAGTGTGCTGTCACAATATTCCTGAAACAGTGATATCAGTGTGAAAACATTCGATAATCATTATTATACTATTTATAGTACCTTTCAAAACCGATTTTATCAAGAAATACAGTTTTATATAGATTATTTCTTTATTACATTGCTGTATAACATTAAAATATTAATATCGATATTTATAATTTTATAAACGTAAACGTCATTTGGAAATCTAAATCAGGCGATCGCTGAATTTTAAGCCGGCATAATTGCGCCGATTGGCAATAGATAACTGCCTGTTGCTAATCGATACTTTATCTAAAGGGCATTGCACTCACAATCAGATGCAGTGCAGTTGCTTTGCTATGCAAGAATATTAAAAAATCTGATGGTACCTCCTAATATTGCCAGTGTAATACCAGTTTGATATTTAGAGGTATTAAAATAGATTGCTTTTATGTCACAATTGGGTAATAAACAGATGGAGAAAAAACATACCAGGGTTTCGATGTTTCACTGAGACATTTTTTTTTATTGCAATGAATGACGAGGCGAGTCTGCTATTCGCCTGATGGTAAGCGATTCGACCGCTCATGGACAGTAGCAAAACCAAACAACACCATGAGTTACAAGGCAATGCTTGGCATTCTACTGCGCTCGCCATCCTGAGACATTGATTGAGACAAATTTTTATGTGTATGTGATCTACAAATATTTGTGTCAGGTCTTCGTATTCGTAAAATCTCTCGTATTTTGTGATGTCCATAACTCAAAACTTACGACTTACTGTGGAGTCAGGACTATGTGCCACTGTTAGGTGACTTGATTTAAAGATTCCGCTCTAAGTTTTACTAAAAACACTCACTCATTTTGCTTTTCGCTATCAAAAATCGATAAACGTGAGATTAAAAAGATCTAATTTAGCAGTAAATTACAACTCTAACAGCAATTTTCCTTCGTAGAAAAAGTCAGCGCATGTTTTTTGTTGAATTCCGGTTCTATTTTGTTCAAAATCTAATAAAACGGCTGATGAATCGCACTTTGGTGAACTATCTTAGAAATTTATCTGTCGATAAAAAACGCATGTTTGCTTACCTTTACAACAATCGGCGTTTTGGAACTAGTAACTGATCGTATGATTAACTGTCCTATTTTTTAAATTATCTCTTAGTCTGTCTCTTAGTCTCTTTTTAAATTATTTTTACGTCTGCATGATATTTATATGTTATGTTGTATTTATGTTACTTTATAAAATTCTACGTGACTGTACATTCATTTTTAATTAATTGTTTATGCACCTACCTCTTCTCATCTCTGCATCACCTTAGGTTCGACTGTTAGAGAATGCCTCAGGCATTAAGTCCACCTATACAATGTATGTATGAAGCGTAAATAAATAAATAAATATTTTCAAGTGGTAGGAGAAAAGTTAATGGCTCAGTAATGAGAAAAGGCACCCCGTCACATACATACATCTTCAGGTTTTTATAAAATTTTTAGCAAATCGGAAAGCAGCTTGTCTATTTTTCAACCTTTCAAGACGTATTTTTGTTTTGTCTTACTCAAATCCTACATAGCAGAGGTCTTTGTTCACTATTTCAGTCAATTGGATTACTACAACACTCCATTTCTGCTAAAGTAAAAGATATTATCTGCCATTTTACAACACAACATCGTGTAATTTTTAATTAATTATGGTTTAGAATGAGGAAACGAAATTCCGTATTACTGATTGTATATCTTTTATGTAACGTAGAGTTTCATTTACAACATTGCTTACACTACCAAAACTATTTCTATTCCAGTATTTGCCTGGATCCTGTCAAGAGCCAAGACGTTGGAGGGAGAGGCAAAGGCAGCTGTGGACAACTTCCTTAAAGAGCACTCCAAGGAAATCGATGAGTCCAAATTGATTGTGACTGACTTCTCCGAGGAAGCTTGCAAGTTCTCCGACTCCAGCCTGGTCACTGAACAAGGCTAAATATGAAGACTGAGATTATATTAGCGTTGACAAGGCATTGAATCCAAATTTAATCATTTTAATCATACAGTATTCTTTTTTTAAATCCTTGTTTCTGTATTAATAATGTGACTTGTAACCAAATATGAGTAAGGTTTATTTTCTTTTGTATTTATTGACATATTGGAAAGCATTTTGAGGTTTTAATTACCCATAGCAATAAGAGTTTGCGGTAATCTATCAAAGCCAAAATACTGTAATGACTTTAGGCAGTTTTCAAAATGCTTTTAATGCTGTTTCTTTCAGAGGAAAAGACTAAATAGAACCAAATGTAGAACTAACATTAGAATAAGATTTACTAACATAATATTGCTTATTCATGTTTTAACAGTTCTCCCTAGCACTAATTCTGTCATCAACGCGTTATATTGTGATAATGTATCGACGCACTGGACTTATTGCCCATAAATGTTATTGGATAATTAAAAGAATATTAATACTACATGTATTTGTTATTGCTATCAATAATATCTTTCTTAGTAATACTTTTCCTTTGAACTATTGTGATAATCGACTATTGGTACTGATTTGTTTATCTTCAGACTTCAGATTAAAATATTTTTCAGTTTACATCATTTCTTAGGCGCCTATCTAGGAAACAAGTTTGGCGTCTTTAGGATTCACAAAAATATGTGCAACAACCATACGTTGTGGGAAGAATTTTTCTTTATCCCATCTTATGGTGGCATAAGTATGCTTGCTTTCTAGCTTGGTTGTCAGAAACAGATGGCTAAAGAACTAAAATATTATCCATAAATAAATATGAAATTTACGCCTATGTTCAGCAGTGGATTTCCTGTGGCTAAATAGATAGATATATAGATAAGAAATTTCATGCCATTGGCGTGGTGTGCCATTTTACGGCTACTAAGAGGTCTCTATGAAAATCCTTGCGGGTGACGTAAATTATGTTCAACAGTGGCTTTTCTGTAGCTGGATAGAAAGTGAGTGGGAATTTGTTTGGTTCCGGATAAGATATATCGTTCTTTAATTCTACCTAGCTTTATTTTATATGTGACCAGAGTCCGCGTTCGTACAATGTCTCCGATCTTCAGCGTCCTAAGTTGAAAGAACTTTCAATCTCATATCTTCCTTAACGACAAGCCCAATATTTTGATATGAGTAAGTATCATGTCGTATGTTGATTATAAAAAAGAAACAAATAGTGATCACATGTGATGATAAAATATATTTAAGTTTATGATTCAAGTTAGTTGAATATAAGTGTTTTCAATTTAAGATTATTTAGTTCTATAAATAATTTTGTTAAAAAAAAAACATTATTCCATGAATTAAGCGTGGTAATCCCCAGGCTAGATGAAGCAAGGAAGCCGAGTGATTGGCTGAGATGATCAAAGCCTCGAGATCAGTAGCCTGTTTTAAAGGATTTTATCTATCTAGTAACTCCCGTAGTCTGATGATGATTATGGTAGCAGTTAGCTAACAGAGTTGTAAGATGAGTCTAATGAATACTATTAATTATCGAACGTTGTATGCAAATCAAAATGTTTTTGTATGCCTATTGTTCCTAACACGGAACAAGCAGACTGAAAAATTGCATTCATTCGAATAAGATCTTATTGAGATTTCTAATATTTACATACAATGGATTTAGCTTTAGGATTAACATAACTACGCAATAAGCGAGAGCAACAAAGTGACATAATATTTATAAATGTGTAGATAGGAATTGTTTGGTTTAGATAAGCCGACTTAAATATCCTTATGTTAATCGTTATTGGGCCCTCTATTCGCCACAACGCCACTAATGAAAATGACCCGTAAATCATTTGTTCAGCTATTTTAATGATGGGTAAATTATAATTATTGATTAACGCTTAATGGCGTTCATCTTGCAAAGAGCAGATACAGGCTGATAGAAAGAATAGTCATAAAAACATATTACTGCCACCTAAGGGCAAAATTATACAGCGTACAACATTTGAATATAATTGTAATATCACTAACGTGAAATTGGCATGGCTGGTTAATAATCAAAAATTTTCATTAGCGTGCATTGTTTGTTTATTGTTTGCATAGGAAAACGAGCTGGCTCACTTGCTGGTAGAGACTATCCTGTCCTCAAAACTGGCACTGCTACTCCTGTAAGCCAGGATTGACAGCACAAATTTTATTTACACTAACCACTGACATTCAGCATGTATCTACGATTCCAAGTTGTCTTCAACCCGCAATTAAATAAATCAAATAGTTGAATGAATAGGTGATGGTAATAAAATTTTATTACTACCTTGATTGCCATTGCCGCTCATACACTTCGAAAATATCAGTGCTATATTGAAGCATCACCTTAATGTGGGGTAAATGCTCTCTTTAAGTCTCAATTATAGAAGCATAAATTCATTCCAAAAAGACAAAATGCATAATGTAGGTCATACAAAAGCCTTCAAGTCTAGAAATGTTGTTTGCATACGATAATGTAGTAGATGAATTAAAATAGTGATTGGCTTTTTTATTTCATAGCTGGAAATAACTTATATGACGTAAGAGTAATAATGGATCAACACAGGTGCATAATCAAAATTCCTACAAAAGTTATGGGATGTAATTTCATCAAGACGAATTGTAAAATTATCTGTTAATTAACCAAACAAATATACAAGGCGAGTGTGGATGGAAGAGTTGGTAGGAGTCGACCCACAGGCGCGACCTCACTGAACCCTCACCATCCAAATCGGTGATACCCTTAACAAGGGTCATACATACCTTATGGGATACAGGCGTAACAATTATGTATGTATGTATTGTTATATGTAAATATTCAGTTCATTGCACCTAGCTAGTATTCGAACAACTGTAAAAAATGACCACATGGTTCCTGTCGTTTCATATATTTTTTTCTCACCGATGTAATACAGGTTACGAACATAGTATGCAGATTATTCCATATACACTGCCATTTCATTCTATTTTGTGATCAAATGAACTTATATTATTTCCTCCATAGTAGCAATCATTATCGTCAACATGTCTATTTCTAAACCCAAGCGTTCCTAAAAGTATCCCAGAAAATTGTTAACGCATTTCTACATCTGCGAGCTTTCGAAATTTGGTAATACGTAGTCATCCCCTCTTTTTGTTAATACATGTCAACCGTTGAATTCGTCATATGTGGTTTTACGGCTTCTCGACTATTTTCCTGTAATATCTTGTATCCACATTGTGTTAAATAGCAATGGTATCCAAATGAAATATCGCCTACAGAAAACGATGGTCTCTCACCATGCAACATAACTGCGTCAGATTAGTTAATTGCTTCCTCAACCATCGCCTAAATTATTTTTCGAAAGAAGGAACGCGAAGTTTGGCTGTAATACAGCTTGATGGTGCGGCAGTGATTCATATCCTTTATATCATTTTAAACACATCTCAAAGGAAAATTAAGACTACCTGAAGTAGATTAAGCAAGTTAGCCGTGAGGAGGCCTACCAATACTAAAATGCTAGCAGCCTTGTGTAGATATGCCACTCCTACGATAGTCTTGCCAACTAGCCAAGAAACTTGTTTACTTCGATAGTTATTTATATTTGTGTATATGATCACTGCCACAACAACTTATTTATTCATTAAATGTACTATGTAAATCTATCAAATTATTTTATTTCTTTTCCGTCTCTCGGGAGGGTCCTAGAGTTTTTTTTTATTTTGTTTATTAAGAATTCTAATACACGGATATAATTAAAATAAACAACGTTTGATTGGTCTAGTGATGGAATCGCTAGTAGGAAATCTTTGGAGTTGGATTACTTAATCCTTTTAAAGAACTTGAAATATTCTCTCTCTCTCTCTCTTTCTCTCTTTTCAGCCATAGGAAGTCCACTGCTGAACATAGGCCTCCCCTAAAAATCTTCACATTGACCTGTTCGAAGTAGCCTGCCTCCAGCAATTTTCTGCAACCTTAACTAGGTCGTCCGACCACCTTGAAATATTCAGATGATAAATAATGGTAATATCTTCGCTGAAACGTGTGTAAATTTACAGAAACTTTTGACGAGCAACCGTGATGTGGCCATGACGATATGTAAATATAGGCAATAGTTACGTACTATATCATGGTGCAAGCGGAATAGCATTTGCAAAATAGGGACCTGATAATCATTAGGTCAGTGGCAAGTATATTGATAAGACGATCATATCAAAGGTATTACTGAATATCGATTTTCTATGGAAACCCAAAAAAATAAATGATGTTTCTTCTTTTACTTTTTTCTCAGACTTAAATTAAACTAATATAAAACTACTATATCCATGTTGCACCACGATTTAGCTAACATTTTTATGACCAGCCACCATCAATCCTTCTCATCTTACCTAAATTATTGTCTGCAAAATTTCTTAACTCAAGAACAGACTCACAATTGGATGTTTGGAGCCTGATGATGTACGGTACTTGTACATCAAAAAACTGGTTATAATTTTTTACCGTAGTCTGGTAACAGACTTCTTGTACGCAAACTTTTGTGTGAGCACTATTTATTCTAAACTTCTTTTTTTGGTTTCGTCAAATGTCATATTGTGTTATTCAACAACTAAATTGAATGTACTTGACATACGGTTAATGGATTAACATTTAAGTTGACTGTTACAATAGGAGCTGCTTAAAGTTATTTTTAAGTATTTTTAAAACTTATTATTTTTCAGAAATCCTTATTTTCTGAATTTCTTTCAGGATCGTTGCGTCAATTTTAAAATAGTTATTAAATTTCCATATCGCCACATCTAATTATTCTTTGCATGATTTAAAAACTGCTGGATTAGTTTAAGAATAATTTCAAGAAATTTAGATACCGTCTCCATCCAGAATAATCTAGTAAGAAGCCGCATTGAATGAGACTTACATACATACATAAACTCACGCCTTTATCCCAGAAGGGGTAGGCAGAGGCGCCACCAGGACTCCCACGTTTCACCTTGTATGTACCGTCCCATGATGTGATAGGGGGCGAGCCTATGGCCATATCGGGCACAAATTGAATTGAATGAGACTTCGTTACCCTAATTTGAATAACTCTATAAGTTTATTGTAATTTTATTTTTATGTTGATCCAAATAATCTAGATCTGCGTTAATTATTATATTCATAATCGTTCGATGTCAAGGTAATTATAAACATTTATGTTATGACAGCACACTGGCCTGAATTACCTTCATCATAATATGAAATCGACCTCCAACATGAAGTTTGTACTGAAACACAATAAATTAGAAGGAAACTGGCTCTAGAAGTCGCTAATTTGATTAGACATTTCAATGATTTCTAGATGGGTTTGTGCACCAATTACCATAATAAATATTAGTTTCTTACAATTATCTTCGTCAAATAATTTAATTTCACGTTTAACTAAAAGATTTTCTTAGGTGTATGCCATGAGTAGGCTAAGTCATCTAGAAGAATAAAATTTATATAATACTTCATATTATATTCAAGACGTTATGAATACTTTATTTAAAGCACTCAGAAATGCCGATGCAAATGTTATTAATGTTTAATTTATGCGAATGTTTATAGACGCAGCAGTTAAATTTCCATACATAATAGTTTCAAATCTAAAATTGAAAATCCTTGTGATTATCATAATATAAAAAAAAGATGTTGAACTGAACTTGCTGAACCGTAAAAAAACGGGTATTGAATGATAATGTAACTTAGATTTTTATGCAATAGGTCCAGCAAACAGGTCATCTGATGGTAGGTGATCACTGCCGCCCATATACATCTGCAGCCCCTGGTTAATTATGGTGCCGTTCCATAAAATCAGAAGGGGTGGGAGGGAAAAAGGATGGGAAGAGGCAAGGGGCATCCGGCAATCGGCTGTTACAATGAGACAGGTCTGAACGGAACTTATTTATTCATTGGATTACCAAATTAGATAAAAAAAAACATTAAGAAAAGATGAAATTTCGGCAGCCGAAATACATTATTCCTACAGTCGAGCTTAACTTAACTCTCTCTCTCTCTCTGGAAAGAGGCACAGTAAGTCTACTGCTAAACATAAGCCTCTTCCATGAAGGTTTCTTCACAGGGACCTGTTTGAAGCAGCCTGCATCCTGCATAACTGTAATGAAATGAAAAAAAAAAAGAAGTGACAATTAAAGACGTCAGTGGAATAGTATCTTTAAAATATTTCTTTTTTTCGGATTTGTATTTATTTGCTACAAATCCAGCAAGTTTTATTATATTGGTATGTACAGATTGGCAATAAAGAGTTGAAATTAAATAAAATGGAACTAAACCAAATTTCTATTCCTTGTAACACTAAACAAATGTCAAAACTGTCAGAATATTTCTCGTATGAAAAATAACGTTGTGATCATTTTGAAATCTGCAAATAATTCGCTGTTTCTAAGTAAACTACAATGTTAAGTGTAATCCAACGTGAATAAAACTATACGCAGTGAAACAAGACAAGTGGTGTATAAGGTTTTCCTGCGTTGTTTAGCTGAATTTCAAGCGGGAAAGTTATTAACCGAAATTGCAGATGTTTATCAAAGAACTTCGGACATGACTGGTAAATTTTGATTTATATTGTCTCTTTATCATAAATGTTAACTTTAACATGTGAATAAAGTCATATCTTTTATTACTTCAGTCAGATTTATAGTTATTTTTGCAAATAGCGATCTTCATAGTTTCAGTATTTGTTTACAAATTATTATAGCTGGCTCTTACCATTTTGATACTTACGCAAATCTTTTTTTTAAGTAGTGTACGAAGAATAGTCGATGAATGTATGAGATAATAGATCAGCTTATAATAAATTTAAGGGACTCCGACAACACCAGTTCTTCAACTGGCTCAGAGTACGAAGATATAGCAAGCTCTTCGGAAGTAATTAATGAAGAACAATATTCTGGTGTCGAATATTTGGAAGAAGAAATATTAGATTAATATAAAATGTAAATAATATTGTAATATCTTAAAATGAATCAATGTTTTTTTGTTAACCCCTTTTATTATAGTCTTTCATTTTTTTCCGATTATTAAAATGAGTTATTAATTTACAATTGTTTTTTTTATCACATCTAAAAATGCAAAGGTCAAGACTTTTTGTGTCCTAGTATTTGTATTGCCATTTCAAACACAGTGGCGCCCTCAATTTTTTTCAACTCTTTATTGCCAAGCTGTACGTATGCATTAGCATTAATTAGATCTGTCTGTTACGCAATAGCACCTAATTATTATATTTAAAATAAAAAAATAAATAAACAATCAGCGTCAGAATAGAATACGATAAGCTGACAATTATTTTTCTGCTTATTGATATTGTAAGGAAAGATTTTGGTCATAGCCAAATATAGGTCGTAACCAAAACATCGTCTAAATTCACAAGAATTTTAGTATCATGAGCATCCTTTGTATTGCCCACGATGTTTATCAATATACGTGTCTCTTTAACATTAAATTGCTTGATAAGCAATACGATTTATTAGGAGGTTCTTCTATAGTACTCTCATCTAGATTAGTATCTCTAGTAATATTGACAATGATGACGCAACTGAGAATGAGTTGACTGTTGAACATTCAGGAAGGTAATACTAATTAATATTTAATCAACTCTATGACTGAATTGTGATCTGTCTAATGATACAGTACCAAACACTTACGAATCTGCGTCGTCATTGCATTAGATAATATTGTCAAAAAAAAACAAATGATGCAGGTATATCATGTTCAATTTATAACACGATTTTATTAGCTTCGCCTGTATGTATGTATGCATGTATGTATGTAACGGAATCTTTGAAATCGAATTTCGAGTACTTCAAAACGTCGGATTTCCTTGAAATTTTGCGCACTTATCAAGGACCGATTACAATACAATAATTGCAAAAGTATGTGACATAATCTTTACCAGAATCTTCAGAACCATAAAATGACTGTATTTCACTCCATTTTGTAATCTTTTACTCATTATCAATTATTTTTACTTTTTTAGTAGGGTCCTTAACTAGAGCGTGTTTTTTCAAGTTATATTTCATCGCTTATCGCAACGTAAAGGAGAGTGAGAATAATACAGGCAGCAAATAAAATTTTGCAATTGGTATGGTCAGCACATTTCAGATCAAGGAGTTTTGTTATTCAAACAACAAAATTTATTTAATTGATTCCTATCTGAGTTTTCTATTTTAATATTCTAAAAGACTTTAATATCGCAGCTTCCGAAATTAATTTTGAACCATACTAGCTTATTCTTTCGTAGTGCCAATGGTCAATAATAGTCTTCTCTCGAATGTCTTGTGTGTCACGCTATAAATTAAACACGTTTAGATAAGCTGACAAGACAAAGGGCCTCGTTCACCATCTTCAAGTAAACCGTTGATTAGGCTAGTCATCAGTTAAAGTCACCCGTAACATCACGTGTCGATTTCACGATGCTCCAGTAACACTAAACCTACGATTATACTAATCAGTGCTTTACTGACTGCATCGTCTGTCAATTAGCGTATTTACTTGATGGTTAAAACAAGGTTAAAATCTCGACCTCCTTTTTTATTTTTTAAGAAAAAAAACACTTTGGTACTTCAGCGGGAGGCAGGGCGGGAACATTGGACTGATGATTAATAATATTCTATAATCATTGGATTTCGTGCTACATTGAACGAATGATTCGATCAATTTCTTGTGTCATTCACTTAACCAGCACGTTACTTTATTTTCACTTGTGAAATCGACGGAAGATACTCTGCACATTTACTTGGCAATTAAAGTTAATCAATAACTGATCAACGGTTACTTGAACGAGGCCCTAATAGTAATGTAAATTGTGGACTGCGAGGTATATTGTTCAATGTACAGATGGCATAACCTTGTTTATGTAATTAAGTCTTACCATTATGAACTGAATATAACTATGAATGGAGTTACATCAAGCAAGACACCTGTCGTAAAGTCATACATTTTCGAAACTTCATCATCATCATCATATCAGCCCACATTTATCTACTACTAGACTTAGGCCCCCTACTCTCCATTACACCAATTCTCCCGGCCCTGTGCTTGTCTCATCCACTATTTTCCTCGAAATTTAACAATGTCATCCATCCGAAACTTGTTAAGCGATATTTTGCCTTAGTATATCTAGTTGTCATTGACTCGAACGAAGAAGAAGAAGAAGTTATCGTATGTAATATGCATATTACATACGATCTCAAAGCATATGTGGATATCAATTACATTATTTGAAGATCACACAATGTCAAAATCTATGTTGTCAACACAATTAATGTTACACTGTTCTGATGAATCAGACCACATACGACTTCAATCTGACCGTTGTAACAATAAGGTGATCAAGTTTGTACATACTGAATCTAATTAGTCGTTTTTTTATCCATTGATACCGGATAAGCGAGACTTTAAATTAAGGCATGCCAAATACCATGTGGGAGGTTTCACATTGTTCTCTGAGGCGGTTCAAAATCTATTTGTAAATCTAGACAATGGACCGCGGCATGGCGGAGATGTGACTATTTGAATTTTGATTTTAAATTATGATAGCTATTGGGATGTTTTAAAAGTTACGTATTATGGCGCAATAGTTGTTACTAAGGCTATGGACGGTTTCAAAAATTCGTGTTGTTTATTGCTGGCAGTGTGTTTACGAACCCCTGCTGATTCTGTATAGTCTAGAGCTCAAGTCCTACATTATGCAGCATTCAATCTTATGAGGATATTCTAAATACTCTAAAAAGATGGAATACCTATAGCGGATATGAAAAGACTTATTTCTTATAGCAAATAAATTAACATACTTATATTCTAGTAAATACAAATAAAAATAAACCAGATATTTAGATGACGTTGGACATTTGGTATCGTTTTTTATTACATCATGGGCCATGAGCGACTCGTGCTTATACTAAGCTATATAACTCACTAGGAATGTACTATTTTATTATGTATCTGGCTGTTAGATCCATGATTACCGTGCTATCAGTAATATTAAGAAGCTCTATACATACACCGCACCGAGCGTGCTATGGGAGAGTCCTATATCCAGCAGTGGACGCAGAAGGGCTGATGATAATGATGATGATGATGATACATACACCATCTTACAACAGTATTTTTTTGTAAAATCTTGCTAAGAGTTCTACGCAATACGTTCTAGTAATTTTTGTGGTGATGAAAATAGTAAAATTGTTTTTGAGTTTGAGGAAGTTGGAGTTAATGTATTGCCACTTATAAAATTAATGTATGTATAATAATTATTTATTGTACACAAAACATAGGAATAACACAAATAAGGAACTTGAATCTATATATAAGTACAAACGGCGGCGGGTAGAGCTTAGACTTACTTGAGAAGTAAACCCACAACCACGGAATAATCACAATTAAAATAGTAAAGTATAAGACAAAAATTAATAAAATGGCAGATCAGACCCAAACCGACGTTGGTAAAGAATTCATGTCTGCCGCACTTGTGTACAAAGTTGTTTTTTCCGTGTTGATTCGATGTTGTGTTACGAAATGTCAATGTGCAAATTGACATGTTCCGGCACGTGTTGGAGAAGCAAGTTGGACTGACTAGGCAATTCGAGTATTTATGCGTGTTTCCTTATAACTATAAAGTCAAATCTGAAGAGTTTTTGTAGCATGACTACATCTATCTATATCAGCCCATATACGTCCCACTGCAGGGCATGGGCCTATTCTACAATTGAGATAATCGATTGAGAGTGGTTAGGCCATATAGTCCACCACGCTGGCGTAGTGCAGGTTGGCGGACTTAGATACCGTAGAAATTCTTTAAAATCGCTACGGCATGCAGGTTTCCTCATGATGTTTTCCTTCACCGTAAAAGTGCGTGGTGATTGACTAGCTATCAATACACACATAACTCCGAAAAGTCAGAGGTGTGCCCTGGGATTTGAACCCTATATCTATATCAGCCCATATACGTCCCACTGCAGAGCACGGGCCTACTCTACAATCGAGAGAATCGATTGAGAGTGGTTAGGCCATATAGTCCACCACGCTAGCCTAGTGCGAGTTGGCGGACTTACATAAAAAAATAAAAATAAAATAAAATACACCCAACAGTCACATACATAGTTCTGACCCCACACTAAGATCGAGTCTTGTGTCGTGAGTATCAGAAACTACGAGAGACTTTTCGGTCTCACAAACACCCAGACCCGAAACAAATACCTGTGAATCACACAAACATTTGTTTCGGTGCGGGGATCGAACCCGCGGCCTCTCGTTTCACAGCCGGCGTCTAACCAACTGCGCCACGGGGGCTGTCAAACAACCGTACAAATAACCGTACAATAAAAACCGTACAATAACAAACATACCGTAGAAATTCTTTAAAATCGCTACGGTATGCAGATACGGTGAGATTTTTTTTAATAATGGACATACGAGCATGGCATTCGCCTGATGGTAAACGATACGACCTAATCGATAGTTGCAAATCCAAACAACACCATGAATTACAAAGCAATGCTTGGCATTTCACTGCGTTCGCCATCCTGAGACATGAGACGTTAAGTCTTATATAAGTTCTTATGTATTAACATGTAATATGGGGTTGTAAATCCTATAGTCTATAAATATGTATATTTAGATTTGACCCTGACACGAAGCACTAGTATCACTTTCGCTTTCGTTTGAATAAAACAAACAAAATAAACATTTTATATGATCGTTGACACGCATCTCTTTCATTTGATGAGGCTTAGAAATGTTATTTTTATACGTAGATAATATGAGCGAAAGCATTTATGTGAAAGCGGTTTTAAAGCAGCTATAAATATAATTTTTTTTTTCAAATCGAAAGTAGGCTTTCTTTTTATAGCCACAAGCTTTCAGGCTTCTAAAAATATTTTTTGTAGTTTACTACTCATTTTTTTGGTAAAAAGTAATTATACCTATACGGCGTTCATCTAGTTAAAAAATTGAAGAGTAGCTTAGGTAAACTTTGATGAACTCAAAGAAAGAAAGAAAGCAAAAGAAATGTAGAACTGGACTGACAGGTGGTAGCCACTGGCTAATCCAATTGGCAACCGTAGGTAGCTAGAGGTAACAATGCCTACGTAGGCAGGGACGTGGCCATGGCTTCTCGGGGAGATAGTTCCCTTATAGTGAACGGCTGCTCATGGGCTCTACAATGCCAGGGGCGCAGACAAGCTGCTGTCTACCGGCAAATCGCCTGCTCAGCATATAAGTTCAAGCAAATGTTTCTAGCTGAACTCTCAATAGCGTAATCTTAAAAAACCATGTTCAGCAGTAAAGCAATGTAGGTTGTTAAATTAAAAGTACATACATACATACATACATACATATACTAACGCCTTTATCCCCGAAGGGGTAGGCAGAGGTGCCACTAGGACACCCATAAATTAAAAGTATTCATCTTATAACCTATAGTTTACTGCAATCAATAAATCTATCGTAATAAAATGGATGATACAAAACTACCCAATATTGAAAAAAAAAATATTGTCAGTTGTTCGATTTTACAAAAGGATGATGGTCCTTTTCATCCTTTGGTGCGGTAATCTTCGAAACAAGAGATTCATGTTATTTCAAATAATAGCGAGACTAGCATGCCATTCGCCTGATGGTAAGTGATATGACCGCTCATGGACTGCAACAAAACCAAAGACCATGAAATACAAAGCAATGCTTCTCATTTCACTGCGCTCAAGTTCAGTAATTGCTCTGGCTATAATGTTATTAACATAAAATTAATTTAACAATATCACCTATCAAATCTGTGTTTACATTCGCATAAACTATGCTATGACTTGATATCTAAATGAGCCTTTAGTGTTTAATGCATGTTAGCATTTTACTGATAATATACGTTGTCATTTTTTTTTCGACAAGTTTACCGCAGACTGAAAGTATCTGCGGACCGTGAACAATACAGCCACTAAGAGGTGGATTAATGCAAGAATTTCACATAAAGGCTTAAAAACAGAATTAGTTGATGATAAAAAGATCAAGATAGTCGATCGATTCAAGGTGATATAGGTAATGAAAGTGAAATGGAATACAATAATAAACACAATAACAAAGATTATATAAAACGGAAAGGTGAAACAACAATCGAAGTTGTTAGGTTTATAATTGAAGACATTGTTCGATGTAAGACGAAATTAAGGTTGGCGCCTTACAGTTTTGAAGTTCAATTGGATGTGGTGACATTTCTTCAGGATGCTAAGGACTACAGGAGTTGTGAAAACAAAAATAGAGGTGGTCTGGAGTAGAAATGGGAGGATAAAATTAATTCGACTCATGAAATTTACTAAAAATACTCTTTATTGTTTTATAAAATTGATTCTTCGTTCGCTTTCTTTTGGGTTATAAAAGCCTTCGGCAGGTGAGTTTAAATATTTCATTAATTTATTATTATTATATATAACATTTTTTACAATACTGTATAATGCAATGTTTAAAAAAAATGTTTACTGTGGTGTTTAAAATAACAAGGTTTCGATTCTAATCGTAAATATCAAATAACCTATTAAATAGTCTAAACAAATTTGCTTGAAAAAGTCGCACCATATTATGATAAGTGAGTGATAATGGCAGCGTTTTGTTCCAAAATGAATCTAATTTATATTATTTATTTACCAATTATCATTCTAAGCAATTAGTTGGTTTATCTTCACCATTATCGCAGTCGCTGTATCGTTAGTTTAAGTTCGATTTCGGCTCCAACGTAGTCCAAACCAAGTTGTACCCATTTTAGGAAAATAAACGAGAAAATAATGGTTGGGTTTTTTGTTTTATTACCAAATATTTTTATATTGATTTTAGCGTTGCAATGTAATTATGCTTTTAACGGAGATGCTAAATTCGTCTTTTTATAAGTTAATGGATATCTCTAATGGTAATGCACCGATTTCACTTTTATTTTTTGATTACCTAGTTGCTGAAATCCAGTTATAAAGTAAATGGCTCTTAATTTATAATAGTCAATATAAGAAAATTTTATACATTTCTCAGTGTTTTGTTATTACACCCCCATTTTGTAAATGCGTACTAATTTGAAGCAAGAAAATCAGCCGCAGCAATTTCTTTTTATTCCAGGGCGGGCAAAGGGTTTGACTAACACAGACACGGAAATGAACGGAGTTTTGAAGTTAAGCTACAAAATTCCTAATTAATGATACCTAACTACGAGTTAATAAAGTTATTACGATACTAACTTTGTCAGTTATGGATAAGGAACCGCTATTATCGCATACTATTAAATTAAATTTAAATGTGTTAATTAAATGAGTTTGATACACAGCAGTTGAAGTATCACTGTTCGAGTAACGCTATCTTTCATTATTCTTTCTTCGTAAAATCAAATATCAATTTCATTTTATGTTATACAATATCATTAGAAAATCTTAAATGCAAAACGTTTTTTGCGATTAAAAAAAAGAAACTAAAATCTGTCACTGCGTGCGAGGTCTGTGTGAGTGCTAAACGCTATCGCTGTTCACAAGATCTTCCCCTAATGACCCTACTGAAAGGATTAATTTTATTTTTTGTTTCATAACAAGCTACAACAAAACTAGATGTTGTTTGAATTCTGATGAAGTAAGCTTGCGAATTACTTTTACCAAACATTTAATATTCATATGACCCTACATTAAGATCAATTAAGTCTTGTATGGCAGGTATCAGAAACTACGAGAGACTTTTCGGTCTCACAAACACCCAGACCCGAGAAAAATATTTGTGGGCCTCACAATCATTTGTCTCGGTGCGGGGATCGAACCCGCGGCCACTCGTGCCCCAGGCTATCTATGCAATTAGCTGTTAATTTTATCTTCAAAAATTCGGTATTATAGATATCTTCGCGTATATCCGTTTTGTTTAGAGGTTATCGAAATACGCCTACCTTATCGTGGATAAATAATTGGAATGTTTTCAATGATTATGATGTAGGCATTATGAAACCAAAGCACATGTTTGTGTGTTTCTAACACGCGTTTTATTTGCACACTTAGATTGCGGTCACATGTGTAAAACGTGCAGAAAAATGGTCCTTTTATAGACTTACGGCCTAATTCATAGACATTTATCAAATGTTTTGTCCCTTTCGAACGACTTTTGAATTCAGTTTGAGCGTAAATTATTAAAATGATTCGATAACAAAAATAGGTTTTAAATCCGTCTATGAATAAGGCCGTTAGATTGCATTCGCACGTTGTACCGCACGATTTTTGCAGTAAACGTCTTAACACATCGACGGTGGAATGTAAAAAGTTACCAAGCGCCATTTTGATAAGTTTACAGCAGAGCGTTTAAAGATTAATTTTTTCTTTAAAAAAATCGTATAAAATTGGCTATTAGAGATATCTGAAAAAATCCAACGGATTTTAAAAGTATTTTAATGCCTTTATAAATTGGCTTTATCAAAAAAAAGTATTTCTGTATATTTTGCAAGGAAGCGGCGTTTGGTTACAATTTTACTTGAAATTAGAAGCAGGTAAAAGTTACCAACCGACAAAAATTTTAACTTTGAAGCTGGTAAAGATATCTAAATATTTTTTAATTTTCAATAGATTCCAAGCAAAAGGGGACAAGCGTAGAATTATTTTTTTAGTTGAACAAGCAAAGATGTCTAACTTTCATAAAATTGTGGTTTTATACCAAGCAATGTTTACTACACAACAAATCAAATTATGTTATTGTAAGTAGTAATTAACCTACCACCAAATAAATTTGATCTAGAACTCAAATTTTTTAGATTTAGTAAGTAAATATGCTCAGTATAGTTTTGCTGCAATCGAAAATAACTGAAGTGAAACTTTAGTTTTAGTAGGTTTTTAGTAGGTTTTTTTTTTCAAGATTAAAATCTTGAAAAAAAAAACTCTATCTATAGGTATGTATATAGGTATATAGGTATATAGGTATATAGGTATATAGGTATATAGGTATGTATATAGGTATGTATATATATATATATAGGTATGTCTTTGAAAAATAGAAAGACGGTTTTTATTTGTTTTATAAATTCGTTTATTATATAAGTAATCAACTTTTGCTAAAGAATCAGTATTAATATAAAAACAACCTATTTGGTCTTTTAGCATTTGGTATATCAATCTTTACGTAAATCTTTAAATAGATGAAGCTAAGATATACTAAGTCTAAATCAATGAAGTACCTTTAACAAGAAAAAAGGACCTTACCTGCTCTGGCTCATCAAAAGACAGTATTTTGCGGACTTTATTGAATCTTTCTCTATATCGGTCCTTTTCTTCAGAGATTTTCTCGTGCTAAAATGTAAAACACAACAGACGTCACAATCTACCTTCCTATTTGTAAGTATACAAATTAGGTAAGTAAATAAAATATAAATATGTGAACTTACCGATGCTGAATCCTTAGTTTCCACACCCGAAATTAATAAAGCTCGGCCAATTATGTCATCTATTCGCCGACCGCGATTCATATTGAACTAAAATATTTAATTATTTTTCAAAAATGTATAAATCAAAAAACAAAAACACAAATTAGCATAAAAATAATATTTTCAATACTTACCAAGTGTAGTATCACACAAAACAGAACTGCGTAAATGCGCGAGAGTGCGCACGCGGGGTTACTTAGTGACAGTGGAACTACGACTAATCGATAAAACCGTTACCATCCACCATACTTAGTATGATTGAAAGCGAGGACGAGCGACAACGCGTCAAGTGTTTGTTTGGGATAACCACATGTAAAAATTAATAACTATTTCAGTAATAAGTATCCAAGTAACACAATTTATAAATAAAACGGCAGGTAAAAAGTTACCAAGCGTTACTTATTATTTTATTTTCGGCGAGTAAAAGTTACTATATCGAATTTTTTGTATGATTACAGTTTGTTAAAAATTACCTAAATACAGATAAAATATTTTTAAGATTTGTAAAAGAGTCCGAAATACCATACAAAAATAAATTTATTCCAGGTAAAACTTCCGAAGTACATAATTGATTCCAACAGTGGAAAGGCAGAAATTACTTACGGTAGTATAAATTAAAATCGGGTAAAGGTTAAAATTACCAAATGAAAATAAAAAACAAGTAGATATTACCAAATACCTACTTTTTTAAAACGTGTCAAAATGTTGTCACTTGGTTGCCAAAAACAGGAAAAATACCCGTTGTTACGGAGTTCCTAAGCGACATCAAAAGTGCTCGTAGAGACATGGGACTAGGACTAATCGATAGAGAAAAATTCGCTGATTCCGAATATATAAAAAACTCATTTTGGCCCCTAGTGTCGCTTGGTAACTTTTTACATTCCACCGTCGACATAATATTAACGCATACATTGCATAAACTCCAAAGTGCGAACCAAAAATGTTGTGCATGATACTGAAAAGTAAAATAGACCTAAGTTAATCATATTAATCCACAGAAAATCCACTGCTGAAAATTAATTGTTTTGCATAAGCCCGTAAAATGAGCAAACATTTTGTTCGTCAATCTCACTGAAGGAACCACGACAAGACGCCGCGCTGTCCCATTACATCGGCTGAAAAACGATATCCACAGACTTGTAGAACCGGCCTGCATCTAAAATCTGTCTGCATCAGCTCGTCATATTTATAACGTTTATTTATTTATTATTATTTACGAATACAATCACATGGACGTTTCACGTGACTTCGCATATGCTAAATAACTTCAACTATAATAATCAAGGTCGTTTTGTTCCTTTGAACTCACAAGCAAAATGCTGCGTAGTAACAAGACACTACAAACATATTTTTTTTTAAGCAAACAATTTGCATTCACCGATTATAATTAAGTCAGAACATAGATCTTATATGAAACTGTTTATATTTGCTGGAAATATTTAAATATTTATAAACAAATAAAAGTGTCCTGTGGTGGCGCCTCTGCCTACCCCTTCTGGGATAAAGGTGTGAGTTTATTTATGTATGTAAATAAAAGGTATTATTCAGGTATTCTGCTACAGCAGACAACAGGAACAAAATCTTTGTGTGTGAATTAGGCATAAATAAATGGATAAAGTATAATAAATGTAAGTAAGATAAATCTAAGTCCGCCAACCCGCACTAGGCCAGCGTGGTGGACTATATGGCCTAACCACTCTCAATCGATTCCCTCGATTGTAGAGTAGGCCCGTGCCCTGCAGCGGGACGTATATGGGCTGATATAGATATAGAAATGGATAAAGCGAAAACGAATAGCATGATTGTGCAGGAGTGAAAACTGTTGTCCACTGTTGAACATAAGCCTTCCCCAAGGATCTCCACCTCGACCTGAATCGTCTCGCAACCAGCGACCACCAATTATTTACAGTCAATTAAATATATTATGTTAATTAGTTTTTGCATTATGAATGTTTCTTTTTGTTCCTGCATATGAAATGACGAAAGAGACGTGATAATTATGTGCCTATTTAGGCAGAGCCAAAAAATGCGCACAAAAGTTCTTGATAAAATACCTAAGCATATTTTAGCCCACATAGCTAGTTTTATTTTCCCTCAAGCCGAATTATGTAAAATAAGCGCTGAATCAAATATCATAAGGACCAAACATTTAACATTTAACATGTTCTTTGTTTAGTTGTGAGGTACCCTAATAATATGATGTGTTGAGAATACGTTCACGGCCAAATATATATTTTTTCGTTGCTTATTAATAGCCCAATTTCAATTATTTACTAATGCATAAGGAAAAAGAATCAAAATTTATAGATTCCACCAGTCACATGCATAGTCCTGATCACACACAAAGGTCAACTCTTGTGTTGTGGGTATCAGAAACTTTGAGAAACTTTTGGTCTCACAAACACCCAGACCCGAAACAAATACTTATGGATCACACAATCATTTGTTTCGGTGCGGGATCGAACCCGTGGCCTCACGTTTCACAGCCGGCGTCTAACCAACTGCGCCACGGAGGCTGATAATTACATTTGTTGTAATATTTTGCTTTGCTGTTGCTATCCGTTCGATAATGTACCTCATAGCCGTGTTTTTTTTAATGGAATAGCAGGAAAACTAGCAGACACGTCAGTTGATCGTTATAATATCTGCCACTGTCAAGACCAAAGGGTCCAGAGGCTATATTACTGGTCTTGAAGGAAACGATAGGCTCTTTTCTTGAAGATCCTTAGCTCGTTTTATAGTGATCGTAGTTTTAAATAAATCTACCGGAGCTCAAAACTTAGGAATTAGTAAAAATATACATCCAATCGGTTTTTCATAGCTAGGTTCAGCAGTTTTAATGAGATTAGTTGACAATGAATTAATATACAAGGTTATTTTTTGTACGCCATAAACGCGTACATCAGCGAACTAAACAAAAAATGAAATTTAAATAACGATGTCTACTCATGTGTGAACGGTAGCTTGTTGGGGCAGGCCCGAAATGCTAAGCTGGAGGTCGAGGATTTGAACCCAAAGCACATGGCGCCGAATTTAAAATCATAATAAATAAAAATATTCACTAAAACTACCACCTGGCTTCGTTTTCGGACGCATGCTGGATATATCCTGTATGTAAGTCCTATTGAAGGGCACATGCCTCCACAAGAGTTTAGTTAAGTTGTTACTTCGCGAGCATGGTGCGGGTTAGCGGACTTCACACACCATAGAAATTTATGAGTTAAAGATACGAGGAAATAATTATCACTTTTTTTAACGTTTGTAGGTTAGGCGTTTGTCCATAATCTCACTTGATGGAAAATGACGATAAAGTCTACGTTGTTACACGCGTACCTAGAAGGTGCCTATTCACTCTGGCCTTGAAGATCCCTAAATCATAACTCTCAGGAAACACTGATTTTGGTAACACCTTCCATTTCTTCGCCGTACGCATGATGAATGAGGATGCAAGTCGTTTCGTGCAAATTGGTGGTAAATTAACGACATAAGGATGGTAGCAAGCCGTTCTTCTTGTTGTTCTGGAGAGAAACTTCACTTGTTTTAGTAGTGAGGTAAAACATGATAAAAATTGTGTATCGAAGAATTTAGATCCTCTTTATGATGTATAATTTTCCCTTATAGGCCTTATAGAGCCAAATATTTAAAATATGGATCCTATCAGTCTCCCTTCTTGCGTCTGTTTTTTTTTAAAAGCTCACTTGACCTTCTTATTTTACAAAAAATTGTAGAATAATTTTTATGTTGGATTTTACTCAACTTCGTGATTTCTTTATGCTAAAATAGAAACTAAAAAGGTCTCCATTTTTTAAATCAGCATGTTTACCCAATTAGATATCTGTAAGGTTACTCCATTCGCTTTTAATTTGTTAATTTCTAAGCAAATTAAAGATGAAGATGCCAACTATTATGCCGAAAAAAAAAATATTTTTTATGGCTAATATATTGATGAGACTATCTTGTTTATATGAAAACGTTTTTAGGCCGTTTTATGTAAAACATTCAGTGGATTTCTGTTTTACATTTTAGGGTTCTGCGATAAAAAAAAAAACATAGATTTTTATGCAATTTAACAATCAAAACTAAAAAAAAAGTCTTTAGAAACAAATGAATATAAATAATAGGTTACCTATGTTTTTATAAACCGGGTTTATAAAAACAACTCCAAAAATTGAATGGAAAATAAGAACGAAGTTAGTATATTTTTTAAAGTCATAAGCTTATTTTTTTGCAATACAACTACAATATTAAGTTCCTACAGTTCGTATGTAGTAGGTAATCGAAAGTTGAAATATAAAAAAAAATCTTATCAATTAACCTTCCTATACCCGCGCCAATTTTTGTTACACCTATACTCGCGCACGGTGTCACAGACCGATAGATTCATACCCCTACAATATATATTTTTAAATATATATTTTTTAAACATTACCATTACTTTAAAGTTTAGGATATAATGAAACAAAATAGTATGGATAGTACTTAATTTATTAATTATTTTATAGACTTTCAGTCTATTACAAATCAGTCTTCAAATTTGAGATATTTTTCTTAAGTAATAGGAAAACGCAAATAAAATCTGAACTTCTTCTTAAAAATAAAATGAACTTCTAAATAACAATAAAAAACATATCAAAGGCTATATTTATCTATGTTTGGCTTAGTTTGAAGCTTCACCATGACAATCAGGGCATACAGCTGTAATGTTCCAAACAAAAGTCTTTTTTGCAGGTGGCATAGTTGTAACTTCTTCTTCTTCGTCTTGCGGTTTTTTTTTTGACGAGCAGTATCCACAACGACGTATGTCTCTTCTTGTACCTCCTCATGGTCTTCCACCTCACTGTCATTTTCGTCTTCATAGCTAGAGCCAGAACTTAATTCCTCCTCCAGCAACAATCTGATTCCGTCATCGTCCATTTTGATATGATATACATATAATCTAAAAACAATAACAAAGTTGATTAAATATATCATATAGAGCAACATACATGCATAAATTTTACTATACATAAGTAATAAAGTTTAAAAAATATATAAATTCAATAAATATATAACATTAATACTTACACTAAATCTTGCACCTATGCTCGCGTCGGTCTCACGGACCGATTGGTGCCAAATGCCATCAGACGTACGCTTCGCACGAACGCACGGCGTGCACTAAAATGAAGTAAGCCACAAATCCGGCAGCTAGCACAGAACTCGACTTCTCAGGATTATCGTGCATAATAATAATTACGAAAATGTGTTTCGTCGGTCTCAGAGACCAATGCGCGGGTATAGGAAGGTTAACGTGTATTGTCTTCAGTATTTCTAAACATTCAGATAATTTTGCGCGATAATTGTTTCATCACATTTCTTAATGTTCTAATCTTTTTGCATTGGAGGTTAGTGACATGACCTCTGATTTGGTCATGAACCTCTAATCACGTCATTGTATTATCAAGTTTGGTGTGATGTACTTTATGGAAATAAACTAATCAACTATTACTATGTGGTACCGGGTCGTATTTTTTCTTTGTCTCATACATGTGATGTTTTTGCGGTCATCCATCTCGGCCTGAACAAAGAGCTACTTCAATTTCCATTTCTACGGCGCTATTCAGCTGTGGAACTGGTGTTGACGCAAGAATTCCCCCTATAATCCCTGGACACTCCATCATCGCGGTTAGAAGCAATAAGGCAGGCTGGTAAATCGCGAATGGCTAGAGATCATATTAGTCTGTCACAAATCTATACTCTTTCTCGACAGCTTTGCACTTACTACCAACTATCACTTACTGTCTAGCAGTAACTGAAGAGCCAGAAAAATAAGACTACGTTTTATAATTAGTCTGTCGTCATCTTCGTACTTACCACCAGACGAAGTACGAAAAAAATACATTTTATATCTTTTCAGAATTCCTTGAGTGTGCTATTTATTCGTTATAAAATATTACTAAAGTCTACATCAGAGAAGGGTTTCTAAACACACATTCTTAAAAAATAATTGCTGCGTTTATCTTTAGTCTCGCGGGGAAGGGCTTGGTACGACTACGCCCATGGCTTCGCCCATTGCCCTTCTAAAGGGCGGATAATTATACCAATAGTCTATACTTATATTTCATTGGTCTAATGGCAACATGTAAGAACCTTGAAGTTTTCGCTTGGGTTATCACTGATTTTTCGATTCGCAAGACATTAGCTGCTGGAGCTGCATATTCGGTAATATTTCTTCTAGCTTGGCAAAAAGACTGCGGCGTTTGGTCTCCTGCTATTAGACGCCATTATGACGATTTACATAACGGCTTCTTCACACTGCTACGAAAGGACTCAGGAAAATATTATATTGGGATAAAATTTATTATGTCAGATGGCGGGACCAGTGCACAAGAAGGCCGGCAGCTACTGGATGATAACAATAAGCCATAACCTAAATTGGTTCACAACATATGTACATATTATAATCTATAGTACTTGTCTCACGTAAGGATGAAAATGTTAACCTACCTACTTTTTATTTTAAGAGCAGACTCCTAGAATTTTTCGCTATTCCTCATAGTTTCGGATTTAGCCGTCCACGCCCACTTGAAAAATTTACTCTTTATACTCTAGTCCAGCAGTGGACTTCCTGTGGCTGAACAGAGAGAGAGAGAGAGATAGACTCTATTTCGATTGCACTGCGCATATCATCAGATACACCAGTCAATATAAAACGATTGAATGCTATGTCTTGATGTGGTTTATATTTGAGTTGGCCATTTCCAGTTCCATTCATCCTATTCATAGACTCGATAACTGGGGGTTATCATTTAATTTAAGTAAAATGATGATCAGCAACATGGAAAAACGTCTTAACTGACACTTGTAATAGAGTTCAAATTCATCTAAAACAAAATGCAATAAAATGATAGGAGGTATCAAATATAGTTACATAGCTTGACCATGCCCAATTTTACTGCTTAATCTCCAATAATTTCACGGCAGTAAAATAAGTAGTGAATATAATTAATGGGAGTCGTTAAAAATTGTCGTAAAATTATAGATTTACGACGAAGATAGTTAACAGCTTCGCTTCTCTATTTGATCAGGCTTGGAATTAACAAAGATTTTTTTTAAATGTCTTCTTTTTCCCTCCTTTTCTCCATTTTCTTTCTCTGTCGGGCTATACATATGATATTCCTAAAAGTTATAATTGTCTATGGAAAGGAATAAATATTTCCCATCGGATGAGATGACATAGCGTGTAATAATAATTGTATAAAATTGGAAAATGTCCGAAGTATTTGGATACTTTTATGCTTTCACTTATTGCCTGTTTTCTATTGTTTACTTTGGAAATTTTTGGAGAGGCCTATATTAGTGGACTGTTTGTAGTAGATGATAGTGATGATGAAATATTTTTATTTAAGTTTTTTTTTTTTTTCAATTATACAGGTATATCAAGACCGCGACCGAAACGAAGCCGGATGGTAGTATTAGTGACTTCAGACACAATGCAAGTAAAAATTTCACAATAAAACTCGACAACTTTTTTTTATAATTTTTTACTTATCGTCGTATTTGGGTGATATATACATAGTTTTCCTAAAATAAAGATGTACACCTCTTTATTTTTAAACAATCAATGGTACGTAAGGGTTTAAATTAGTATTTTCGCAAAAACTAGGTATTTACCAACCAAACACAATGATTTATAAAAAAATCTAAAAAAATATCTGTGTCTGTTTTGGCAAAAATTTTATTTGCATCATGTTTGTAACCACTGAAACTACGACCTCGCTTCGTTTTCGGTCGTAGTCTTGATATACCCGGTATATACTTAGGATACTTATTACGGAAAGTATAAAACCATTGCACTAGCGTAGTAAACTATGGACCGTTGAACCATACTCGCTGATTATAAATATTGGCAAATACTCGTTATCCTTGGAGAAGGTCGTACCGATTGAAATAATCTCATACACCATAAACTACTTACAAATCAGTAATACATGAATAAATAAACATGAATAACCAACTTATAAAAACCATATTAGCATTATCTAAACATGTTAACCAAGTTTTTTTGTAGATAAACACACACGGTATGTAACGGCTAACCTTATGTTATTAAATAATTTCGTTTAAAAAACTAAAAACACGCTTTAGTAAAAGACCCAACTAAAAAATTATAAATAATTGATAGTGAGTTTATATTGAAAATGTTCTGAATGTATTTTATTGTTAAAAAAACTAGGGTGCCTAGGGATAAGTAATTTTTGTAAGCACCCCACGCCTTATAATAATAAAATGAACGTATTTCAGTCCATTTTCTAATCTTTAACTCATTTTCAATTATTTTTACTTTTTTAGTTGGGTCTTTTAATAAGCGTGTTTTTTAGTTTTATAAACTATTATTTATTTATTTTACTAAAAAAACGTCTATCCAGGGCTATCTTGTCCAAGAAAGGCAACTGCGCGCAAATTATCTACTTTTTTTTTCATAAAATTATATTTACTGGTTCTGGTAAGGATTACGTCACATACTTTTGTTAAATTATTGCATTGTCATCGGTCCTTGACAAGTATGCAAACAAGTCAATCCGACGTTTTGTAGTGCTCGAAAATGGACTTCAAGGATTCCGTTACATACATACCGATATTATATGTATATGTGTATATATATGTATATGTGTATGTATATGTGTATATATATGTATATGTATATAAAAATGTTAATGTATTTTTATTTTATTGCATATATGTCAATTTAGTGTATGTTTTTAATGCATTTTATATTCCCTAGTATGTATTGTATTTATTATATTAGTTTATCTTATAATTTAGTAAAACACCGTCTATTTAAAATGCTTGTCTCCTCCTCTTGCACGGTTGTCTGGAAGAGATCGCTTTTAGCGATAAGACCGCCGATTTTGAACACTTTAATTTTTATGTCGTTTTTAATTTTATTTTGTTTACTGTATGGTGTTTAAATAAAGAGTTTATTATTATTATTATTATTATACCGGGTATATCGAGACCGCGACCGAAACCGAAGCCAGGTGGTAGTTTTGGTGGTCACAGACACGATGCAAATAAAAATTTCACCAAAACAGCGACAGATATTTTTTTAGAATTTTTTAAAAATCGTCTTGTTTGGGTGATAAATACCTAGTTTGACTATTTAAAAGTAAAGAGGTCTACATCATTATTTTAGAAAAACTATGTATTTATCACCCAAATACGACGAAAAGTAAAAAATAAAAAAAATAGTTGTCCATTTTTTTTGCGAAATTTTTACTTGCATTGTGTCTGAAGCCACTAATACTACCACCTGGCTACGTTTTCGGTCGCAGTCTTGATATACCCTGTATGTACATTCATACATTCATACATACAGGCAAGTTAATAAAAGCATGTTTAAAAGACCCATGAGCGGTGGTGGCCATTTACTATTATAGCCGCCACACACGTAACGATAAAACCATGCAAGTCTCAGTTTGAATCAGTCTCGAATCGAAAATACACAGGTAAACCCGAAGCGAAAAACACTACGTGGGTCTCCCTGGTACACTCTGAACCTTGGTTTATCCAGGCAGATATGAATCCTGCCACAAGCAAAAATTCAGTAAACACAAACATTCGCGAACTAAATATACGTTGGATAAATATTGATTGCCAAACCGCATTAGGCCAGCGTGGTGGACTATATTCCCTCCAAATCGTACTTTAATACCCAATTTGGGTATTTGACTATCATCGATTTTTTGTATTATTTTGCAGACAAACACAAGTGCCATTAAAACAAAACATTTTTGTGAAAACAGTGATAAAGTAGCTTATAACACGAGGCAAATAAATTTTAAATGAAAGAGTGGGGACGTAGTGGTTACATCTTACTGTCTTTTTCACCCCCCCACACTATAATGCATATTAAGATTAGTGACGTCACTAATTTTGTTTTGCATCCTTTTTCTTTTACCCCCACTACAAGATTTAAAACGTTTCTAATTTTTTTAATTCAGAATGAATTTACAAAATTCTTTTTTGCTAGATTCTCGATATGTATACTTTTTGACGAATACAATAAAAAGAAATGAGTCAAATACCCTATTGTAGAGGAGGCCCGTGTCCTGCAGTGGGACGTATATGAGCTGATACAGAAATATTGATTGTACTTTATGTCGCTCGTTTGACCTCAAGACCCTATGTATAGTTACGAACCATTAAATAGATTAACAAACAATGTATGAGCGTCTATGAAACCGTATCTAACAATGTTACGCGAGGTTGAGGTTATCGAACTAGTCATATCTAATTCGTGGTTAAGGAATTTTCCTACAATAAGTTAACAGGACGTGGTGTCTGTTGGTAACGGACCAGACGCGGCTGCCAATATGTTCACGGTGGCCGCGGGTCCAAATCCTAGGGCACATCTGATTTTTGTGAGTCATGTGTGTTATAGTCAATCACCACGTACTATAATGGTGAAGGATTGTATCGAATGGTATGAGACTACCGTTTGATACCATTCGATACTCTATCTGGACGGCATTAGCACTTACCATCAGGTGCAATGCAGTCACTATGCTGTGCCAGTTTAAAAAAAAAAAAAAAAACATTGTGAGGAAACCTGCATACCGTAGCGATTTGTTAAAAAAATCTATGGTATGTAAAGTCCGCCAGACCGCACTATACATGATGGACTGCATGGCCTAACCCTTCTCAATCGTACTCTCGAATTTAGATATGTATATGGGCTGATACAGACAGGTTCAAAGTTCGTCTGTGGAATATCGGACAAATAGTAATTGTCGGATGATAATTTATTTATGTTTTATTTTCTAGAAGATACTGTTTGTCTTTAATTAACTATTGTATTAGATTTATTACCAATTTAGGTCGGTTATCAAACTGGTCAATATTTAGATCAGAAACATTATGAATTATAGAGGTTTTCTTTTGTCGCTATGATTGGCGAGATGAGCATGCCATTCGCCTAGGTAAACGATACGACCGCTCATGAACAGTAGCAAACCAAACAACACCATGAATTACAAAGCAATGCTTGGCATTCCTGCGCTCGCCATCCTGAGACATAAGATGTTATGTCTCAATATTTTCAGTAGTTACTCTGGCTACAATCTGAAACAATACATTTACACTGTTAAATATCTGAAATATCTATATTTTTATCTTTTTTCTACTCTCGTTAATTCAGGGTACTTTTGACCATAAAATAAATAAATAAATACACCCAACAGTCACACACAGACATAGTCCTGACCCCACATAAAAGTAAATTAAGTCTTGCGTCGTGGATATCAGAAACTACTATAGACTTTTCGGTCTCACAAACACCCAGACCCGAGACAAATATTTGTGGGCCTCAGAAACTGGCTCTCGTTTCACAGCCGGCGTCTAACCAACTGCGCCACAGAGGCTGTCAATGTTCAGAGTTTTACCAAATTGGGTAGCATAGCTTCGGTATGGTCACACCTACATTTTCAAAGTTAATTAAACTTTAACCGACCACCGACTCAAAGTTAAAGTAACTTATTCTGTAACGCCCAAATACTGGAACGCAACTTAAATATAACTTGCGCTTAACTACGTTAATCCCGATTAAATGTACTGGCTAAGTGAGCCGTGCGCTGTTAAGAGCAACTTATTATTTGAATGTCGTTCCAGTATTCGGGCGTTAGTCTAGTAAATTCCCCTTTATATGACCAAACTATGCTAACCTCTTTTGCATATTTTTATATCAAAATATAAAACAAAATAATTTCTAAATAAAATTATTATTGAAGTGATAATAATTGAACTACTAAAATATTTACCCATGTTATGTATTGACTGTGTACCGATGTTAAACAAATAGGCATTAATTAATGTTCCACTTTGCTCGTTTACTCAATAAATATTGGAGGTAGAGACGATAAGATGTCCTTTTTAATTTTATTACTATACATACTTATTTAATACCTATATTTATATGTATTTATATTAGAGGCACCAAGTGGCGTTAAATAAAAAATACAAGATTGTCTCTACAGGTCTTCTTTACAATTTTGAGGTACGGTCATAATCCACCATCCTTAGTGCAGATTGGCGGAATTCTCAAACTTTAGCCGGCCCCGAGACGATCAATTGAACAATATTATGAAATGTGCAATATTATTGACCGTATGCGGTGCGGTCGAACCTGCGGCCTCTTGTTTCACAGCCGGCGTCTAACAAACTGCGCCACGGAGGCTGTCGGTGAATGAATACTTTACAGCTTTCATTGTTCAGGGCGGAATAAAATTTAAAAAAATCCGCGATAAAATCTATATAAAAGTAGCCTTTTATCTTCCTTGACAACATTGAGAACTCGGCTGAATATTATGCGTTTAGAATTATCCGTTTTCTTATCGTAATGGTTATTTTCACAGTTCATAAAAGATAATGTAAAAATCATCGGGGTCAAACGTTAAGGCGATAAAAAAAATTGATAGTTTTTTGTTAGATCAGAGGTGAGAATAATGAACTGTTTTAATACAATTATGTAATATTGGATAATTGATATATATGTGTTAAAATACATAAAATGCAATTATTATTATTGTTTTTGTATACTGGTACGTAGTGACTATATACATTCATACATAAACTCACGTTTTTTTCCTAGAAGGGGTAGGCAGAGGTGCTACTAGGGCACCCACATTTAGCCGTATGCTCCATCCCATAAATTGATAGGGGGCGAGCCTATCGCCATATCGGGCACAAATTCCTGACTCCGGGCTAATAATGAATAGAACAATCCAATACCAAATTTACCCGACGTGGGATTCGAACCCGAGACCTCAGCTTTGTAATCGTACCGTAGTAGCTTCATAAATGTTGATAGTGTGATGCCTATGTAAGAAGCATTTACAAACCAACTTTCATCTTTTATAAAATGATGTACTTATATCTGGCGGCAGCGGGCTCTTGGTCTACATCGACCTAACTATGCACTCGTCAAGGCCATCTACAGCTGATTATAATAAGTTTATATTGCGTGCTGAGCTGGATGCCAAGCGAGATCGAATAAAAGCCCTACCACCAGGGGCTATTAACTACGAGTATAACTAGAGGAACGATGCTCTAACGTATCCACAATGTGCGCGGACCTTCACCAACAAGATTGGCTATTTAAATCATGTAAGAGCACATCACAGAGAATAGCAAAGGAGAAACAATAAGCGATCGCCATAGCCGAAACCGGTTGGGAGGATTATTCATTATTAAGTTTATATTATGTTTTGGATCAGTATTATATTCTTTATAAATAAATACACCGGACAGATAGATAGAGATAGATTGAGTCTTGTGTCACGGGTTTCAGAAACTATGAGACACTTTTCTGACTCACACACCCAGACCCGAAACAAATACCTGTGGATCACACAAATATTTGTTTAGAGGATCGGACCCGTGGCCTCTTGTTTCACTGGCGGCGTCTAACCGATTGCTATGCGGAAGTCTTGCCCCTCCGGATGATCCTCCTGCACCTACACAAAACTAGCAGAGGGCGGGTTATCGTATCAATTAGCGAAAACCTAGACCTCTGCCGGTTTGTTCACCCCACAGGAACAATCACGACAGTCAGCAGAGAAACGAACAAGTCCGCTACAAAATTCACAGGCAATAAAAAAAAACATCTGCGCCACAGAGGCTGTTCGTAGTTACACCGTTGGCAACCATTGACTTATATTCTACCGATAGACGAGACACGTCAAAGAAATAAAGTGCCCCCGTATTTTAAAAGCACACTCCAATATTACATCACTTACCTGGTATTTTATTAAAATATTAAACTTCAGACGATTTGCTTTCGGTTTGACGGTGAAACATTCATTTAATACTTTTAAACGTATGCGATAAGGCGTACTGCACTGTCACTGTCACGAAGCAAACTGAATCATGTGTGGTGCATGCACCGCAAGTAGGTGGGACACATTTTTTGTACTGAATGTCTAATCTAGTGTAACCTTGATATCGATGTTGGCAACAGTTTATGCCCCATAATTACTAAGTACTCACCTAGTAGTAGCAGGTCTACGCCTACGAGCTCACTACACAGGCAAAAAAGCTACTTCATCAATAAACATTTTTATAAAAAACGCTCAATAATTTCGAGATTTTTTAATTAATAGTAAAAAAATCATTATGCAACAATTTATTTTTCAAATCAATATTTCCGGTATTTTAAAAACAAATTAACATTGAATTTAGCTATGCCATTTATTGAATTAAAATTTTTGCAAACGTTATTCCTTTATTGGGACATACTTATAGAGTAATAAAAATATTTGTTTCTAATTAAATATCCTGTTTAGACACCAGAATTAACATATTTAAATCACTGAATAATAAGAATACTGAGAAACCCGTCAAGCGCAACGATAAATTATTGCCAAAAGTTCCGTACGTATAATAGCGGCCTTATTTATAGACATATTTAAAACCTATTTTAGTTACCGAATGTTTTGTCCCTTTCGAACGACTTTAAAATTCAGTTTGAGATAAGAAGACAAAACATTATATTAGTAAAATAGGTTTTAAGTCCGTTTATGAATAAGGCCATAAATATGTTATTACATCAGCCCAAATATGGTAGATAGGTAAAAAAGAACAAAATTTGTGAAATGCTCCCAACAGTCGAATGAGAGGGGTTAGGACGTATAGTCTACCACGCTGGCCTAGTGCGGATTGGCGGACTTTACATACCATAGAAATTATTCCAAATCGCTATGGTATGCAAGTTTCCTCACGATGTCTATGAAGTCGTGGATAAAGTATATGGCCTAACCTATCTCAATCGTACTCTCGATTGTAGAGGAGGCCCCTGCCCTGCAGTGGGATGTGTAGGGGCTGATACAGATTCAAATTAGAATAAATAGCTTTTATTATCATGCGAATATATTCTTACATAGAAATACTATTTAAATAATCTTTCGGCTGTCATTTGATTTTATTGATAGCTACCGTATCTTAAATTATTTCCCATAAACAAGAATGTTTGTTCTTTTAGGCAGAGGACTCTAAAAAAAAGTTTTTTTTAAAGATTATTTGCATTCATTCGGAATAAGATCGATTTTATTATTAATAAACTACTCTAAATCAGGTTTGTTACAGGCCCGATGAATACAAGTATGGTTGTATCATTTTTCATTTACATAACAACTTGTCTGAATGATTGGAAATAAGCGTGAAAATAAGGCCAATCGACAGCCTGATACATATTTTACACATTTTTAATACTATTTGAATAATAGAAACATTAAATTATTTTATAATCTATTTTTTTATGAATTTCAAGACATTGTGTGTGTGTTTTTTTATTCAATAAGTCCAGCAAACGAGCAAACAGCTCACCTGATGGTAAGTGGTCACTGCCACCATGAACATCCACACCGCTTGGATCATACTAGCAGATAAGGAGGGAGAAGGAAAAAGGATGGTAAGAGGAAATGGGTATTGGGGATCCGGCAATACCACTCACCGAACGAAACGTGACAGCAAAGCTGTTGTTTCACGTCGATCTCCTATGAGACGACGCTACTGTCCTGGACGAGCTTGCCCATTGATTCCGAGTTATATCTGAAACAGCGTGGCTATACCACTTCTGGAGATTTTTTTTAATTTAACCCGCCGTGACGACGAAAGCTGGAAAGCAATCGAAACGTCGGGAAGTGAAAAAATTTAAAAATCAAACCAAATCGCGATAAAATCCGTAAAAAATAGTTTTATTTCAATGTGTAACATTCGCGTAAATCTAAGAAACCATTATACTTATAACCTTATAACGCTGTTTATTGGTTACCCATTCATGAACGATTTTATCCTAAAGTTGTAACTCACAGTCATGTCATGCCAAAACTGCTGATGTATGGCGAGAATAACTAAAACATGCCTTCTAAAAATTTACGGATTATTCTAAAATCAGCTTAGGTCCGAATTTTGGAGACGCGTCCAAAGGGTGGTTACATCATTGCGTGTGTACTAATAGTTTGGTATACTAGTAATATATATTTAATATTAGATTCCGTTAAAGAAGAACTGACCCCCAAAAATAAACAGACCGAAAAAATCAGTGACGCATTTTAGATAATATGCATGAAACAACACTCCATTAAAATTTATAACACTAGATTGGTGTAAGTAAATTAGTGACACTGAATATTTCCGTAAGGAGGCAAATAAGTTTAATGTTGTTAAGGAAATAACAGATAATGGTCTTACAGCTGAGGATGCTAAAGATCGAGCGAAATTAGGAAGAATGATAAGAAAGATAGGCGTAGAAAAACGATGGGGATTAATATAATTATAGGCGATTGTTGGAGTTCGGCCGCAGCCAGATAACTCTTACGATATTTATCAGGTCCTTAGCCCGCCTAACCTATGGAAGTCCATAGATACTGGTACGAGTACTTGGTGTTTAATATAATATTATCATGACATACTCTAATTCTAAACATCAGACTACAGTACTAAAGCGGTTTTTTAATGATCTCAAATGAAAAAAATAAACAGAAATTCCAAATTCAAATCTAAACAGAAATGGAGAACTATGTTTTTATAATTTAATGCACATATTCAGAATTCAGAATTTAGAGGCTATGAAACGAGCGGCCGCGGGTTCGATTCCCGCACCGAAACAAATATTTGTGTAATACACAGGTATTTGTTTCGGGTCTGGGTGTTTGTGAGACCGAAAAATTCTCTCGTAGTTTCTGATACCCACGACACAAGACTCGATCTTAGTGTGGGGTCAGGACCATGTATGTGACTGTTGGGTGTGTTATTGGGTGTATTAGTATTCATATTATTCTCTTTTCCAAAGTTACTTGAAAGAAATCACCTTAGGCGATAGTGCAACGTAATAGAGTTCGAATATTATCGCTTTGTTTTGAAAAAAGGGTATAGTGTCATCTTATTCATTATTTAGCTGATAATAAATCGATATTACGAGTATATATTGACTTCAGTAATAAAATTACTCTCGTTGACAAACGATATATTTATTATCATTGAATGAATTATTATGCGAATGCAGATAATCTAAAGATATGGTAGCATAATGTGTCGATACGCCTATACCTTGAAGGGGTGAGTAGAGTGTAATATTCCATTTATACATGGTCAACACTATTTTCATCCATGGTAAAAAGCTCTTCTGACATCGATTGACCAACGATTAAAGCATCCTTTGTGGTGTGGAGCTACTTTTACGTCACAAAGTATATTTTTGGCAGGAATAATAATGTTTTTTTAATTGTGCCAATAGCACGGCGAACTGATGGCTGATGGGGCCGAAAAGTTCTCGAGCAGGCAGGCTTTCTCGAGCAGCACCTGTAAGCTCAGAGTCCGACGTCCATTGAGTCGACTTCCAGTGATTGGAAATGATGATTTTTATCTGTCAACCTGTTTAAAAATAAATTGAACTTATTATTTGAATTAATTGTGATTAAAGATAGAAAAAATTAATTGTTAAAACAGTATAATTTATAGCTGGTACCATGATGAATAAAATGAATAAAAATAAACATATACATATCTGTAAGTGCAGTTATTTCAAGATGAATTAGCGAAACTCTCGAGGGTTCAAACCTAGTGCACGCTCTTCTGATAACCTTGCATACATAAACATTGCAAACATAACACGTGTTATTGATATTTAACCAGATGACAACAAAATATTATTGATGCTGTAAATTCGAAAGTTTTGTTTATTTCTTAATGCCTTATTCTCTCAACTAATAAGCATGAAATTTTCAATATACATGTTGCCAAAGGAACAGTACTGGACATAGGCTACTGATCGTCAGAATCCACGGGAAATTTTAGTTAATAATGAACAATAAAACCTAATGGATGTCACAACGTCTGTGATTCTTTGATCAGGTGTTTCCTGAGGGAAGCAAGGAATCATCGAGGATGGCATAATTTTGGAATATGAATGAAATACAGCTAACATAAGTAGCCAGAACCAACTAGAATCAGAAACTGCGAGATACTTTTGATCTCCCCTCGCCTAGATCAAAAATAAATGGTCACAAACATATGCTACGGAGAGATTGACCCCTATCGCCACTTATTTTACAAACTTTTAACCAACTACGCCAAATCCAATCAAGATTACCTAATTGGAAATAATAAATTTGAGTAAAGTAATAAATTTGATTTTATGTTTAAAATCAAATTTACTACAATTTTGTATACAATTTTTTTTTTCATTGTTGTCAACGAAACGTCCATACAATAGTCCTAGGAGTATGAATAAAGTAAAGTAATAAAGTAACAATGAAATAAATGTTTTGTTCTTCTGTATGTCTGTGTTGCGGAACGGAATGTCTCTCGTAGGTATTATCCATCACAAAGGAGAATTAGTCTTGTTATCGTGTCATATAATGAGTGATTGTTAGGTGTTGCTATAATCTTCGTAAACCTATATACATAAATACATTATGTGATAAGACTGAGCGAATGAACTCACTGGTCACAAGGCACCAAAAATATACTCGTATTTTATGATATAATAATAAATCCTCGTTCAAAGAAATGCCCGATCATCGGTGTAGGGTTACAGAATATGGAACCACTGGTCTATATAAATCATTTTATTTCCCTTTCGATTTTCTCTCTTTTGTCTATTACTGAACATAGGCTTTCACCAATATATTTTTATTACGATTAATGGCGAGACGAGCATGACATTCGCCTGATGGTAAGTGATACGAGCGCTCATGGACAGTAGCAAAACAAACTACACCATGAATTACAAAGCAATGCTTGGCATTCCACTGCGCTCGCCATCCTGAGACATAAGATGTTAAGTCTCATTATGTTCAGTAGTTACTCTGGCTACAATGTCCTTCAAACTGGAAACCAACAGTGCGTTTACACTGCTGTTTGGCGGGAGAAATAGACATTGTGGTGGTACCTACCCAGGCGGCCTCTCACATATTATGAAAGATCTACCAGCAGTAAAAGACGTAAGAAACCTATTGGAAACAGCCTACATCCAGCGACCTCCTGCAACTTTCACAAGGCAGCCTGTCATAGCATTTGCTTGGTACTAAACTATTAGAAAATCTTACTGTTCGACATTTAGAAGAAAGTAAAAGGTGCAATTCTGATTCATTTTCATAATATAACAGCCTTTGTGGCTCAGTTATTTAAGATACCTGTTGTGATACAAGAGGCGTTGGGTTCGCCTCTCTTCTCACATTAGAGATCTACAATTAGTATTTCTTTCGGCTGTGGATACAATGAGATCAAAAAGTTACTTTTAATTTTTGGTACCCCCGGCTAAAGACTTTTGTCTTAAATTGGAGTTAGGACTTTTGAGTATATATTTTTTTTAATACGTCATATAAATAAAATATAATATCGAATCTGTAGATACAATACAAATGGATTATCGGCTAATAATTAAGGGACGAAGCGAAAATGCGGTTGGCAACCATAAATTATTCAAATATTGCGTAAAACAAATTTTGAATCAGTGTCATAAAATTATGGACCTACATTATTTATTTTTAGTCTTTAAAACTCAGCACGAATGTTTGCATTTTTTGCTGATTGTTTAATCTCGGTTAGATGTTTATTTTTGCATAAAAACACGTGTAGACATCCTCTATAAATTTACGTAAAATTGCTTTATAAATAGTTAATTAGGCCATCTTTTTTGATGGTCGAGTACCTATACTCATGCTGGGTAGCAACCAGATTTTACAATGGAATTATCGGCATTTTATTATTAATCATTTAATCCATAGTTAGAAAATCTTACGGTAAAAACTATGCATGTATGTAGAAGGTACTCCTGCTCATACTGGTCCCATTAGGACTACTGTTAGAAAGACTAAAGATCCACGGTGGGAACAGTATGCTGGCAGGCAGTAGGCAGTAGCTCAACACGCTACCCTAGTGCGGATTGAGGGAAAAACTAGAAAAGGCGGTCTTATTGCTCTAGGCCTATCTCTAAGGATAATATTTAAAGTGCACTTACCCTCAGCTTTATTGCCACTTTTTTATTGCTGTGAATGGCGAGACGAGCGTGCGTTTCGGCCGATGGTAAACAAACAATACGACCGCTCATGGACAGGAACAAAACCAAACAACACCATAAATAGCATAGCAATGCTTGGCATTTCACTGCGCTCGCCATCTAAGACATAAAATGTTACGTCTCATTATGTCCAGTAGTTACTCTGGCTACAATATCCTTCATACCCTTTCAGTTTCCCGTCTTTTTTCATTTACTTTTTCCATTTATTTTGAGCGGCCGGTAATGGACCCACGATCAAAAAATAAATTGAATACCTTGAACTTTTTAAGCTTGCCAGTTTTTTAAACCAGTTAGTAAGACGCCGACAGTGAAACGAGAGGCTGCGGGTTCGATCCCCGTATCGAGAATTTTTTTTTGTGTGATCCACATGTATTGTTTCGGTTCTGGGTTTTTGTGAAACCGAAAAATATCTCGTAGTTTTTGATACCCACAACACAAGACTCGATATTAGCGTGGGTTCAGGACTATGTATATTGTTATGTATTAACATTTAATTTAAAATTCAAAAAACACGACAGACCATGAATAAATTTAATCCTTAAATACATTATTCAAAATTTAATGTTTATTTGTTGTTATTTGATCTTACACTGGTGATTGCGCAACAATCAAGTTAAAGTTGATATGCGGAGACAAATATACAATAATTGTATGCTATACATTCATAAATATATGAATATTTAAACGTACAGTCAAGGTTGCGCAAAATAGTTTTTTTTTTGAATTTGAGGCCTCTGGATGTTCCTGTTAATATTTTTTTGAATACAGAAAAAAAATACAAAAATATTTGAAAAATAATATTTTATTTTTTTTAAAGATTTTATTTAACTTGCCTTGTATGCTTGTTCGTGTGGAATCTTGCTACTCAATTTTGAAGTAGATATTTTCAAGCGATTGAGCTAAAATTTTGTATACACGTTTAGTTTGGAAAACAATACATCATAAGCTGTGTGACGTCATTCTAAATCCAATATGGCTGAACATCCAAGATGGCGGAATAGTTATTTTTAATGCACTTCTACAATATGGGTATCAAATGAAAGGGCTTGTTGAGAGTAACTCGAAAAAGAATGTGAAGTCATTCTAAATCCAATATGGCGGAAAATCCAAGATGGCGGAATAGTTATTTTTTATGCACTTCTGCAATATTAACAAATGAAAGCGCTTGCCGAGAATAATTAGAAAAATATTCTGACATCACTCTTAATCCAATATGGCGGACTTTTGAAGTTTTTAGTTCGAAATTACCCGGCAAACAACCTTGCACCAATGATGCGTTGAATGAGATGAATGGATTCAGAAACCTAGCCAGACAAGCTTTTATGATCATATAAATTGTGTATAATGAGGTTATAAGTTGATAAGTTGAATTTTTTAAAGGAAAATTATTTTTTCTTCTTTTTAGAGCATTTAATAAAAGCTTTTCTTTTAATTTTTTGTTTTTAGTTTTTTTTCTATTCAGCGTTTATTTCTTAATGTGACGTTTACTGAATAATGTTTTACAGGAGAATTATTTTCAACTTATCGGCATATGCTGTAGGCTACCACTGGGGGCAACATGTATGGGCTGTGAACAGGGAGGTCTTGGGTTTGAATCCCTGGTCAGTTAATACAATTTGTGTGCGTTTTTCAGTTCCTTACTTTAATGAGATCCTTCAAAATTTAATTTGTACCCGGCTTTAGCGATAAGCATCGGATAGATGGTAGGTAATAAGGTCAGAGATTTCTAGGCACTTATGATGCTTCTGCTTATCCCTTCGGAGATATAACCGTCGGAGTATGTAGAACTAATATTGTTTCAGTTTTATTCACTTACACCTTTTTTAGAGCCAAAAATTTGTACTAAAATTAATAGCCTCCATCGTTACAGTATGAAATATACAAATGACATGAATTAATAATGGTATTACAGTATGGTAATAAAGCTGAGGTCTCGGGTTCGAGTCTCGGGTCGGGCAAAGTGATATTGGATTTTTCTATTCATTATCAGCCCGGAGTTAGGAATTTGTGCCCGATATGGCGATAGGCTCGCCCCCTATCACATCGTGGGAGGGAACATACAAGGCGAAATGTGGGTGTCCTGGTGGCGCCTCTGCCTACCCCTTCGGGGATAAAGGCGTGAGTTTATGTATGCATGTATGAATTAACAATCTTATTCCGAATTTTTTTTTAATTCTATTATTTTACTCTCATAACTAGTTCTTAATGTATAATATAGTACATCATTATAGACCAAAGCTGTGACAAAATATAATTGTGTTATCTCTGGTTGAAACAAACAATAATAATTTATCTTGTAATTTATCAGAACTAAATACAATTATGACAAAGACGACTCTATTAAAATAAGTTGTTACCTAATGTGTTTTTAAGGGTCACATACTAAAATCTAAATTTATTTAAGTAACATTCGTTATAGGTACAAAAAGTAACGCACAAAGAATGCCCTGTAAAAGCAAGGCATTGGCACAATCATGATTAAATTGAGAAAAATGTCTAGTAACTTCTTATGTGTACTCAATTACTCATAATGCCTATACAAATGAATAAGGCCCTATATCTGAAGATATAGGGCCTTGATCATAGACAGTTTATAAACCTAATTTAGCTATCAAATGATTTGACTCTTTTGCTTAAATTAAATTAAAACATCGTCAGAAATAGTATAATATAATAGTAATAGTTTTAAGGTTGAATGACTTAAATATCACACAAAGTTGATGGGTCTAATGCATGTAAACATACAAAAATGATGAGTTGCCAGGGATCTTGACAATAGGCGAGACGACAGTATCAAAAAATTAAAGATTTTATGTTTTTAAGGGAAAATACGTATTACAAGGATTTCAAATGATAATTCAGTTTTAATCAATACTTGGAGATTAATAAGATTTTAAATAAAATCAAAGTACAAAATATAGCAATCGGCCATTTTGACAAAAACGCTCTTCACAACGCATGATGTCACGCCTATGTAAACATGACGCACTCTCTGCGCATAGACCACAGATTTAGTAGTACACAATGACATGTTTACCTAGTAGTGACATCAAAGCGGACGCCATGACACCTACTAGCGTTTTTTGTGCACTATTGAAAAATTATTAGAAAAATGGCTTAAAACTGTGTTAAGCCTTTGTTAATTCTTGAAATATAGATTTTTTCGTATATAATAAATGTATGCCCATATTTTAGAATATAATTTGAAAATCATTCGTCTCGCCTATTCTCGTAGTTGTCTTTGGAATTCCAAACTTATTTCTATGAATAATAATTAATAAAGGATTAAATGGTATCCCCTATTGCACAGTACATTTCAGCTACAAAAAGTCTACTTCTAAACATAGGCCTAATTCGTATAATGAACTAGATGAACAGTAAAGATCTTCCAAAGACAGAAATATAAAAATATAAAAACAAATTCATATTTTAAATTATCATAAGCTACAATTAAATTAATAAATCAATAGATATTATTAAACATATTATGTAGGACACATAAAGTAATTCAATTCCGCCTAAATTCCGCGAGTAATCCTTACTCTAACGCGCCTAAGAAAAAAACCGTCTGAAATGTCTCCATACACACGTCTCCCGTAATCGTAATCATATCGATAATTGATAAAAAGAATAATTAAATAATCATGTGTTCGAAAAATTGACCCCCGTCCGTGACCTCGATGCCGAGATGGGTATATAAGGTTCAAGCAGCAGCGATCAACAGCAGTAGTCATCTGGCTCTCGATCAGTAATAACTATTGAACAACAAATCCGATCAAAATGCAGAGGTTTATCGTATTCGCCATTGTGGCTGTGGCCAGTGCTGCCGCCGGAGACCTGTTCTACCCTGGCTACTGCCCAGACGTTAAGCCCGTTGACGACTTTGACCTGAACGCCGTAAGTTGCATTACTTTTGGTAATATATATTTAATGTTTTTTGTGAGAGAAGCTAATGTTCCCTGAAGATTCGGCAAATTCCTGAGGTCTTTGTCATTCCAGTCTTCTGGCTTACAGGATTTCAGTAGTGGACTTGGGCGGATCGTTTCTAGTTCTTCCTGGAGGAAAATATTAATCTTAGTAGGCAGCCATTTTATATATATTTTAGATTTTTTTAACATCATTTTTGGATAATGTAAAATTTTTTCAAAATCAATATTGAGATTCCAGGCTTGCTCTAAAATGGTGGCCAGTGGCAAAAGGTACAGTCCTAATAATTATTGTTCTGTGTTGTTGTTAGAAATTTTAATTATTAATTGATATTATCACACCTAATTTAAACAATGAAGATCTGAGTACCACTTTACCAGTTTAATAAACAAATTTGTATATGCGGGAAACTGTATCATAACAACCCCAGACAAAACAGGTTTTTTATTCTTTATATATTGAGACGACATGATTATAAATTAATGTTGTTTGTTTTCACGTTGTTTGTGATCACCTTGAATAATTAATTTAATTACAAACACGTGTATGTCTAAAAAGGATTTCGATTATTCGACACTAAAATTGAAAGTTCTAAATTTTAAACCAAAATTCATAAGGGTGATATTTGATCTATTTTCTAGGGTTTTAATTAAGTATATGCCCTTTAAAAGTTTGTCGGGTTATGACATTGATAATGAAAATATAACTACAGGGTTTAAAGTTTCGGGGTTATCAAATTGGTTATCGTTGTGCACAATGTAGCTGCTATCTTTAGTAGCTTGTGCATCTGCATTTTCTCTTTAGATGCATCTAAAGCAATCTAATTCTGGAACCGTTCTTTGTCCTTCTTCACTTTAGCGTACTATAATGTTAGCAACTTATTCGCTATGTAGATTTTCTCTCGCTTCAAGTAGAGTCATATAGAAAATTGTAAAGCAGTTCGTTATGAATCCAGTTTGCATCCTTATACCTTTTACTTTATCTTACGTTGAATAGATAATACGTTTTCAAATACTGAAAGATCCATCTACGTTGATATTAACTACAATCGCTTTTATTTCAAATGCAATGACATCACATTTTGCACTAGTAATTTAGGTTTTACGTTTTTATTGTTCGATAAATTATAAATGCCTATTAGAAATCAAATCATGTCAGCTAGCAATCGAAGAGGACATGCTTAATTTTATTTCATGCATATATAACACATTATAAGCGTTCCGTTTTTGGACTTTTATGTTCTCCATTACAAAAGAATTAAAAATATTTGCGACGCTGTAATATGCAAAATTTTCTCATCTTTAAATAATGTTATTAGCGTTTAGTTTTACGTCACTACAATAAGGTACCTAGTGTTTTACTTTAGGACCAAAAATGATGACATTAGATTGTCCAAACGTAATTTTCTTGAATATTGTGATAACTAAGCATTAAAAAAGCACTGTCTCATCTAGTTCCAAGGAGCATGGCACGAGATTGCCAAGCTCCCTCTTGCAAACGAGATTAATGGCAAGTGCACCGTCGCTGAGTACAAGGTTGAGGGCAACAAGGCTTCAGTCTACAACTGGTACGTCGTCAATGGAGTCAAGGAGTACATGGAGGGAGACCTCGAGATCGCCCCTGACGCCAAATACACCAAACAGGGCAAATACGTCATGACCTTCAAGTTCGGAGGTATGTATAGAAAAATCCTGTATGATAGTATATGGTGATTGGTTAGGGTTATGAATAAGTAATGCATAATTAGAAGACTGTGACTTGTTGACTGTACATTTGTTCAATCTCCGAGATATATTAAATCCAAAAAATAACTTCACAAAAATCTTATCAAATCCTACACTCATGTCGGCGTTATTAGATTTATATAAATGTTTCGTAATTATCTTAGGTTCTGATTTTCCGACCAATGAAATCAAATTTTGTATTTATTACGAAAAGTAAATCGATAGGTTACTTAGACAGTAGGATGTAAAGCTAACATTTGTCCCTTAATATGCAAAATTAATGCTTTATTCACAATTATAGAGAGAGTGAAGCATCAAGTCCCATGGGTGTTGGCCACTGACTACAAGAACTACGCCATCAACTACAACTGCAACTACGACCCCGCCAAGAAGGCTCACTCCAGTAAGTATAATATTTAATACTTCAACTTTCAAATACAATGAGTATTTACAATAATTAATCACTTAATTCTAGATTGGTGATGATATCTTCATGATATTAAGAGTTTTATTCTCAGATACAGTAATTTGTGTATTTTTTTGGTTCAATATTTGCAAATCGTTAAATAAGAAAAGTTTCTCGATATTTCAAAAGTCGACTTTGACGATTTGAAGACATAGCTTTAGATTTTGATTCTGGATTCTATCAACACATGCTTATGAAACTGTTTACTTACAATCATTAATTCCACAGTCCACACGTGGGTACTGGCCAGGAGCAAGACCCCCGACGCCCAAACCAAGGAAGTCATCGACAACGTCCTCAAGACCTTCTCCCACTTGATCGACATCTCCAAACTTGAAGCCAACGACTTCTCCGACGCTGCCTGCCACTACACCACCACATACGCTCTGACTGGCGCTGACAGGCATTGATTGAATAATAGTGGTTGTAGAAGTAGTGTAATAATGATTGCTGTTTGCCCATAGATCTATTTTAGCACAAATACTCGTTGCTTAACAGCAAATTCTGCAATAGTAAAGTTTATCCACCAACATAATATGCAGGGAGAAAAGGTATTGGATTGTATTCAGTTTGTATAGGTGATTTTTGGATTTTGTTAACTAGCACATTGTGTTTAAAGCAAATAAAGGAAAGGTTTAAAAGTATTTTATATTATTTTTCTTCTTCCTCGGGTCATTCACCCACTGTTGGGCCTTCACTAACGCCCTCTCTTCTTCGTGGTTCTGGGACACCTTTTAGTGGTGATTTAATATTACGATATTTGATGAAAATTAGATATCCCCAATCACATTGTTATACTAGTTTGCACATATGAAATGCAACTGACTACCATTGCCAGTAGACTCATACATGAACAAAATCATAAAACACATAACCTACAAATTTTTGTTAGTACTCTGCTTACTACTTTGAATTTTTCAAATTGCCGAAATTGATCTGTCTACTTCGAGATAGAAGTAATTTTTAAATAACTGATCAAACTGATAAAGTGACTGAAAATCAAATTAAAAATCATTTACTCAATTTCATTAACTCATGATTTGAGACTCATTTGAGACTTAGTTGATAAGATTCAAAAGTTGCTTTCTTACACTTTACTTAAATAAATAAACAATTTGATCTCAATAATTAACGTCGTATGGCCTTATTCATCGACACTGTTGAAACTTATTTTAGTTATCGAATGTTTTGTCCCTTTTGAATGACTCTTGAATTCAGTTTGAGCAAAGAGGACTAAACGTCGGGAAGTTAAAAAATGTAAAACTTAAACCAAATCGCGATAAAATCCGTAAAAATAGTTTTATTTCAAGGTAGAGATTAATAAGCAAGAGCAGGATCGGAGGTTCGTTATTAAGATGGATGAATGACCCAATTAAGAACGCAGGAAGTCGCTGGATACAGGCCACTTCCAGCAGTTCACGCAAGAATTCTTCAGAGGTCTGTAGTGGATACCGGTGCCTCAAGATGAAGATTACGAAGTCTCCTAACAAAGAAGCTTGTATGATGAGATTGGAATAAGTGAAGGTCGTATATTTGACAGCCTCCGTGGTGCAGCTGGTTAGACACCGGCTGTGAAACGAGAGGCTGCGGGTTCGATCCCCGCACCGAGTCAAGTATTTGTGTGAACCACAAGTATTTGTTTCGGGTCTGGGTGTCTCGATCAAAACTAGATCTTATTGTGGATTTGTTGGGTGTGTTTATTTTTTGTTATAATTTAGAACTTAGCAATTTGTAGTCTTCGCCCATCTCAACTGGATATACGTGAGTTTACAAACCAGCTTTAAAATTGAATATACTCGTACCTAAGGCCTCTACCTAAACCTAAGACTGCCTAGGTGGCGTAGTTGTACAACGGTACGGTTACAACGCTGAGGTCTCGGGTTCAAACCCTGGGTTAGGCAAAGTGATATTAGATTTGTCCCCATCCTCCATCCTGGTCGTGAGCACCTCTGTCTACCCCTTCTGGGTAAAAGGCGTGAGTTTATATAGGTATGATACTTAAGGTATTTTTTTATTTTACTAATTTTTTTATATTACTTTTGTTGCGAATTGGAGATTGCTGAGTGAGCTTCAGTACTTGGTGTAGACAATATACGCGATGCATTTGTTTCTGACTCACCTGGTAGTGGAGGGAGATACAGCAGGAGAGATAAAAAATAGTTTTTGACCGTGATGAAACTGAAAACCTAGACTGAAATACTCATTTCATAGTCAAAACAAGCTCTGGAGCTAATTCTTTTGCGTGCCACTGTTGATCCTGGCTGAGAGAAGTTGCAGTAGTGTGTAGGCGGGAAAGTCTCTTATCCATCCATCCATCCATCAGCCAAAGATTAAAAAAATACTCATGGTCGTTATTTAATCAATTGGACCCAAAACAAGCCCACTGAGTACTATTCGCTGGATATACTCAGAATTGGGTCGCATCGCGTAGTTTCCAGTGGTAATGGAAGCCTACTGAGTTTGTTTCGCCGGGTCTTCTCAGCCAGGGCCGCGTTAGATCCGGTGGTAACATTAAACCGCTACGCACCGCTTTAATTTAATACTTATGGTCCACTTAGACATCGATTATCGTAAATAATGTATTTCCTAAGGGAAAAAAAAATTACCATAAAATACTAATAAGTAATATAATACTTAATATAATAAAGTTAATATAAAAATTACAACGAATATCTTGTAAATAGAAAATAAGTACTATGTGTATTGACTTGTCATAAGAGCTATTTAATTGCCTACGTGACCAATAAACGAATTTCATTTCATTTCAAACGAATTTCATTTCATTTCATTTCATTTCATTTCATTTCATTTCATTTCATTTCATTTCAAAGGACGTCCACTGCTGAACATAGGCCTCTCCCAATGATTTCCACAGTGACCTGTTGGAGGCAGCCTGCATCCAGCGACGTCCCGCCACCTTTACCAGGTCGTCTGACCATCTTGTGGGTGGACGTCCTACGCTGCGCTTTCCGCTACGTGGCCTCCATTCGAGAACTTTTTGGCCCCATCGGCCATCAGTTCTCCGCGCTATGTGCCCCGCCCATTGCCACTTCAACTTACTAATCCGCTGGGCTATGTCGGTTACTTTAGTTCTCCTACGGATCTCCTTATTTCTGATTCGATCTCGTAGGGAAACCCCGAGCATAGCCCTCTCCATAGCTCGTCTCTTATTACTATTATAGATAGCAAATCATCTAACTGAAAAGACGGCTTTGAAATCTTCGTATGGCCTCGAACATTAGTTCTTTAAATGAACTAGACACTGGAATTCTTAGACAGCCGAAGCTTATATATCTATTAGTATAAAAAATCGCACATAACCTTCAGTTGGTACCTTGGATTTCTTTTTATTTGAATACTCGTGCCAAAAGTCTGTATTGCTAATATCCTCAATCGTAGTTGATGTAAATAAATTGTTTTTATTTACTAAACGTATCACAATATATTAATATTCATTTTGATTAGCATTGATTTTAACATCAGACGGGTCGCTAGATATTCTACCTACGTTGGATATTAATAACATACCTTTTAAACGCTTGGTTATGTTAGATAATTGTTTTGAATTATATAATATTTAACTAGTTCTTCAATGAGTAGTTTGATGAAGTAAGAGAAGAAAGGGTTAAAAGACTGTTTTCTTACGTTGTTCTTTGTGAGAAAGTAGTACCTCTTCTATTGATTCGTTCCATACTGCATGTTAGCTTTCAGGTCAATTCAAACCGCGACCCCGGGGTACTGGCGTGTCTTTAGCTCTTCGCAAATAGAAAGAAAATAAATGGATTTAGAAACATTACTGACTGTATCTGTATCAGTCATATACGTCCCACAGCAGGGCACCTCTTCTCTACAATCGAGAGTACGATTGAGTGGGGTTAGGCCATATAGCCCACCATGCTGGCCTAACTGTCCACTTCACAAAAGAAAAGGGGGTAAGGTACACCATTAACAAAAGACTGAAAATAAATAATTCGAATGTTTAAACGAAGCCTTGGTTCGGTTCGCTTTTTTTACAGAGGCTCAAAACTTATATTATTCCTCCTAGCTACCTTCATATTAAAAATTCGTGACCCATGTTCTCCAAACAATTGAGCTGCTTTTTGCTAGTCTTATGTATCGCAATAAAAAAGTTTGGGTAACCAACTCTTTATTTTCGTAGGCAAATTGACATAATCCTTGTGAATAATTTTAATGTTTGCTTGTTTTTTTAAACGAGACATTAGTCGTCAAGATAAATAATATTAAAATTATTCAAATTTATTCCGCAATATTGTTTTCGAATATTCTAAAGGCCTCGGTGGCGCAGTTGTACAGTGAGATTACAAAGCTGAGGTCTCGGGTTCGAATCCCGGGTCGGGCAAAGTGGTATTGGATTTTCTTTTCATAATCAGCCTAGAGTCAGAAATTTGTGCCCGATATGGCGATCGGTTCGCACACTATCACATCATGGGACGGAAAACATATTAAGCCGAATCGTGGGTGTCCTGGTTGCACCTCTGCCTACCTCTTCTGAGAAAAAGGCTTTATTTTTATGTATGTATAAAGTATATATGAAATATAATTAAGAAACCAATTATTTATAACATTGTTGGATTTAGGTTGTTATTTTATTAATACGATAGATTATATTTTTATCAGTTAAATACCGGTCTGTGTTCTATAAATAGCAACATGTAAAGTTTTTGTAGTTTAGTCTAGACTTAGGAATCCCATTAACTACATTTAATTATGGCAGGAATAGACTGGTAATTAGCTAAGCTATTGTAAAAATGTAAATAGTTGATGAAAGATGGAGTCCTGAGTTGTATTCCTCTGTAGGGTGATCGAATTATACGCAGTAATTTAATTTGAAAAAATAAACACTACCGAAGTTAGATTTGGTAAAAGATTTTTTTTGTAATAATTTTCGCTTCGTAATTAATATTAGACCTGCCATTGATAGCCTTATTCATTGACAGTTTTAAAACCTATTTTAGTTATCGAATGGTTTTAAATCCCTTTTTAACGAATTTTGAATTCAGTTTGAGTGAAGAAGACAAAACATTCGATAGCTAAAATAGGTTTTAAACTGTCTATGAAAAAGGCCATTAATTGCAAATCTAATATTAATTACAAAATGTATTGCTAAAACAATAGATAAAATATTATATTTCTACGTAGGTTTACTCGTAAAGTGGTCAGAAGATAGTCTGGATCATACATAATTGTTTACGACCATTTAACTGGCGCACAATAAATCAATAAATACAATATCACAGTTCAAAGAGTACTGATAGATACATTGTATGTATTTGAACTTGTGATAGTAAACAAATAATTCTTGACGTCATTCTGCACTTAATAATGAAGGGCATAAGTATCTTTTTCGTACAGCTGAGATTCTGCAGCACGTGTTATTTGTCTCAACCCTTTCGTCGACGCGTGTTCGTGTTTTACGAGATTGTTAAGTTAGAAACACTCTATTGTCAGTCAAGACAGCCTCCGTCGCGCAGTTGGTTAGACGCCGACTGTAAAATGTGAGGCTGCGGGTTCGATCCCCGCGCCGAAATAAATATTTGTGTGATCCACAGGTATTTGTTGCGGGTCTGGGTGTTTGTGACACCGAAAAGTCACTCTTAGTTCCTGATACCCACGGTACAAGACTAGATCTAAGACTATGTATGTGCCTGTAGGTGTTTTTATTTATTTTATTATTTATTTATGACTCAGCCTGAATGATCAGGCTCGTCCGGGGCGGTATCAATGTCTCACATGAGATCGACGTGAATGCACACTATCTCTTTCCTCTTCTCATCCTTTTTCTTTCCCCGTCCCGATTTGATGGGAAGGCAACACTTTTACGATCCAAGCGTTGTGGGTGGTCATGGGCGACAGTGATCGCTTACCATCAGGGGACCTGTTTGTTCGGTTGCCGGACCTATTGAACAAATAAAAGATCATTTATATACTTCGTGCTCATATCGTAGTTGAATACCATTACGACGATCAATTGATAATTATAATTCATAAATAAATACACCCAACAGTCACATACATAGTCCTGACCCCGCATTAAGAACAATTAAGTCTTGTGTCGCAGGTATCAGAAACTACGAGAGATTTTTGGGTCTCACAAACACCCAGACCTGATCAATTAATCATCTAAATAAGTATTTTTAAATATAAATACACCCAACAGTCACATACATAGTCCTAACTCCACACTAAAATCGAATATTGTGTCGTGGGTATCAGAATCTACGAGAGACTTCTGTCTTACAAATACCCAGACTATGGATCACACATACATTTTTCTCGGTGCGGGAATCGAACCCGCGGCCTCACGTTTCTCAGCCGGTGTTTAACCAACTGCGCCACGGAGGCGGTTGATATTTATTTTTAATTTTTGTTGTCAGGCCACTTTAGGCCTTATAATTGTTTTCAAAACTGGGGTATACATGTAATACGGTTGCGATTGTTAACTTGTAAAAGGGGCTTAAAATTCCTTTAGTATAATTTATCATTTCTAGAGGACGAATGATCTCTTAATATTGTCTAGTTGCTTACAGTGGCCATCAAATAGTATCTTAAAATCCAAAAAAGAACATGAAATAAAAGTCTTCTATTTGAAAACTGTTTCTTCAGATAAAATTACGATTTCCAAGAAATATTACAAAAATAAATAAAACCAGTAGTGATTGCTTGTACTCAACTATTAACTTAGCAATTATTATCAAGATAGATTTAAAATAATCCCCCCGGCCTACTCATATCATTTCGATTATCTAGATTCTAGATAATCATGGCGGCTGATCCTGATAAGATATCTCAATCGAATCGTTGCGTAAGTCTTTCAGATCTATAACTTGGAATAAAATATTTATCAGATCGTAAACGGTTGAAAATATCGTGTTAGATACGAGAGAATTTTTAAATTTTGATGTTTTTGTATTTATTGTTCAGGTTAAGTGTAGTATTAGTTATGTATGTGGCTCCTGAAATCAAACTAAATTTAAATTTTATTTATTATAGCAACATTTTACGAAAAATTTCCAAAACATACATACATACATAAACTCACGCCTTTATCCCAGAAGGGGTAGGCAGAGGCGCCACCAGGACACCCACATTTCGCCTTGTATGTTCCGTTCCATGATGTGATAGGGGGCGAGCCTATCGCCATATCGGGCACAAATTCCTGACTTCGGGCTGATAATGAATAGAAAAATTCTATATCACTTTGCCCGACCCGGGATGCAAACCCGAGACCTCAGCTTTGTAATCGTACAGTACCTAATACAACCACGCCACCAAAGCAGTCTAGCAGTTAGACACGAAATCTATTGGAAGGAAATTCGTTTTAGTCCGCAAATGGCATTGCATTGTTCATTAGAACTTACCAACTACAATATATTATATTAAAAGCACTGCAAATATTTTTACACGAGTCAGTTTTATCGATATGACTCATGTTTGACCACAACCAACATACCCTAGCGCATAACAAATAACGATTAAGTGTTATTAATAAATTATAATTTCAAAGTGATAAGAAAAGGCAAAGTTTACATGGTAACAGGATAGTGTGGTGCTTATAATTAATTTGTCAGAATTATGTTACGAATATAAGACTAAAATTGTTATCATAAGCGCGGTGTCGGACGCCCCCCTTGCAAGATGGACTGACGACCTAGATAAGGTTGCGGGAAGTCGCTGGATGCAGGCCACTTCTAACAGGTCAATGTAAGATCCTTGGGGGAGGACTATGTTGAGTAGTAGACTTCCTATGGCTGAAATGAAGACAGGGAGAGAGGGAAAAGATATTCATAATGGTTAAAAATTATAATGTTACCAAAATTCTTATGTTACTTCCATTTCTAATAGTTTCAATAGGATAACAAAAATGATATAGTTAATTTCTGATTAATTATTGTCGATAATGCGTACAGCTGGTTGACTACTCGGTCACCATTTTAAATTTATTCATCCAAACCAAAGTTATCTTTACTCGGGCTGCAAATTTTCCTACTTGGGTGCACTCGTAATCATTGCTGTTAAAAAGTCGAATAATATCTCGAAAACTAACCTCGTGACCCGTAATGTGGTCAGTATATAAAGTAAATTGTGATTAAACTACCAGTAGTATACCATTCAACGGCAGTTTGATACCATTTGTATTAAAAATAACAAAATGTTTCATTATTTAATCATCGCCCTTGTAGGTGCTGCAACTGCAGATTTATTGTACGATGGAAAATGCCCTACGGTTACGCCGATGGAGAAATTTGATTTGAAAGCCGTAAGTTCTATTTTTGTATCTTTATCATTATCATCACCTTCCTTAGTGACAGAAATACCCCTGCTTTACATAGACGTCTCCATAAGATTATCATCACCACCTGTTGAAAGCGGCTTGTATTTAATGCTCGCTTGCTTAGATTTATAAATAAATAAATAATGAAAAAAATACGTTCAACAGTCACTCACATAGTCCTGACCCCACACCAAGATCAAGCCTTGTGTCGTGAGTATCAGAAGCTTTTCAGTCTCACAAACACCAAGACTGGAAAGGAATACTTGTGGTCACCTTCGATCAAATTTAAACGTGGTCACACAAATATTAGTCTCGGTGCGGTGATCGAATCGGGACTCACGTTTTACAGCCGGCTTCTAATCACGGAGGCTGTCAATTATATCCCATATCTATTGTTATTATTACAACAATAATCTCAATAATGTTTATAATTGCTTTTATAACGTTACCTAAGCTTGAATTAATAGTAACAAATTAATTGTCTTTTTTATCAGTACGAAGGCACCTGGTATGAAGTTGCTATGCTGCCGTTGTACAACCAGATGAATGGAAAATGCTCGACTTCAGAGTACATCGTGCATGGAGACGTTGCTACTGTCAAGAACTCTCATATTGTCAATGGAGTCAAGCAGTTCTTGGATGGAACTGTCACATACGCCGATACCACTGAAAAATCTGGCAAGATCATTCTCTCGTTCAAAATTGGAGGTAAGCATTTCAATATTTCTTTTTTATTGGCAAGACAAGTGATTGCATTGATATCTGGTGGTAAATGTATGGTTCAAGTTGAGTATCGACCGGCGAGAAACATTTACTAGTATCTCCTACCGATTGAGACAATAATAATTATAATTTAAAAGTGGATATACACATAATTTTATGCTCGTGTGTAACATCTGATGACTTAGGTGACTAAAGAGTTCGAGAGACTAGAAACGAAACCGATGATTTTGAAAAAAAAAAAAACCACATGTGTTATTACACTGTTCGATAAAGTTGCGATTACGGATGAAATTCTCGGAAGTGATGATTTAGGGCAAACTAAAGGAAATAGATTATTTTAGGCACAATAAATACATGTATTTATAATGCAATCTATCGATATACGATACGTACATATTATGTATATCATAAATAATTAAAGAAATAAATACGAAAATGGCCAAGCGATATTATAAAAATTAGGGCCACATAGAGACAAAGTAAGGTCGCTGGTAAGTGCTCTCCCTACGGTATAGCCGCAGGGTTAATAAGCGACAGTAAAGTAGAGTCGCAGGGTGTGGACGTACACCGTACGCCGTACAACCACTGCACCCTGTAGATTTAGCGAATGCCGAATACAGCAAATTCACCCTGTATATGTGCAAGTCTCGGTTGCTAAGTCGGCAAATGTAAAGATAATTGATAATTAATTGCAATCACTATCACACCTTCGTGCTAAAACGTACTATGATTTGCTGATTTATGTAGATAATGTTTGTGATTACTTGCACCAATGAAATGGCAAAATTCACTTTAGAACATTTTGTTCTATTTCAATTGTAATGACCCTAAGTTTAATTAGGTATCTCTTTATTACGTTTATGCGCGATTCAACCACGTTTTGGGTTAATGGAACCGACCTCTTCTCTACCCTATAATTTTATGCGATAAAAATCCGTAGCAAAATGAGAGTAGTACTTTTATGCGCTTCTTTTTATGAGAAAAATGTTGGTTTAAAGGAATTCAAATCAATAAATCTAACAGTCTTGTTTTGGGAGTATTGGTAATAGGACCTCTTGGGTCCTACAACACAAATGTTTGGCAATTATGCAAACATTTGCTGCGATACGAGCATCGAATCAGTTTATTTCGCTGCAGAATTCTTATAACAAAAAGTCTATCAAATATATTTTAACTAAAACAAACTGTTGACGGCACATTATGCAACATAAACGAATCTTGACCTTTGCAAAAAGAATTAATGTAAAACAAATAATAGCAGAAACCGGTTTTGTATACGCACGAACCGTCCGTTGAAGGCAATCAGGAATTTAGTATGAAAAAGAGCAATTAGAGCATTTCACAGTGAACTAAATCAGCCAATAAATCTATGTACGGATACAGCTTTAGTTTTTTATTACTGGTGGTAGGTCTCTCATATGTAAGAGGCCGCCTGGGTATGTACCACCGCAATGTCTATTCCTCCCGCCAAACAGCAGTGTAAATGCGCTGTTGTGTTCCGGTTTGAAGGACATCGTAGCGAGAGTAACTACTGGACATATTGAGACTTAACATCTTATGTCTCAGGATAGCGCGCGCAGGGCAATGCCAATCATTGCTTTGTAAATCATGGTGTTGTTTGGTTTTGCTACTGTCTATGAGCGGTCGTATCGTTTGCCATCAGGCGGACGGCATGCTCGTCTCGCCAATCAACGCAATAAAAAGAAAAAATCTCCGGCAGAATGTTACAAAAAAACACAATGGTAATTTTGTATAAATGATAACACAATCTCACTGAACCAGCCCATAAACGTCCCACGGTATATAGTAGTGAAGTGCCAATATAAATGAGATAGCAAATATGTCTATAATAATCTATATCTCTGATCACTGCCTATTGCTGAACATGGGCTTCTTCGAAACATTTACATACGGACTGGTTTCCTATCTACCCAAATGATATCCAGTGGATGTGTCGTTGAACATAATTTGATGTATAAACTGCTGTCGCGATTTTGTACATAATTCTAACTAATGTAGTCTTTACCATCCGATATACAGTACAATTAGTAATAAACTTAAAGAAATTAAAATAGAATACATTTAAAATAAATGGTCTTGTTCTAGATTTTAATATCGTCTTTTGTTTTGCTTGAGATAAGCGGTTTAAAAATAAAAGTAACCTTTTGCGGGGTCAGAATATACGAAAGCACTTTGTGGACATTTATTTTTAAGTGATAAACATTATTGCCTAACACTTTCTTATAAAAAATATTCCATCGTTGTTACGAAGTCCAGTGTAATAAAAATATTATAGTAGAAGAAATAAGAGCGGTACTATATAAATTGCTATCTTGTCACTCAGATAAATAATGAATAAATACACCCAACAGTCACATACATAGTCCTGACCTTACACTAAGATCGAGTCTTGTGTCGTGGGTATCAGAAAAAATTCCGCTGTCTCACAGGAAATCGACGTGAAGCGACAGATTCGTTGTCGTGTTTCGTTCGGTAAGAAAGATTGCAGGATGCCCCAATACTCATTTTCACTTTCCAGTCACTTTTCTACCTACTCTCCTCCCAATTTGATGGGCCGGCAACACGTCTATCATTTTGGATCCAGCGTTGTGGATGGTCATGGGCGACAGTGATCACTTACCATCAAGTCTCCTGTTTGGTCGTTTGCCAGACCTATGCAATAAAAAAAAAACTACGAAAGGCTTATAGTCTCATAAACACCTATACCCGAAAGAAATACCTGTTGATCACACAAACATTTGTCTAGGAGAGGGGATCGAACCCGCGCCCTCACATTTCACAGGCGGTGTCTAACCAACTGTGCCACAGACACCGTCAAACAGTGCACGCCATGATGCAGTCATAGTATATTTTTTCTGTCTTCACTGCCTTATCTCCGAGTAAATCTCTAAGCATACCAGGACCGCTACAAAGTTCAAAACATTGAAATTTCATAAAAAGCTGATTTTTTATTTATTTTTTCCAGACCGCGTGAGGTCAGTAGAACCTTACATCCTGGCTACTGACTATACCAACTACGCCATCGCATACAGCTGCAGATACGACGAAGCTAAGAAATCGCATTACAGTAAGTAGCATTGATCTACATTCTTTAATGAAAGTTAAATTTATCGGCCAAATGTGAGTCAGAATTTCGAGCTGACGGTTCTTTAACCCCTATGGTCCGCACTGTTTGGGACTCCCACCCACTAATGCAACTCTTTTCTACTGCAACTCCTGTAGCCCGGGACTTAATTTTACATACATACATTCATACACGTCACGCCTGTAAACTATAGGGGTAAGCAGAGACCATGGTCCAAAGGTCTAAAGACGAATTTAAATTTCTAGTTGAAAAAATGTTTTCCTATACACGAATATACTTCATTATGAGTTCTCAATTATACGACTATGTAACTTTGAAATGGCAAAAATATATTAATGTTCATTCGCAACAAGGACTTTTATGAGAATACTTAATGGTTTTTATTGTGATTTTCTTTGTTATTCATATTCTATTCTCTCCTATACAGATTGATTCTAATTTAAACCAAATCAATTTCCAGCATTCGCCTGGGTGCTGTCCAGGAGCAAGATCCTGGAAGGCGACGCCAAGACCGCCGTTGAGACCTTCCTGCAGAACCACGCTGACATCATTGACTCCACGAAGCTCATCCAACCAGACTTCTCGGAAGAAGGGTGCTCGTTCACCAGAACCGTGTCAATCGCCAGCGCTAGGAGGCACTAGAGTCTTTAGATTAAAGAAAATACGTCATTTATAATGTAAAAAGTAACGACTTGCGAACATATTGTAACAAAAAAGAACGGTACCGGTATAATTGTTGTTGTCCTTGTCACTCAAATCATATCACCCTATCTTCGGTCTCGTTCTGCTGGGTTCCTGTGTGACTGGTCCGAAAGAGTAACAAATTATCTGCTAGAGAGGACATCACGAACAAATTGTGCCAGACGGTACCGCTATTGGTGTTCTTTTCTCTGTCACTCATACAGTTATACAATCTTCCCTCTCGTTTCACTGGGTTCCCGCAGTCGTAGTAGGTACATAAAGCACACATTATTAATTGTACGCGATGACCGCTCCTGTGTAATCATTAAATGAGTATAAAATAATATATCAATGGAAAGTGGAAAAATATAACTTTCTTGCATTTATTTATTAAACAATTTTTTATTTTTTTATTGATAAATACTTTATTGTTTACTAGTGACATGCAAATAATAGCAAGGATGGAGAGAAGTAGTACCAACGGAGGGAACAGAAGAACAAAGTTGGCTGTCAGTTTCTTATTCTCTGTATCTAAAGCCAGGCAGAACAGTTGTCCTACGGAAGTGATACCGCTCGGCACTCCAATTTCGGAGAATTTACCACCACGATTTTTTCTTTCGCTCAGTGCATCTCTTACATTCCACGATCCTGTCATTATCGATTGAAGGAGTATGTAATATGTATGTTTCGCAAACTTTCTCATATTCATATAATCCAGGATCAACAGCGTTGAGCAAAGCATTGCACCAAGCATCGCATCTCAGCGAGTTTTTTAGGAATACCATCATGAACCACGAACGAAAATAACAAAAAATGAGATAAATTGAGAAGAAATTATTGAAATATAAAATTGAGACCGCTTAGGCTCTCTATCGAGAACTCATTTGTAGAGGAGTTACATGTTCAGCAGCAAGCGATCAAGGCTTAAACACTGCACTTCATAAAAATATTTCGCTTTCTAACTACTTTCAACATTTCCAATATTCGGGTCACGTTCACAATGGCCACGTGTAAATAATGAGGCGATTATGATTGATAGATTAAGGTTACACGCGAATATGAATTATGTAATAATGACAGGACAGTGAAAGGGAGGGGGTGTATAATTCGATTCTCGGCTCGTATAATATAATTTATTATGATAAACAGTATGAAATTTAATATACATATCTTTGTAAAAACGGCTGTCCCAGTACGTACAGTAACACATTCTCTCTCTCTCTCTCTCTCTCTCTCTCTCTCTCTCTCTCTCTCTCTCTCTCTCTCTCTCTCTCTCTCTCTCTCATCAGCTGCAGGAAGTCCAATGCTGAACATAGGCTAAACATACTGCTCTTTCAGCTTTGCTCACCTGACATAATAATAGATCGACCGGGATCTTATCCTATATAAGAAAGCTTTTCTTGTATTTCCGTGTCAGTATTTTTTTTATTGCCATGAACGACGAAACGAGAATGCCGTGTTGGTAATGATGAGCATTCGCGTGATGGTAAGCGATACGACCGCTAATGGACAGTAGAAAACCAAACAACACCATGAATTTCAAAGCGATGTTTGGCATTCCATTGCGCTCGCCATTTTGAGACATAAGATGGTAAGTCTCATTACGTCCATTAGTTACTCTGGCTACAAAGTCCTTCAAACCGGAACACAACAGTATAATAATATAGACAGAATAATATAATAGACAGTAAAATATTATATTATGTCATCATGGCGTTACTGTTTTATGAATTACTTATAGGTATTTGGCACTTTCCACCGTTTTATAACGACAGTCCTATTAAAGATAATTTACGTTTTGTATTGCAAGTAATTTATGTTGGTTTTTGTGAATGATTATCCGCTGTTTTCAATTTATTTGTGATATAATTAATTTAATGTCAATTGTATAATAACACAATATATTATCAGATTAAAGTTATTAAGTCTGTAAATACAATCTTACGGCCTCATTCATAGACAATTTTAAAACCTATTTTCGCGTTCGTAAACCTACTACCTGCACATGAGAAAGTTTATTTTATTTCCTTATTCACATAACACATAAAGCATAATTATGACGTTAGGCTCGCCGCCTATCACATCGTGATACGGAACATACAAAGTCAAACGTGGTTGTCCCGGTAGCACCTCTGCCTACCCCTTGTGAGAAATTGGCTTGAGTTTATGTATGTAATTCTACTTCCGTTTTTAAAACCGAAGTACATATTTGAGATTAGCACATCAAAGAATTTGAATTCATTTGAGATTTTGGAATTACAATTTCAAAGTTTCTGGGTATTTCAAAAATCAAATTAGTAATGAGCAGGTTGAAGTAACAGTGGAAAGGGCACATCGCAGAAAACTCTGTTTTGCTGACGAAGCCACAAGGTTCGCAATTGGAACCCACATACTGGAAAAGTCTGCTGTGGATGTTCACTTCAGGTGGACAGACGAGCTAATAAGGGTTGCAGAAAGTTGCTGGATGCAGGCCACTTCCTACAAGTTGCTGTATAATTATTGGGGAAGGTTTAAGCACAACAGTGTTTTTTGTACCTAAGGATTATGATAAACTGAGATTTATATATTCAAGTTAACAGACATCAGACACCAACACAGAACTTGCACTTAAATCTGATGTCTCTGACTAGAAAATCGTTCGATCTTGATCAATCAATATTTAAATGATTAATAATTATCTTTACGTGTTTCAAGTGGCGCGTGTAATACGATTATAATTTGATACACAGGAATTTCAATAATGATTGCAAGTGGTTTGTTGTCAGGGATTTAAAGTGTGTAATTATTGTCTCATCGTTGACCTAGTGGTGCCACGTATCTGCTATGATCTTGGGCGTGATTTTCGAGGCACTATAAGTTTTTAGATGCAAAAAGATTAAATATATTATGAGTTTCCTGGGACTGAGATTTCTGCCCAGTATAGCGGCTGCTCCCTATAGGGCGGGAAATAAGCTTGGTGAACTGTTGGCTGATTAGGGTACTAGGGGCTTCTCTGCCTACGTATACATGTGTGACTTTCTTCTTTCTTTTCCTGTTTTCACCGGATTTCTTGAATTGTTCAATATTACCAACGCCGCTTCTATGTGACGTAGCTATAGATTTTTATAAATTCATTCTGATCATGACTACTTAAATCATTACTTATTTGCTATAGCTGAACCTTACAAATTATATATATATATTTTTTTTCATTTATTGTAAAATTATTTCTTATGTTTTACGCCAATGGTTTTTTTATTGCAATGAAAAATAAAAACATAATCAGGTCTAGAAATTTTAAAATCACAATAACGCAGGGCAAATTCGCTTTGCATTGAAATGAAAATTTGTATACAAAATATTTACTATAATGAATCATTTTAGAAAATATATATTCCATGTATAAGGATCACAGTCAAATAATCACATTTTCTTTCACCAGAAGTTACTTGTGAAGAAGTCGGTCTCGAACTTGGTTGAATAGGCGCAGCTTTCCTCGGAGAAGTCTTTGAAGACGAACAATTGCCTGTTCTCGGCCAGTTCAGAGTATTTTGACAGGGCGTTTTCGACTTTCTTTAGGTTATCGCCTTGAAGTTTCTCCTTGGTGCGGGTTAGGATCCAGGTGAACACTGGAATTGTATGAAATTAGGTATAAAAATATGGTTGCCTTTATAGTCAGCTCGTTGGGCTGATCTAATAAGTAAAACGCTAGCCATGACTATCCCGGAGGCGCTGCATCTGGCGGAGGACCGTCAGGCATGGCGACCAGCTGTCCAAGACTCGACAAGTGACAGGGGTCACGATCCTCAGCATTGAGGGAACGATTGGAGAAAGAGAGATAGTCAGCTCATACGGCGTGCTTGAAAAATATCGCTGGATATACAGTGTATCTTACTTACCGCCATGAAACCCTTGAAAGGAGGTTTAAGTAGAACTATAGATTTCCTGGCACAACTAATGATTTTATTTGGAAGATTGATTTTCTTGTGACAGTATGTAGGATGAACATTGATATCCTCGTATATTAGTCAGAGATAAGTCAATTGTAAATAGATTGAAAGAAAGATCGCAACCTACACTTGGCAATTTTGAATTCATTAACAGATTTACCTGATGATTCTACCTGTCATGCCTGACCAGCCATTTTGTTAATTTATTGCGAAAATGGGTATACATATGCATAGAATACAATAGATCCTTACCTAATGCTTGCTTGCTACTCGTACTCGAAACTAACGGTTTATAATAAAATTAGGATCACAACTGATGTCTGGTAAAATCACGAATCTTTGAGATGCGACGTGAAAATCAGCACGGTGTGTATATTACTAGGTTTTTTTTTTTATTGCAATGAATGGCGAGACGAGCATGCCATTCGCCTGATGGTAAGCGATACGACCGCTCATGGACAGTAGCAAAACCAAACAACACCATGAATTACAAGGCAATGCTTGGAATTCCACTGCGCTCGCCATCCTGAACATAAGATGTTAAGTCTCAATATGTCCAGTAGTTACTCTGGCTACAATGTCCTTCAAACCGGAACACAACAGCGCATTTACACTGCTGTTTGGCGGAAGAAATAGACATTGCGGTGGTACCTACCCAGGCGGCCTCTCACATATGAGAGACCTACCACCAGTCTAGGTATTGTATAGTAAACCAAAATGATATATACCATAATGCGTTCTGGTCTTCTTCTTCAAGGTCTTGCAAGTGTAAGCGATGGCGTAGTTGTCGTAGTCAGTGGACAGGATAAAGAACGGGAACTGCAGTACTTTATCTGAAAATAACAAATCGTTGAAGATTAAATAATGTGTCTCGAGTTAATGCTCTATGGGATCTTAGACTATCATATTTTTTGTAAAAATCAATAATCAAGATTTAAGCAGGGCGATATAATTATCAGGTGAAAGAAAATCTTCTCGCGTCGGTTGATGTTCTTTAGTAAACACATCACTTTCATCCCCTGCTGTACCATATATCGTGCCAGTATAAAATAAATATTTAAAGAGGTGATATTTATAATCGTTACAATATCAGTCCATATCATACGGAACCATAATTTACAAAACAGTTGTACCATATAAATTATAACAGACCTGCTTATTGTATTACGTATTCATCTGGTATTTTAATATAATATTTTATAATTTTATGTGTCTTGCGGTAATGTCTTTATGTCTTTATATCTATCTAAGCTATATATCTATCGGTGGTCTAACATGTCCACAATGTGCGCGGACCTTCACCAACAAGAGTGGCTAAATTAAAGTCATGTCAAAGAAAAATAAGCGATCGCCATAGCTGAAATCGGCTGGGAAGATTATTATTATAGGCTGAGACCTGTGAGGTTCTAGGTTACAATTCTAGGATTAGAATTCCACGTTAGGCTCATCACCGATAAAATTTTGGAATGGATATAATTTCGGAAAACTATGGGCGGCCTTATTGATATCTCCACCTAAACTTCAGGGATACGTGTTCTAAGTTTTGTTTGTAATATTTTACTTATCATTTGATTTTATTGATAAAAATAAGTTCTACAAACCTCCATCCTCATGGCTGACGATAAACTTCGCCTTATTGCCAGCATCGAAAGTGGGGTCAACTCTTGCCAAATACGATTTCTGAGTTCTGTTGCCCTGATCCGAAGCTACGTAGGTTTCTCGCAGAGTATACCCAACATTGTCTTCTTGGAAGTCTAGTGTGGCACAATCGTAGATAGATCTTCCATCGCTAGCGTAGCTTGCCACGTTGTACCATACTCCTGAAAACTAGAGACGAATATAAATTAGATGTATTTGATATAAGCATAATACTTAAAAAAATAAATATCCTTGGTATTGGAAGTCCAGTGACGGACATACACCTACACCAAGGCTTTTCGTAGCATCCGGTTAGAAGCGGACTGCATCCAGTGACTTCCTGCAATCTTTACAAGGTCGTATGTTCTATATTACTATAGAAGAAGGCAAAGGTTTATGATTGAAGAGTATATTAGGTTAGATAAAGTGTATATCGTTAATGTTAAAAGTACACTGCTAACCATAAATGTCAACGGTGCTTAGACAAAATTAATAGGAAAAGGGAGAATGGAAACAGCGGACGTGGGAGAAGGATTTTAGGGACCTAAATTTCGTTATTAATAGTAATTCTTAATTTTGCTCTAACGCTTGTTAGTAAGATTCGCTTTAGATAGCAGTATTAATTATTAATTCAAAAACGTTAGAAAATGAATAATATAATATTTCATCGCTGAATGCCTCGGTGGCGTAGTTGTATTACGGTCCGGTTATAAAGCTGAGGTCTCGGGTTCGAATCCCGGGTCGGGCAAAGTGATATTGGATTTTTCTATTCGATATCAGCCTGGAGTCAGGAATTTGTGCACGATATGGCGATAGGGTCGCCCCCTATCATTGTAAGTGATTGTCGCCGCCCATTAAAATGTACTACTAATATACGAGTATATACATATCAAATTTTGTAATAGTCGGATTATAGGTGCGTTGTTGCTCTCAAAATGGAGGCGGAAAGGGTAAACTGACAACCATTGAACCATCAACAGCCTCTGTGGCGCAGTTGGTTAAATCGAGAGTTTGAGATATTTTCATTTCTTTTCTAAGACATTAATTATGATGGTGTGATCCACAATAATTTGTTTTAGGACTGGATGTTCTGAGACCGAAAAGTTTCTAGTAGTATTTTAATCTACGAAATGAGATGTGTATCTTAAAACGTCAAAATTATGCCTAGGTGTTTATTTGTTTTTTTTTTTGACAAAATGCTACCTCTGAGATGTTCGGCAGCAGAAGTGGAAACAGCTGCTTGCTGCCGTGGACGCCTAGGGCGTCATTGGGTTCGAGCTGCAAATTAAGCAGCAGTGTGCAGAAACGGTTCCGGTAGAAGAGGGCAACGCGGGGTTTTGGTTGGTATGCCGTCGACTGGTGAACCCAACATAAGCTCCCAACTTTCCCCGAAGTGGGGCGATAGCAGTAACCCGGTTTCCCCGCGACAACAAAAAAAAAGGAGTTTATTTGTTTATATGTGACTAGATTTTAGGCTGAAAGTGGTTGCGAAGTTAGAGGAAGGGAAACAATCTCAATACATTCCAATAAAAACAGAAAACTATGTAATGAAGGAGATTAGGGACAAATTAATTACAGGTCGCTGTAGAGATCCTTGAAGGAGATTTTTGTTCATCAGTTAGCGTCTTGTAGCTGAAGAGAGGAAGAGAGAGAGAGAGAGAGAGAGAGAAATAAGATATATGATTCTAGGATCTTTTGTTATGACCAGACTACTCAAGAAATTGTAATAATTGAGGAAATGTATAATTCATATAGATAAACAATCCATGTATAGTTTAGAGGCAGCATAAAGGCTACGATTCTGACTTTGATTCTGATCTTAACTAACAATAAAGTGAAAATGTTCCTATCTAGGTAAACTTATGGACAAATAGCTTCACACCTAACAATACTCTCATATCCCAAATTGAACAATGAAAATCAATTGATCAACCTTAAGCTTACCTTTGTGTAATGCAAATTCTCCTGCAGTTTCACATCAGGACACTCTCCGGGCAGAGTAAACTCGGCTGCCAAAGCAGAACCGAGACATAAAACGAACAACATAAACATTTTACAACTGTGCAGCGCGGATGTGATACGACGAATGCTCCCCAGTCGCGCGTCCCACAACGTAATTATCCAATGATAATTCAATAAAGACGTTTTATACTGAAATAGCTGTGAATTGGCCAGTTATTATACACTTCCTTCGTCATGGCTGTGCGCAGTGGCAATACAGCCAAGGTCAATTTGATAGGGAAGCGTTTAGTTGATTGGATGCACCTACGCTTAGAAATACCTAGAGTGTTCGATCCAAGAACACGTCTCATACCTCTAGATGTAAAATATTTATAAACGCGAACGAAGTAAGAGGTCTACCAAGCTGATCGCTAACGTCGAATTTTATTTAAGAAAGAGATAAAGTTAGTTAGGCGACTGATATTATATAAAAAAATGTACGATGGCACAATATATGAGAAAGCAAAAGACCAGAAGAGAATGTTATTTATACAAGGTAAATGGTGTAAATAACAAGTTGTTAACGACTCTTCAAAACCCGCACGTAGTACTAATCCTACGGTTTTTCTTATTTTTATCCGTTCTATGGATATTGCTGCTCCATATATTCTGAAGTCGTCCTACACTATTTGCAGTGTTGATGTCTCCGGTCCAACTTGCTTGAGCCTCGTTTACGATTTAATGATTTAGACTTCTTGCAAACGGCTTGCATCCAGGGAGTTTTTGCAACCTTAGCTAGTTCGACTTTCCACCTTGCAGCCAACCTTCTCACTACTATTTTACACTATTTCTCTCTCCTTCTCTGATATACATATCATGGAAGAAGTCCCCTAGAGTAGAGCGAGAAGACCGCCATATGTACTATAATTCATGTTGTTTCTGTATCTTGTTATGTCCTTTTTGTTTCTGTGTGTATAATAAAGAGTAAATAAATATAATAATTATTATTACTAGATATTCTATGATATGACTGCTTCGATGGTGTGGTTTTACTACGGTACAGGTTCGAATCCCGGGTCAGGCAAAGTAATATTGAGGTTTCTATTAATTATATCAGCCCAGAGTCAGGAATTTGTGCCCAATATGGCAATAGGCTCGACAATCGCCCCCTATCACATCATGGGACGCAACATACAAGGCGAAATGTGGGTGTCCTGATGGCGCCTTTGCCTACCCCTTCTGGGATAAAGGCGTGAGTTTATGTATGTATTTATTCTATGATATGTGAAATCCGGAAACGCACACCAAGCCAACGTGGTGGACTCTGGCCTAAGTCCTTCCTATCTAACTCTCAGTAATGGAGAACTCCCGTGCTGAGGAGTAAGCGATTTTGGGCTATACAATACAGTACAGCACTTGATATTAAATGAAATTTTAACGTATTAACATTATAATTAATCTGAACATGCCTTTACTCTGAGGTCAAGTTCATGTATAATAACAACTTTAATGATAAAAATTCGTAGAAAAAATATGTTAAACGACTATTACTACGAATAGACAGTATGTTTACAAATAAACGATAGAATTCTATTGAATTACGATATAATGAGACTTATTTACAAAACATTACGATTTGTATATTATTATACATGTGTACTTTGAATTGCAGTAAGTCTGGTAATTAACGAACTGATTTTTCAAACATACATAGTTGCGGGTTCGATCTTGCAAATTGGTTTTATTTGTCAAACGTACGTGCCTATTCATAATTAATTTGACCTTATTAACGACTGAAGAAAACATACCTGTCAGTTCTCAACAAAACACATCGAATTGTATTGTTAGATATATTGAGGTATAAGTTTTTTTTGTGAACTACAATATTATATTATGATACATGAGCTAAGTTTGTCTTATACGTTAATCGCACGCTTATTAATAGACTGACCTAACTCAAAAAAGCTGTTTGTTGGGTAATCGCAAAACATTTTATCATTTCCGACTTGTCTGAATTTGTTACTTACACCTCAATTAAAATAGCGTAATAATAATAAATTATGGATTATAATATCGTAAAAGTTCTGGGATTGGTAGATAGATAGCTTTTTAATAAATCTATTTGTTTGCTCATCTCACGTCCGGCTTAAACCGTAATTGGTCAGTCTATTATTAAGTGTGAGGTATGTGGTCGGGTATTCGAGCCCCAAGACTATCACTTCCTTTTTAAAAATTATTCTTTTCTTTTTTATACATTATAGAGGGCAAACGAGCAAACGGTTCATCTGATGGTAAGTAATCACCGCCGCCCATGAACATCTGCAACACCACAGGGCATGGAGATGCGTCGCCGGCGTTTAAGGTGGGAATGCGCTCGTTGTTCGAAGGTCAAGGACTTATTAGAACCACAACTTTCCCATGGTGGGATCTGTGCTGATCTGTGCCATAAACAGCGATACATTTCTGTATACCCGTTATAGTTATAGTTCAGATAAATGTAAATAAACTTATACCTTCTCTACCTACCCTGTAAGATAGTTTCCGTATACGCCAATATTTTCACACTTAATAAATTACTTCTCAGTAATATTTATCTCATTTACAAGAAGCTGTCCTCTCGATAACCTATAGTTAATGTAAATAAGCCTCGCTTTATTAAATGTATTTACTCTATGTTAGTCAGTCGAGTAGCCATGTTGAGGTATTTGATACTTTTTTTGTGTGTAAATAGCGTATTTTGCTACTTCACTTTGCCAGGAAAATGTCCGGAAAATGTTAAAGTGCAGGAGGAATTCCGACTGGCTGATGTAAGTTACTTTTATTTATTTTAGTGGTAGGGCTCTCGTACGTGACAGGCCGCCTGGGTAGGTACCACTGCAATGTATATTTCTCCCACCAAACAGCAGTGCAAATGCACTGTTTTGTTTCGGTTTAAAGGACATTGTAGCCGGAGTAACTACTGGACATATTGAGACTTAATACCATATGTCTCAGGATGGCGAGCGCAGTGGAATTCCAAGCATTGCTTTGTAATTCATGGTTTTCTACTGTCCATGAGCGGTCATATCGCTTACCATCGGGCGAATGGCATGCTCGTCTCGCCATTCATTGAAATAAAAAAAAAAATCTTGTATGCCATTTGGATCAACGTAATTCTGATTGTGTATATCATTATTATCATCATAATTTTTAGCTATAAGAAGTCCCCGGGAATTATTTATTTATTTATGTATAATCACTTTGTTGTTGGGTGGGGCGGTAGCGTTAATTCGTTCTCCCCGCGTTAAAACAAATCCACTGCTGCACGTAGTCCTCCTTTAACTAATAAATAAATAAATAAATAAGAACTTAATGAATTTGATGCATGTCACGAAGAAGCTAAAAATTTGAAGTCTATCTACCTTGTTTACAGTTCTTCGGGAAATGGCACCAAACCTACCACTTCTCCAGCGACGGGCAGTCCAAGAACAACTGTTCAGTCCTGGAGCTGGTGACAAAACCCACTGGAATATACCTCAACCAGTCCAGGGTCGACCGTGGTCTTTTCCACAGATACAGTATAGGAAAACTCGAAATACCAGTGAGGATCGAAGATGCAGGAAGACTGGATGTTACTTTTGTCTTCGAAAATGCTCCTAGGAGATGTAAGTATTTTGGTATACGTCTAACATAAGACTAAGTTCCCTTGATGGTATAAAAGGGTTTATTTGTTCAGTTTCACAAATACCCAGACCTGATTCAAATATGGATGGTTTTTTATATTGCAATTAATGGCGAGACAAGTATGCCATTCGCTTCATGGTAAGCGATACGACCGCTCATGGACAGTAGCAAACCAAACAACACCATGAATTACATAGTAATGCTCTGATTCTATACTGCGCTCGCCACCCTGACACATAAGATGTTTAGTCTCAATATGTCCAGTAGTTTCTCTGGTTACAATGTTCTTCAGTGAATACAACAGTGCAAATACACTGCTATTTGGCGGGAGAAATAGACATTGCGGTGGTACCTACCCAGATGGCCTCATTCATAATAGGAGACCTACTATCATTAAAATATGTTAAAATGCAATATTGGAATATATATTATAATATATGCGCTCGCTTTTCTGTATTCAATTTACTATCGTCTTAGTAGCCCCGGCAACAACTATTAACGTGTTACTAAGCAAGCGGAGAGCATTATTCAAATTTGATTTTTTGCTTTGCCCCGAATCTATTATGTGTTTCGTTTGTAGCACACAAAAAATAATGTTCATCGAAAATCATTTTTTATCAATTATTCTTTGTAACATTGATGTATTAAGGTATATATTATGCAACTATGTAAGTACATAAGCCTATTGAATGCATATATTTATAGTTATCTTATCCAAATCATTAAATGATCATAATCGAAGGTTTATCGATACTGGATTTTTTATCAGATATAGGAGGTGCTAAAAATCAAACGATTATCTACCGAACAAGTATTTTGTCCATTAATCCACTTATAATATATAAGTTATGTGATTTCGTCAGTTCATTTCTTATTAAATACGATCTTTTTATTACTACGTTTGTGAACCGATCATAATTAATTCAATGAGAGAATACATCTTAATGAGAATTTTGGTGACGCAGTTTGTTAAAAGTCTGGTTATCAAGAGACGTCGCAGGTTCTATCCCCGCGTGGCAAATGTTTATGTAATCTAAAAGACGTCTTTCAGATTTGCATGAAATGAAACCTAAAATTGTTTCGTAGTATTCTAAGACAGTGCAAGCGTGACCTTGCGTTTGTATGCAAAATATCATAATAACTCTATTGCTTTTATGTTCCAGTGAAAACGAGGAGATATCCCTTCTATGTTCTGGCTACAAACTACAACTATTACGCCACAGTTTATACCTGCGAATACAGCCCGTTGATTGACAAACATTTCAGTAAGTGATATTCATTGTAATTTAGAAGAACCCTAGTGGCTGCCACACACGTTCAAGTGCGTTTGCGCAAACGCGTGTTTGCACCAGTTTTGAATCGAACATTTCTCTTCGCTCTCCTCCCAATTCGATGGAGCAGCAACACATCCATGATCAAGTGTTGTGGATATTCCTGGTCAGCAGTGATCATCACGATCAGGTGACCTATTTCCTCATTTGCTGGACATTTGCAATAAAAAAAAATCAAAAAAAGAAATATTTTACTTTTTAAGATTTTTTTTGTTTCAACACTCATTAGCCCGATTCCGATAAGACCGCCATTTGTACTTTGTTGTTTTGTTGTCTCTATATACCTGTTGTTACATTTTGTGAACAATAAAAAAGAAAATAAAAATAAATAAATAAATAGCCCAGCTTAGTAGACCAAGTGCCTAACTCGTTCATGATATAAGATTAGAAGACTTAAAATTTCTGACTTAACAAGATTTTAATATCAATATTTAATTACAGTATACGTGTGGATCCTGTCCAGAAATCAAATCCTGAATGACGTGTCCAAAGAGCTGGCTGTTAAACCTCTAAGCCAAGTCGGATTGGACTCAGCCAAACTAGTAAAAGATGACTTATCCAAATGTACTCCAAAATATTACACGGATGAACCTACAGAGCCTATGACATTTAGATACCCTGTACCTGTTTAATAAATGGAATTTACATAAAATAAATGAACTTGTATGACTTTATTTATTAGTAATTTTATGATTGTTACATATTGTAGAAAACATTCACGAAACAATGCGCATTTAAATTAAAAATAATTAATATATGCATTTTTATTGAAAATGAGTAAATTAATAAATCTCAGACAATACAAGACTACCAATGGCATTAAGTGAAGAACGAGGTAAATAATGTTTGTAAAATATTATATTATTTTAAAATTAGTAGACTTCGTTGGCTCAATATGATAATGATGACATAAACAATAATGACTGACAGACACGTATTAAAATACAAATGTACACTTAAAACTAACAATTAAATACTTCTCCAGGGGCCATAAACATTTTTTTTCGATGCGATCGCTCAAGAACGTTCAGCGTCTCTTATCGTAATGAGCTTTTACTGCTCAATATACAAAATATTTTGCACGTTCTTATCACTCTAAAAATATTACTATTAATATAAAAATCCACTTTCATTTTATCGGTTTGATTGATCACCACGATTGATTGATTTTCATTCAGTACAAATAACATACATACATAAACTCACGCCTTCATCCCCGAAGGGGTAGGCAGAGGCGCCACTAGGACACCCACATTTCGCCTTGCATGTTCCGTCCCACGATGTGATAGGGGGCGAGCCTATCGCCATATCGGGCACAAATTCCTGACTCCGGGCTGATAATGAATAGAAAAATTCAATATCACTTTGCCCGACTCGGGATTCGAACTCGAGACCTCAGCTTTGTAACCGTACCGTAATACAACTACGCCGTACAAATAATATGATGAATAAATGTTTAGTTTTTTTTATATCACACATCACTTAAAACTGTACCTCTCTTTTTCAAAGTTTTATTACACATGTCCAATAAGTACAGGTTTTATTTACATTGTGGTAAGTAATGAAGTGCATGGTGGCCTGTTGGTAACGGACCAGACGCGGCTGCGTACATGTTCACGGTGGTCGCGGGTTCAAATCCCAGGGCACACCTCTGACTTTTCGGAGTTATGTGTGTATTTATAGTCAATCACCACGCACTTTAACGGTAAAGGAAAACATCGTGAGGAAACCTGCATACCGTAGCGATTTTAAAGAATTTCTACGGTATGTAAGTCCGCCAACCCGCAGTAGGCCAGCGTGGTGGACTATATGGCCTAACCACTCTCAATCGATCTGTCGATTGTAGAGTAGGCCCGTGCCCTGCAGTGGGACGTATATGGGCTGATATAGAAGTAATTGTCGCCTTCATAAAAAAAGTTGACTTAAGATTTTTAAAATGTCTCTCGTAGTTTCTGATATCCACGACACGACACACATCTAGATCTCTTAGTGTATGGTCAGGAATATGTATGTGTTGGTTGGGGTTATTGTTGGGGGTGCTGCTGGATGTACCTATTCAAATATTTATTTATAAAAATATACAATGTTTGGAATGTAGATGCGTTTCCAATCTTTAAAGACGAAGTGAAAGACAAGTAAAAAGACTGGAGAGTAATCAGTTTTTTCAACGGGCGATACTCTTTTAAGACTCCACTAAATTTTTAGTGTATTTATTACTTCACCTTTCTGATATAAAACAGACGGATTTCAGTCAATCTATCATACAAATAAAACATTTATTATACCTCTTTTTCGATACATTTTAGTACACAAAATAAAAACATATTGCCTACATTTTTCATAGCCGATCACTAGTCGAGTTGACAGCGTTGACATGCGCGGTCCAGTGATAGCCGCAAGTCTCCGGGCTCTGGTTTACTTGTTGAAGATGAGCTAAGTCTGCGTGCGGTACAGAGTTCAACTCCATGTGGGCTTGCTGTAGTAGATCAGGGTCCAAAGTTGTGTTCCTTGAGAGTATCCAGGCTAGAACTGAAAATTTTTACTTATTGATTTACAATGGAATAGAACTTTTTAAAGAGATGAGGGTTGTTAAGCGTGACGTAACCTTTCGATTAAAAATATGACATTAAATTAGTTTACTACTCTATTGTTGTTTTTAGTTCTGTTATTGTTGCTTGTTTGTGGCCTGGAATTAAGTGATTGTCAATTGGAAAATTTGTTCGCTCTCTTCTTATCACGCCTTTAAGAGAAAAAGGGCTTTATGACCTTAGGGAATAAAAGTGATTTTTATATACTTACTAAATTTCATTCTCAGTTCTTCGTTATATCTGCACCCGTACATCAATGCGTAGTTAGAATAGTCTGTATTTATGACAGACAATGGTATTCCTATGGGATCTGTAACAGAGGACCGTACATTTAAAATTTAATATTTACAAGTTCATTGTCATTATGATCCGCAGTGATGCAGTGAGAGGTTAAAGATCTTCTGATACCGATTTCAATTACATAGAATTAACTAGGAGCAAACGTCAAATTTATAATGTACTTCTCGAGACTTATGGAGGAGATTAAAAATACGAAAATCAATTGTTATTTTATAGTACATGTGGGAATAGTTCCGTGTCGGGTCAAATCAAATATATTGCTTAAATATTCTTTAGTTTATTTATTTCTTGTTATAATTCCTCTTTCTGTCGTTCATCGTCTTCCAAACTGTTCTCTCGTATTCCGTCCTTTCATATTTCAACATCTTAATCATTCATCCTCTAACTCTTTTACTCTTTAATACTTTCATTCATATCTCTTTCACATAAACTACGTTCCATATCACTCATTCGTCTAACGTTTCATTCTACTCATCTTTCATCATAAACATTCAAATCCTACATACAATATTAAGTACGTACTATTTAGTCCAGCGTAATTAGAATATTAGAGGTCACTTAAAATCTCATACTCAGCTACGAACGATTATAGACACAGTGTAGCAATGATTAGGATATACTGATAAGAGATAACAATAGTATTTCACTATATTGTAAAATGTGACTAATGCTATATCAATTCTATGACAAGCTGATAACTTGATATCGTAAGTCAGCCAAGGGTACGCAAGAAAATATTTATGGACAGATTTTCTTTCATGATTACTCGTACTATTCGGCAGATAATTGTGGATTTTGATATAAAATAAACGATTTGAGTATTCTTGGTGTTGTGGGCTATGAGCCATGAAGCCCTAAGTTTCGTACTCAGGTAAGGCTAAATGTTCTGAAAAACGAAATAGCTGCGTAAGGCTGAACTTTCTGACTCGAAAAGAAGAAGAATAGGCTCGCGTTCTATGACATTTTAGAATGGACTGTGACTGGCATAGTGGCACTTCTGCTATTTATATATTAAGATGTCACAAAGACTCGAAGAAAAAATCCTGTGACTTACCAATACTACTAGCTTGGATTTCAAAGACAGCTTCATCCCCAGGATTATAAGTGCTGTTCAGATGGAGTATGAACCTGATACCGTCTCTGATGAATACGTGTTCGATCTCGATTCGCCTGTTGCAGCTCTGGATCGTCTTGTAGGCGCAGTGGCCGTGGTCCTCAAACCAAGTCGGAAACCGCTCAATTTCAAACCAAGTTCCTAGGAACTGAAACATAGAATATAACATTTTATTTGAGTACTCATTACGGTGGTCTCAATGGTGCTGTATAATTCTAGGAGTTTCTTAACTTGTGATCGTATCAATGGCTCTTTTTCGTCAGTTGGGGTATTAATTATAGTCTATCTAAACTAAGAAGTTCCATTTGACATTGGGAAATAGGGATGCTGTCAAATAAATCGGTTCTTACAATATCCGATTATTTAGAGATATCGATAATATTTGTTTGTATTTCTAAATCGATTACAGTTTATATTTTCAGTTTACATCATTTGGTTTATTTTTTCATGAACATTTTTATTCTAATGAGACATCAACAATTGCATGTCACTTTACTATTTAGGAACAAAAGGAGTGATTTATCTATTACTAGTGGCCCGTCCCGGCTTCACCCGGGTGCAGACACTTTTTCGAGTCCAGTCCACATCACGCACATGCTTATGAACACATGATACATACATACAATACAATACATACAAAGTGAGGAACCTCCTCACTATATGTGGCGTATCCTACAATACTGCCTTCATTTCCATTGTAATATCCAAATCTATTAATTAATGATAAATTAATTCATATTAATATTATTATTTCACTATTTATTGATGTATGTTCGTTGACAGCATACCTATTATTAGCTGAAAGTTCAGTATTTTTAAAAATTAAAAAACAACTGTTTTATATCTGCTCGATTATTTAAATATTTTTACCGATTATGCGTATACAAATGCATTTGAATAGTCTCGACTCTACCGGTAAAAGACCTAACGAGGTGACTTTGTAATGACGTCTAGAAAAAAAATATGTTGTTTAAAATGGTTATTTTGCTTTATTTAAAGAATTCTAGTCAAAATTTAATGATTATGGTTTGTATATCTAGTGATAAAAGAAGAATAGCTTCATAATTCCATGGATTTACGGAAAGTGTTATTGAAATTGTGTGGGTTACGTCTGCACAAAGTTATTTACGTTAAAAGTATGAAACGTCAAATGGAACCTGTTAGTTTAGATAGACTATAGTCCTGTTTTGAATTGACAGTTTCTCAGAAAGCATTTTAAGATACCGACTGCGAAATGACAGAACATTTTAAATCATAGTTTACGGTGGTCGTTATTTGAATGAATATAAATAAGCTGCCATCAGGCAGGGTCTCTGCAATCACATTCACTGAACAAGACGCAGCCGTTAATTCATTTATATTTTAACAACTATGTGTGTACAATTTCGTGTATTTTAATCATTTTCATTTAATCATTATACCGGGTATATCAAGACCGCGACCGAAAACGAAGCCAGGTGCTAGTTTTGTTATTTTTTACTTATCGTCGTATTTGAGTTATGAATACATAGTATATATAAAATTATGACGTAGACCGCTTTATTTTTAAACGTAAGGGTTTAAATTACTATTTTTGCAAAAACTAGGTATTTTTCCCCCAAACACGATGATTTTTAAAATACTGTAAAAAAAACCGTCGATGATGATTGCGAGTGAAAAAAATAAGTCTTAGAAAATAAATCCATAGATGGAAAAAAAGAACCTATACTAATTCAAAATAATTTATATTCATAACACTCGTAAAATTTCGAACGTATTTAAACATGAACTGTCAACGGCATGAGAATCAATATTGATTTATAAGAAGCCACTTAAAAAGAGAATCATACGATATCTAAAGTTGAAAATGTATGGCCAATATTTGTTTTGCTAAAACTAGTTAAAGGCAGGCGTCCACATATCCGCACCATACGCATCGGACGCATCGCATCAAGCGGATTGTTCACACCATTGAGTTATAATATCGGCAAATCTGACAGCTGCTGATACTGAGGACGCATTGTAAAACATAATCTGGTTGATGCGATTCGTTCGTTACGTACGATCCAAATATGTACCTGCCTTAAATGATAATCACGCTGTTCAAGTAATACGCTTATCATACGTAAATCATGTACCACTATAATTTATCAGAATAATTAAAATCGATGTCACAGTCTCAATTTTTGGAAGTTATTATCAACCTCAACATTTTCATACAATGTATGGATTTCTATTCACCAATTTTTTTGATGGATTTGCTTATTTTGTTTTGTTCAGTGAGTAAGATTGTTGAAGGTTCATCACCCTTTTCTCCACTCAACTTTTTTTTTCTTTATCTCCTCCCGTCTAAGAGGATCGGCAAAGTATAATAAAATACTTTTCGGTCTCACAAACGCCCAGACGCGAAACAAATACTTGTGGTTCTCACAAACATTTGCTTCGGTGCGGGGATCGAACCCGCGGCCTCTCGTTTCAACTAACTGCGGCGTCTAACCAACTGCGCTACGGAGGCTGTCTAAGTATGGTATAAGATGAATCGTTTCCTCGTTTGCCGGACCGAAACCATAAAAGTTATTATTCGTATTTTGAAAATATGTCGCTCCTCTAGTAGTAGGGGAAGTACGGACAAAATGACATATTGTATGGACAAAATGATATAGTCACGTTATTGAAAAATTGGAGGGGTTAGTTACGTCTCCGCGACTGTATTACGTGCCGGTAGCCATATTTACAATCCTGTGAGATTTTGAGCACCATTGTCACAGTTGCGTCGCAGTAACTAGTTCGAACGTGTTTCGCGCCTTCAAAAGTTTATTTTATAGATGGTTTTCTCTTGTTTTCTGGTGAGTTATTTGTTGTTATTTGTAATTATTTCTATTAAAATCGATGAACCATGCCAGTACCCAGTGCTTTCGATTAACTTTATTGCAATCATTAGTTGTTTGATGGAGTTATGATTTTTTATTCGTTTTTATTTACATATGGACAAAATGACATACATATACAACGGACAAAACGACATAGTATGTAATTTAGTACATAGAGTTTCTGTTAATGAATATTTATTATTTTGTTTAGGTGATATTCCGCGAAACTACGAAAGAAAAACTAATATGCAATCTTGGAGCCAAGAATCCATGAGTAAGGCTATTGAAGCATGGAAGCAAAAAGAAAGTGGGAAGGGAATTGGCCGCAAAAACGTTTGGCGAAGAGATTGAGAGCATCCAGACAGCCTACAACTGCTCTGATATATGATAGCTCAGGAAGCGAAGATTTCATTTGCGAGACAGAAGACGACAATAGTGACTGCACTTGCATTTATTGCAATGACCTCTTTTCCCGTTCTAAGCCCGGCGAAGATTGGTTACGATGTATGATTTGTTTCCTTTGGGCTCATGCGTCATTTGCTGATGTCCCAAAGAAGACCAAGAAATGTATTTGTGAACTGTGTTCTTAAAAATGTAGTATGTCATTTTGTCCGTACTATATGGACAAAATGGTTTTTGTGATTAGTTTCATTTTTTCTTCATATATATTTTATTATAGTTCCTACTTAATTAAAAGACTGTGTTACTGATAGTTAATGAACCTAAGATGACTTAAAATGATTGAGACTCATTATAAGACTGTTAAATAAATAAATATGAGTAAAAAACAAAACACCATGTCATTTTGTCCGTACTTCCCCTATTGTGTATATGACGTCATATAGATTTTCATGTCAGAAAACAGATTTTGTTAGAATATTTCGATAGTGAGACCGTTATTTTTCTGGATACATTTATTCACCCGAAACCAGCTTTCAGGCAGATTGTAAAATTATTGACCAAATCATCGTCCAAGAGTAAGAAGGATTTATAGAACAAAATCATGTACGAACATTAATGCTAGTATGTGATGTTAAGACAAATAAATACACCCAACAGTCACATGCATAGTCCTGACCCCACACTAAAATCGATTTTTGTGTCGTTGGTATCAGAAACAACGAGAGACTTTTCGGTATCACAAACACCTAGATTTAAGCTCTATAAGAAGTAAAAAGAATAGCCTAGTTACCAAACAATAATGGTTGTTTGTAAGAGATTATATTGAACGATAAGAAGTTGGCTCTGCGGAAAGAATAAAAGAATAAATAATTACGACCAGCAGACACGCATAGTCCTGTTTCCGCACTGAGTTAGCCTTTCATTATAACAGTAACTTCGAGAGACTTTTGGTCTCACCAGACGCGAAACAAATATCTTCGGGCTGCAATAACACCATTTACAGATGCCTGAATCTGTTTTGTACTACTTATGAATATTAGGCCAATACATTGCGTTGTACACGCAACCCAGAGTTATAATGTACTGCACCCTAATAGCCGCCAACACACATAACGATATAACTGTGCAAGTCTGAGTTTGCACCAGTATACTGGAACGTGTGTGGGCAAATAACTGCGCAAACTTCGTACCAATTTTAGATTCGAGACTGGTGCAAACTCGCGTTTGCGCAAACACACTTGAGCGTGTGTGGCGGCCATAACGTATGTATTTGTGATTAGAAGTTTCTCCATGTAAAAATTACCACTCACCCTTTCATAATCAAAGTATCTCATAGTTTCTACTGGCGAGCAATGCCCAAACTGCAAAACTTGTCCACAACATCCTTTCAGAAGCACACAGAACGATAAAACCAACAGTTTTTGATACATTTTTCCATCGATTTGAAATCTGTATGAAGAGTTTGATGAGAAGGCAGCGGCTATCGATGTTATCTTGGGATGCTGATAAACAAGAAGTCGATGAAAGACGTTATCTGATAAGGATGTATTGAAAAAACATGTTGTCGGTTCATTGATAGTACGGTTTCGTGTCTAGGTTAGGTGTTTATTTCGGCACAAAACATATGGTGCTCGTAATGGAAAGACGCAAGACTGTAAGAATTATTTGAATTAGAAAATTATGAAGAATAAAAAATAAGCAGTTGAAATTTGTATTTATAATTAGATCTCACCTTGGATTAAAAGGAAACAATTTCATAGAAGAAATTGGACAAAAGTATTTTTTACCGAATCTATTTTTATTTTGCCGAATACAATCAGAGACCCTCAATATTGCAAAGTACCAAAAAACATCTTCCTGTACTGCTAAAAACTGACTTAAGCACATCAAAGTGCACACGTTACGTGGGACGTCCTCTGGCCAGATGGCGGGACGACTTACACAAGAGGGCCGGCAGCGACTGGATGCGTAAAGCAGCAAACTGGGATCTGTGGCGTACCTTGGGAGAGGCCTATGTCCAGCAGTGGACTGCAACGGGCTGATGATGATGATGATGATGAAAGTGCACTGCACCAAATTATAAGCGCAGTGAAGGATAAAAATCACTCAATACTTGACCTTTGTTTCATAATTATTAATCCGCTCACGTAGTGGTAAATGATTACCACCGCCCGTGAATACCTTTTTTTTTATTTGACATTTATTTGACAGCCTCCGTGGCGCAGCTGGTTAGACGCCGCCTGTGAAACGTGAGGCCGCGGGTTCGATACCCGCACCGAAACAAATATTTGTGTGACCCACAGGTATTTGTTTCGGGTCTGGGTGTTTGTGAGACCGAAACGGTATAACAGTACGGTTAGAAAACTGAGGTATCGGGTTCAAATCCCGGGTCGGGCAAAGTGATATTGAGTTTTTCTATTCATAATCAGCCCGGAGCCAGGAATTTGTGCCCGATATGGCGATAGACTCGCCCCCTATCACATGCGACGGTAATAATATACATTTTCCACCTTTCGTATGGGTATGTGAATACGTCACTGTGCTTAATGATCAATGGTATCTTTTCCTTTTCTGCGGTGTAAAGCAGAGACATTTAAGAAAAGTATAATCAAAAAGCTTTGATTACGCATAACGCTACATCGAGGTGAATTTATCTCTTTTTTTCTCCATTTCGACTTGGTTTTCGTAATCATGACGTAGGTATGTTTGTTTAATTAATTACCAAACGCCTTGACTGTAAAATAAAATATGGCATGGAAACCTGGATATCACAGAGCTCTTATGAATAATTTCTGTGGTATTTTTATTTTTATTTCGATTATAATTAAAGACGAATCATATTAGATCAGAGTGGTGGAGCACGACCTAAATCTTCTCAATCGGTCTCTTGATTTAAGACGAGTTAAGGGCTCAGTAGTGGACGTGTGCATTGATATATAGCTATAAGCCCGGCGTTGTAATATTACGATTAGCAACTTTGTCTTTCCCTCTGGGAGTACAAGCATGAGATGAATCTCTTTCAATTCTTTTCCCTTTCCAAAAAAAAAAAAAAACAAAACTATTCAATACCAATAACAGTATGTCTTGCAGTATAGTTTATTGATTAGAGATGCTCATAGCCAGTCTCCGATGTCTTACAAAAAATATCGGCTTCAGAACCTATGGCAAACTTCCATTCAATGATGCTTGAAAAAAAGCAATCGTCATCATATAAAAGGTTGCATTTTCATTTGTTCTCAGTCGTTGGTCATCCGTCGCGGCGTCTGTATTGTGACAAGGTTCCATTATGTTCTTCATTGGTATTGTGTTAGGACTAATGGTTATTGTGGAAGCTGTTGTGAGGAATGAAACGTGTCCGCTTGTCGCGCCGAGGGAACTTGATTGGAAAGAGGTTAGTATTTACTGTTTGTGATACAGAGCAATAAGCTAATGGTATGGGTTGTCTTGGTAGTAGGTTCGATCTCAGAAAGCCTAGTTACTAATCGTTCAATTTCAAAGTGACGTATAATGTTGATAAAATATAGTAAGTGGAAGATAACCTGACCATTTTACAGTTATTAACGAGAGTTTTAAGAGTACTTGACATTCACAAACCGTGTAAAAACATAAGCCCTAATTTCTAAGTCGTTAGCTGTCGGTAGTGAGTTTTTTTTATTGCGATGTATGGCGAGACGAGCATGCCATTCGCCTGATGTTAAGTGATACGACCGTTCATGGACCGTAGAAAACCAAACATCATGAATTACAAAGTATTGCTTGGCACTCCACTGCGCTCCGTCCTGAGACATAAGATGTATGTGATTATGTATGTCTCATTATGTCTAGAAGTTACTCTGCCTACAATGTCCTTCAAACCGGAACACAACAGTGCATTTACACTGCTGTTTGGCGGGAGAAATATACACTGCGGTGGTATTTACCCAACCTACCTAGCCGTTCAGATATGAAAGACCACCAGTAGTATACCCAGCATGAGCCAGAATCAACCCTTCTCACATCTTGAAGCGGAAACTAGATCGAAATGTTAAAACCATTAGTCGCCCTCGTGCCTACCTATTTTCCTATAGACACGGGCGTGCCGCGTGAATATGTATGTATACATGTGTATTTATTTTTTATATCACTACCAAATATCTTAGTAATACAACAAAAAAAGGATCGAAATCAATCAAGTAGTTTTTATATGATCAATCAAATCGATGACAATGATACCTAGCTAATAGCTACCATATTTTTATTTATATCGCTCAGTGACCGGGTATTTGGCAACTATAAAAAAACAGATCAATCTGAGAACTAACGCCAAGCGACAGGTCGCGAATAAAGGTCATCCATCATTAGCATTGTCTTTTTTCAATAATCCAAAGCAGCTTCCGTAATAAAAAAACAAAAACTGGCATTGTTACTAACTGTAACAACTAGGGTTATGATGTCACTATTCGTTGATAATTTTTAGTATTTTGACAGCCTCCGAGGCGCAGTTGGTTAGACGCCGGCTGTGCAATGAGAGGCCGCAGGTTCGATCCCCACACTGAGATAAATGTTTATGTGAACCACAAGAATACGTCCCACTGCAGGGCACGGGCCTCCGCTATAATCGAGAGTAAGATTTAAAGGAGTCAGGCCATATAGTCAGGCCACCGCGCTAGCCTACATGGCCCCGGTTTAAGAATACCCAAAACCAAATACTTATTAATCCCAGGAAAAACAGTTGGTGCAGGCATTTTCGTTTCATAACAAACTTTGTTCATTCATGCCATTAATATAATCCAATCAATTAAATAAAAATAATCGATTAGTCAACAATTCAATAAATACCAGGCCATATAAAGCGGATTTATCGTAGTCATCGACAAATATCATCAAACTAGATCGAAAAAAATAATCCTTATTACAATGACCAATTTCAATTCCCAAATTTCGCAGATGGACGGCACCTGGTATATAGAAGCGGTTGCCACAGACTTGGAAGTCCAGGGTGAATGCGCGATGATCATCTTCGACCATCAAGATACCCTGGGAGTGTCTATCCGATGGATCGCCAACAATACAGTGACTTACTACAACGGATCGGTGGCTTTGACTCCTGACCCTAGCAGTAACAGCACTGGAGGGGATTTGCTCATGGTTACCTATAATGGTGAGAGCATTTTTTTATATTGGTCCGACAAATGCGCTATATGCATCTGATGGGAAATGCAGTCTAAATCAGATGTTGTAGGTTGGTATAATTTATCCACCATCACTAAAACCAACTACCACCAGTTAATCATCACAATTATATCAAGTTTCCCGAAACTGGGTAAGGTTGGTACTGGACAACAAGACATTTGCTAGGATCAATATTGTGTGTTTTATACAGGGTATATCAAGACCTCGACCGAAAACGAAGCCAGGTGGTAGTATTAGTGATATCAAACACAACGCAAGTAAAAATTTTTCAAAAAAAATTTTCCATTTGTTTATTGTAATTTTTTACTTATCGTCGTATGTGAGTGATAAATACATAGTTTTTCTAAAATTATGACGTACACCGCTTTATTTTTAAACACGCAATGGTACGTAATGGTTTAACATACTATTTTTGCAAAAACTAGGTATTTACCCCCCAAAAAAGAAGATTTTTAAAAAATTAAAAAAAAAAATCCGTCGCAGTTTTTGCAAAATTTTTAGTTGCATTGTGTCTGTAACCGCTAAAACTACCACCTGGCTTCGTTTTCGGTCGCGGTCTTGATATACCCTGTATTTTCGTATTAATAAATAATAAGAACAACAAACAATAAATAACTGATATCTTGTAATGTATCACTCAGTAGAAATCACTCACTCATCAAAGTGTCACAAATAAATTTTCAGTGTGGGCAGTTAGAAGTTGATAATGATTAATTTCTCACTTCTAATATTTTTTATTGAATATCAGATTAAACATTACTTTGTCTAATGACGAAATAATTTTCGTCAGTAAAGTTCGGTCTTTGTCGATCCTAGTTTTCGGTAGTTGCATTGGTTGGTTTCGGTCTAGTCGTTAGTTGATTAAATTACATAATTTTTGTACATTTCAACTTCTCGGGGGCGTTTCGATTACTTTACAGCATTCGTGGTCACGGGGCGGACTGAGGTATTATTCATCCGCTCAGTGACTGTTATAAACCCCCCAAATCTCATGGGTATTTGCGGTGACCTAGATCTGTAGATTACACAACTTGATAGAAATACTACTTGACCTTGGACTAATCGTTTTTAGTTAATCTTATCAGCTATTCAGGAAACCGACTCGCCTGTCTATAGTATTAATTGATAGTTTTTCATTGCAGATAACAGGACAGAAACATATTCTTTCCTGGACATAAACTATGAACATTACGCGGTTATCTTCGCGTGCTATAACAATGAAGATGGGAATAGCAGTACTTGTAAGTATAGAAAGTTTTTTTTATTGGAAGTTCTAGACATCTCAATACGTAGATAATATATTTGCCTTGATTAGCGTTTAAGTCACGATATTGTGACATAAAATTGAGTACATTATTGGATTTTTCTATACATTATCAACCCGGAGTCAGGAATTTGTGCCCGATATAGCGATAGGCTGACCCTATCACACCGTGGTACGTAACATACCCGTTCTGGGAAAAAGGTGTAAGTTTATATATGTATATACAGGGTATCTCAAGACCGCGACCGAAAACGAAGCCAGGTTTTAGTTTTAGTGGTAACAGACACGATGCAAATAAAAATTTCACCAAAACAGCGACAGATATTTCTTTAGAATTTTTTAAAAATCATCCTGTTTGGGTGGTAAAAACCTAGTTTTTGCGAAAATAATAATTTAAACCCTTACGTACCATTGAGTGTTGAAAAATACAGAGATCATTATTATATCAATATTTTAGGAAAACTATGTATTTATCACCCAAATACGACGATATGAAAGCAATTACAAGCATGTCGCTTTTGCGAAATTTTTACTTGCCTGAAGTCACTAATACCACCTGGCTCCGTTTTCGGTCGCAGTCTTGATATACCCTGTATGTAGTACATTGATTGAAGGAATAGAGATCTGATGCATGATACGTACAATAGTTTATTCGATTTAAAGGAGCCATGTTCAGAGCGCATAGTCAAACTGATGAACAGCTAGTATGGATTCTGATTGTTTCAATAAACTTGGTTTATTTATTTATTTATTTAAAAATTGACAGCCTCCGTGGCGCAGTTGGTTAGACGCCGGCTGTGAAACGAGAGGCCGCGAGTTCGATCCCCGCACCGAGGCAAATTTTTCTATCAACCACAAGTACTAGTTTTTGGTCTGGACGTTTGTGAGACCGAAAAGTCTCTGGTAGTTTCTGATACCCACGACACAAGACTCGATATTAGTGTGGGGTCAGGACTATGTGTGCGACTATTGGGTGTATTTATTCTTTATTTTTAAGTTTTGGTTAAAGGCCTTAGTTAAGCAATGTATCTTGTGAAGATGATGATGGTTTAAAAAGTCCGATGCTTTTATTTAAACCTCTAATGATGATAACTCATCCATTACAAATTTTAATACTTCCTGCTTTTTGTCGCTATATATTTAATCTGAGCGTTGTGCATTGGCCAGAGCGGTAGTAAGGTAACAAAGTAATTTGACGGTTGATTGGAGGTCGCGCGCGTTCGTACGGAAAACCGCGTGATTTTGCTCTGAATCAATTAATTGTTTTGATTAGTTTTTTTCTGTTTCATATTTATACGACAATTGTGTTTACAAAACCGATGATCCTGTCATCCCTTGATTGAATTTTGTTTATGCAATTTCGTTTACCTCTGATTGTTTGTGTGGTAATCTAAAATTCAAGATCTAAATTAATGAGATTGTTGCAAGCGATAATGCTGACTATTATATTTCCGCATTATTTTTTTGTTTATAATAAAAACTGAAATAGTTATTGTATTGTATCAGCCCATAAACATTGTTATATACCGGGTATATCAAGACCGCGACTTAAAACGAAGCCAGGTGGTAGTATTAGTGACTTCAGACACAAAGCAAGTAAAAAATTCGCAAAAAAAGCGATAACTTTTTTTGTAATTTTTTTTATCGTCGTGTTTGGGTGATAAATACATAGTTTTCCTAAAATAATGATGCAGATCTCTTTATTTTTCAACGCTCAATGGTACGTAAGGGTTTAAATTATTATTTTCGCTAAAACTAGGTTTTTACCACCCGAAAAAGATGATTCTTAAAAAATTCTAAAAAAATATCTGTCGCTGTTTTGGTGAAATTTTTATTTGCATCGTGTCTGTAACCACTAAAACTACCACCTGGCTTCGTTTTCGGTCGCGGTTTTGAGATACCCTGTATATATGGGTTGCTACAATATAATAAATATTTAAGTTTTTATTGTGCAGTGGGCTGCAGGGCATGGGCCTCCTCTACAATCGAGAAAACGATTGAGTGGGGTTAGGCCATATAGTGCACTATTATATTACAACCCATTGAAGTATAAGCTAAAATATATGATTCAACTACACTTAACGGTAAGAGCGGTGTTTTCAAAATAAAGTATTAACTGCTTCTAAGTACAGACCACTTGATGATACGGCTATGATAAGATAAAACTAAAAAATCAGGAAGAATATTTATTGTATGGTTAGATACGATAGAAATGATCATGAATGAAACTCCCTTATATTTTTGTCCATATGAATAAAGTTAAAAACTAAATCTCGTTTACTCTGACAATATAAATGTAAATCAATCAGAGGCCTATCTATCTCTTCCCTTCGTCCTTTTACATACTTATCCTTTAAGGCAGGTATTGCATTATTACGACTTCTCTATTATTGAGACATCAAGTGCAGAGTGCATCAGTCCTTAACGTCTGTGCTCCAATAACAATTACGAATGAATGAATACTATTTTGTCAAAAATTATTGAAATAAAAACTTATTTTTACAGATGAAATCTGGAAGCTGACAAGGACGCCGCATTTGAAAGACGTCGATGCTGCTAAATTCGATCAGGCTATAGCAAACTATTCGTTACAAGATACACCATTCACCACATTTAATAATACAGAAGACACTTGCAGAGTAAACGGAGGCAGTCAGCCTGACACCTCAGCATTGATCATGGCGTCAGCAGCTGCCATAACGCTGTTACGAAGAATGTACTAGATGTTCTTAAGATTCAAATTAAAATAACTTATTTTTACGATTTTAAAAGATGTTTAAGAAAGGTGGAGAAAGAATAAGTTCCTAAAATATAAAAGAACGTAAAAATAAGAGCAATGTGACCAAAACTTTGACCAAACATAATTGTTTTAATTAGGATTGAAGTAGAAGTGTATTTAAATCTGTAATATATAACATGATAATTACTTGAATGATTCTCATACAAAAAGAGTATGATTTACGAAAAAAATCCTGTATTAGAATTGTATTCTAAGATCAGGTAGCCCATTATATCAATGAAGTAGAATATATAATAATAGTTAATCATCATGTTACGGTTATAGTCGAAATAATGGTATGAGGTTTGTTCGAAAAAAATATTAAGTGCCCATGTCCACTTAAGTGGTGGTTAGTGAACCAAATGAAGTAGATAAGTCTAAATTAGTTTTAATATTATAGAGGCTGTAAATTATGGATTTAATTATAAGAATAAAAAGATTTTACGAGGAACAAATTACGTTTATTTTCAAAACCGCGGATGCTAAAGAACTTTGGGGTTCGCCAATTGATATTTTAGCTGCACATTAAGCTATGGGACAGTTTATTGGCTGAAACATAGAAGTACATAACTCCGCTGTAGGGGAAGAAACAGTTTTGTAGGCCGGCATAATTGTGTCGAAGAGAAAAACATGACTAAATATTTCTAATCGATATCTGTCTAGAGTCTAGACAGATGGTATGGACACATGTGCAGTAAATTCAAATTTCTGAGTGAGGATACTCGTGAAATAGGAAACAAGCCACTCTTTTGAAATTGAAATGAAACACGTAGATGTGGTGGGCTTGATGCTTGATGCTACGGTTGCTTCAGGTACGGCAAAACATGCAAAAGATGGCGCGGATATTAATTTTAAAATAAAATATAATTTTAATACTAAACAGTCTTATTCCCAGGAACAAAAGTAGAAATAAAATGTTCATTATGTATTACACCTAAAACAGTTGTTAAAACCAAAATTACTGTTCCTATAATATTATGTGTCTATTACTGTTCAATGCTTTTAGTAAAGATTGAAATAAATCTGTTTTCACTGCACACCCTGCAAACCATTATCATAGTGTATTATCTATGCCATTATCTGTGGGAATGATAGTTAATACAAAAAGTATCTAAGTATCAAAAAAGGCCTAAATCTTTGTCCTTCAACGGATAATGAGAAAAACATTAACGTCTCAATAAGTAACTAAAACCATTAAGTAAAACATTTTTTTAAACCAAAGCTTTATAATAACCGACATCTGTATAAAATATGTAACATTACTACTTAGGGCAGTAGTAGTTCCTTTGGGTTTCAGTAAAGCTACATAATTTCCTTGTACTTCGGTAGATGGCGTTCCAAAACTTGGAAAAATAATAAATTTAAATAACAATAATGTGCTGTAGATTAGTTTTTAGGTCTTTCGGTGTTTTATTGGGACTTAAATACGTCTAGTGACATCTAGTGGTAGACTTAATGAAACTATGATAACTAACGAGAGTATACAAATTAATTAATAATTTGAATTTTTGTGTCTCACTAATAATTGTCTGAAAGGATTTCGATTAGGATTTTATTGGAAAGATTTTAGTGGCCCAAGCACAATTTTTTCTAACTGTTGGTCCAAAATTGTAAACCTTTAAAGAAACCAATATCCTCTGCGTATTGTCCATTCCGATTACTTTATACTCCTAGTTTACTTTCCTTAAACATTTCATGCTGTTTTCACGGTCTCTTTTAGCCATTACAAATTGGTTTGCATTTTTAACGGGTCAGCATTGCATTTTCATCTAGCAGAAAGTAGGTATCTTTATAAGAAATGATGGGTATAGTCAAGACTTAGGGTTTAAAACTAAAAGAAGTCTACTGCCTCCCTCATGGACCTCCATAGCTGTTGGAAACTGGCTTGTATCCGGCAACTTTATACTACACTAGCATCCCGGCCAGGCCGGCCGGGAGCAAACACACTTTTTTGAAAATATCCTATCGACTATGTTCATCCGGGATAATGCTAGATTCTAATGGTTAAAGGATTTTTCTAATCGGTCCAGTAGTTTCAGAGCGTATTCAGTGCAAACAATCAATTATTTCCTCTTGATAATATTAGTTTAGGCTAGCTTGGCTGTCTGTTCACCTTGTAGACGGACTACCTGTGCATATGCATTCATATTAAACAGGTTCCAGCCACTTATGCCATGGATAAGGGCAGAGAGAAGACGAACCATAATTACCAACAGCTTCCGTACTACATATTACGTACTAAAGACCTCTCGAATACAGGATGTGAGAGTTTAAAAATCGCTTACAAGTAAAGAATGGATTCGCGGCGAAGTCTGCAGAGATTATCCGAACCACAATGGTTGGTAATGTTCCAATAAATTGACTATCCAATCCAAAGAAATCGTTACTTATTATGATTGCGCATAGATCGTTTTACCAATTTAGGATTACTCGAGGGATGCGCCACAAGATACGTGAGAAATATAAAAAAATGTAATAATCGAATCAAAATTTTGAATATGGTTTTGAATTGAGATTACAGAAAATGGTTTGGAAAGTATGTCAGGCATAAAGATTTGACTTTAAATATGAATTGTATTTTTTCTAAGGATGATAAATTCCGATTATACTTTCAGGTCGTATGCACGAGCACGTTATTGACATTTGGCAAGGAATGAAAAAGGGAAAGAAGAAAAAAACATAGTAAGTATTTTCGACGATGAAGCTCGTTAAACATGTGGCAGCAAAATGTACACTCAAACATTTATTTTTTGTATACCGCAATTCCGGTCGAGCAAAACTATTAACATAGGCTAATCTACCAACAGCAAGGCTACAACTTTTATTCATTTAATTGCCTGCAATTAAACAATTTCGTTGTTAATTACTCCTAATAAATTAAATAATAAAGAAGTCAAATTAGATATATATAAATCAGACGGCTAGACTTGCGGTTATTCACAAACTGCATTTAGAACGAGTTTCTATAACAGGTGTCATGAGAGTTGGAACCGCAGTAAACAAAATGTTTCACAATATTTGTAAATATTACAAGGTCAGAACTGACTATTCAGGTTGCTATATAGTTTTTTATAAAGACGAGCAAACGGGTCATCTCTGAGTTATCATCATTGCCATATTAGGTTTCGGCTTTGGGATATTAGATTAGATTTAAATTAGATGTTGACAGAAGGGGTAATAACGGAGAGAAGTTTTAAGTGTATTGAGGTCTATGATGATCTCCTTCCCTTGACAAAATGCAACAGCTTGGCTTTGTGATCGTATGTTGCCTTTCTGAGACAAAGGCATCGGATGTGATGCCCAACATTTCAGAAATCGTTGATTCGAATTCCTTTTAAGGTATCAAATCTAGTACAGTCTTTAGTCCATCTGTATTGCTACTACACCAACAAGTTTATATCAATTATGAAACAAATCCTAATTTATGTGCTTAACACGTCCACACTGATTTAATCGCAGTTTATTAATCAATGAATATAAATCCTAATTATTTATATCCCTCGTTGCTAACCGCAACCTGGTTGTCATTGAAGATCTTCAAACAAAGAGATTTAAGCATAATTTATGTAATTATTACTAATTTTACGTCTTTTTAACGAATACTAGAATCCGGTTTAGCTAGTATAATTTCTGCTGCTTCTTATAGCCTATTGGACTGAGAAGAAGCACCAATTTTAGTTTTATGTGAGCGATGTACCCAGTAATAATTATACCGGGTATATCAAGACTGCGACCGAAAACGAAGCCAGGTGGTAGTTTTAGTGGTTATAAACACGATGCAAATAAAAATTTCGCTAAAACAGTGTCAGATTTTTTTTAGAATTTTTTAAAAATCATCAAGTTTGGGTGGTAAATACCTAGATTTTGTGAAAATACTAATTTAAACCCTTACGTACCATAGCGTGTTAAAAAATAAAGAGGTGTACATCATTATTTTAGGAAAAATATGTATATATCACCCAAATACGACAAGTAAAAAATAAAAAAAAATTGACGATTTTTTTTGCGAAATTTTTACTTCCATTGTGTCTGAAGTCACCATTACTACCACCTGGCTTCGTTTTCGGTCGCAGTCTTGATATACCCTGTATAATGTGTGTGGCGGTTCGACCAAAGTATTACCAATCTCTCAAAATTGTGAAGCTAAAACCATTGTAATACACTTCATTCTTCTCAACTTATTAGTTATCAAAAAAGGCAAAATACGGAAGATTCTTCGTGTATTGTGAGTTTCATGGACTGTGATTCCGGCAAGCTTGCAATAGACTGCTATTGCAGCTGTAAAATCTCGTGTAAAATGGTTTATATGGATAGCAATAATAATAATTTAAATTCTATATGCACATATTTTTTTATAACGCGATGAATGGCGTGATGAGCATGCCATTCGCATGATGGTAAGCGATACGACCGCTCATGGACGGCTCAAAACCAAACAACACGATGAGTTGCAAAGCATTGCTTTGCATTCCACTGCGCTCGCCATCCTGAGAAATAAGATGTTAAGTCTCATTATGTACAATAGTTTATCTGGCTACAATGTCCTTCAAACCGGTACATAACAGTGCATTTACACTAATGTTTGGCGGGAGAAATAGGCATTGCATTGGTGCCTACCCAGACGGCCTCTCACATATGAGAGACCTACCACCAGTGAAACATAGTTTTAAATACAAATAAAATATATTCGCATGTTTATAAATATTTATATTTTGTATTTAGATATCCTTTTTATGTTGCTGTCATGCAAATGTAAATATGTATCAGATTTAAATGTAAATGAGTTGGTTATTGGTTAAGTACCTGGGCTTGATATAATTTAATAATGTCAATGAGACCGTACATAGTCTGTGACTTTTAAAGGTTTAAGGTGTAATTACAGGTTGTACTATTTTTAAAAATATTTCTGCTTCCGACAGATCGCAGGTAAGATCCTTGAGGGAGAACTATATAAGTTCAACAATAGACCTCTTGTAGCTAAAAAGAACGTGAAATATCAGCTGGAGGTAATAATTTATATCTCATATTCACGGTGGTCGCGGGTTCAAATCCCAGGGCACACTTCTGACTTTTCGGAGTCATGTGTGTATTGACATTCAATCACCACTATAACGGTGTAGGAAAACATCGTGAGGAAACCTGCATACCATAAGAATTTCTATGGTATGTAAAGTCCGCACTAGGCCAGCGTAGTGGACTATATGGCCTAACCACTCTCAATCGTACCCTCGATGGTAGAGTAGGCCCGTGCCCCGCAGTGGGAAGTATATAGGCTGACACAATACACACGGGATGAAATTTTTCTAAAACTAAATGAAATGACTAGATAAACTAAATACTAGACTAGAACCAACCTGCGTCGATAACAGAGATATAAAATTTTATAAATAGTTTCCACGGATGCGGCTTACAACACGTAGTTTATGGCCGCACCTTACGCTTTCAGGAAACTTGCCGGTTTTAGGCGGTCGTTGACTTTTATGGCAGTTTTTACACACCCACCGCCGATGCGCTGTCGGTTCTGTTCTGTGTAAACCTGCAAAGTTCAATTTACCTGTTGTAAAATCACCTTTCGATAGTGGTAAGCTTTAATACAAAGATATAGAGTCTATTTTTGAAGAGCTGTAGGTTGGAGAAGCGTTTGGGGTGCTCGAACGGGTTGATTACGGTAATGCGGTTGGTGAAATAGTATGGCTGAGTTCGAGCTCGCATGCTAGTTTCGGGTCTAGTGATGGCTACAGACGATGTTTTGTTTTGAAGTTGGGCAAGTATTAGTAAGGTAGTTTCTTCGGTAGATAATTTATCTTAGAAAATCACAACAAGATTTAAAATGAGATCACTAGAAAATGTTTTGGAAGTATAAGAAAAAGTATACAGCATAGATTAGGTTAAAAGTAGTGCGATTGACATTAACCGCTTTTTGGACTAGGCTATAAATGTAAAGCCGTATAACAATGCAGCGCCCTCTAATGGGCTGGACTTATATATATAAATAATAATACATATAAGCCCATAGGTACATACATATACACATAAACTCACGCCTTTTATTCCCGAAGGGGTAGGCAGAGGCGTTACCAGGACACCCATATTTCGCCTTGTATGTTCCATCCCACGATGTGATAGGGGGCGAGCCTATCGCCATATCGGGCACAAATTACTGACTCCGGGCTGATAATGAATAGAAAGATCCAATATCACTTTGCCCAACCCGGGACTCGAACCCGAGACCTCAGCTTTGTAACCGTACCGTAATACAACTACGCCACCGAGGCAGGCAGAGATTATTAACAAATAGGTACCAGGAGAAATCTTAAGAGAGAAATAAATATTTTCTAGTCCTGCACGACTACCAATAAAATACTTAAAAACTTCCAACCAAATACTTCGTATTCATATTCCGCAACACAAAAATCTCATCACACTCAAAAAACAACCTGCCCATGGCGTGCATTGTCCGAAAATTTATAATGAACACTGCGAGAACCGCCAGTGTATACGAAAACGAATTAATATTCAGCGCTTAGCTCGTTGCAAATTGGAACGCTTACAGCGCCGCAGCGAGTTTTAAATCATTCTCTTATAATCGGTGTGGGTAATTTAATTTATTTAGAATAGGAAGGTATTATAGGAACGTCGTAGTGACAAGTAAGTCTTCCGCATTCATCCTGTGTATATCTGGATACAATCGGGCATAACAGAATTAACCGACGGGTGATAACAATTTTAATACACGCAACAGTCACATACATAGTCCTGACCCCACACTAAGATCGAGTTGCGTGTCGTGGGTATCATAAACTACGAGAGACTTTTCGGTCTCACAAACACTAAGACTCAAAAGAAATACCTGTGGATAACTTACTAGATATAAATGCTCTTAATCTTTAACCGAGATTTCAATGAAAGTTTTTCGGCTTTCAAAAATTCTCCGTTGTGAAAATATCCTCTCAATGTAACTTACCATTTCATCATCAGATGTAATTAAAGTGACATCTTTGCCGGTAGATGTCACTATTTTGTTAAAAATAATAATACACGTGAAATATTTCCTTACTTCATATAGACAAAGTAGCAAGCGTCACAGGGCTGTTCATTGTCGCCCATAGTTCAAAACTGCTCGATTGTTATGATATACTCGTATGTAGGAGACGCGAATCGCCTCGAGGGATGTAACATTGTTTCGTACAATACGAGCAAATTAAATTTACCGATCGATACACATAGAGTTTCAATTGTCAAGGTTAAAGAAAGCTTCTTTGTAGATACTTGATGGTGGTAGGTCTCTCATATTAGGTATGTGAGAGGCTGCCTAGGCAGGTACCACCGCAATGTCTATTTCTCTCGCCAAACAGCAGTGTAAATGCACTGTTGTGTTCCAGTTTGAAGGACATTGTAGCCAGAGTAACTTCTAGACATAATGAGCCTTAACATCTTATGTCTCACGATGGCGAGCACAGTGGAATGCCAAGCATTGGTTTGTAATTCACGGTGTTGTTTGGTTTTGCTAATGCCATGAGCGGTCGTATAGGTTACCGTCAGGCGAATAGCATGTTCATCACGCCATTAAAAGCAATAAAAAAATGTCATCACTAATCGTCGCCTACTTACATCTCAAAAGTAACAATAAGCCATATTGTAAGATGCATATTTATTCATGTTTGTTAACTGTTTTATAAACAATAACATCCGAAAATAAGACACCATTAAAACCCGGTATTCCATTATCGAAAAACTGTTAAAACATGTTTTGAATCGCAAAGTAAACAATGATTGTACAGAATTCTTACCAACGATACCCTGCTCTTACTGAACACAATTTCCTGTCTTTAACAACTTGGCCTGATAATTCCATTACTGTGGCCCCATTATGAAGATATCCTTTTGTTTTCAAAGAAAAATGGTGGACATTGTCACATAATGAGCGTAAATGAGGCCTGAAAAAAGTATTTAAAGCATTGTTTACAGGATTCTTTGGGACAAAGCTTTGTGGGTTGGCTGGAAATTCGCAGGTCACTTTTTGATTGTGGTTTTTTATTGCTGATTGAGTTTTTGAGTTCGGAACATTTTTTGCTGGCATGATTATGTGACTACAATGTATGTGATGCTACATACCGCAATGTCTATTTCTCCCGCCAAACAGCAGTATCAATGCACTGTTGTGTTCCGGTTTGAAGGACATTGTAGCTATAGTGACTACTGGACATATTGAGACTTAACATCTTATATCTCAGAATGGCGAGCACAGAGAAATGCCAAGCATTGCTTTGTAATTCTTGGTGTTGTTTGGTTTTGCTACTGTCGATAAGCGGTCGTATCGCTTACCATCAGGCGAATATCATGCTCGTCTCGCCATTCAGCGCAATAACATAATAAAAAAGAACTTAATTTTAACCTAATTTATATGAAACAATGGTATTGTACATGGATAAACCGGCACAAAAGCTCAACGGGCGCGGTGCGAGGTGAGAGCTTTCTCAATAAGGCTTTTTTCATTAGTAAATGCATTTTCACACTGCGCGATGCCCCTACTATTGTATGGTTGTTAATTGTAGTGCTGATTCGTTTTTGAAGAATGACGTTTTTAGAGTTTCAAAGGAGATGGTCCAGAAATGTATGGACCTTGGGCCATAGTGCTGTACAGTACATGAAATATAGTTCGTGAAATTGGCTTTCAATTTCCCTAATAATTACTGTTATGCGTTGCTTAATAACTTTATACAAAAATAAATATCAAGCCAAGAACAGCAACACTACAAGCAATATAGCGACAATAACGGCCATATTGTTTTGGAATTGCAGCATGTCAAACATTTTCGTTCTTTAACTGAAATCATGAAATATAAATATAATAATAAAAGTGACGCTTTTAACAACGTATATCATCTTTTGAAAACTTATGGACTATAGTATCAACAGATAAATATATAGAAAACAATTATAATTAGTAGTGGGTTTTTAAAAATAAGATATATATTCAAGTTAAAGATATGGGTTTGCGCATTTTTGAACGAAATGACAATTAGGCATCATGGAGGACAGAATAACGAAGAAAACATTGCTTCTGTACTAAAACAATTACATTTTTGTATAAAGCCCCCCGTTGTCCAAGAAATCTAAATGTATTTTATTTGAATTCCACATTTTTTTCTAGTATTTGTACTAGACGTACACAATACGGCCCAAAATGAAACATCTCCTTTGGAATGCTTTTTTTAATGTCGAAGGAATAAAGGTGATTTCATGTATGCTATTAAATGCACAATTAAGAAAATATAGAGCTTGTGAAATCGCAACGTCAATTATGCAGTAACGTATTTTAAGCAGGAATGTCAAAATCATGTTGAATCTTACAGTGTCTGCTGAAAACTATAGTAATATAAATAATGACCATAAAAAAGATTGGCGGAATACGTAAGGCATATTCACTAAAGTGCAGTTAGAGAAGCCTTTAGCCATATTACAAAAAAACAACCTTCCTTGTGTGTTACCTCGACCTCACTTTTACTACAAGAAAAACAAGAACCTTTACCCACACCCAAAGCAACAAAATCATTCATCAAGCTTAGAGACAAAACAAAAAGTAGGAGAACTGAGAAACTGTTTTGTACAATTCTTTTTACCAGTCCACTCATGTCCACGTCTCTCGACAAACAAACACCAGTACGGAAAAAGGATTAAATCGATCCAATTTGGAACGATATCCGACGCGTGGTGCAGATTTTTCAAATAGTACTTGTGTGTGAGAATTTTGTATTTGTATATTGAGCTTGTTAGTGGGTATGTGAATGTTTAAATTGCATGGCATGTTAAAAGTAGAATTTTTGTGGGTGATGATTACAAATGTATGCATCTGTATATCGTTTCTTGGGTTTGTTAAATTTTTATTAGATTTTGGGGGCAAACGAGCATACGGTTCATCTGATGGTAAGTAATCACCACCGCCCATGCTTAGCTACGGGTGGATTTTTATTTTTACACATTTAACCACCTGCTGTAGCGATTTAGCAAGGGCATTGACCCAAACGGGTAATAAACGTTGCACTTGAAATTTATTACCCGTTTAGATCATTAGACCTCGCGAAATAGCTACAGCAGGTTGTTAAATGTATAAAAATAATCTATTCCGTACCTAAATTAGTAATATTTGTTGATGATAAATTCATAATGTTTGGTGTAGGGATTACTTATGTGGTACCCTTTAAGTGGCACTAAATAAAATCATCATGTACATCACACTTTGCACACACACACATAGCAACAAGAATTAAAATACTGTGTTCTAGGTGCAACATTGTGATCATCATCAACATCTATTCTTTCTGCTCCATCCTCATGTACTTTTTCTTTAGAATTGGTACATATGTTCCTACAGATGTATAATTCCCAAAAAACACTTTTCCAGTCTAAAAATAAATCCGCGAAACCAACACTAAATTCATAAACGAATAAATTCAAATATAAATTAACCCGCAAACGTTTGCATCGCCCGCACTTTTTCCGCTCCACATTTTTCACCATTAATTTCTGCGACTTATAAAAACTCCAGTATTTTATTATTTGTATAAAAAATATAGTAATTTACCACTGTCATACAGAGCGCGGTAGTCTTTGACAATGCGTTACGTGCCAAAATGGAACCGTATGATATAAAAGATGTGTTCCGTATCCAGACGAAAGACCCAAATAATAAGACCATCATTTTGGAACTAAATAGTGTTCTTACTAAAGAAAAACTCATAAAGCTATTTAAAGAGTACAACAAAACCAATGAGAAGTTGTCAACGGGAAATTTAAAACTAAATTGCCCTCCACAGCCAATATTTATATCAGAAAATTTGTCTGCTAAGATGAAGAGGCTGTTTTTCCTGGCTCGTGACTTCGCCAAGGTCAACGACTACAACTTCTGCTGGGTCACACATGGAAAAATTTATCTGCGCAAATCTGAAGGTTCACCACTTATATTAGTTAAAGATGAAAACGATTTAACTAAACTAAAAACACAGATCTGACTAATATTATTAAGAGAAAATTTCTTTTGGCAGTATTTAGAAATCTTGTCGTATGAGAATTTTATAATTTCAATATTTTTGTTTGTATACCTACACTTATTTGTTTCTATTTTTGTTGATTTGGTAGTCTTATTTTGCATTTCTTTAGATTTATATAAATTCATAAACACACCACAACACATAACTCTTCCTCACACTAACACACCACTTATCGTCATGTCTAACACACTCACACGCACACATTTATACACACACATACACTCCCAAAGAAACAAACATTTACCATTTTCGTATCACACTATTCTACTCTATGAGCATGGACAATATAACAAAAATACATTTATATATAGGGCCCTGTATTACATAAATACTATTAATCATAATGGATAGCGATCACATCACAATAACAGATGATATTGAACGTATTTCAGTATCGGACTCATACCAGTGCTCCCCGGAAGATTGTAGAAGATATATTAAGGGCAAAATTAAAAATTCTCTTACAATTTTTCATGTCAATATTAGAAGCGTTATGTGTAATTTTGATAGTCTAATAACCTTATTATCTAGAGTAACTATATCTATTGACATAATAATCTTGTCTGAGTGTTGGTTAAAGAAATCCACCATTATCCCTACTTTACATGGTTATACTGTGTATAGCTCTAAATACTCCAACCAAAATGATGGAGTTCTAATCTATACAAACAGTACTTTGAATTGTATTTGTGAGGAACCAGATTTTTGTGATGCCAACTGTTTGATTCTTAAACTCTCCAATGAAGTTGCTGTTGTTGCTCTTTACCGATCTCCTGCTACAACAAATATTTCAAACTTCTTAACTAGTTTAGACAGAACCCTAAACTCATTACAATCCTTTAAAACTATAGCAATTTTAGGGGATTTAAATATTAATATTTTAAATTGTGAAAATACCAATGCTGACGAATATCTCAATCTGCTTGCGTCCCATGCACTCTTACCAACCCACACTTATCCCACAAGAGGTTCAAACTGCCTTGATCATATTTTTCTAAAAAGTAACAAACTTGCCTCCACGTTCATTCTTGATTCTCTTATTACCGACCACTCTCCAACAATCTTATGTTGTTATAACAAACTAGAAAATAGATCTTCTGTCCCGGCTGTTAAACGTGTTAACGAATTGGCAGTTCTATCCGAATTAAAAAACACAGATTTTTCGCAAATTCTGACCACTCAGGACGCAGAAACAGCTGCTAAAAATTTAGTTGACATTATTTCTTCATTAATTAACAAACACACATTAACAATTGTTATCCCCTCTAGAAAAAGAATTATAAAGCCTTGGATTACTCCGGGCCTACTACGGTGCATTCGTAACCGAGACAAATTATACAAAAAAACAAAGAGAGACCCGAATAATGTTATTGCGAAAGTCATATACACGCGATATAAAACTTTCTGTAACAATCTCCTAAAAAACGTTAAATTAAATTTTGAAAAATCAGAATTGCACAAAGCACGAGGTAATCCAAAGGCCATGTGGAAGACGATTAAGGATATTGCAAACATTAACCATAAAACATCACATGCTACTAACCTATTGAACCTCAGTAACAGTCCTCTTACATCTGTAAATCTTGTCAATAGTTTCCTTGCAAATACCGGTAAAAATCTAGCATCAAAAATCATACCAACTCTATCTCTGCAAGATCAAGTCAATAATAAGAACTCTGTGTGCTCCTCTCAAAATTCTCAAAGTCTTGATTCCATGGCTATTTATCCTGTTGATAATATAGAATTAGAGCGTATCATTCTTGGTCTTCGATTAAACTGTGCCGTTGGATGGGACTCAATCCCAATATCTATCATTAGAAATGCACGAAACATACTTATCCCGATCCTAACTCACGTTTATAACCTTTGTCTCTCAACAGCTGTATTCCCTAAAGTATTTAAGAAAGCTTTAGTGTATCCCATCTTTAAATCTGGAGCTACAAACAGCGTGAATAACTACAGACCTATTGCAGTGCTTAGTACTCTTTCAAAAATATTAGAGAAAATTCTAAATAGTAGACTCATCAAGTTTCTGGACAAGAATGATATTATTGCTCAAAATCAATATGGCTTTAGAAAAGCAAAGTCAACGGAAGATGCTATTTTAAATTTTACCGACTCTATTGCCATAAATATTGATGCTCAAATTAAGACCCTCGGAATCTTTTTGGACTTATGTAAAGCATTTGACACCGTTTCGATTCCCACTCTATTAAATAAGCTAGAAGGTGTTGGTATTCGCGGGCTTGCGTTGGACATCTTTAAAAGTTATTTAAATGGACGTTCTCAACAGGTCAAAATAAATAATTTCATAAGCAACGAGGAAACAGTTTCTTATGGTGTACCGCAGGGTAGCGTGTTAGGGCCCACCCTGTTTCTCATATATATTAACGAGCTTTGCAAAATTTCAATACCCTACTGCAAAATTCTAGTATATGCGGATGATACTGTTGTTCTAATTCAAGGCTCTACATGGGCAGATGCAAAAACCAACGCGGAGGCTGCACTAGGCACTGTTTTGGACTGGCTCAAATGCAATTTGCTGACTCTTAACGTAGATAAGACCAAATTTCTTGCTTTTGCTCCCAGAAAATCCTCGCTTCCCCCTTCAACATTGGATCTTACAGTCCATAACTGTCAACAAGCCTCTACTTCCTCTTGTCAGTGTATACAAATTAGACAGACTGACAATATTAAATACTTAGGTATTGTAATCGATAACACTTTCACTTGGAAATACCACATTGACCTTGTTGTTTCCCGATTACGTAAATTAATGTATGTCTTTAAGAATTTACGAAAATTAGCAGATCTCCCAACCTTAAAATCTGTATACATTGCTTTAGTCCAGTCGATTGTAAGTTATTGTATCAACGTTTGGGGAGGTGCCTGTAAAACATTCCTTCTGCGAGCTGAGAGAGCGCAAAGAGGAATATTAAAGGTCATGACTAATAATCCAATCCGATTTCCCACTTGTGCACTCTACTCACTTTGCGAAGTCCTTACAGTGAGACAGCTCTTTATCTACCACCTTATTCTACGAAAACATAAATACATGCCATTTGACCCTAACATCACTAAAAACAAGCGTAGAACTGATTTGATTTGTCCCAGCCTTTATTGTAAATCCACCCTAGCCTCTCGACAATTTTACTATCTTAGTCCCAAATTATACAATAAATTGAATAAACAACTAAACATCTTTCCACTCACAATTCGAGAATGTAAAATACGTGTATTTAATTGGCTTAAAACCCTCACATATGACAATACGGAAAATATATTATTGATTGGTTGAAACAAATAATCTTAAAAATTTGCTAACATAAAATTAATGATAACACCAAAAATAAAATTTTATAAATATTAAGAATGATATGTTATAAATGTAAATGGTTTATATCTACACATACTCACACACTCACACACACACACACACACACTCACACACACACACACACACACACACACACACACAAAACACTCTTTTTTTCGTCTTTCAAATTTTAGTATTCTTAGCATTATATTATCACTATAATTTGAACATCCTATTATTATAAGAAACCTAATGAAAGCAACTGTTAAGGAGGGCCTAATAACTGCGACACAGTAAAAACTAATGCAGTTATTATGGCAAAAATGTTATTGTTACATTATTTCTTTGGTTCCTAAATAAATTTTATTTTATTTTTTTATTTTTATTTTAATGCTAAATCCGCGCGGCTGACTCCCGAATATAACCCTTTGAAATAGTGCAGTGTACTGGGGGTACAAAATAAATGCGAAATAGAAGCACTAAAATCATTCAACGTGTTTTACGAGAATTTATTTGTGTTACAATTATTTGTGGCTTTTAAAGTGAATAAATATTTTGAGCTCGGGGTTTTTTAAGAGCTCATTTTTATTTTTAGTATATAGCAAAGTATGCAGTGTTGTCCAAATATAATGTAGAATAGCGAGGGATGTTTGTGAATCGCTGATATTTTTGACACTTGATTAAGATGCACCGAAGAAATTTTGTAATAGCAGTAATATTTGAACGTGTTCCTGTAAATATTTTAGGATCGTAATTTCCTAGGTATACACACAATATGACTTCGAGAAGAATGGTAAATTACCCATAAATTACATTTCAAATCCAATCAATCCTTCTGTACGGATTCTGTCAGGCATTTGAAAAAAAAAACTGGAAACAAAAGGTTTTCGCGGGGAAAAATTGACCAGTGTGAACGTAACGGGATTGGAAGTATGACTCGTGTGTGTATTGTTGTGTATTTTTGTGTGTGTTGTATATCCTTTGTGTGTGTACACAACTATACTGCACATTCTAGTTTGAATGGATTAAATCTGAGCTTAAATGCCGAGTGTAGTTGCGGTTTCACTATTTGTGCTGTTTTGTATTTAATTTGTGTACTAAATCCAAATAGATTCTTGATGATAGCTTAAACAAAATATGCGAATAGCTTTGTACTGGTCACCGACAAACCATATTTTTTTCTATACGGGTATTCTTAGTTAAATAATTGGGTAAAAGTTTAAATTTCATGAGTTATCAAAACATATTTGACGTCTACAGTAAAAACAAATCTACAGTAGATCAGGATGGCGAGCGCAGTGAAATGCTAAGCGTTGCTTTGTAATTCATGGTGTTGTTTGGCTTTCCTACTGTCCATCAACGGTTGAGCTATATAAATCCATAGTTGAATATTTATAAGATTTCTTAATATTTTAGTAGTACATAAAAAATATACCCAAGAACTCAAACAACAGGGTCTTAACCCCGACCTCTAAAGTAACAACAGCTCTATTTCAAACTGTCATAGAAATTTTATATTGCAAGTGTTACGAAATATTGCTCAATATTTCTAATACACGCGATTTTACGTGGAAAACAAGTTATTAAAACTTGTATTCTCGGGTGCATGCAGGTGCGCAACGACAAGTTTGCTCAACTGTAGTTTATGAAACTGAAAAAGCGGTTTTCGCTTACCGCAGGTAAATCTTGTTCGACCATCTGTGTTGGCGGTTTAACAGAAATACAGGCTATTTCAGTTCGGATTAATGCCGCTGTGGATGTAGTGTTTTATATGTGTCCTAAAAAAAGGTCTTGATGGAAGATTGGCAAAGATTGCTTGATCGTAACATGAAACCAATAACATAATTATTCACAGCAAATCAATCTTAAATCATTGAATTATTTATTTAATCATAATTTTGGTCAATTTTCATTGAAATTAGCCGTTTTATTAGTCCCAACTTTCAACCAAACCAGTGCAGCTTGAGCAAACATGATCAATTAAATTCCCACGAAAATTAATTCTGTCAACTTAATATAAACATCAGAAAAATTCCAACTCCAACACGCAAGTATCAACTCCAATTTAATTTTTACATCAGACGCCGACCTCATTAATATTCTATTTCCAAGCGGGATTGTTCACAATATTTTGTATGTTATCCAAAGGGAAATAAAATACTGGCTTTACTGTGAAGACATATTGCTGCGTCCCAAGAACAGTGACAATACAAAGAAGGCATTTGTAGCAAAGTATACAGTATTTTTTAGAAATACATGTGGGAATAGTTGTGGGTCGGGTCAAATCAAACAAAGATTGTTAAGAATTTCGTCACTTTAATTAATTATACTTTTGATACGTCTTAACGTCGTTCGTCGTCCACGTCCTCCATCGTCTTCCAAACTGTTCTCCGTTATTCCGTTCTTTTATATTTCAACATCTTAATTATTCGTCCTCTAACTCTTTTACTCTTTAGTACTTCCATTCGTTATCTCTTTCACGTAAACTACGTTTCATATTAGTCATTGGTCTAACGTTTCATCTTTAATCATAAAATTCAAATGAAATGAAATGAAAATATTTATTGAACCCATGAAATGTCATACATTATTTAGATTCAGTCACTTTTTTCCACTACCACCCGGTTCACAAGGCTGTTTTCGCCAGAGAAGAACGGGCAAGAAACTCTAGCGTTGCTCTTTTCAAAATAAGTTTACAATACAATAATAATACAGAGGTTGCAGCGCTGTTAAATTCAGAGCAGTTCATAGATAGTTTAGAATAATAATGATGGATAGTGTTTTTGGTCAAGTGATTTTGTACAAATACTAAATACATGTTATTTTATTTTGAATCCGACAAAAGAAAGTTTAAAGTTTAGATTTCTTGATTGGCCTCAACTAGATTATTTTAAGAAACAGGTCGTACCTATCAGATGGTGGAAATATGGTTTGTCGTGAGGTTCTGGCTTCACAGAAACTGGCTGGAATCACTGTAGGGAGACTTTATTTTATGTAAGTTTTTCGGTATGATAATAGGCTTGCTCGTGTCATCTGTGTATCAACAGTGGCACCTCTGTCTTTTACTGGGATACAGGTGTTACTCTGGCGGCCTCCGTGGCGCAGTTGGTTAGACGCCGGCTGTTAAACGAGAGGCCGCGGGTTCGATCCCCGCACCAACACAAATATTTGTCTTTGGTCTGGGTGTTTGTGAGACCGTAAAGTCTCTCGTAGTTTCTGACACGACAAAAGACTTAATTTATCTTATTGTATGACTGTTAGGTGTATTTATTTATTACTGTGGTCCTAAGCCACACAATTAATATAAGACATTTAAAATATTGGGCTGGGTTAACGTTTTTCGAATTAAAAACTACTTATCTTTGCCGGAATCCGATGCTGAATTTCTATTTCACGAACATCATCGTCGCTCAGACTGTAAGTAACTGTTACAGGCGTATAGGCAAATGAACAAAAAGCAAAATTGAATTACTAATAGATGTGTAAGGTAAGCATGCTGCGTATAGCGAATTAAAAAAAATATAAGACGACGTGTACCTCCTACCGTGAGTAAGTTCGAACTGGTTTGTTGGTGCAGTCGCTTGCTCTACCGCCGGTCTTACTACGTCATAGTCGGTTTATTTACGTTAGTCTTTCTTATATAATTCACTCATATAAAGAAGAGGAAGGAGTAGACGGACCTCTAGCGCCACATTTGGTCCACCAAGCTTCGGTAGGCAGCGACCTGGTTGTGCTGGGCCCCTGGCACTGCGAAATTCTATGAGCGGCGGTGACCGCTTTCCATCAGGCGGGCCGCATGCTCGTCTGCCTGAGGCAATAAAAAAAGCTCATACCAAGATGTTACAGGGTTGTAACATGTAGTACTGCGAAATAAAATTATGGAATTGAATTGTTCGACTTGCAAATCAAACTCAGGATCTCACTGTTCACGACCCATACGCGCTGTTACCAGACCTATCTGTCGAACAATGAGACATTAAAAGATGAGGTCTTTTTAAATCTATAGTGTCCCATTGGTCAGCAAAGGTCTCCCTCAACTCCTTTCTCTTATCCCACTGTATCTGTATCTGTATCAGCCCATATACGTCCCACTGCAGGGCACGGGCCTACTCTAAAATCGAGAGAATCGATTGAGAGTAGTTAGGCCATATAGTCCACCACGCTGGCCTAGTGCGGGTTGGCGGACTTACATGCCGTAGAAAATGTTTTTTTAATCGCTACAGTATGCAGGTTTCCTCACGATGTTTTCCTTCACCTTTAATTCTTATTCTTATCTCACTATCTATTCGTTTAGATGAATGTGTATAACTATAATATAATATCAACCGAAATTACTGTGTTTGAAGTTTTTTTCTATTCGAGTTCTTGCTTGTAACAATGTGTAGGTTTCCAGCATTTTGTACGGGGTTCGCTTTCTGAGCGGATACATCTATCCTGTCTACAAAAATAATAAGGTCATATATATTAATTCATTCATAATTCATGTATATCATTCGGTTTCAAAATGAGTGACATAATCACTCACTTTACTGATGTCCATGAAATGTTACATTTAGAGCGACCTTATAAATAAATCATGATGTTATTGGCAAAATAAAAACACGTGCATATTAATTAATATATTTATGAATATATATGTGTCAGGTCTTGTGTTAAAATCAATTTAATCGATAATATGGTATATTTCTTGAAAAGTGCATAGTCGGTTTAGTTTTGCTCTCTGGCTATGCTGCGTCGTTTTTATAGAAGTAATAAATTAAGTTCTTTTTATTGCAATTAATAGCATGACGAACATGCCATTCGCCTGATGGTAACCGATACGACCGCTCATGGACATTATCAAAACCAAATAACACAATGAATTACAAAGCAATGCTTGGCACTTCACTGCGCTCGATATCCTGAGTCATAAGAGGTTAAGTCTCATTATGTCCTGTAGGTACTCTGGCTACAGTGTGCTTCAAATCTTTCCTTTTAATTAATAAATAAGTAATTACTCTAATACTAATCACTATTTCTTATGTTAATGCTTCCGGTATGTTAATATCTATTCTAACGCAGTTAATACAATCAACAGGTTCTTTTTGTAACTTATTTTACCAATATCATAATACGTGAAAACAAATACAGATGATCCTCATCCAATTGCTAGATACAATTAATTTTGTGTTTTGGGCATAAAAACCTCCAAAGGATTTAGTGGTTTTACAACACCAAAAAAATATTTAAAGTTTTATTGATCTTACTACACCATAAATATATTTATAGATCATACGAATGTTTACTGGACCAACCGACCTCTCGTTTTACAGTAAGATTCTGAAAAAAAAATGAAAGCTTGCATTACGCGTTGAATTATCGTCTTTTAAAATCCTAATGGATTCATAGACATATTGAAACCTATTTTAGCTATCGAATGTTTTGTCATCCTTCAAACTGAATTCATAAGTTGTTCGAAAGGGGCAAAACATTCGATAACTATAGGTTTAAAATCTGTCTATGAATAAGACCGTGAGTAAAATCATGCTCGAGCTGTCAATATACTAATTAAGTGCATACTATAGGCGAAACAAGGCGACGCGCCAAGGAGAATGTCTGGCGCAGACAGGGTTTAACTCACTAAACTACTTTTAATTGTTCGTCGGGACCATACTACCGGATATTGCTTTCATGTTTCTAACACGCGTTATGGGGACGTGTCTATACTCTATAGTGGACTTTATATGGGTAATGTGGATAAAAAGCAATTGGGATGAGCTTAGTATATTTTTGGAGGTTGTCGTGAGATTACGGGCTCGTTTGTCAGCTAGGGAAATCTACTTTGTTTGAGTGATTTTGGTTTGAAAAATTCTGAGATTACTGGAATTAGTATTACTGGCTGGTATGGTAGGCTCTGCCTCGTGTTTATTCTTGTGGTGTACATAGTTCGGCGAAACAAATACTTGTGGTTCGCACGAATATTTGTCTCGGTGTGGGGATCAAACCTCTTGCCTCTTGTTTCTCTCTCTGTCATTATTATTGTAAGTATAATAAATAATGTATAGAAGAAGAAGAACTATGTCAACACACATTGTGTAATACTCACAAATTTACTTATTTATATGGTGTGAAAACCATTCAGAAAATATTATTTCGCCGTAAAATCGAAATAAGAAGTAGAAAAGCTGATTGAAGTTTTCGAATTGAATCGCGAAACTCCGCGATTACTAGCACATAACTAACCCGTCGTCTACAATTCGTATGTATTATGTTTAGTTTTCTTTACACTTGTGAGACAGATGGCTGTAGCGGAATGCTAGCTGTTTTGTTAGAAATGTTGATAGTTTATTGATGTTTTTAATGTTATCTTGATAAAGGGTGTATTGAGCCATATACGCCTGCTGTTGGACAAGAGGTTCCTCTACAAGTGAGGGTTCACACTTGCCGCTTAGTGGTCTCTAAATCTATTTTGTTAAAGGACGCCCGTTTTGGCATGAGTGGTACACTTTTGATTTTCTTTTATATACACTACCCTAACTTTACACAACTGGTAGGTCTGTCATATGTGAGAGGCCGCCTGGGTAGGTACCACCGATATGTCTATTTCTCCCGCCAAACAGCAGTGTAAATTCACTGTTGTGTTCCGGTTTGACGTTGTAGCCAGAGTAACTATGGGACATGATGAGACTTGATGGCGAGCGCAGTGGAGTGCCAAGCGATGCTTTGTAATTCATGGTTGTACGATTTATGCAATATAAACCGTACATAGCAACTCGCCGCATACCTACAGTTGCACGGCCGAGTCAGCATTTTACGCTACCACGTCATTTTTATTATATTCATATATTAGTTCACCTAACGCCATCAGGCAATTAACATAACGTGTAACTTTTAACTAAACTCTTTGTGAACTCAAATAAACAAGTGATCGTGAAGTGGTCGTTTAACTCAACCTACAACAACATTAAGAGACTGTGTGGTACACACCATACATCTTTTTGGTCCTTCGATTTGAACTAGTGACCTTTGGATCTTCATTCACGCAACTTTTACATCAATCAAGGTAGTGTGAAGTGTATTTCCGATTACGAAAGCGAATCGGTTCGGCTGGCCTTCCACAAGCGGACCTCCCCAGTCGAATTGAGAAGGCGCCTATTTCGTGAGAGGGATATAAGTCGTACTACCAAAACTATCCTACATCAAAAGCAGAAACTTACAACATGAGCAGTGTACAGGATCTGTTAACAAACCAAGAGCAATTGGTGGAAGCGATAGAACAGCTTCTCCGTAACTTCAAAAAAGATTCAGCCGAACGAAAATCTCCAGCTTATATCAAAAAACGTGTGGAAACTCTAGACGCCTATTGGGCGGAATTCCAAGCCAACCATTCAGCATTGTGTGATTTTGAAGAACGCAATTTTTCATATTTCTCGGAAGATCATTATAGTCAAACTGAACTATTATACAACGAAACTCGGAGAACCTTTATTTGCGGGGAAAACCCACAGAAAAGACAAAAATCTCCATTAAACCCAGCTGTACGTATAACAAAGCCTCAACAATCGGGTGTATCTGAAGCTTATCAAGAATCTGTGAAAACTATTTCTCAAGGTAACGCTAGCAAGACTGAAGAAATGCTGCGTAAACAAAAAAGCAATTTCAAGGCATTTGCGAAGACTCTGGCAAATATTAACACTGATAATATTAACGAAAGGTGGGAATTTGAAGACACTTTGAAGAACCTTGAATCGAGGTGGAAGGCCATCGACACTCTCTATTGGGAAATCGATGCCGAGAATGTTACCGGAGATGAAGATAACTACGAAGAAATGGTGGAAAACTGTGAACGACAGTATAATGCAATGAAAAGAACCATAAATACTAGAATGTCATCGGCTGCTTATCAGAAAACCTCAACACCACAGATGGAAATACCGACCTTTAGTGGTCATTACCAAAATTGGACATCATTCAAAGACTTGTTCAATGAAGCAATACACACCAACCCATCCTTGTCCAGCGCACAGAAAATGCAACATCTGAAATCGAAAATCAGGGGTGAAGCTGAAAGATTGGTGCAACACTTATTAATCAGTTCTGACAACTATCAAGTCTGCTGGGACATTCTCAATAATCGGTACAACAACCAAAAATCAATATTCAATTCTCATATGGATATTATTTTGAACTTACCAACAGCACAGTACCAAACTTACAGAGCCATAAAACATATACACGACACAGTTAATGAGAACCTTAACGCAATCAAGGCCCTCGGTGTGGACGTTTCCACGTGGGATCCAATGTTAGTGCGTGTTATCTCGCATAAATTAGACACTGATACCTATGACAGCTACGTTGACTCCTTGAAAAAACCCCGTGAATTGCCCAGTTTATCGGAATTCATGAATTACTTAGAGCGGAAATTTACTTCCATGGAAGGCGCACGCCGCAAATTAGAGCGACCATGTCAAGATAACCAAAAAAGTCGTAGTACTTCATCTAACCAGCAATACGCATATAAAGCATTCAATACAAACCAGAACGTGTATTCGAAAAATAAATCATTCAAAAATCATAACACAACATTAAACAAGACAAGGAATGCGCCAAGTAACATAAAGTGCCCAATATGTAAAAATGATCATGGATTATTCCATTGCAACGAGTTTATTAAGCTACATTTGGACGAACGGAATAAAATTGTTGTAAAACACAATTTATGCAAAAATTGTTTATTCAACCACAAAGGCAAGGAATGCAAGTCTGAGAAACGATGCCGCCAATGTAACGCACACCATCATACGCTACTACATAATTCGTTTGGTAATGTTACGCCTAGCAACAACAACGAAAAAACTAACTTCGAAAACACTCCAACAGCAAGCAGCCACGTGTCTTTAGAAGATTTATCTGAGACACTTTTGGCCACCGCTATGGTCAAGGTCAAAGCCAGCGATGGCTCGGAGTTCACGTTACGAGCCCTAATAGATCAGGGATCGCAAATATCCCTTATAACCGAAAACGCTGCGCAGATACTCGGGCTACCCCGACAGAGGTGTAAGGGAGTAATTTTCGGAGTCGGCGCGCAACAGAATAATTGCAAGGGTGCGTTGACTATACAATGCTCCGCTGTGAATAACAATTACACTTTATTCACAGAAGTGTACATAATGACGAATTTGAATAACAATCTACCTAACCGATCATTTCCAAAACCGTCAACTTGGGAATATCTGAAAGGCATTCAACTAGCTGATCCCGACTTTAACATCAGCAGGCAGATTGATTTGCTACTCGGAGCGGATGTCTACTCAAACATCATACTAAGCGGCATAATCAAAGGAGAGGAAACACAGCCCATTGCTCAACAAACGCAGCTGGGCTGGATACTCTGTGGCAACATGAGGTCATATCAATGCAATGTCATTTTGAATAATTTAGAGGACATTCACAGATTTTGGACCATAGAGGATGTCCAGGAAAGCTTACCAATGTCGTCACAGGACCTACTATGCCTTAATCAGTACAAAACTGAAACAAAACGTCAGCAAAACGGAAGGTATGTCGTACGACTACCGCTACATTCCGATATTAAGGAGAAACTGGGAGAATCAAGACGTAAAGCTGCAGCACAATTTTTGCAACTTGAAAGGAAATTTAACACATCCCAAAACATGGCAAGGGATTATAAACAATTCATGTCGGAATATTTACAATTAAATCACATGAAATTATGTCAAAGTAACATGAAACCAAGCTATTATTTACCGCATCACTGTGTGCAACGCGCGGAATCTACAACTACAGGACTGCGTGTCGTATTTAATGCGTCATCGAAAACGACATCGGGAATAAGTTTGAATGATATGATGTATAGTGGGCCGAATTTACAAACAGATTTAATGCAGATTATTTTAAAATGGCGAATATACAAGATAGCCTTTACAGCTGACATTGAAAAAATGTTTCGGCAAATTTTATGTCACGAAGACGACCAACATTATCAAAAAATACTGTGGAGAGATTCTCCCAACCAATTAATTCAAGAATATAGTTTAACGACTGTGACATACGGAACAAAAGCGGCTCCTTTCCTCGCCATGATGACGCTTAAACAACTCGCCAATGACGAAAGACATAATTACCCTGAAGCTGCGGCTGTTTTGGAGACTTCATTCTATATGGATGACTTACTCTGCAGCTGCGATGACCTTGAACAATCAAAAAGGTTAAAAACCGACCTCATCAGTTTACTCAAGTCAGGTGGATTTAATTTGAGAAAATGGTCATCCAACTTTCCTGACTTGCAAGGATTTAACGACACATCTTCTGAAACATATGACTTTCGTCACCAAGACTCAAGAAAAACATTGGGATTACGGTGGAATCCAAACGAAGACAGTTTTACTTTCCAATTGGTGATCGATAACAAATCAATAAATCCTGTAACAAAACGAATTCTGCTTTCCGAAATCTCGAAGATTTTTGATCCATTGGGTTGGTTAAGCCCTGTAACAACTAAACTGAAACTAATATTCCAAATGGTGTGGCAAGTACAATTAGGATGGGACGACGAAGTGCCTGAAACAATAAACAAAGAGTGGTCAAAAATCAAGTCGGAATTAACTGAAATCAATCAACTGCAAATACCCAGGTGGCTACAAATAACACAAAGAGACGATATCGAGTTGCACGGGTTTTGTGACTCATCGGAAAATGCCTACGCATGTGTCATATACTGCAAGGTTAAAAAGAGTCCCAAGAAGACAGTTATCGTTGCAGCAAAGTCAAGGCTCGTACCTGCCAAGAAAATGATTTCACTACCCAGACTCGAACTATGTGCTGCGGTACTATTATCTACGCTAATGAAAAAAATTATAGAATGTCTTGAATCAAACCAGAATATAACACTAGTAGGATGGTCTGACTCTACTGCCGTCCTAGGCTGGATCCAAGGCGACTACAGTCGCTGGAAACCGTTTGTGTCCAACAGAGTCAAGAAGATCATAGAATCCATGCCGCCAACGTGCTGGCATTATGTTAAATCATCAGATAATCCAGCGGACTGCGCAAGTCGCGGAATATTACCGAAACGGCTCAAGGAACATAATCTGTGGTGGCACGGTCCGGAGTGGCTGTCCACTTATCAACCTAAAAAAGAAAAAAATATATTATACGAAACGAACGAAGAGTTAAGAAAAATACAAACAAACGTCACCACACAACGTCACACATATGACGTCATCGGTGACATACTTACCAGACATAGCTGCATTAATCGAGTTACTCGAATTATTGCATGGATATTACGTGTGATGTCACGGAACAAACATCAGCTGCCGAAGTATTTAACATTATCTGAAATAAAACATGCTATGTATATTGTAATAAAATACGTACAAGATTTGTCCTTTGAAAATGACATCTCAAATTTGCAACAAACAAAGGAAGTGCACCGGAAAAGCAAACTATTATCCCTTAACGCATTTATTGACAAAACAGGACTTCTCAGAGTGGGAGGAAGATTAAAAAATGCGACCATCGACGAAGATCAGAAAAATCCTATCATAATTCCACATGAAGGACACTTTACCGAACTATTGATTGACCATGCGCACAAAACAACATTCCACGGTGGAGTACGCCTTACATTAGCCAATTTACGAAAACAATATTGGATAATTGGTGGAAACAGGGCTGTCAAGAAACGAATATATAATTGTATAAAATGCCGTAGACATAACCCTGTTCAACAAACACAGCTGATGGGAGACTTACCGGCGCCTCGATGCAACTTGATACGACCGTTTTATAACACAGGTGTTGACTATACCGGGTACATCGATATTAAAACAAATAAAGGTCGAGGCGTAAAAACAACAAAGGGGTATGTTGCTGTCTTTGTGTGTATGGCCACGAAGGCAGTACACCTGGAACTTGTCTCAGATCTTACATCCTCAGCTTTTCTCTCAGCCTTGAGAAGATTAGCTGCCCGTCGAGGAACGCCACGTCACATGTACAGTGACAATGGCACTACCTTCGTCGGAGCCAACAAAATCTTGAAACAAGAGATAATTAATATGAAGACAACACTTGACCCAGAATTCTTCTCAGCTATCACAGATATGGAAATCGAGTGGCACTTCATCGCACCACTGTGGCCAAGCGCAGGAGGTCTTTGGGAAGCTGCGGTGAAGAGCCTAAAGTATCACCTGCGCAGAGTCATCGGAGAGCAGAAACTCACTTACGAGGAGTTTTCTACACTTCTGGCACAAATCGAAGCTTGCCTCAATTCCAGGCCTCTCTTAGCACTTACGGAAGACTCTGACGACATAAATTATTTGACGCCGTCGCATTTTCTCTCAAGTGGCCCTAATTTAACCATCATAGAGACTGAGACTGATGAACGAACACGCTGGCACCTCGTCCAAAAAATCTTCAGGGATACGTGGAAAAGATGGCAGTCTGAATATTTATCTAATTTATTACCTCGAAGTAAGTGGCAACGAGCACATCAAAATATGAACATTGACGATATTGTCATCATCCATGATGCCAATCCTACTGGAAAGTGGAGTCTAGGAAGAGTCATCGATATACACCCAGGGAAGGATGGATACATACGCGTAGTCACCATCAAGACGAAAAGTGGAATTTTGAAACGCCCAATCACTAAATTATCGAAGCTGCCTATAAGAGAACAAGATGAAAACAAGGAAACACCAACTGCAAAGGTGGCAGAACAAGTTGCACAACTGAAAGAGCCTAAAAGGAGAAAAGGCAAAAGATCATGCAATTTGATATGGGCCATCATATCGATTTTATCAATCGTGTGTCCCGCCCGGTGTAACTACAGCCTAAGTCATCTAAATAGAAACCAAAGCGTTTACTTCGACAAGTTCAAGGACATGCATATTGTTCGCGATGAATGGAAACTAATCGTGTACTATGACATGAATCCCTATTGGAGAGGTATGGAAATACTTAAAAACTACATCACCAGCTTAGATGAAACGTGCTCAAACTCAAGAAAGGTTAGCCAATGTGACGTCGTCTTACTTCAACTACGTCACGGTTACTCAGAATTGGCCTACTACAGTGATTTGTTACTCAGTCAGCAAAAACGTCATAGACAACGCAGAGGACTTATCAATGGAGTTGGCTACCTAGCGAATAGCTTGTTCGGCATCCTTGATGAACAATTTGCTGATAAATACGAAAAAGATATAAACTTAATAAAGGAGAATGAGAACCACCTGACACTTTTACTGAAAAATCAGACATCGATTGTGGAAGCGGAAAATAACCTACTGAAAAGAGTACAGGAAATAATCGAGAAACAACACAACATGTACAATAATCAGCTAGCCGAACTTGAAAAGACTAACAATGTGATCGCGACTGAAGTCAAAAACATTATGATAGTTAACCATATTACTTTCATGTCTATAATCGCCAACAACATTCTTCTAAACATGAAGAATCTGCAAGAAACGCTGTTGGACACTATAACGGAAATTCACTATGGAAAGTTCAATATTCATCTCTTAAGCCCTGAACAGCTCAAGACAGAACTGAACCTTATATCTGGACTACTATCCAAGGATTCAAGCCTTCCTATAGACAACATACAGACGGATCTGCCTAAACTGTATCATTTAATAAGAATGAAGGCACGAATGACGATTAAATATTTTATATTTGAAATCAAAATTCCATTAGTGACCCGAGACAACTACGAGATATACAAACTCGTCGCTGTTCCACTTCAAACTCAGCAGTCAATGATCAGTATACTGCCGATCGCCAGCCACGTAGCTATAAACCTGCAAAAGGATTCGTACATGCCACTATCCGAGAATGATCTACGTATGTGTCTACCCTACAACACGAATAGTCTTATGTGCCCGTTGCAACAACCGATTTACCACTTAAAGGCCGATGATAACCTATGTGTCAAAAACGAGGCAACAAATCGGTGTGAAACCAAAATAGCATTATGCGCGGACATGTGGACACAGCTTAACAAACTAAATACGTACCTGTATTTTTGTTGCGGACAAAGAACAATTAAAATCATCTGTGGGACTCAAATTACAGTCGAGCAAGTCAGCAAGGCTGGTATTATCATCGTCGCGGATGGCTGCATCATCAAGAGCGAGGCTTTAACCATTTATTCGCACATGCAGCAAAACAACTACCTGACCTTACAACCAGATGTTGACAAGGTCATCATACCGCCTATCAACAAAATATTCAATCTGTCTATACCAAGACAAAGCATCAAAACAGCTAAAGAATATAGAGTCAAGTCTTACGATACATTGCAGAATGCTATTGATGAACAGATTGAACAGCAAAAACGGGCAGAAGCGAGCGGTGTATCATACGACTACATCTCTTCTCATGACGTGCACCAGTATGTGGTATTGTATCTGCTAGCTGGCAGTGCCATTATCGCAATCTCTACTTACCTGTGGTGCCGTTGGCGAACACAGTGCTCGGCGACGCTTCCTGCCTCGTCTGCGGATAGCCGTGAACCTGTCAGATCTGTTGGAACTGCCCGAAATGTTGAACCTGGTATACCACTCACGCAACTACGTCGCGACGCGTCTACTAGAGACGCCCTGGCCTCAAGATCAAGCCACACGTACGCCTGCGTCAACACGGCCACGTCACCAATAATCCGAAGACCGTTCAGTGAAAGTGATAATTAAGTGTTTAACTGTATGATATTCTAGAGACTTTAAGTTGAAATGTTAATATTGCCTTGTTATCTCATTTATATCATGTCATCTCGCCCTAGGGAATATGTACGATTTATGCAATATAAACCGTACATAGCAACTCGCCGCATACCTACAGTTGCACGGCCGAGTCAGCATTTTACGCTACCACGTCATTTTTATTATATTCATATATTAGTTCACCTAACGCCATCAGGCAATTAACATAACGTGTAACTTTTAACTAAACTCTTTGTGAACTCAAATAAACAAGTGATCGTGAAGTGGTCGTTTAACTCAACCTACAACAACATTAAGAGACTGTGTGGTACACACCATACAATGGTGTTGTTTGGTTTTCTACTGTCCATAAGCGGTCGTGTCACTTACCATCAGGCGAATGGCACGCTCGTCTCGAAATTAAAAAAAAAACACATGTGTTAAATGAAGCACAACAGTTATATGTGCGTCATGGTGCAGAGAGAATTGACCTCAATCCTTCGCGAAATGTTTCATATAAAACGATGATCTTCCATCGTTATATGCTGCTATTCCACTGTATCTATCGTCTGTCAAAATTCATACATTTAAAGCTTCCAAAATCACTCGAAAAATATGAAATAAATAAATAGGAAAGCTATTTAATATTTATGAATGCGTTTACCTCAACCTTTTACAGCAAAATAAACTACATTTTACACCCGCGCGGGTTGTACAAATGCTTGATATCCTTCCGTCCCGTATGTCTCATTTGTTTTCCTCACTATTCTTTGCGGTGAGCCCAGTTGAAAAGTTTCTAGCTTTCTTTACGGAGCCAATTCACTCGCTGAAGGGAGCTTGAGCAAAACAATCTGCGCGGCCACTTTCAACTTTTTATTCTTCGCGCTGTGTGTTTGTGTCTTTATAAGTTGGTATGTTTAATTTTCTGTCACATTGAATGGACATGTTTTAGCATTCAAATTTTATTGCATATGTCCTAATAGAATCAAAGGGAGCATCTAAAATGGGGGTGAGGTTATAGATAGGTTGTAAAGGTTATAAAGTACTTTAAATAACTTTGCCCATAACTTTGACTTTGAAAACGTCAATCCCATACATTAGCAATGTCAAATACGTCACAAATGTATGGCGATGACATTGTCAAAATTAAAGTTATCGTCAAAGTTAGTTTATGCAACTGAGCCTTGGTTGTCTTTCGATCTGTGTGAAGTTAGTCTGATTCTTGCCCTTCTCCCCATCATTATCATCATCGCTTAAGATTCTCCAGATGGTCTAAGGCTTAGGATGGTAGAATTCACTTTTAATCAAGCTCTTAAGCTATAAAATCAAATGAATAATATCACGTAAAATTTTCGATTGAAATTATTTTTTACCAGAAAATGTGAACAAACCGAATCGAGCAGTATTTTTACACGTGTTAGGTTTACGTTTTGGCGGGGTTTTGGGAACACGTACGTGTCCCATTGTTGGGTCGATTTATAGGGCAGGGGCTCTCACGTATCTTATTAGGACCTTATGGTACCGCGACGGGACTCCCCTCCGGACATTTTTCGGAATTTATTCTGATGATAATGTTGGGCAGGTTGTGTTTAATTTGTTCATATTTATGATTTTTTCTGGCTATTTTAAAATATTATAATAAAATAAATATAAATACACCCAACAGTCACATGCGTAGTCTTGACCCCACATTAAGATCAATTAACGCCCGAATACTCAAACGCCACTTAAATATTAAGTTGCACTTAACTACCCACGTCCCACTTAGTCAGTAAATTTAAGCGGGACTTGCGTACTTAAATGCAACTTAATATTTAAGTGGCGTTTGAGTATTTGGGCATTAGTCTTGTGTCGTAGGTAGCATAAACTACGGGACACTTTTTGGTCTCACAAACACCCAGATCCGAGACAAATACTTGTAGGCCTCACAAATATTTGTCACGGTGTGGGGATCGAAGCCGCGGCCTCTCGTTTCACAACCGGCGTCTAACCAACTGCGCCACGGAGGCTGTCAAATTATATTATATTAGTTGTATCTCAATATCAAATATTTAATACAGAAAAAGTCGTAACACGCTGCTTTCATAAGTATTTTGATGGTATGACTTCTCAAACATTCATTCAACATCATCTTTGGGAACAGATACAGGATTGTTGATTATGATCATTTAGTTTCAAGTATAAAGAAAGTACATAAAACATTTTCAATTCTACAAAGAGGTTCCTGACTGAAATTTTTATTTTTAAAGCCCAATGGTACGCAAGTGTTTAAATTATTATTTTAGCGAAATCTAGGTATTTACTCGTACCACCCAAACACGATGATATTTAAAAAATTGCAAAAAAGCAACGTTTTATTTGCGAAATATTTACTTGCATTGTGTCTGTAAGCACTAAAATTACCACCTCGCTTCGTTTTCGGTCGCAGTCTGGATATACCCGGTATGTGTTTTTTTTAAGTATCGTCCTATGCTTTTATCTATTTTTCTTGTATATCAGTATATATTGTGTGTGATTGAAGATGCACGTTTGGAAGCTGTAAAAAAACTCCTTCAGCAACACCGACTATCTTTTTTTTTTTTACTAATATAGCCTCGTCATACCTCATTAATCCCCCTCCCAAATCATTATCATCATCATCAGCCCTTCTGCGTCCACTGCTGGACATTGGTCTCTCCCATAGCACGCCACTGGGCTCGATCTTCAGCCCATCGTCGCCAACCGCTACCAGTCACCCCACGAATATCGTCGCTCCGCCCTCCCAAATATATTGCGAAAACTAATTCAACTGTCCGTGGATCGAAAGTGACACGGGAGCCAATAAGCGGAGTGGCCGTCACGAGTGGCCCATGGATTACAAACGTGTACACGTGCTTTGAATTCCGTATGGACTTATTTTATTCGATGTCCAATTTAGTGCCGTTACGTGTACGCACCCTTATGAGTTTGTGTCTTCATAAATATTTGGTTTACACCTGGTTTATTAAGATATAGGTAAGGCAAAGAAAGTCGTTGGGTTTGTGAAAAAAATCGCTAATTGATTATTAAGATATTTTTTTAGAAGCGATTACAATGTGACTGATGGTAACTGCAGTGAAAACTGATTAGAATACCCTCTTACATAAAATATTATGGTTTCCTGGTCAGTAGATGATATACGAGTAAAGACCATACCGAAAGTCCAACGTTGCGTTTGTTCCCTATGCCAGATTTCCCCCATTGTGTACAATGGCCAACCATTGTGGCTCTTTTTTTTTTTCGTGCAATGGCAAGACGAGCATGCCATTCGCCTGATGGTAAGCGATACGACCGCTCATGGATAGCAGAAAACCAAGCAACACCATGAATTACAAAGCATTGCTTGGCGTTCCACTGCGCTGGCCACCCTGAGACATAAGATGTTAAGTTTTAATATGTCCAGTTAGTTATTCTGGCTACATTGTCCCTCAAACCATAACACAACAGTGCATTTAAATTGCTGTTTGGCAGGAGTAATAGACATTGCGGTGGTACCTACCCAGGCGGTCTATCACATATGAGAGACCTGCCATCAGTGAATATGCTACTCAGCCTGATGTGAATATTGATCATAATCAACATATTAAACATACGACTTAAGAGCACGGAAAACTTTAGTCACTACAGCCGAAGAAAGACGTTTTAAAAAACGTCGGCCTATTGGAATCGGCTCGCATATAAGACCTCATTACAACCTTTACCAAATCGCCTGCCCATCTTGTGGACATCCAATACTGCGCTTGCCAGTACGTGGTCTCCATTCCAAACCTTTTCATCCCCTCCATTTATAGTTTGAAAACTGACAATTTTCAGTGCAAATTCCCAAAATGTTTAAGGGACTTATTTTATTTATATTGCCTACGTGAGTAAACAGAATGTGCGATCTAAGGACTTTTGCAATGACAGGGATACAAAGGATATTTAAATCAATTCACATTTGTCCTCTGCAAGGCATCTGACATCGGCGATAGAAAGGGACTTTAGGTCGTTGTATACCGATGGCTTGATGGCATACTGCAGGCTATGAGAGTTTTTTTTTAAATCCTCAAATTTTTTTTGAATTTTCAGCCCTAGAGTATTTTTGATTTAAAATGATATTAGCATCTGTATTTCAGGTATTGTGATACAGACGCCGGGGGACTTTTTCTTCTTTCATTCTTTCATTTTTCTTCTGTAATTTTTTCCATAACAAGCGACCGGCAACGCATCTATGACTTGGTTTACATTCATCGTGGTAATCACTTACTATAATGTGATCAGCATTAAAAAGAGGAAATAGGGAATATTTTTTTTAGAACCTCGACTAAAGTGGCTGACAAAAGCCAGTTGAACTATTAATGAATAAATTAATTGTTGAACAAACATAATAATCGTTGGAAAACCCACAAAGACCGCAGCGCTGGACAATGCAAATGTGTACAAATTAAGTTTTAAATCATCTTCATTAACGTAATCCGATAATGCACGCTGTGTATCAAGTGTGGGGATGATTGCCAGTTAATAAAATTTCCCCAATTTTAGGGAATATTTGGAATATTCTAAAATTATGTGGTCATTAATAAACGGGCATATTATTATTTTGCTTCTGAAATATTTTTTATCGTTATAAATGTATATTTGTTTTATGAAATTTTACTTTTAAAGAATTATTTCTAGGGCAAATACAATGCAAAAGTTCATCCAAGTTCAAGTGTACAGTAAATTATCATGGAGGCAGGAGCATTACAATTATCCCACTCGTTCTACGTCGAACCCGCTCTCGATGCCACGCTTTAAAACTACCGCCTTCAGAGGATGTTTCAAATTTGCAGCCACCCGCTGCTGGAACGATCTTCCGCCGCCATTGAGATTCCTAAAAACCAAAAATACTTTTAAATTACACATTAAAAAACACTTATTATACAAGCAAAAGAATCCCCAATAAAACTAAGTACATAAAATATGGTATTAATGATAAGTATCTATATTTACCTAAAGTTAATGAATCATCGGCGAGGCGTGATAGTGTCCTCGCGGCGGGTGGCAGCGTTCCTCCAAGACGGATAGTTAGCTATTTTACGTGGTTAGTTGTCCATCCTTTCACGTTGGATTCGCCTTTAAAATAAGTGTTGGAATTATGTCATGAATATTATTGTTTGTATTTATTTTATTTTATTGTTTCTCTAGAGATAATTGCTGGGATAAGATAGGTACTACTCAATATTTGCACCTATTTATTATATTATTATATTTACCAATATAATTTATTGTTCTATAAACAATATTATGCAAGTCGTACTTACCCGAGACAATCATTTGGAAGTATACAGTACTTTTTACTTCCCAACACGACATAGCCATGCCACCAACACCATGTTTGCGACGCATTGCACTAGCCGCACGCCTCGAGACTTACTTATTAAAGTTGATCGTGAACGTCCTCTCACATCCCTGTCGTCGGGCGACTGCAGAGTGCATTTTCTGTATGTACATTGTGCAATGCTAAGGCTCGCGCGGGCGCGGGCGGCGAGGCGCGCAACTGACCTGGGTGTGCTTGGCGTGTCGAAGCGGGACAGAGAACTGTGCAAAGGCTTGTTACTTGTTGTTATTGTTATTAATTTGTATAAACTTTTTTATTTTATGTTTGTATATGTTGGTTACTTTGGATGTAGTCAAGGAAGTTTTTGTCATTCTTTTTTTTTTATTATTATTGTTGTAGTAATTGTTTTTTCTTTTTTATTTATTAATGCATTTATAATACCTACAATGTTTTAAAATATTAATAATATGTCGGCTGGCGTTCGCATGTCACTCAAGGTGACCACTGAAAACCAGCGTTGCGCTGTGGCTCGCGCTGCAGTACAACATTAAGCTGAGTGGTCACCTACGTGTCACTTTTTTGCGACGTACAAACTTTTATTTTTCTTTTATTTTATTATTTTTTTTTTTTATTTCTGTATGGTGTATGTAAATTTATGTTATATGAGTGTGTGCGTTGTGATAAGTGACAAATAAATGTGTTTTCTTTCTTTCTTTCTTTCTTTTCTTTCTTTCATCCTAATAACGGAGTTATGAAGTCCTGTAAAAATCTTGCATTAAGTAAACAATATTTTATTAGTTATTTTATTTCCGAAATGCATAAGTATTCTCTATTTTACCGTTGGAGCAATGTTATGATTCCCTTTTTCCTTCACCGTTAAAATGCGTGGTGATTGACTATCAATACACACATAGCTCCGAAAAGTCAGAGGTGTGCCCTGCGATTTGAACCCGCGACCACCGTGAACATGTAGGCAGCCGCGTCTGGTCCGTTACCAACAGGCTACCACGCACACATATACTAAAATATGCGGCAATAATAAGACATACGGCAGGCATGGAGACAGTAAAAAACGTTATTGATTTTTTGCGCCTATAAGAATACTAATTTGCATTTCTAACCAGATTTGCTGATTGATTGCTATTTAACCCGAGGCCTATGCCGCTGGCAACAAATAAATTAAATAGGTACAAAAAAAATATTCTTAAAATTCTATACAGGTTTGGTATTTAATTAGCATTTTCCGTGCCTTGTCTTTGTGTACACATTAATATTTATCAAAATATAAATATTAATAAAGTTTAGTTGTTTTTATACACGTTATTTTTAGTATGTCATAAACTTAATAGTAGTTTGTTTAGATTATATTATAGAATTCATTAAAATAGATTATAATCCACTACAAATATAGTAGGTTCTTATTTTAATCGGTATACCACTGTCCTGAATAAAAAAAAAAGAGGTGTACAATTTTAAACGTTCAAAATGCAATTTTTAATCATTCTCAAAGAAAATGCAAATTCGATTTCAAAGTTGGCAACACATGCGAGGATTTCGAATGTATCGAATAGTAGCGTATAATCGAATTATCGTGTAGCAGATTTTAAAAATCGAATTCCATTTGCATTGAAACGACTCTTCGGGTGAATTAAAGACAGTGTTGCTACTAAAAAGATTAGGGAGAATTATTTTTACGCTTTTGTTGTAGAATTATTTGCACAAAATAACATCGATCGTCACTGTAGGTATAACAATGCCCTTCCCCCTCTTTCTTCACATTAATTATTCATTTTTAATTTACGTGTACGTAATGTAGTTAACATTCTACTGGCAATGTTGATAATTTAATAAGTAGTTCTACCTTTTTACAAGAATATATTTAAGTATTATTTGCATATAAACTTAATACTCGTTTTTGTCAGTTCAATAAATGGAAGTACCAGATAATACAAGTATGACCCTGAACTCACGCCAAGTTCATGTCTTCCCATGTTTAAAAATAATAGATTATTTCGATATTATATTGACTAAATCCAAACAAATACATTTTTAATTGATTATTAACCCGTAAAACAGCTTTAATTATCACTAAAAATATTTTTCCTAAACTCAGGGAGAATTCTAATATTTTCATTCCAAAAAGGATGAAATACGGGGAAAATCTAATTCGCCACCTGATCACCCCATGCAGAAGTTCGACCGTCGAGTGGTACCGTATAATCTGATTACTGTTTTGCAGATGACGCCCAACGACTCCTATTTGCATGGCTAATGTAGCTAAGTGTACTTTTAAACTGCTACGTGTGGGGAGTGAAGAGGGCGATTAGGATAGTTCGTATCGGTTGATTTTGCGGGTGAATTTTAGGGTAAATAAATATTTTTTTAGTCATCAAAGGCACGAGAGAACTTGTGTATAATTTATGATTTCCCGGTTAAAAATGTCTTTAAAATTTCAATGATTCCTTTAATACAATTTATTTTGAACTAATACAGGATACAGGCGATCTTTCATCTATTTTATTTTACTAACTAGTTGCTATTACTGGGGGTAAAATATTTATAACAGTATAATAAGAAACAATTAATACATTTTTCATTTATACATATTAACTATAATACAATGCCAATAACATGGCGTATATTTATTATAGGTGCAAATTACTATAAGTGAAACTAATGGTTTCTTAGATTTACGCGAATGTTACACATTGAAATAAAACTATTTTATACGGATTTTATCGCGATTTGGTTTAATTTTTACATTTTTTAACTTCCCGACGTTTCGATTGCTTTTCAGCTTTCGTGGTCACGGGGCAGACTTTCGAAACGTCGGGAAGTTAAAAAATGTAAAAATTAAACCAAATCGCGATAAAATCCGTATAAAATAGTTTTATTTCAGTGAAACTAATGTTTAAAGGAAAAACGTTAGTGTTACCAGACACAGTTTTTTTATTGCAATGAATGGTGAGACGAGCATGCCATTCGCCTGATGGTTAGCGATACGACCGTTCATGAACAGCAGCAAAACCAAACACCATGAATTACAAAGCAATGCTTGGCATTCCACTGCGCTCGCCATCCTAAGACATAAGATGTTAAGTTTCATTACGTCAAGTAGTTAATACGAATTAATAATGAACATGCTAATTAAGCCAGTAATTTTGTACAAGCATGTTCTGTAATATAATTTGAGCGTAATTTAAATTATCTCTATTATTAAAATAGGCTCAAGATTCTTGCGGGTTGATATGTTGAAAATTATGATGAATTGAATATAATACTGAGAAGGACAGGTCAACTGTAGAATATGAATGGGACGAATGTTATAATTCATTACGTTTTGGTTTATGGTCGAATTTGTGAATAAAAGACTATATGACCTATTTTATTTCATGTTTGCCGTTTGGCCAAGACAAAAAGTATTTATTTATGATTGGAACAATATGAGAGAAGCTGAGAATCGTGCGTTTGTCACATTCGATTGTTAACCGCCGTACTCAGAGATATTTAATGTCAATTAAATCATTACGTGTATATTTTACAAAGACAATACCTATATAATAAGGAACAATTTAAATAATATTAAACGTCTCTGAGTGCGGCCGTAAGTGTAATATTAGTGATGATTATGTTTATGATAGGTAGGTTTGTGAAATACAATACCTGTGGTTCACATACATATTTGTTTCAGTGCAGTGATCGAACCCGCGGCCTCTCGTTTCACAGCTGACGTCTAACCAACTGCGCCACGGTGGTCATATATCTAGAGTGTACTGCACTTCCCAGAAAACGCCTTTTGGTCGCTCTACCATATTTTTTGTGACAATACAAAAATACTTCATAATAATCAACTCAAATTAAAATGAATATATCCAGTTTAAACTAATTAATTAAAACAAACAAATGGCACTCGCAAAAGATATAATAAAAAGTGTTTTAACGACCGTTCGCGAGTTGGACGGCCATCGGAAGCACTTGCCTGCAAGACATTACCCACACGTTCCCGTAATGACTCTCAAGACCGCGCCGAATGCGATTAAATTATTTTAGGGGGGCAATTTGTATTTTAGCCTTTTTGTTTGTTTAGTTTGAATATAAAATATTTTGTTGTACCGGTGGGTTTTGTTAATTTAGGTTGTCGGTATTAAGAAGTGTTAATATAGAAAAGAATGATTATTTTGTATAACTCGGGAACGGTACTTTTTTCCTGATTAAAGTTATCGGTCCTTTTCTTTATCACTGATTCCGTTTTATAATTTCAAGCGAGCCATCTGCTCGTCCCGTGATTCTCGCTTTTAAAACAACCTACATTTTATTTATTGCTTTTTTTGTGTAATTTGCTTATGAAAGCTCTCGATTTTATGATTGAAAAATGTTCTTTGCACACTTTATTCTAAAATATGACGCTATAAATAACCAATATCAATTTGATATACTGTTAAAGATTTTAATCAAATACCATATCACATAAAATATCAATTCATCAACACAAAAAATATTTTATGAAAGCATAAACGTTGAGCTTTGAGTTATAGCTTTAAATAATGAAAGAGTTTATTTCGAAATAGTGAATTTATACGCTCAGTTTATAAATGCATTCTTATAGTCTTATTATATAAGCAGACTTCATGAATAATAATTTTATTTTGAATCTCATTCTTGGTTTATTGGTCTGGCGATATCGTGTTTGGACTGAAAGTGGGAGGACCTGGGATAGATTCCCGAATTGATCATTTATTTATTTATTTATTTAAATCTTTATTGTACACAGTAAAATAACATACAGAAACAGAAAAAAAAGTACAAATGGCGGTCTTATCGCATAAAGCAATGTCTTACAGATAACCATGGGATGGATTTAAGAGAAGGAGAAAGAGAGGGCAGTGTAAAAAAAAGAAATTAAATAAATAAAGAATAGAAGACAAATAAAACTAAATAAGCATATAAATATAAATACACAGACATTACATACTTACATAACAAATAAAATAAATACATAATAAATAGATATTCATACATAATATATAAATCGATCATTATGATTCGTGTGAGATTTTTGGTTTGAAATATCTCATTGCGTTACCGGGGATTGCAAAGTGTTCACTGTACTGTACTGTTTGACAGCTAAAAACCCATGCAGTCGTCGTATGTCGTATCAGCCCATATACGTCCCACTGCTGGGCACGGGCCTACTGTACAATCGAGAGAATCGATTGAGAGTGGTTAGGCCATATAGTCCACCACGCTGGCCTAGTGCGGGTTGGCCGACTTAGTATTTATCATGCAGTAAGTATCATCTAATACCAAGTAGCTACATAGTTCAAACTAACTGAACAACTCAACGCAACGATTGTATAGTAGGCCCGTGCCCAGCAGTGGGACGTATATCGGCTGATACAACAAACAACTCAAATAAAATACTGCGAACAAACTAATACCTAATTGGATACCAATACAACAATATAGCAAATTGTTAATTTTAATAATGTGCAATTACTGAAAACTACATCATACGAGTAAATCTGCCAACAAAATAAAATATATGTCGTTCCTAAAATCTCTTTCTTGGAAATAAATATTATTTATTGCGTTGAATGGCGAGTCAAGCATGCCATTCGTCTGGTGGTAAGCGATACGACCGCTCATGGACAGTAGAATAACAAACAACACCATGAATTACAAAGCATTGCTTGGCACTCCACTGCGTCGCCATCCTGAGACATAATATGTTAAGTCTCAATATGTCCAATAGTTAATGATTATTAAATACTGTTATTTATTATGGGGTATGGCCTAAATCCTCTCAATCGAATTCTTCGACGTAAAGGAGTATCGTGCAATTATGAATTTATACAGTCAATATATATAAATAAATAAATACACCCAACAGTCACATACATAGTCCTGACCCCACACTACGATCGAGTCTTGTGTCGTGGGTATCAGAAACTACAAGAGACTTTTCGGTCTAACAAACACCCAGACCCGAAACAAGTACCTGTGGTTCACACAAATATTTGTTTCGGTGCGGGGATCGAACCCGCGGCCTCTCGTTTCACAGCCGGCGTCTAACCAACTGCGCCACGGAGGCTGTTATATGTTGTGAAACTAAGTATGTAGATGGAAATCACAACAAGCATCTCGTACACCCCTCAACCCTTGCCGTTTTACTAGGCCTAATAAAAAGCGAACCAGTGATTTGAATATGCATTAAGGATATTTTGTTTGGGGTCGGAGAGACCCCGCCATTAGCCTGAGTGTTATTGTTACGCCTACATGCTTCGGTTAGCACTTGAGCTGGTTTGTTGTTGAGTATTTTGTACTTACGTCAATATGTATTCCATAAAATTTAATGTTGTGTACATGAAATTCAAATGACACATCAGCAGAATCATCACCTTGAAATCTCATTGAACGAAACGCAAAATCAAAGCATCACGTTGATTTTCTAATAGACAGTCATTCCACTTATACAATATGTCTAACTTACTTACTTACTTTTGGACACTTACATACAAAGCATGCGATTTGTCTCGGTCTGGTAGTCGATCCGCATACCATCGTTTGATGGCTCGTGCCCTGACCAGGGAAGAGAAAAATAAGGTATAATTTGGTCCTAACCAACCACGCCAAGGAAGTTATCATAGTTACTGTTTTGATTGCATTGTAATAATGAAGAGACCCGCATCTTAGTCGAAAGCGACATGGCTGCTCAACGAGGAGCAAAATAACTTATAACTTATTCCTAAACACTGCAAAGTATTGCACAGCGCCCATCACCTTAAGACATTAGTCCGTTTAAAGCCTAGTAATCACATATACAGACATAAACTCACGCATTTTTCCTAGTAGGCGTAAGCAGATGTGCTACAAGGACACGCAAATTTCGCCTTGTATGTTCCGTCCCACGATGTGATAGGGAGCGAGCTTATCGCCATATGGGCACAAATTCCTGACTCCGGGTTGATAATTAATAGAAAAATCCAATATTACTTTGCCGGACCTGGGATTCGAACCTGAGACCTCAGCTTTGTAAACGTACCGTAGAATCACTAGCTACAATATCCTTCAAACGAGAACACAACACAGATTACACACTCAAAGCCTGCAAAAATAAAAAAAGCCTTCGTTTATACACGCTATGTTAAAAACCAACGATACGCCCACACCGATTGAACTTCCTGAATCTACAAAACATCCATTACTATGTATTATCGTTAAAACAGGCAATATTCACTTTTAACGGTTTAAAGTGTTAAGCCGGCGAGAGGTTCGGAATTAGCGCATTTTATAGTAGACTTTGGCCTCTTCTCTCATTTTCAATGCAAATCCATTGGGCTTTGCCGAGTTCGACGGTTCTTCGCATAGTAACATTGTTTTCGTATTTTGTAGCACTTTTGTAGAGACTGTTGTGTTTTTGTGCGGGATTTTCAATAGTTTTATGGGATACAGTTCAGTAAATTTTGTTCATATATTAATACGGTGGTAAATTTAGATTTTGTTCGACAGCCTCCGTGGCGCAGTTGGTTAGACGCCGCCTGTGAAACGTGAGGCCGCGGGTTCGATTCCCGCACCGAAACAAATATTTGTGTGATCCACAGGTATTTGTTTCGGGTCTGGGTGTATGTGAGATCGAAAAGTCTCTCGTAGCTTCTGATACCCACGACACAAGACACGACTCGATCTTAGTGTGGGGTCGGACTTATGTATGTGACTGTTGGGTGTATTTATTTATTTGTATTTTATGAATTTGATTATTATCAAAGTTAAAAGCTGGAAGATTTTTTTAGAATAGTGAGAGGCTAATGCCCTTCTAAACTTTGGATGGCACGGTACTTAGTATTAGGTATATTTTTGTCCCTTTGTCAAGCTAAAATAATAATAAAAAACATTAGTTCATTCATGCCATATGAAGATTATGTTTCTTACCACCCACGTGCAATTTCATAAATGAACTCCCTGCTTTGGTGTTTCCCTCACACTATTGCGTGTCCGCCTTAAGCGAGTGTTCAGCAGGTAGGGCCTTGTCGTGCCCCTGGTGTTTTGAAAGAGCATGGGTCACAGCATCTACGACAAGAAAAAAAATAGATGTATTACTGGTCACTTAGTGTAGCGTACACAGCAGGCTAAATAACCTCTACATTCTGCCCAGTATCGTTTTCAAATTCTTGAATTCGCTGGTATCAGGCCGCTTAGAACAGATTGTTGTGAAAATCCTAGGGGGAGGCTTATATTCAGTAACGATCTTTCTGTGCCTGAAAAAGAAGAAGATTGTAGCAATTCATTAGGCTATACGAGTAATTATTAGATTATCTTTAATTCACAATTAGCATCTGCTTCAACGTCGATAATCATTGAAACGGATTGGCATAACCATAATACAGGCAAACATAGACACAACTATTTAAACGCAGATATTTCCACGTAACGAAACAAATTTAATATGTGTTAATGAATACAATCAAAAATTAATTACAGACGCCAGTAAATCGTTCAAAATAACTGGAAATGTGATATTATTTAATGAAACTGTTTCTCGGGAATGCAAAGCGTTCAAATGGATTGTAGAATTGAGCGTGGGCAAAGACTTTGTAGTAATGATTTTATCTTGTAATCCCTACTAATATTATAAATGTGAATGTAAGTTTGTTTGTTACGCTTTCACGCGAAAACTACTCAACTGATCATCACGATAGTTTGTACACATATTCTTGGAGGTATTAGAAGTAACATAGGCTACTTTTGATCCCGAAATGTCTAGTGTTCCCATGGGATGAAGAAGGAATTCCGATATATTTGCTACTATTTTATACTCAAAAGGATGGGATGGGACTGGTTCACATTCCATTAGTGAAAATGAGAAGGGACGGGTGGCATATAACGGGACGGGATGGGAGATTTCAAATAAAGTTAACCACGCAGACGAAGTTTGCGGGCAGTAGCTAGTAAATTATATTAGATACAGACCTGGTATTTATAGAAATAAGCAGCTATAACTGGTCTCCTACGCCACTGAAGGGCTTTAGATCTTCGTTCCGGAACCAATTGTGTGTTGGTGAAGTTTACAAAATGGAAAAAAGTCTCATGAAGGGTTTATTGGTGCAATGGTTTTCTCAAGGAGATTTGCTTTGTCTTTGAAACCTAACCTATTATGCCCGTAGCTTTGCATTCCAAAACACCACCTCGGCGGATAATTTACTCTTATTAGGTCACAGCGCGTTATTTTTTTTTAACTTTACGTGAGGTTAATACCTTTTCTATTCTAGATTTAAGCGATTAAAAATTAACATAAGGCATGGAATTCCAGAGATAAAACTTCTAAATTGTTATCAATATTAGATATACAATAAACGCGAAAGGAAAATAAATATAGGGATATCTATAAAATACAAAACTACCAAACAGTTAAAATCAAAACAAATTTTCTTCAATCCACATTTTCTTTGAAGCACGAAACAAAATATCTCAATATTGCAGGAATCTATACGCATCGAATTCCGCTCCCTTTGTTTTACACAAGGGACGAATACTTCCAAGAGGGTTGAGTTAAATTACAACCACCGTTTATCTGTTATGACCCGTGCAATCTGGCGGCCTCCGAGTTTTATGCCAGTAATCTATGGTATTGCTTGCAACAGGGCTGGGGGTTGTGTTTCAAAAGGTTGTAGGACGTGACTTGAAGAGACTAAACCAAAACGAGCTACTATAATATTCAAATCATTTCGTTTTACATTATTCCTAGTGTATCCTACATAAAGCATTAAAAGGCCCAAGAATGAATTGCCCTGTTAACTGCAGCACTCGATATGAGACGTACAAAAACATATTTTTTTTTAGCTATATTAAAAGAAAAAAAGAAAATTGGCTGTGTTGATGAATTAATTTCTTGCGCTGTTTTCTCATCATAGCTGTAATAGATTCAAAAAAATATAATTGGAGTAAATAATGTTTCACTTTTGACAACTCCGTCGGAGATGGTCGTAAATCTAACAGCTATGCCTATATTTTAGCTATTTTTTATTACTTTCTTGTACCGTCAATATAAGCCCCTGAATTTTTGTCGATTTTGTGTTAAAAAAAAATAATGAGGCAAGAAAATATTGCACACAGCCCTACTACATTGAGTATTTCCTTTTCACAAAATTAAAGATTTCAGAAGGTAAAAAAAAATGGCAGGGACCGTAGAACGACGTAATTAGGCATAACGTATTTTTGCTGTTTTATTACTGTCACGTATTATGCAGGTATACGAAATATTATAACTAATTTCCAACGTATTTTATATAATATGAATTCTGATATTACGGGGTAAGAATTAGAATATTTACGTACCTACTCTTTGGGGGATTTCCATGTTCAGCAGTAGAGTTTCTGTGACTGAAGATAATTACAATAATGACACAATTTTTTTTATTCCAAAAATTATAATATAATCCAGAAAGTAGGCATTACACTGCAACAAAGGCTTAAGTAATTTTTCTATGACACTATGGATGCAATTGATTCCAGCTGGCCCAATTATTAAATGGCTCTACCCCTTAATATAGATTTATGCGAAATTCCACCATCGAGATATCATAACCTGAAAGATTTTTATTGTTTTTAATACGTTTCCAGAATAAGGAGATGATAATCACAGCCTACAATGTCCTTCAAACTGAATCACATGAAAGTCAATAGCCTGTTTGGCGATAAAAAACTCAAATATTCCTTTCTAAAAACGGATTTAAAGACGCTACAGCGTCTAAAGCCTACAGTGGCTCCACCATAGACAGAATGGATGTAAAATGTCTTATATATTTTTTTATCGTGATGAATTGCGAGAACAGCATGCCATTCGTCTGATGGTAAGCGATACGACCGTTCACGGACAGTAGCAAAACCAAATAACACTATGAATTCCAAGGCAATGCTTGGCATTCCAATGCGCTCGCCATTCTGAAACATAAAATCTTAAAGTCTCAATATATCCAGTAGTCACTCTGGCTACAATGACCTACAAACTGGAACACAACAGTGCATTTACACGGCTGTTTGGCGAGAGTAATAGACATTGCGGTGGTACCTACCCAGGCGGCCTCTCACATATCAAATATATGGTAAGAAGTAAATTGCACTTTAGCGACAAATATAAATCTATCTTGACACCTCTTTGCAAATGGACCTAAAGACACTGCAGTTCCTACCACTTAATACGGCAGATCCAAAATTCCACCTTGCGGAAGTCATAATCGAAACTGTCAGGAGACGGGAAAGTTGAGCAACGTTTCCGTAATATAATACATTATATATTAGAATTTCATTTCGACTTCAGCGCCTCACGCCGTTCGCATTGCGATGCAGCGAATTGAACACCCATTTGAATAATGCTATAGCGTTTATATGAGATATTATTGTATATGCTTGTGCTCCAGTTGGACGGGTGCGCTATAAAACTATGTTTTATCATCGAGCTATTTTACATGTTAACGACGCACACTCTATGATTAATTGCTAAACATTTTTCAATTTTTGAAAATAACTTTGTACCCACCACTTGTATCGAAATGATTCGTGTATCATTGCATAATATGGCGATGCATGTAACGTATATAATATTATGTAAGACGGATTTAAATTTAAATAAAGGAAAAAACGTCCATGTACCACAGAGAAAAATAAGTGCTAAACAAAGGCAAAAATAGGCTCTTCTTGCGGTATATCTCGAAGTATAATTAAGCCACACCGGGTTTGAGATAATAAATAAATAAATACACCCAACAGTCACATACATACATATTTTACTGGTGGTAGGTCTCTCATATGTGAGAGGCCGCCTGGGTAGGTACCACCGCAATGTCTATTTCTCCCGCCAAACAGCAGTGTAAATGCGCTGTTGTGTTCCGGTTTGAAGGACATTGTAGCCAGAGTAACTACTGGACATATTGAGACTTAACATCTTATGTCTCAGGATGGCGAGCGCAGTGGAATTCCAAGCATTGCCTTGTAATTCATGGTGTTGTTTGGTTTTGCTACTGTCCATGAGCGGTCGTATCGCTTACCATCAGGCGAATGGCATGCTCGTCTCGCCATTCATTACAATAAAAAAAAAAAAAAAAAAAACATAGTCCTGACCCCACACTAAGATCGAGTCTTGTATCGTGGGTATCAGAAACTACGAGAGACTTTTCGGCCTCACAAACACCCAGACCCAAAACAAATACCTGTGGTTCACAAAAAATATTTGTTTCGGTGCGAGGATCGAACCCGCGGCCGGCGTCTAACCAATTGCGCTACGGAGGCTGTCAAATATATATTTTTGTTTTTATGTTGAGTGTATGTTCATTACCATTTTTATTTGATTGTTTTGTTTCTGTTTACCCTATCCCTGTACATAAAACCGCAAGTTTCAACGAGCGACCCCAACACAGGAAGTAGACGTCTATAGTCTACAACCAGATCCAAAGCGATTGAGCTCAGTAGTACACATTAAATGACAAAAGATAAATAAAAACTTACTCTGAAACTTCTTGATGTATGTATGTATGAATCGCCCCATATCACATCCCACTGCAGGGCACAGGCCTCCTCTACAATCAAGAATAAGATTAAAAGTGGTTAGGCCATATAGTCCACCAAGCTGGCCTAGTGCGGCTTGGCGGACTTTACATATCATAGAAATACTTAAAAATCGCTATGATATGCAGGTTTCGCACGATGTTTTCCTTCACCGTTATTTCAGCGGGCAAGCACCTACAAATTGTGAGAAGAAGTAATAAGCTAAGGGAATTACTAAATGCAGGCCTCATCATAAAATCATCGTTGCGGAAATTTTTCTTGAGATCCATGTTCCTAAATAGTATTCCTGCGACTGAACACTTGACAGCCTCTGTGGCGCAGTTGGTTAGACGCCGGCTGTGAAACGAGGGGCCGCAGGTTCGATCCCCGCACCGAGACAAATCTTTGTGATGCCCATAAATATTTTTCTCGGGTCTGGCTGTTTGTGAGACCGAAAAGTCTCTCGTAGTTTCTGATACCCACGATACAAGATTCGATCTTAGTGTGGGGTCAGGACTATGTATGTGACTGTTGGATATATTTATTACTTCGCTGGTACTAAAAGTAGCTTGTACAGGAAAGCGAGCCTTCCTTCGTACTCTAACTTTATGACATAAACAAGTAACATCTGCTTTGTCTTATTGAGTTTGCAACTCAATATTGACTTTCAATAGTAAATACACACTTACAGACAGCGCCCATGTGCCGTTTTATGTAGTGTGTACTGTATGAAAATGTGACAATGTGTTAAATCTCTTTGGTTCTTTGTTATGTTGACCTTGAAGTATTAAGATCCTTTGTGTAGGAATTAAATAAGTATTTTTGTTACTAGATGTCACTATGTTAAGCCTTGTAATATTATGTAAATGTATTTCTTTCTTTATATGAGCATAAAAATATATCTATAAGGTGGTGATTTGTTTTCTTTGAATATACCTACTTGTTGGATAAAGAGTGCACCAATCAGTAACTTATGTAGTCTTATCACTTTATCATCGCCTCTCAACAATCCATATCCTATCTATCTACATGTTTAGCATTAAATACTAATATTATACTCATCGTGCCAGCTCATATTATACTTTCTTTTTATTCAGTATCCTAGATACGTTAAGAGTTATTGTTAAGACTGCTTCGGTGGCGTAGTTGTACTACGGTACGACTACAAAGCTAAGGTGCCTCGGGTTCGAATCCCGGGTCGGGCAAAGTGATATTGGGATTTTCTATTCATTATCAGCCTGGAGTCAGGAATTTGTGCCTGATATTGCGATAGGCTCGCCCCCTATCACATCATGGGACGGAACATACAAGACGAAATGCGGGTGTCCTGGTGGTGCCTCTGCCTACCCCTTCTGGGATAAAGGCGTGAGTTTATGAATGTATGTATGTTAAGAATCATTAAATAGCAGACTTAAACAGACAACAAAATATTTTAAATTTTTTTCGTACCATGAAAATCATGTTTATTAATTCTTGTTTATTAAAACAAGACTATAAAATTATATACGAGTTTCGTCGATCAAGAATATCGAATATAACCGGTTGCAATTTGTTTGTTGCTAGCAACCTAAACAACTTTTTAAAGATATTTATAAATAGATAATAATAGTATAAACTTTATGTACTGCTTGAGCTGGGAGACTTATTTTATTGATTCTTATCTAGCACGTGTAAAATATTGAATAGTGTAGGTTTATATTAGTTTTATTAGTATTATAACAGACTTTATGGCTCTAGAAGAAAAAAAATGTGTGTGTGTATTAGTGTACACACGTAAGAAGTGAAACTTCTTTATGACATCATTTTTCGAAAAATGATGTACTATTTACAAATTTACAGAATTGGTAAAATAAAGCTAAATTAAATAAAGTTTAAGTTTAGGAGGGGGGAAATTTTTGAGGGAATTTGGGATTTCTATCGGGGCCAATTTGTAGCCCTCACCGAGACGGTTCCGAGGATACCAAGCTCGGTGGGTCCACGACCCTTATTGGCCGAGATAGGTTTAGGGGGGGTGAGGTAAAAATTTTAGGTGGGGGTAGGGGCGGGGGGGGGGGTTTAGGTTGCGTGGGGGGGCTATTGGGCACCTTAAAATATTTTTGGGTGGGGAAAGTTGTGGAGGGGGAATTCGGGAATTCTGTTGGGGCAGGATTGTAGGCCTCACCGAGCCGGTTCTAATGAACCCAGGGTCGATGGGTCTACAATGGATATTGGTGGAGATAGGAATAGGGGGGGGTGAGGTAAAAATTTTAGGTGGGGGTAGGGGCGGGGGGGTTTAGGTTTCGTGGGGAGGCTATTGGGCACCTTAAAATATTTTTGGGTGGGGAAAGTTGTGGAGGGGGAATTCGGGAATTCTGTTAGGGCAGGATTGTAGCCCTTACCGAGCCGGTTCCAATGAACCCAAGGTCGGTGGGTCTACGATGGATAATGCCGGAGATATGAGTAGGGGGGGTGAGGTAAAATTTTTAGGGTGGGGGTAAGCGGGGGGGGGGGTAAGGATCAAATTACAAAAAAGTGGGTGGGACTTAAAATTTTGGGTGGGGCTTGGAAACGGTTGGGGGTGTGGCTTACTGAAGTGGGTACTAATTTACTAAATAAAAAAAGGTGGCGCGTAACGGAAGAATGTGACGCGAACGCTAAATTTTTTCCAACCCCGATAAAGAAGTTTCACTTCAAAAATATAATTATAAAATTGAATAGTCTATACATAGTGCTGATGTCACAATAGCATGCCTTTTGTCATGGGTGGGAGAATTTCCTGTGGATTTTGATTCTATAACATCCTATATATTACAATTATGATTCATGGATTCAACCAAAGGTGACTATTTCGTCGAAAGTTATGAAAATAATATAATACCTAATAGAGTATTAAAAATTTTAATAGCTGCCTCGGTGGCGTAGTTGTATTACGGTACGGTTACAAAGCTGAGGTCTCGGGTTCGAGTCCCGGGTCGGGCAAAGTGATATTGGATTCTTCTATTCATTATCAGCCCGGAGTCAGGAATTTGTGTCCGATATGGCGATAGGCCTATCACATCCTATCACATCGTGGGACGGAACATACAAGCCGAAATGTGGTTGTCCTGGTGGCGCCTCTGCCTACCCCTCCTGGGATAAAGGCGTGAGTTTATGTATGTATGTAATAATGTTATAAAATTAAATAAAAATTGGTCGCTCGTTATTAAATGCAATGGTAACTATAATTATATGAATTTACTCGTGTGATTATTGTAACAATATAATAATTTTGCACCTATGTGTGGCAACAGTCATTATATTTCATAACAAGCTTTTATAATTGAGAATATTGGGTTTCATTTGCAGTAAACTATAAATAATTTTTTATTGTAGTAAGATAAAGAAAAAAATTACAATTAGGATACCTGCCTAACATGAGCCCTTAAAATTATAAAGACATGATCGAATAAAAACAATCGACGTAAAGTTTAGTTTCTGATCTGAAACCTGATATGACTAAACAGCATGAGAAAAACCAAATAATAAAATATAAAATGACACATCGTGAAGAAAATCTGTTACAATAATGTCCGCATTCAGAACTATACAAAACATTACACAAGAAAGTCGGTTACGAGGCTACAATGTTTAAAATAACCACAAAGGGTACGCTTAAAGCAATTTCACCAGATATCTTAGTTCAGTTTAATCTATTTTTCAACCATAACTCTTTGGACGGTCAAAAGGAATCCTCAGAAAGTATTCGCTTCAAAGAGGTGCCCCTTCAAAGGAAGAAATAATATAAAATTTACTTGAAAAAATAAGGAATTTCAACGGGTTTCAGACGCTAAGTTAGTTATTAAGGTATTGTTGAGGGAAATTGTATTGCTTCGTGAAGTTTTTGTGGTAATTTTAGAATCTGCTATTTTTAAAGCGATTGCTTTTAATGGTTTAGTAAATATTTGAATACCAGGCAAGCTTTTTCAGGTTTTTAGGTTAATGTTTCGGGAGATTTATGGAAATGGAACAATGAAGAGTTTTGCAAGAATATAAATAAGAGCGTCTGTTTTGTTTTCATAGAACCGCTAAATAATTTAAATGATGGGAATTGATCGCGGCTAACAAGATTTGGGGAAAGTTCACTTTGGTGATGTGTTAGGTTTCCATGGAGAAAATAAAAATACCTACAATGTCGTTCCAATGGAAGAATTAATGTTATACATGACTGCTTCTTTCTTGCATTAATAAGTTCCGTAGTAGTGAGATCAATTGACGATTCATATCGTATAAGAGACAGCAATAAAATCAAAAAATTGTTTCCATTTCATCCTCAATATCGGCAGTTACCTCTTTACTGAAAATATCCACTTTATTCCACATTTACGGTTTAAAGTTGGATATTTCGGTTCTTACCGAATCACAGCTCTCGCAAAGGTATAACCTGTAGCTACGTCGGAAATTCTGACTAGACTGGCCGCTACTCGCACGATTGAATTCAAAAGTTAGTTTGTTACCTTTAACTCGGCAACAGAGCAACCGGTCGATACTGAATTTAGCTGGCAACTTTGTAATACATAGTTTAGAATCGAGCGAAGCGTATCCTTGGAAAATGAACAGTTCCCGGGGTTTAATATCATCAAATTGCCGGGTAACAATAGATCGCACTTATTGTAATTCAAAACGCTATAAGGTTTGCTATTGTATTTTGGTGAATGAGGTAGATTTAAGACGTCCTCTGGCCAGATGGCGGGACGACTTACACAAGAGGGCCGGCAACGATTGGATGCGTTAAGCAGCAGACCGGGCTCTGTGGCGTACCTTCGGAGAGGTCTATGTCCAGCAGTGGACTGCAACGGGCTGATGATGATGATGAGGAAGATTTTAAGGAGACTGTTTCGCCCTCAAACCCGCTTACATGAACTCTTTTAATAAAGATCGATTAAGTCTTGTGTCGAGGGTATCAGAAACTACAAGAGACTTTTCGTTCTCACAAACACCCAGACCCGAGACAAATGCTTATGGTCGCGGTGTGGGGATCGAACCCGCGGCCTCTCATTTCACAGCCGGCGTCTAACCAACTGCGCCACGGAGGCCACTTCCTTCACTCCAACTACTATAATATACTCTATTTAGATATCCTGTACACTTATTTACGTATATCGTACCAACTTTGGTGCCAAAAAAGAACCCAACATCAACTTCGAGGTTAATTGTGTAAGTGACAAAACTCGCTTAGTATTTCCCAAGTTGCGAACTTAGCTGAGAATTAATAGCATTTAATAATGTACCGATAAAGTGAGCCAGCCGGAGTTTGCGCTAGTTTTAGTTTTAGCGCGACGTTTCTAGTTGTCGCTGTTTGGATTCTGAAGTGGGTACAAGTTATTTGTTTCGTTAGGTTAGCTTAGGCGCGGTGTGTGTGCGCGACTAATTGTCGGACGACTGCTGACGGATTGCTTTATCGGAGTGTCATGTTTGTTTTTAAATTATGACGAAAATTTTATATTTTAAATTTTGTAATACCACGCTACATGCTATGTTTATTTTTTCCGCCAAACAGCAGAGTAAATGCACTGTTGTGTTCCGGTTTGAAGGACATTGTAGTCAGAGGAACTACTGATTATAATGAGACTTAGCATCCTATGTCTCAGGATAGCGAGCGCAGTGGAATGCCAAAAATAAAAAATATATATAATTTGACGGAAATTTTTAGTCGGCCAACAATCGGTAAAGTGTATCAAGCCTTATTCAACTTGTATTGTGTTGAAGGAAATATTAGTGTCAGAGATAAAACTAAGTATTGTTCTTTGTTGTTAGTGAGGTGTTGGGTGTTTCAATTGTGTTGTACAAGCGTAAATTGTAATGATCGTAAATAAAAGACGTCTTTATAAATACGAGATTTTGTTCGTGGCGGCGCCCGCGTGCTGAAGATAACTTAAAAATAGTGTTGTTTTTGGATACTAGATTATCCTCCCACAAATCTCTTTTTCTATCATTAAGGGATGAAGTGCGTGGTGGCCTGTTGGTAAACGGAACAAATGCGGCTGCCAACATGTTCACCGTGGTCGCGGGTTCAAATCTCACGGCACACTTCTGAATTTTCGGAGTCATGTGTGTATAGATAGTCAATCACCACGTTCTATAACGGTGAAGGAAAACATCGTAAAGAAACCTGAATACAAGGATAAAGTTGCAATTTATTCGCATAACTATGACGGTGAGACGAGCATGCCATTCGCTTGATGGTAAACGATACGACCGCTCATGGACAGTAGCAAAACAGTAGGTATCAATATCATACGAAACACATTAAATAGAACATAATTAATGAGTTTTTTTACCTTTAATGTTGTACAAAAAATCCAGACTTTATTTATTGCTGGAACAAATAATAGTATTTATGACATATTGGTAATCGCGCCCAGCTTCGCCCGGGACAGAATGTTTTTGCGACAAGTCCACATCAACAACCTATTATTTCGCGTACTAACTGCTTTATATTAAAACTCAATGTGACCTCCGTCGCCTATATTGCTTTTCCCGTCCCGTTCCGTTCCATCTCATTCTGTCCCATGACGAAAAACATGCAATCCTGTCCTCTCCTGTATCGTGCTATCTATTGAATTGAGAGAGTAGCAAATATGTATATTTGAATTGAATTCCTGATTCGTCCTACGGGAACACTAAATTTTTCCGGGATAAAAGTAGCCTAAGTCCGTCTCCATGGTCCAATATATCTCTATGTTAAATTTCATCAAAATCGGTTCAGCCGTTTTAGCTTGAAGTCGGAACATACACACACACACACTTTCGCATTTATAATATTATGTTATAGTATGAATTACTGCTGTAAATTGGCCACGAATTATTGCCTATTATTCAAGGCTTGACATAATTTAATTTAATGGCCAATATGATGACAAAGCGAGTCTAGAATTTCTACATTATAATTAAATGTGTTATTGTATTTTTCTATTAATTATATCAATGCGGAGTCAGGAATTTGTGCCCGATATGGCAAAAAGTTCGCCCCGTATCACATCGTGGGACGGAACACGCAAGGCGAAACGTGGGTGTCCTGGTAGTACCTCTGCCTACCCCTTCTGGGAAGAAGGCTAGAGTTTATGTTATAATAATTATACTAGTTCTATTGAGGGTTTGGCCATGTCTACCTCGCGGGACTAGTCCGTGTTGGAGATAATGCACATTGTAATACTTATGGTAAACTTTTAGGTTGGTAGGTTTTCTGAAGTTCACTTTTACTGTTAAAGTATAATAAAATGTGCGTGGTGGCCTGTTGGTAACGGACCAGACGCGGCTGCCTACATGTTCACGGTGGTCACGGGTTCAAATCCCAGGGCACACCTCTGACTTTTCGGAGTTATGTGTGTATTGATAGTCAATCACCACGCACTTTAACGGTGAAGGAAAACATCGTGAGGAAACCTGCATACCGTAGCGATTTTAAAGAATTACTACGGTATGTAAGTCCGCCAACCCGCACTAGGCCAGCGTGGTGGACTATATGGCCTAACCACTCTCAATCGATTCCCTCGATTGTAGAGTAGGCCCGTGCCCTGTAGTGGGACGTATATGGGCTGATATTGATATTGATAATAAAATCCAAGTAGAATAATAAATAAATAATAATAAATACACCCAAAACTCACATTCATACTCCTGGCCCCACACTAGGTCTGAGTCTTGTGTCGTGGATATCAGGAACTTGTCGTTCTCATAAACACCCAGACTCGAAACAAATACCTGGGGATCTCACAAATATTTTTCTCGGTGCGGAGATTGAACCCGCGGCCTCGCGTTTCACAATCCGTTTCTCATCAACTGCGCCACGAAGGCTGTCAAAGAAAAGTATGTGTCTTGGAGTCGAACATGGGACTTTCAATTCAGCAGTCTGTTACACTCCCTCCTTAAGTCACACAAATAACTAATTTATTTGCCAATACTAATTACAACGGAAAATTCAACCTTTCCGAGGTAAAACTGAGGAGTTAAAAATAAATCTACGGAAACTCCTTAAGGCACATTACAAGCGCGGTGACCGCGGTCGTGGCTCGGAAGTGGGTAACTACTGCGTTCTAGTTGGGACACTGAGTTTCACTATTGATTTTGATGCATTATTATATGGAAACATCAATTATATTTGAAATGGTTTTATGTTAAGACCTAGTTTTGCTCGGACAATTGAGCGGATATTTGGATTGCGCAGCACTTCCAAGGATTTGAAGTCCCTTCTCGTGTGTGTTTAAAGAGTATGATATAGCTCCAGATTATGTTGGTTCCAAAGCAGAGGTGCAGAATTTTTTTTGCGATATTAACCTCAATATCGCGTGGTCTCTTTTTTGTGACTCGTCAATTTTACGAGGTCGTAATCTATAAATAATAATACATATAATAAATTAATAAATAAATAAACCCCACAGTCACATACATAGTCCTGACCCCGCTCTAAGATCGAGTCTTGTGTCGAGGGTATCAGAAACTACGATAGACTTTTCGTTCTCACAAACACCCAGACCCGAAACAAATACCTGTTGTTCACACAAACATTTGTCTCGCTGCGGGAATCGAACATGAGGCCTTTCGTTTCACAGCCGGCGTCTAACTGACTGCGCCACGGATGCTGTCAATAAATCGATGTTTAAAATAAATGCATTCTTGTTAAGCTTTTCTCAACAACACAGGCCTTGAATAACATGTATTTTGGTACATCACAAAAAACTCTAACTGACTGGACTAACTGGTGGTAGGTCTCTCATATGTTAGGTACCACCGCAATGTCTATTTCTCCCGCCAAATAGCAGTGTAAATGCACTGTTGTGTTCCGGTTTGAAGGACATTGTAGCCAGAGTAACTACTGGACATATCGAGACTTAACATCTTATGTCTCAGGATGGCGAGCGCAGTGGAATGCCAAGCATTGCCTTGTAACTTATGGTGTTGTTTGGTTTTGCTACTGTCCATGAGCGGTCGCATCGCTTACCATCAGGCGAATGGCATGCTCGTCTCGTCATTCATTGCAATAAAAAAAAAAAAAACTCTAAAACACGTTTAAACTTTGATTAATCTAGATATAAATCGTTCGTATTATTTTTTGTAACTACGCGGATCGTTGCATGAGCCGACAAAAGCTTCTAAATGTTTTATAGTACGTTGAACCGTACCAGTTTTATTTAATATCTCAAATATTTAGAGAATATTTTAAGACTTGTTAAATTCTAAGTTTAATTGTTTGACTTTACTTTTTATTCTATTGTCTTTTTTTTACTACCTACGAAACTTTTTTCCCCAATAATATTATTCTGGCAGTGTCGGTATATTACAGACATTCACATTTAGAACGCAATATTTATTAGTCATAAAAACCATGTAATAACCCTAACATGTCTTATTTAAGGCAGCCACACACGTAAGGATATAACTGTGCAAATCTGAGATTGCAACAGTATACTGGAGCGTGGGTGGGCAAGTAACTGCGCAAAATTCGTTGAAATTTTCGATTCAAGACTGGTGCAAACTCGAGTTTGTGCAAACACACTTGAACGTGTGTGGCGGCCTTTACACATACTTCTTCCAAGAAATTCCACGGCGGGCGGGAGGCCTACAAACGGAGAACTTTTAACACTATGAGTAGATCATTTGTCTACCTCGTGGGTGGACGTTCCTATTCTTCGTTTGTCCCCAGCAACGCAAATACAGGGTACATCAAGACTGCGACCGAAAACGAAGCCAGGTGGTGGTAATATTAGTGACTTCAGACACAATGCAAGTAAAAAATTCGCAAAAAAACCGACAACTTTTTATTTGTAATTATTTACTTATCGTCGTATTTGGGTGATAAATACATAGTTTTCCTAAAATAATGATGCAGACCTCTTTATTTTTCAACACTCAATGGTACGTAAGGGTTTCAATTATTATTTTCGCAAAAACTAGGTTATTACCACCCAAACAAGATGATTTTTAAAAAATTCTAAAATAATATCTGTCGCTGTTTTGGTGAAATTTTTATTTGCCTCGTGTCTGTAACCACTAAAACTACCACCTGGCTTCGTTTTCGGTCGCGGTCTTGAGATACCCTGTATGTATCCAAAATATATTTAGTCCAATCATAAAAAAGTCATCAAAATCAGAATATTTTAACGCACTTCCGAAAAAAGGCTCTTTTAGCCTAACGCTAACGCTGTTTTAGCAGTTCGCAATCAAAATAAAAATATCAATTTATTCTAAAATAGACTTTGAATGTGTAAATGAAAAGGCACTATCAGCAACAGCATTTTGTTATTTCTATGGCTGCAAAACATTCAATATTTCTATTTTTAGATGAAATAATATCAATGGATTATGGGCTGTATTTTATAAAAATACTTTTGTTTGTTAAGAATATTTTAACTTTGCCAAATAACGATAGTTTTGAGATATAACAGTCTCCGCGGCGCAGTTGGTTTGACGCCGGCCGTGAAACGGGAGCCCACGGGTTCGATTCCCGCACCGAGACAAATGTTTATGAGGCCCACAAATATTTGTCTCGGATCTGGGTGTTTGTGAGACCGAAAAGTCTCTAGTGGTTTCTGATACGGCACAAGACTTATCTGATCTTAGGGCCAATTGCACAAACTAACTTGCTCATAACTTTGACTTAACAATATCATCGCCATACATTTGTGACGTATTTGACATTGCTAATGTATGGGATTCACATTTTCAAAGTCAAAGTTATGAGCAAAGTTAGTATATGCAACTAAGTCTTAATGTGGAGTCAGGACTATGTATGTGACTGTTGGGTATTTTTATAATCCTTATATATTATTTTTGGAATATGCTTTACGAATACATTTTTTATTCCTGGCTCGGCAGTCACTGTACTGCATCTGGTGGTAATTATAATGTCGTCAAGCTAAAACTTCGATTGGCCATTAAATCGTTATCTCGTGTCGCGATACAATTATGCCGCGTTATAAAATATCTCCTTCATGATACGACGAAAGGACCCAGGATTATAGAAAAGGCGGAATATATTGGCATTAATAGCGACACTCTGGGTTTCTTAAATTAGTTCTCATACTTCACTCTCTCTGATGTAATTATTTAAGGCGATTACAACAGCGTATAATCATATAAAATAGTCATTTAATTACATACATACATACATAAACCCACGCCTTTATCCCAGAAGGGGTAGGCAGAGGCGTCACCAGGACACCCACATTTCGCTTTGTATGTTCCGTCCCATGACGTGATAGGGAGCGAGCCTATCGCCATATCGGGCACAAATTCCTGACTCCGGGCTGCTAATGAATAGAAAAACCCAATATCCCTTTGCCCGACCCGGGATTCGAACCCGTGACCTGAGCTTTGTAGTCGTACTGTAGTACAACTACGCCACCGAGGCAGTCATCGTTGAATTAATCTGTTTTATTTTTAATCTTTGATGATAGTAAGTGCATAAAGCAATTTCACAGAAATTTAAGGTTCGTTTTCACCTTCCTTTTTCCAGGAAGTCATGCACAAAATAGCTGTATGCAATGTTTCAGCTAGTGATTTTAACGAGATTAGAAGTCCGGCGAGTTTTAAAACCGGATTGAAGTAATTAAAATGTGTTCTAAGCAGACTACTTTAATCTTTTTTCATTTATTAAAAATTGCATTTCAATATTTGATCATGAATTTTATTTCAAATGAAATGTTGTTTTTAATATGCATGTGTAATTAGCGCTCTCTTTGACGTCTCAGGCATCGAGGGTAGGCGTGTACTCGAGTTTCTATAGAGGATTTTCAATCTATGTGAAGTTTCCCAACGGGAAGCAGCGCGATATAACCGAATGGTGTTGAACTAAGGCCCAACTATACTAATTTTATGTGTACTGTACGAGGTGGCCTGTTGGTAAACCGATCAGACGTGGCTGCCAACATGTTCACAGTGGTCGCAGGTACATATCCCAGGCCCCAGGGCACGCACACCTCTGACTTTTCGGAGTCATGTGTATCATATTCAATCACCACGTATTATAACGGTGAAGGAAAACATCGCGAGGAAACCTGCATACCATAGCAATTTGCAAGAATTTCAAAAGCGATTTGGTCAAGAAGATTTGGCCAGCGTGGTGGACTATATGGCCTAACCCCTCTCAATTATACTCTTGATTGTAGAGGAGGCCCGTGTCTTGCAGTGGGACGTATATGAGCTAATACAAATACAGATACTAATTGTATTTGTGGGCCTGATGCAACGTTACATACATGGGGCGATGTCATTCATATTGTCTTGTATGAACAGCAACATAGATTAAAGATAGTAATAAATTTGTTACCATGGAAACTGTATCCCACACTTCTCTCTTCAAAGGGTGTAATGGAGGACTTTTCGCTCGAAGTAGAGAGGCAAAATTCCCAACCAGAAACTCATGAGAGCTAATTTCGAAAACAGCGAAATAACATACATTCCGTAAACGATTTCTCTGCGTACAAACAGATTTGAAGCAGTCTATACTCTACTCAGCCCACTTTGCACTTAAACGCGTTTCGAACGAAATAAAATTCATTTTTAATTTAACGTTTCCATGTGGCGCGGGCTTTTCTGTTTACGTTTTTTATTTTAACTTCAAATGTACGTGCTTTATGCAAAAACTAGCAACATTAGCGCTGTTCCTGCTTGAAATGTTTCAAAGTAGTTTGTTTAATTGTCACGGCTTTATGAAAAATTCAATGTATGTTTTTAATCATTCGATATTGAGGGAGTTGAAGTAAGACTTCTTACATTGAGAAATTATGTAGGAAGTCATGAAATAAAACGCTGGAGGAAATCTAAATTACATAGAGACATCTGCTAACTTGATCACACAAAACAATGTATAGTATGTAAAGCTACATTCAGGTCTGCCTATAAAGGCAATAAAAAAAAAACATTTAAAATGGCAGGTGGCAGGTGGACAAAAATTTTCTCAAGTCTCTCTCAACGTCATCTCTTAACGGTTGCCTCAGACAGTCTTCGAGTAAAATCATAGATCAAATCAATCGAAAACTTCCATAAAATGTATCCTTACCAAACGACATTTAATCATGGTTTTCTTCAGACCATTATTTTCTATGTACAACCGATAAGCAGTGTAAATGCACTGTTGTATTTCGGTTTGAAGAACGTTGTAGCCAGAGTAACTACTGGACATAATGAGACTTAACATCTTATGTCTCAGGATGGAGAATGCAGTGGAATGCCAGGCATTGCTTTGTAATTTATGGTGTTGTTTGCTACTGTCCATGAGCGGTCGTATCGCTTACCATCAGGCGAATGGCATTCTCGTCTCGCCATTCAATGCAATAAAAAAATAAATAAAAAGAACGGCACTACACATACTGCCACACGCGGTACACTTCACCATACAAGTATAAAAGCCTTACCAATACCTTCAGAAGCCCAACGTTCCATATCAATTCCATTTAATATTCGGAAATGCAAGGTCCTTGCAGCCATTGCCGTATTCAATAAAACTACGTATAAGCCAAAGGAGAGGCAAGATCGCCAATATCCTGAATCCAATACACGAATATTAAACTAATTGCTACCGGGAACGGATCGAATAACGGCCTTTGAACCACTTATTCACGTTACGAATAACTGGTGTGTGTGTGCTCGTATATTGTATGCAAAATGCTGAAGAAAGAGAGGAAAAAAAAAATAGCATGGAGCGCACATAACAAAAAAAAAACAATAATATAAACAATCAAGGCGATAGTCCATATATTATTATGTATATGGCCAGACAACAATGATGCTTCATTCAGCTGCAATACAACGTAGCTGTACTGCAGCGCTGATTTTCAATGAGGGCTGTGTGATTTCTGGACGCTATGTCCACCGGCAAAAACATTTGTGGAACTTTCAATACACACAATGAATTAATAAAATAAACAAAAAAGACAAGAAAAATATTCAAAACATCAATTAAGTGAAGAGAAAGAGAGATGATAAGAGGGATACGGAGAGTGGGAGAGCCGAATGTGCGTGGACTTTTGTTTTTGCGCCATATACTTAGATATACTTAGATATGATAAGAATAATATTGAGAGTATTTTAGAAATATTTCAGTAATCGGTTTTTAAATGCCTCTGAAAATATTTTAAAATTTGCAATGTAATTAAAAAGTATGCTTATTGCTTGCTGTGCGTAAGAATTAAGCCGGGCTGTTTGAAAGCATATAAGAACTGCTGGTTCTACGAATGAGCCACAAGAACTCACTACTAAAAGTTACCCCTTTACTACCCTTCATTTATCATCCATCATCCATCCATCAGCCAAAGGAAGTCCACTGCTGAACATAGGCCTCTCTCAATGATTTCCACAGTGACCTGTTGGAGGCAGCCTGCATCCAGCGACGTCCCGCGACCTGTACTAGGTCGTCTGACCACCTTGTGGGTGGACGTCCTACGCTGCGTTTTCCGCTACGTGGCCTCCATTCGAGAACTTTTTGGCCCCATCGGCCATCAGTTCTCCGCGCTATGTGTCCCGCCCATTGCCACTTCAACTTACTAATCCGCTGGGCTATGTCGGTTACTTTAGTTCTCCTACGGATCTCCTCATTTCTGATTCGATCTCGTAGGGAAACCCCGAGCATAGCTTAGCATTACTACCCTTAATAAAAATATATTTCTATCCACATTCTTACAGTGAGATAAATAAATAAAAGCCAAGCGCCAAAACACTTTATGATGAACATTTGAAACATCCAAACGTTTCAGTTTTATAGTGTATAGCACTCTAAACTTTAAATAATCTAACAATACTCCAGTTGGTTCGTAAAACGTTGAAATGGCTGCAACTGCGCTACGGAAGCGGTAACATTTATTCCGCAGTAAAGTTTAGCACTTTTTTTAAATAATTAATATTGCATTTCATTTAGGAGAAGCGGATATCGGAAAACGCGTGACTAGCCTAAACTGGCGATGATTTGATTGCATGAATCAAAACGATGACCTAGATAGTGGATATCGTTTTTATATTTCACCTAACTGGTACTAGTGGAAGGTCTCTCATATGTGAGAGGCCGCCTAGGTAGGTATCTGCGCAATGTCTATTTCTCCTGCCAAACAGCAGTGTAAGTGCACTGTTGTGTTCCGTTTTGAAGGTCTTTGAAGCCAGAGTAACTAATGGACATAATGAGGCTTAGCATCTTATGTTTAAGATGGCGAGCGCAGTGGATTGCCAAGCATTGCTGCTACTGTCCATAAGCGGTTATATCGCTTACATCGTGTGAATGACACGCTCGTCTTGCCATACATTGCAACAAAAAAAAAAAAAAAAAGAAACTTCTCTTCTGTATTAGCCCATAGTCGCACACTGCTGCATGGTTTTTTTAACAGTCAGGAGTTCGATTGACGTTAGCCATAAACGAACACACTGGCCTATAGAGGAATTAACATAAAAAATCTCGTAAAAATCTCTTGAGGGTTTTTTAATACTATAAATCCGGAAACCGAGCAAACATGTGACCTGATGGTAAGTAATCAATGTCGCCTATGAACATCCATAACGCTAGGATTATAGATGTGTTGCCGGCCCATGAAATTGAGAGGGGAGAGGGGATACCTCTTTCCTCATCCCATCGTTTTTCCTCCCCGCTGCCCTCCCGATTTGATGGCAACACATTTATGATCCAAGCGTTGTGGATGGTCATGGGCAGAAGTGTTTTTTTTTTTTAAACTGGCACGGCATAGTGTCTTACCATCAGGTGATCTGTCTGCTCGTTTGCCGGCTATTGAATAAAAAATTAAATTAAATAAAAATAATTAAACTATTAATAATAACACAAAAAAAGTTACAGTGAGGAAATTTAAACACTCCATTTCATGACTTGTTTCTCGCTAATTAACCATAAAGGTTATGAAAGGAGACTGTCCCGCCCTCACACCCGCCACTGCAACTCCTGTAAGCCAGGATCAACAATGGCACGCATTTTAATGACACTGAGCATTGAAGCTCAGCGCGTCTCCGGGAATGTCTAACTTGTCTTTAACCCGCAACGAAATCAATCAAAAAGTTAAATTAATAGGAGGAGTTGGAAATAAATTATTGTCCACTTCCCTCCCTAATAAAGCGGGTGACAAAACAATGAACTAAAGAGGTAAATAACCTCGCATAAAGACATTTACAGCCAGAGAAGCCAGCTGTAAAGCACCACGGATTGGTCATTATTACATTTAAAGGTTATGAAAGACGAAAAAAATTTGTTATTGCTGAAAGTAAGAAAACTTGACAACAACACTCCAAAAATGATACAAGAAAATCTAATTCTTTCTGTAAAAACGCAAAACATGGCTGGAATTATGTTATTACGCTCGCAGCATTGTTATTTTTATTACCATAAGTCCCATAAAAGTTCTCCCAGAAGCCTGGTTAAGTGAAATTTGTGTTGGCTTCAAGATTTTTTGCTATACACTGGCACTTTATTAGAATTTATTATGAGAACTGCGCCATATAATTAGCAGTTTACTCGGTGTATTTTCATTTAATAGATTCCTTGAATGGTCGATTACCGGGTAGTAGGTGATTCTTTGTTCAAAAACACAATATTTAATATTTAAAGAAAACGGATTGTTTTTATGCTAACACGATAAAGCAACTGTAATGTTTCCTGACGGTAACGCCAGTGTAGTGACTGACTTTAATGTCACAAACATTTTTAGCAATACTTTAGCACAATACAACCTGTTTTTCATTCTCCTTGAATCCCTTCTCAAATGACCTGAAATAAGCCCAGTGCCCATAGAAAATTTTCTTTATGTTAACACAAATACTCCAGCTAATCTGAATGCCATACCCGTAGAAATTATCCTCCAAGAAAAGAGCGCATAATTGTTATATTTCATGAGCTCAAAAGAAAATTTTAAAAGTACCTTTTACGTGAACCGAAATGTATGTAGATTGCTTGTCGGTACTGAGGCAGGCGCGACGCAGGAAAGAATGTAATGCCATTACTGGCGGCCATTTTGTTAATGCAGATGCATAGAGTCCCTTATGAAAGCGGATCCGTGGTGCCTGAGTGTGGGTTGCGGTGGAAGTGTGGCTTTCAGCCGTTTTGAGCAAGGTCTGTGTGTGGAGTTTGTTGATGGGTAGTAGTTTGTGGATTAAAAGCATATTCAATATGAAAGCTAAATTAGTAAAAGAGCTGTTATAGCTGTATCAAGCCGGTACTAAATGTCTCACAGTAATCAAATTTAAAATGTTGGTATTGATTTCGCCAATGACATAAGCAACTCAGCAAAGTACCTTCAATTTTTCTCCTCAATTGAGTGTATGAAATAAAAATAACAATAATGAGTAAAAATGGTATAAAAACGTTTGCAATAAGCACAAGAAGCTAGAAGGAACTTTACTTCTAACTACAAGAACTGATTTTAGTACGAAGGCCATTTGTTCCTACTTAGGATAAGTTTAAGTTACCTTCTTTAAAAGAATCAATAATCTCGTGAAGAAGCCAAATTATACTTATTTCATATGCCTAATGGATAGCAGAGTAAATTGACAAGGCTTAAGCCGGTGATGTTAAAGATTTATTAGTTTTGAAGGTCCTCTCGCATCCACTTAACGACGTTACGCCATTAGTTTCGTACTCGTAGCAGCTTTTATCGGCTGTTAATAATTGTGACGTAAACCTACCTTTAGGACATATAGACACCAACGTGTAAATAGTCAATCACATTGTACAGAATATAAGAAATAACAGTGAATGCATGCCACAGACACTTCACAAAACTCCCAAATCCGCCTTCAACAGCGACTCGTGGCATGAAATAAAAAGCTCTGGAATTAATCCGCATGGTTCTGTGAATAATTTATGACGGATTACATTATCTCACTAGGTGTTTTTCCAGTGCTCGGCCGAACGCATTCCTGTGCATTACTAACGTGAGATATTATGGATGATCTGTGAATTCCTTATGCTTTTCAAAATTAGATTCATTTCGCTGACCTAACTTAATTAAATTTTGTTAAAATAATATTTTTATAAAGAAAAAGTATAAAGGAGCTGTGCGAGCTCTGTGGCGTACCATGGGAGAGGCAGTCCAGCAGTGGACTGCAACGGGCTGATGATAGTGATAATTTTTAAATCTATTTATTAATAAATAAATAGATAAATACAACCAACAGACACATACATAGTTCTGACCCCACACTAAGATCGAGTCTTTTGTCGTGGGTATCAGAAACTACGAGAGACTTTTCAGTCTCACAAACACCCAGACCCGAAACAATTAATACCTGTGGATCACACAAACATTTGTTTCGGTGCGGGGATCAAACCCGCGGCCTCTCGTTTCACAGCCGGCGCCTAACCAACTGCGCCGCGGAGGCTGTTCCACATCTCTTAACAAAATCTAATACATTAAAGATAAAGGTATCTTTGTAAGTAAACTTGTCACGAATTCGTAGAGCCACCCTGTTGTCATGCAGGACTCAACATGAAGCAGCTTCGCCGTCGCGTTTCGTTCGGTAAGTGAGATTGCTGCAGTTAGACTCTTATAATCACGACACCAGAGATGTATCTTAATAACAGTCAGGCTATTCTGATATAAGGAAGTGAACAAGCACAAATAAAGGCTTTGCTTAGATGCAAGTAGATGTTGGCTTCAACGGGTCATCTAGATAGTATATTTTAATAGTAATAATAACAAGTCGAGCAGACCGCTTGCTTGATGGTAAACGCAGTTCATAAACAAGACCAACACCAAAACTTATTATGACTAAACATTATATAGCATTGCAACCCGCACTAGACCAGTGTTGTGGCCTATATGGCCTAACGCCTTTCAATTTTAATCTCGATTGTTAAGGAGGCCTGTGCCCTGCAGTGGGACGTATATGGGCTGATACATATGTCACTGCACAGCGCTATTCACTCCATAAAATCTATTGAAAAGTCTCTTAATGCCTAACAATAATTTGCTTCAATTTTCTTTAAAATAAAACGTAACAACAGTGCTTACACACTGCGGTTTACAATAAAAGTAAACAAAGCGGTGGTAAGTACCTACCCACAGGGTCTATTATATGAGGCCTAACCCCTATTATACCAGCACCTAATACTATAGATTAACCGAAATCGAATCAGCCCTAAAAACCATTAACCCAAACATAATAATTAAATAACCCTCTAAAAATCCGCATAATTTTACCAACACACCTATTTTCAATGGCATTTTGCGTCCTTTATTCGTAATGGGACAAAAGATAGGTATCTAACCCTTCCATTAATTAATTTAAGGCTCGTATCTAGTTCACAGTCCAGTGACGGCTATTGTGCGGGGCCTATCGCGCCCTGCAGGCATTACTCGGGTTGCAACGCATAGAATCATTACTAAATACACGTAGAAGGGTTAACACTTTGCTTTTAATTCTGCCTTTCGGTATTCTACCAGCTGGTATTTTATACCCACGTCCTTTAATTTGTGAGTTTATAGATGTGTGGCAGTTAGAAGAATACTTATGTCATACTTTTAGCCTCTAGACTAGACTGCCTCGGTGGCGTAGTTGTACTACGGTACGACTACAAAGCTGAGGTCTCGGGTTCGAATCCCGGGTCGGGCAAAGTGATATTGGGTTTTTCTATTCATTATCAGCCCGGAGTCAGGAATTTGTGCCCGATATGGCGATAGGCTCGCCCCCTATCACATCATGGGACGGAACATACAAGGCGAAATGTGGGTGTCCTGGTGGCGCCTCTGCCTACCCCTTCTGGGATAAAGGCGTGAGTTTATGTATGTATGTATGTACTTTTAACTTAGAGAAATAATAAATGAGCTCCAAGTTCTTATATTTACCATTCTTGTATACAATCAGGGTACAAGTTTATAAATGTATCGGTTTTGGAGATACGTATTGATAATTGTGACTACTTATTATTAGTTTGGTCGCTTTAGTCCATTGTTCTCTTTTTTTCGTCGCTTTACGCCTCTGCTCTCTAATTCTCTTTTCCCGCTTACCCTTATCCCATACTTGCATCGGTATGGCAACATGAATTTTCAGCAACGTTGCAATAACTAAATTCCTCTATGGCTTCAACATTTTCCGGCCTATACAAAAAATGGCGTGATAGTTTCCAAACATTAGTCCAGTAAAACGATATCAAGAATTAGATCATCTTATGTAATACTCCTTGAAGACAGAAGCTCGTTCCGGTAATCTAGTTCGAATGCGATGACGTCATCTGTTGAAATTCGCAGCTCTATCACAATCTGCATAATGTGCCCATACAGCTCGAGTATAACTGCCGTTTAGAAATTGCCGTGTGACGTCAAAGTTGTTGAAGAAGTTAAGGTAAATCATAATTTCTAGTAACATGAGGAAGATTCTGTTGAACATGAATTTGGATTTCAGTTATGTTTCAACTATCATGACTAAAGTGACAATGCAGCTTTTGGTAATTGCATTAGGAGCTAAATACAATATCAAAATACGAGGAATACAGTATCTCTCAGTGATCAAGACAAATAAACCGATCTAAACGTTTCTAGATATTAATAAGAATAATAAATAAATAAACAAAAAAAATTACGCAACAGTCACATACATAGTTCTGACCCCACACTAATATCGAGTCATGTGTCGTGGGTATCAGGAACTACGAGAGACTTGAGTATCTCAAACACCTAGAATCGAAACAAATACTTGTGGTTCACACAAACATTTGTTTCGCTCCGTGAACCTGCGGCCTCTCGTTTCACAGCCGGCGTCTAACTAACTGCGCCACGGAGGCTTTCAAAGACATACATTGGTTGTACCTTAATCGTGACACAGGTAAATCGTTGACGGGCTTTCAAGAATTGTATAGCGTGATCCCTATACTTGTGAACATGAATATCCAGATTGGCGGTTGGTCAAAAATTTTTCTCTCTATTTTCGTTTCTTCTTACTCGGCCACCCAATAATTATTACAAAATTATGATTCTACAGGTTTTGTCGATGTATTTATTTATTAGTTATATCGTTTATAGGCCATACGCAAAAGGAATACCCTGAGATTTTCATACATATGTACATAAACTCACGCCTATTTCCCAGAAGGGGTAGGCAGAGGTGCAACCAGGACACCCACTTTTCGCGTTGTATTTTCCGTCTCACGATGTGATAGGTGGCGAGCCTATCCTCATATCGGGCACAAATTCTTGACTCCGGGCTGGTAATTAATAGAAAATTCCAATATCAATTAGTCCGACCCGGGATTCGAACCCGAGCCCTCAGCTTTGCATTCATGCCATAGTACAACTGCGCCACCGAGGCAGTCGAGGCTGAGCTTTATAATCGTCATAATATCTTCATTCAATCAGATTATTACTATGGAATAATTTATAATTTGTACAGTAGGTACCTCGATTCTGGACATCAGTCGAGTAACAACTCTACGATTAAACAATCTCTGCCGAGCATGACATTATAACTGTTGTTCTATATACCGGTCGCTGTAGGCAACATTTGACATTACCTTTCTGCACAAAAGCTCATGTTAGGTCACTGGATACGAATGGTCGGACTCCTAGTTTAACTAAAACCCTGCACGGTCTATTTACTTCAGGTACGAGGTTCTTTTAACAATGGTTTATGTTTCGGCTGTATATTTTGATAGCCTATGCTGTAGGCAGCTTTAATATGAAATGTTGATTTCTTTGCTTGAATATATTCTTGTAAAAATAAATATTGGCTTTGGGGTTTTGTGAAAACACAAATCTTTTAGTGATACCGTTATTGTACGTTTGACTATTTTTTTATTATCATTGATGAAATACATTCACAAAATGTCTCATACAATTCTTCAAAATTTACTGTTAAAAGATTAATGGTGACACCGAATGTTCAAATGAAAAACCATACATTACCATTAATGGAAATATTTACATAGCCAACCATAATTTTTGGTATAAATAAGTACGGAGAATAATTCATTTGAATTTTTTCTGGCCAAACCAAAAGACGAGAAAAATTAGTTATCATAAATTTGCGTAAACAGCGATCCCTCACAGATATGAATATCTTAAAGTGAAAAGCTTAATTTAAACATTAGAATAAATTTTGTATAAAATTTCATATTACAGTCGGAGATAAGAGGTTTGCCCGCGCTTAGAATAATTGGATCGATCGCGGTTTTAAATATTTAACAATTCAATGAGGTCATTAGGATCTAAATCTTTAATAATAATACTGGCGACCTCATAATTCAACGGCCCTGTTATTGGATTTCACGAATCCTTGGATCTCTTGGATAATTCTGAGGAGTTACAACTGTTGATTACTATACATAATTTGTCCGTGCATTTATTGACCACTTGCCTTATCTACAATTAAAAGGAATTCTACGGCTAAAGTATTTAGATCTTGGTCCATCTTGCTGGACTGGATTGGTGATCTTCATATTTTATTTAATCGAAATTATTGTATGCAAGTTTGCTTACGATATTTTGGCATGTCTATGAATTAAATAAATACACCCAACAGCGACATACATAGTCCTGAATCCACATTAAGATCTATTAAGTCTTGTGTCGTGGGTATCAGAAGCTACGGGAGAATTTTCGGTCTCACAAACACCCAAGTAATAAATACATCCAACAGTCACATACATAGTCTTGACCGCACACTAAGATGGAATCTTGTATCGTGGGTATCAGAAACTACGAGAGACTTTTCGGTCTCGCAAAAACCCGGATCCGAGACAAATACTTGAGGACCTCACAAATATTTGCCTCGGTGCGGGTATCGAAACCACGGCCTCTCGTTTCACAGCCGGCGTCTAACCAACTGCGCCACAGAGGCTGTCTAATTGAGCGAAAACTAACTCAAACACGTGCATAATTTCAAAATGTTAGCTTTTTTTCAGCTGTCTAATCTCAAGTTTGCTATAGCTTATTGATTTCGAATCAATTATATAACAATAACAGGTGATGAAACAAACAAGCCATGAACCTTATAAAACTACTTGAAGAGTTGAAAGTACAGCTATAAAACTTGTCGCGAGTTAGCGGTCATCGTCTCGCGGCGTCTGGCGGTACATTAACCGCTCGGCTTGTGTTAACTTGAGAGATCACCCTCGGAATGCTAACTTACTTGCTAAGTTGCCGTTTGTTTGGAGGCGATCACTGAGTGTTATAGAGTAGGATTGTGAAGGGAGCTGTTTTGTTGGGGTATTTTTTTATATATACTAGATTTTTTTTGCGAAATTTTTACTTGCATTGTGTCTGAAGTCACTAATACTACCACCTGGCTTCGTTTTCGGTCGCGGTCTTGATATACCCTGTATATACTTATACCCATAAGTGCGTGGTGGCCTGTTGATAACGGACCAGACGCGGCTGCCTACATGTTCACGGTGGTCGCGGGTTCAAATCCCAGGGCACACCTCTGACTTTTCGGAGTTATGTGTGTATTGATAGTCAATCACCACGCACTTTAACGCTGAAGGAAAACATCGTGAGGAAACCTGCATACCGTAGCGATTTTAAAGAATTTCTACGGTATGTAAGTCTGCCAACCTGCACTAAGCCAGCGTGGTGGACTATATGGCCTAACCACTCTCAATCGATTCCCTCGATTGTAGAGTAGACCCGTGCCTTGCAGTGGGACTTATATAGGCTGATATAGATGGTTAGATGGTTTTCGATTGACTGCGATCTGCCTGTTGTTAAGCAATGATGCGGTCTACGCTGGAGCTGACCCAGAAGGTACCGATTCACTAGCGATTTAAAGAGACTCAAATTGTATGAGTGAGGAAACAGGGAAGGAATTAATTATTTAGATGTTTGTCTGCCTACACCACTGCTTTACTGATGGTCTCACATATGTGAGAGGCCGCATGGGTAGTCGCAATTTATATTTCTTCCGCCAAAAAGCAGTGTAAATACACTGTTGTGTTCCGGTTTGAAGGAAATTGTAGCCAGAGTAACTACTGGACATATTGTGACTAAACAACTTATGTCTCAGGATGACGAGCGCAGCGGAATGACAAGTATCGCTTTGTAATTAATGGTGTTGCTGCTGTCTAAGAGCAGTCGTATTGCTTACCATCAAGCGAAAGGCATGCTCGTCTCGCCATTCATTGCAATAAAAAAACCTAAATTATAGCACAGGTCTAAACTGAAAAGACATTGTTGCTCGAACTCCCGAACAATGTGTCTCTGAACCGCCCCATCACGTCCACTGTTAGTGAATTGTTGAAGGGAAAAAACAGCTACAAACTTCGTAATGCGTGAATAGATTTACAATGTGTATCTTTGTGGCGCAGACCGTGTTCCCACTGATTTTGTTTAAAGATATTTTTTTTATTGTGATGAATGGCGAGACGAGCATGCCATTCGCCTGGTAAACGATACGACCGCTCATGGACAGTAGCAAAACCAAACAACACCATGAATCACAAAGCAATGCTTTATTTGTTACACTGATTTTTATTTAAAAAAGTGCGCAGTGGTTTGTTGGTAACAGACCAGATGCGACTGCTAACCTGTTTCACTGTGGTCGCGGTTTCAAATCCCAGGGTACACCTCTGACTTTTCATGTACCGTAGTACAACTACGCCACCGAGGCCGTCAGTCAGTGTAGTACAATGTGTACATTATATTTCAAAGAACTCACATATTCGACAAAACATCGTGAGCTACTCATTTTGTTAATGTAAATATTACTTCATATTTGAACTAATGGGTTAATGTGTATTTAAAAATTCCTTGTATTTTATTCAGATGTCGTAGAAGAGAAAACTATTATAAGGAGGTAAAAATACAGCAACCATCTACAATGTCCCGTTGCCCTCTTTATGTTCTTAGCGAAAAATATACAAGGAATTATTTTATTATTTGTGTTCCATATAGAGCCTGACTTACTGGAATTTCGTCCAGGAATGAAAGAGAAAGTCTCCATTCAATCGGCAAATAAATAATTTAGGCCAAAGTAAACGTATTTATTAATAAAATATATTTTTGGTGCGTACTACGCTGCGGTGACAAAATACTGGCTTTAGGGTAGCGCACATTTTCGACTGGGCATCGACAATATTTAAATTTGTGTGAATATTATCATATATTACATTTGATTCTATATGCAGGGTATATCAAGACTGCGACCTTAAACAAAGCCAGGTGGTAGAATTAATGATTTCAGACAGTATACAACTAAACATTTTGGATTTTTTTACTTATCGTCGTATTTGGGTGATAAGTACCTACACAGTTTTTCTGAAATAATAATGTACACCTTTTTATTTTAAAGGAAACAATGGTAGGCAAAGGTTACTATTTTCGCAAAAAGTAGGTATTTACCATCCAAACACGATGATATTTTAAAAATTGCAAAAAAGAAACTGTCGCTTTTTTTTTGCGAAATTTTTAATTGCATTGTGTTTCTAACCGTAATATGTTATTTTATACACATCACTTGTACAAAATAATTTCGATATTTCACATCTGCCAGGCGTCCAGTGACGGCTCAAAATTATATTTTTTTCATACTCTCCACAGCACAGTCGGTTAGACGCCGGCCGCGAAACGAGTAGCGCGGGCTCGATCCTCACACCGAAACAAATATTTGCGTGTTCTATAGGTATTTCTTTCCTGTCTAGGTGTATGTGAAACCGAAAAGTCCCTCGTAGTTTCTGATACCCACGACACAAGACTGATTCAACTTAATGTGGGGTCAATTGTTAGTCAGTCAGGAGTATTAATAATACCTTTTTTTTAAATTCTATCAATCAACAGTAAGCCCATAGTGTGCGCAACCTTAAAGTGAAATATGAGCACATTCGCGCGGGGTCACGTACGGCTGTTATAGACGGCAGCGCGCGCGAGCCGTTTGTACTTGTATCATTTGAGTATGGGGAATGTCACACAAATGCACGCCGTTTTACACGACCCACAGTTATAGAGAATATTAGAAATATAGTACAGATCATTTATTCAAGTTTTTTTGTGTTTTATAAATCGATTTTTAAGATGCTGGTCTGGGTTTAGGTTGTGACATGCTGATGTGGATAGCCTTAAAAGAGGTCAGTGTTTAGTTGTGGACCTTCTGTAGCTGATGAAAGACATAAGGATTAGTTTATTGGTTCGGTAGGTTTACGAAGCCGCAGCTTTATGGACACCACATCTGATCTAAAAATTTTGCCGATTATTATTATGCTATTCGGTTTCGAAAAGGCTCGTATATTTTTAAGGGTCAGTGCCAATATAGTCACAAGGTACATTGTATAAAAAACTAAGTAAATAAATAGTTAGTAACATATCTCAAGGGTAAATAATTATTTTATTCTTTGCAGTAAATAGTTAATGTTTTTATTGCCACGTTGTTTTTATGTTAGAATTTTAAAAGTGGCTTTCTGGATAGTAAATGGTTAGTATGACTTTTTAAAAAGCCTTTGAAAGCTTCTCAGAATCGTCTGCTCAGTGCAAAGGTTACGACCTCTATTCATGATTTTGTTGTACAGAATGTTTCTGATATTTCTTTCCTCGAAGACGAAAGGCGTAGCTCAGCAAATGTGCAAGGTTTTTGATTATGAAAACACTTTGATGAATAATTTTAAGAATTTTTAGTGCAAGGATCATAAAAAATTTAGTTTCTTAAAGTTTGTTTAAGGAATTCGTTAGTTTCTGACAATAAATAAAAAAACTTCTGTCATCTACATCATCATCATCATCAGCCTTTTTTGTCTAGTGCTAGACATAGGCCTCATCCAAATTGCGCCATGTCACCCTGTCTTCGGCTCATCTTAAGCCTTATTTTTTATGCAGGGTCAACAACAAAAAAGCTTTGAAAGAAAGAATTGATTTGTATTCGCAAACGATCACCCTCTTAATTTTAATCCTTGTAATAAATTTAAGATACATTTAAATTATCCAACACTACAAAATCAAGCCTTTTATAATGACTGCTTGACTTAAAAATCTTCTACAGCACTAATAGTTTCTACCTCACACACATTGGTATTACTGAAGTCCATTACATTTTACTGAAGAAAAATACAGAATTCTGAAGAACAAAACGCTCACTTGAAATAAACTGAAATGCTATGTTTTAGCGAACTAGGAAGCTTAACTCGCCCCGGGGTAGAAGCATTTGAATGCTTCCTTATTGTCTAGCCTTTTCCGTGGGATCTAGATAAATATGAGAGACTAGATATTGTCCTAGAAAACTGCGTATGCTAAACAAACCACGTGAACAATGTTTTAAAAAAAATCTAAGTATTATTTTATGGATGTTACTCTATTTTGGAGAAGTTAGTTTCTTGGTTCGTTAGCGATACAAGCGCGAATAGATACGATTGCAGCGGCAGTGATATCGCAATTCCCAATATATCCCAATAAATAAAATATAATACCGATTAATAATTCTAGTCCCATACATTACTTTCTCCAAATTCATCATCCATTGCACCATACAAACTAACCCGTATCTAACTACTCAATCAAAGACAGACTTGGGTAGGTAAACGGTTAATAACCCGCCAAATTGACCCTCGGCCGGACATTACGTGCCGCGTTAGGCGTACTAATTATACGGGCAGTTTCTTTAATTACGTGCTTTTGTGTTTCATTATATTATAGATAATGTAATTCTACATCAAATAGGGATTTCTTGGTAAGGTACTCAACTGCCATTATTTTTTAAGGATTAAATAGATTTTTATGTGTCGAGAGGAAAGCTGGTAAGCTCCTCCTCAGGAACTTTGGGAGGCCCGAATGTATATGTGGGTATCACTAGCCTGTCAACCAGCACGCTGGAAAAAACTCGTATCCAATAGTGACAGATATAGTCCTGACCCCGCCAATACCATCCAAGTCTCTTGCCATGTCGTCCAAACAACTTACATATCTTATAAGTCATTATCGCCGTCTTTTTTTTTATAAATAATACACCGAACAGTCACATACATGGTCCTGACCCCACACTAAGATCGAGTCTTGTATCTTGTATGGCTAGACGCCGGCTGCAAAACGAGAAACCGTGGGTTCGATCCGCGCACCGAAACAAATATTTGGGTGATCCACAGGTATTTGTTTCGGGTCTGGGTGTTAGTTCGAAAAAGTCTCTCGTAGTTTCTGATACCCACGATGCATGACTCGATCTTAGTGTGCGGTCAGGACTATGTATGTGACTGTTGGGTGTATTTATTTATTTATTTTAATTAAAACTAACATCTAAGGCCCAAATACATCTCACAAAAAACAAAATCCTTTCGCACAAACTTCATTTTAAGGTTTTATTCGCGTTCTGTGTCCGTGAAAAAACCTCATTTCGACTTAATCCTGCATACAAAGAAAGTTTTTCGTTCAGCTCGCATTAAGCCTCCTGTACTGAAATGTACCGGAACATTTTCCCATCTAAATTATTTATTATGCCTAGTTTCCTAGTTTTGCGTTTAGCACTTTTGTTCTATATTCCTTTTGTTTGGATGTGTCTAGTATTGTTTTGTTTAAAGGAATGGAAGAATGAAGTATAATTAGTTTCTTTTACTGCATAAGATTTGTATGCATGAGTACTATATTTAGAGTACTGAAAGGATGTGTTGTCCTTTTTCTTTTAAAATTGCAGTAGCTACTTAAATATAATGTGGAATCTCCGAGGTTACTTAAGGTTTCCCTAATATTTTATAATCGACTAATAGAACTTCTTTAACTAGGATTACTTCAAAATTGTTGAAGTGAAAAAAATCAACAGAAATCGGATATTCATTAATTTCGGATTCATAAAAATGTAATAACACCAATATTCATTTCACCCTAATGAAATCAAAGACTGGACATCAGTGCCGTATTAAGAGATAGATCCTGTGGGTTATGACCATTCATAAAAAGTGAAGACTGCTTACCATCTGGAGGTTTGCCCTTTGTTCGATAAAATAATCTTTACAGAAATTGTTCAACTCTAAGCAGATTTTGATATTTTGTGTGGTATAGAAATTTAAGTGGATAGACGACTTCATAAAGGATGCAGGTAGTCCCTGGGGCAGGCCGATTTCAATAGTTAGCTGTGGAAATTTTTGCAAGTGTCTTATGTCCAGCAGTGGACTTCTTATGGCTGAAGTAATAGTAGTCAGCAAATTTTGTTTTAAAACAAAAAACAATTACCAAACATGGCCATTTATTCACCGCATGTAAATTCCTTTCTCTATCGAGCAATAAAACACAATTCAATAATACCTTACCTGCCAAACGAAAACATTCAAATTTGAAACTTTTTGACTTCCACACGGCACCAAATGCAATACTGGTTTCCGCGAAATTCTTGCGGAACTCAGTTGAAATACAAAACTTGTCTATTTGCCTGCACGGTCGGGCCGCGGAACGAATTTAGTTTCATTGCCGTTTTGTTTGTAGGGCTTGGGGGTTGTTTACGTTTTAAACCTAAATTAGTTCTAGGATTTTAGCGCGAAATGGGACAAATGTGAATACGAGTTTTGCGTTGAGCTGCGTTATTTGTTTAGTTGTGTATTGCAGATTTGTGCATCGGGTTCTTTATTCTAAATTAAAAATGTAGGTATATTTATTAAATGGTTACATTTTTAATTTAATCTTTAGTTGTCGAAACAACTAATTTGTTCAAGATTTTTACATAATTATAAGCTCACGCCTTTATTTCCGAAGGGAAAGGAAAAGAGGATACTACGAGCAGTGCTCGGGTAACTCATATAATTTATTTTGGATCCGAACCCTCACAGTTTGCTGTCTACATATGCTATTAAATACAATAATAAAACAGACGGTGCTAGAATAATTAATACAGTATAAATACCATATATTGCCAATATTCCTATAAACATATCCTTCAAAGGCACTGTAACTTCCTTCAAACGTACGTTTATAGGAACGTGAAACCCACTTCAAAAAGCACAGGAAAATACAGAACGCAAATTAGCAGTACGTGAAAAATTAAGGACGCGAAGGAAACTAGAACGGACATAAAACCGAATTCACAGCAAGGCTTGCTCAAAGCACTGCACTCAAGACCCGTATCAGTGATTCAGCAAGGTGGAACGGACTGAATAATTGAGGATGTCTAAGTGGCGCTCTGCTGGTAACGCGAACGCTTATCATTTCGGTATTAGGGATTTTGTTGGCCGAAACTTGAAGAGTTTTGTTTGAGGTTTTGGAGTTAATCCTCCGGTTGGAGGAAGAGTTTTAGATGCAGACTGATGTGGATGGGTAACTGCTAAAAGGAGACTTTCTATTATGTCAGTCAGTTTGTACTGTTGAGGATAATAGACAATGGTTTAAATAAGCAACAGCCTATTAAGCAGCAGGGCAGCTAGACATATCACAGGTTGGAAGCTCGTATACAAGTCAAGCCATCAACTTCGATGTTGCGTATGTGTACTTATTCAATTGTCGCTTACTATTTATAAAAACATCGCGCAAAACCTTACATTTCTGTTCACTCAAGAATTTCTAAAGTAGGTAACGTCTATAAGCACTGGACCAGCAAATAGAAATAAAATGGTCTATTTCCTTTCATAGCAGAACGAAACACGAAAATTGAGGTAGTTTTTATCCTCGGAAAATAAGTCGTCTTGTATCTTTATTTGAAAATTCCTGGTGGGTATAATCCCTGAAGGTATTTCAATTGGAAAACTTGATTGTCAACAATTGTATACTTCCAAAGCGATGATTGGAAGTAAAAAAAGCGATTTTTAGGATATCTTAAGAAAAAAGGGGAAAATAGGTTCACTTGATTGTCCCTTTTTCTGTCAAGAAAACGTATAGGACTTTCTATTGACCTAGAATCATGAGATTTGGCAAGAAACTAATTGTAATAAGTACAGAAATGAATCGGAAATCTACATACATACATACATAAACTCACGCCTTTATCCCAGAGGAGGTAGGCAGAGGCGCCACCAAGACACCCACATTTCGCCCTGTGTGTTCCGTCCCACGATGTGATAGGGGGCGAGCCTATCGCCATATCGGGCAAAATTCCTGGCTCCGGGCTGATAATGGATAGAAAAACCCAATATAATTTTGTCCGACCCGGGATTCGAACCCGAACCCTCCGCTTTGTAATCGTACCGTAGTAAAACTACGCCAACGAGGCTGTTCGGAAATCTATATAATGAAAAATAAGTACCTAGTTACAATAAAAATATTCTTATGCGATGACGACTATGTAACAAGCTAATGTATGTAAAAAGGAACATCTTTTCAACTACAAAGTTATGTTGGTCTTTCAATCTGACTTATTCTACCCATACACTTTTAATTTGTTTTTGCACATCATACAATTGGATTCCAGCTTACAAGAGTTGTAATTTGGTGTATGCAAAACGTCTCTTATACTGTGAGACCAGACTTATACGGAATCTTGAATGTGCGAGTCTATAACGCATGTTTTTCAGCAACATGCACATGAAATGAAAAACTAGTTCAAACGAAGTTGATCGAAGTGTAAGTGCATTTCTGGGATTATTTTTATTTCGCTAAGCAGAACTTTTCGCATTAACTGCCAGTTGATAGGTAACAAGCTTCTAGGGAAACTTTACGAAAGTGTTGCTCTCATAGTTTACACGAAATTGCAGACGGTAGTTTAACATTTGCACGAAATAAACTTTGCTTTATGAATATCGGGAGGTAATGTTTATACCAGTATATGAGTTTCATTGCTGGGTATTAGGAATGTTGTGAATTTGCTCTGGCTTTGGATAACTTTGACAGACAAACGTTAGAAAAGGATTGTTTATTCATGACGATTTTGATTATAATTAAATCGCTTCAACAATCGACCATGGCTACAAAAATACTGAAGAAGAAACGGAAGTTCAAGATTTTGGTGATAAAAATATTCGAAGTCACCCCTGACGAAACCACATGACGTCAATTACCTACTTCCACCAACTGAGCTACAAGCAAGAGTCTATACTTTTATCCTATTTTTTAACACTCCACCGACGTTTGCTGACGTCATGAAAGATGAGAACACCACAACCATGACATTGAATAAAAAGATTGAATCAGGACAGCCTGCATAATATATAATACCTGATAAATAATATTTATCCCAAAATATACTCGTACATATCAAAATGGAATTATACTCAATTTTCATTTCACGCCGCGTATTGATTTCTGATATACTCGTACAATTGGTAATTATTAATAATGGACCAAATAATTGATTAATAATACACAGGCCGCGTCGACAAGGGTTCATTGGTCGGTATAAAGAATAAGGACTTGACAGAGGCGTCATATTTATTTCATGGTATAATTTGACGTACCTATATATAATAACACACGCACTGAATAATTTTATTGACTAAATAAAAGTAATAATACCAGGAGCCTTTTCTAAATTCATTAATTTAATTAATTTGGTAACTAGAGATGATTCTTGAAATAAAACTATTTTTACGGATTTTATCGCGATTTGGTTTAATTTTTACATTTTTTAACTTCCCGACGTTTCGATTGCTTTTCAGCTTTCGTGGTCACGGGGCGGACTGAGGTATTAGTCATCCGCTCTGTGACTGTTACATTGTCACAGATTATGTTATTTTAATTTAATAATTGAACATTAAGGGTAGTTTAATTGTAACAGTCACAGAGCGGATGACTAATACCTCAGTCCGCCCCGTGACCACGAATGCTGAAAAGCAATCGAAACGTCGGGAAGTTAAAAAATGTAAAAATTAAACCAAATCGCGATAAAATCCGTAAAAATAGTTTTATTTCAATGTGTAACATTCGCGTAAATCTAAGAAACCATTATAGAGATGATTCTAATAAATTTGGATTTTAAAAGTGGCACAATACGAATAAATATAATTTTACTAATAATACACATTACATTATCATATTACGCCTGCTGTGAAACGAGAGGCCACGGGTTCGATCACCGCACCGATACAAATGTTTGTGAGAACCACAAGTATTTGTTTCGGGTCTGGGTGTTTGTGAGACCGAAAAGTCTCTCGTAGTTTCTGATGCCTGATACACAAGACTGGATCTTAGTATGAGGTCAGGACTATGTATGTAACTGTTGGGAGTATTTATTTATTTTATTATTAAATAGCATATTATTTGTTTCGGCTCGGATAGCTGCCACCGCACACGATAGTGGAATACCCATTATAGTGACATAGACAGGTACACCGCGATTCAGTTTCAATGTGTCCCACAACTTAAAAAAAAGAGAATTTACAGTTTCAAGCAGGCCTTTATAATTAAGTCGACCGACAAGAGGTAACCATCTCTTATTGGTAGATATACTACTCAGATTGCACTGTAGTTGCATTTTTACCATTTTATCGGCCAAAAAAATTACCCCAATTGCCTATCTGCATTATAACCTATTTTATTCTTTGCCACAAAAACAAATGGGCGCCATTGACACCGCATTACACACTAGGCTTTTTCTTTATCTCGTTCCGCTGATGTATGGGCGGAATTACCGGAATATAACGTATTAAATAGCTGTATTAGGGATAGTGACAATGAGTGGTTTGTGGGGGATGGTCGCAGCGGTTCGCTAAGTGGAAATACGAGGGTTTTTGTATTAGGGTTTATGATGTTACTATATTTTGTGAAAAATGTTTCTTTAGTTGGTTTTTTTCAATCGGTGTTCAACGCAAGGAAAATAGGAAAACAAGAAAAAGTGAAAGTTCAACTCTTATTTTCTCTTTGTATATTACTATTTATATTATGTACACAGAAAACTAAAGAGTTTAAAATAAATAGTTGTCGACTTCCCATAGCAAAGCAAGGATAATATTATGATTTAAGGACGATGTTATAAAATATAAGTATATTGCAGAATAATGTCACTCCTAGTTTTATAAACAGGGCTACCTGACCTCAACGTCTGCGGGGAATACGATGACTTGGACAAATTAAACTTAAATAAAAAATTCACGTCTATGATATTAACCTGGAAAACCATGATCTTATGAATAATAACTCGTATTTGCTGCAATTAGACGAAAGACCGGAGTATTCTGAAATAAAAAATATTAATTAATACGAGAGACGTTTTAAGAATGTAAACAGAATCTTTGCACTTGAGACACAATAACAATCCTGCAAAGTTATCGAAGATATCTTACTTATACTTTACAACTGAACGAAAATGATTTGTGCAATGATTAAAAATAAACGAACGCTGAAACAAAACGATCAGAAACTTAATCAATCAAAGTTCCAAACGAACGGCCACGGACGACAGTTATTACGTATTTACATTTAGATAAAGACTCGATCTCAATCTGTCCAACTTTGTAAATGTAGAATTAATTTTGGAAGGGATCGTTTTGTATTTCATCAATATCATATCTGGAGTTCTTAGTTTTGATTGAACCGCCAATTGAGTAGGCAATGATAATATTATCTTATAAAGAGATAAGCATCATTAGTAAGCAGATTTGAGCTACTTTGAGCCCGGGACACCTTTTAGAAGTACAGGGGTACTGAACGTGTGAATATGCTGGCTTAACTATCTATCTATCTATATCAGCCCATATACGTCCCACTGCAGGGCACGAGCTTTCTCTACAATCGAGAGTACGTTTGAGAGGGTTAAGGCCATATTGTCCAACACGCTAGCCTAATGCGGGTTGGCGAACTTTACGTACCGTAGAAATTATAAATCGCTATGGTATGCAGGTTTCCTCACGATATTTTCCATCACTGTTATAGTAGGTGGTGATTGACTATCTGAACGGTTGGTTTAACGATTAAGGAAATGATCTTAACAAGCATTGCTTAGAGTTATCTAATAGAATTTCTAGTTATTTGAAGTTTATTATCCACACCATCAAGCTTGTTGATTAAGACCTACTTACTGCTGGTAGGTCTCTCATATATGAGAGGCCGCCTGGGTAGGTACCACCGCAATGCCTATTTCTCCCTTCAAACAGCAGTTTAAATGCACTGTTGTGTTTCGGTTTAAAGGACATTGTAGCCAAAGTAACTACTGGACATATTGAGACTTAACATCTTATGTCTCAAGATGGTGAGCGCAGTAGAATGCCAACCATTGCTTTCTAATTCATGGTGTTGTTTGATTTTGCTACTGTCCATGAGTGGTCGTATCGCTTACCATCAGTCGAATGGCACGCCCATCTCATTCATTGCGATAAAAAAGAGACTAAAAAAACTCATAATATTCGGTTCAACACAAGTCAATGCCAATAGCCAACGTTTGTAAGTATATGCGGCACTAGGTGTGAGCAACGAGGGAAATCACATAAGAATTGGTGGTCTAAGAAGGCCCTCATCTTTATGGTATTGGAGAGACTACTTATCTGGCTCATACACCCAAAAGTAGATTTGTCAGTAAGAACAAACCATTGAATGCAGTGAACTTCGAGGAGTATCTAAGATAACAATGAACTCCCATCGAAATAAATTAAAAAACAAACACATAACGCATTCGAAACACAAAAAAAATCGATGATTATTCTCCTCTGAATTATAGGTACTCATACTGTAAATACGGAAAGAGTACCTAAAATCGTATTATATTGATGTTAAGTAGAACAACACACGACAATAAATACAACCCGCATTAATGCTTTAATTGTTCTTAAATTTCGCGTCAGAACAAATTCGACTGACGAGCGGCCCTAATTTCACCCTCGAATTAATTGCAACCCCTTCCACCCTTGTTAACGAAACGTAAAGAATGTTCATTTGTGTCAGATTGTACGATGAGGGATGTTTGTTTAAATTATTTGGATGTGCTCACCCTTTCATTTTTTGTACATTTTAATGCTAAATGCGTAAAGTGTCAGGTTTCATTATGATTATTGTTATTATTTTATAGCGATGAATGGCGAGACGAGCACGCCGTTCGCTTGATTGTAATTGATTTACAAGGCAATGCTTAGCATTCCACTGCGCTCGTCATCCTGAGACATAAGATGTTAAGTCTTAATGTGTCCAGTAGTTACTCTGGCTACAATTTCCATCAAACCGGAACCTTGACACCCTCGTCGACCAAGTCCATTGATACTATTACCTAAAAAATTATGATTCTATCTTATTTTCTTGTTATAATCATCATCAGCCTCGGTGTCATCATGACTGTCTCGGTGGCGTAGTTGTACTAAGGTACGAACGCAAAGCTGAGTTCCTGGGATCGAATCCCGGGTGGGGCAAAATGATGTTGGATTTTTCTGTTCCTTATCAGCCCGGAGTCAGGAATTTGTGCCCGATATGGCGATTGGCTCGCTCCCTTTCACATCGTGGGACGGAACATACAAGGCGAAATATGGGTGTCCTGGTGGTGGTGCCAAAATGGTGGCGCCTCTGCTTACCTCTTCTAGGATAAAGGCGTGAGTTTATGTATGTTTATGTATGCATCAACATCAGCCCTTCCGCGTCCACTGCTGGACATAGGCCTCTCCTACAGCACGTCACTGGACTCGACTTGCAACCTATCGTCTCCAACTATTTTGTTGTAAGTATATCTAATTACCTACGACAATCGCAAATCCTCAAAAATTGTGTTTTACATCACCCACCCTCGAAATCTTTAAACGAAACTTTCCAAACGTTTCTTTTATTACACCGACGCGAACGTTACTGCAAAAGTGTTAGCTAGTAAACAAAGCAGCACATACCCACCAATTACAACGAATGTAGCCAACCCAAACCAAACACTGCTAGTGACATTAAAAACAATGGCTCGGAACATTAGCACGGCCGGATGTCACACCGAAGCGTATCGCGTGCGTGTGAAAGGTCGGTACGGTTGGATAGATTTTGTTATGAATAAAACTTTTGATGTTAGGATTTTGTGACTATTTGCACGTGTAAAATATATTATATCGAATTTACGTTTGGATTTTTATGGTAGCCAACTCTACACTAATTATGCCTCAGAATGCCGAGCGCAATGGAATACCAAGCATTGTCTTGTTAATCATGATGTTGTTTGGTTTTGCTACTGACATGAGCGGTCGTATCGCTTACCATCAGGCGAATGGCATGTTGAAAACCACCTCCCCCTGTCGACATCTTTCAGTCTTCTTTGGCTTAGGGCTATCAATGCATTCTAATTTACCGGTATTGTCAATATTTATGATTTGTAGGAACATTTTTACTATTAAATGAGAATTCTATCAGTCATATCCTATAAAAATTTAGAGTTATGTTACTATATATCGAAACTCAAGTAAAATCAATTTAGAAATGAGTTGAATGAATAAATTTATTACATTATTTGAACGAAAGAAGCTGAAGATCATGTAGAAGAGGATTGTTATATCCCGTAGCGAATTGCTATAATCCGAGGACAATAATGAAATTTAAACATGTTTTATAATTATTACTTGCCTCGGTGGCGTAGTTGTACTACGGTACGACTACAAAATTGAGGTCTCGGGTTCGAATCCCGGGTCGGGCAAAGTGATATTGGGTTTTTCTATTCATTATCAGCCCGGAGTCAGGAATTTGTGCCCGATATGGCGATAGGCTCGCCCCCTATCACATCATGGGACGGAACATACAAGGCGAAATGTGGGTGTCCTGGTGGCGCCTCTGCCTACCCCTTCTGGGATAAAGGCGTGAGTTTATGAATGTATGTATGTTATAATTACTTCACGGTGTGAAACGCAGTGAAGTTAACATAAGATACAGGAAAACAGCGTTTGTAACACTGCTGTAATTACAGGGAACGATGTAACGAGGATCAGCAGAGGAATGCTAAGTGATCTGCCGCGGTGTCGCGTACAAATGACTAATGTGGACCTTGGGTACAGGATCTTCTCTGAGTTGATGAGAAAGAAGTTCTAAAAGAACTACTGGACACGGTTGCAACGTACTCGAATCCTAGAGCACACCTCTGACTTTTCGGAATCATGTGTGTATTGATAGTCAATTACTACGCACTTAAATGGTGAAGGAAGGCATCGTGAATAGACTTGCACTTCAACCTATAAAAAAGTGAACAAGGTTTTCTAGTTTGCGTCATCTCAGCTGATACTGGGGTCATGCATCTCACTCACGCTATCCAGATGGGAAACATTTCCATATTAATAACCAATAAAATTGTGTTCGCTCGCTATTAGAAAATGTCCCTTACTCCATGAAAATGTGTCCTGCCAACTAAAATACCCCTTTTTAACTTTATTGATATTCAATCACCACGCATTATAACGGTGAAGGAAAACATCATGAGGAAACCTGCATACCATAGCGATTTGAAAGATTTTCTATGGTATGTAAAGTTCGCCAACCCGCACTAGGCCAGCGTGGTGGACTATATGGCCTAACCCCTCTTAATCGTACTGTCGGTTGTAGAGGAGGCCCGTGCCCTGTACTGAGATGACATATATATATATATATATATTTATGGGTTTATACAGTACAGTAACTTTATTATACAGTGATACATATTTTAGTAAATTTAACACGTAACCTGACTCAACGAGCTGCCATAATAAATCTGAGCCATTCATAACGTGCCAACAAAAACGCAGACACCAAAAACCGAGATTAAACCACCTTAATACCTTACTACCCGCGTTTTAATTGCGCCGTGTCGGGTTGCCACCGGCAGGGCTGGTACCGCCTTTTGCTCATTCCGTCTTAAGTGCCTCACTTGAAGATCTGTGACAACCCTTAATTAACTGTCTATGTTCAGCGTCGGGCGTGGGTTATGCATGCGTGCTAATGGCAGCGGAATGAGCGGAGCGATTTTGAAAAGATAAGGGTGTGGCAGATCTGAAGGTAGAGTCAAGCGATTTTTTTTTAGTGAGGATGATCGAACAATATCGCTGGCTTTGTGGTAAGCGTATCCTCTGTCTGTAGATAAGAGCAACACAAATAACAGCAGCAGAGAAAATGTTTCAAGTATGGATGATTCTATGTATTTTGGAAAATAATTGTTAAAGATAGAGACAACCATGAGGGTTGCGTTTGTAAATTATACTTTTCTTAATTGTACGCCACGTTAAGTATACTTTTTGCTGGTTGTGTGTGAGACCGTAAAGTCTCTCGTAGTTCCTGATACCCACGACACAATACTCGATCTTAGTGTGGGGTCAGGACTATGTATGTGACTGTTGGGTGTATTTATTTATTTATCTTGCTATTCGCTGCAAGTAATTTTCTTCACCCACTTCCGCTTCTTTCCTCCGTCAGTAGGACCGCATCTCTAGCCACGATGTGCGCGATAAAAGCCACAACTGTATCACGCTTCGTCAAATTTGTAAAGGCACGTCAACTATTCTACTGGATTATTCAAGTGTTTACAAGATGTCGTCTAGACACTTTACGTACAACAGATGGTTTGTAAGAATGTTGTGTTTCACAACATTGTTGTATTTTTAATTAATTACAAAGTTTTTTTATTTATTCCTAATCACTTTATTAATGTCGCCATTTATTTTATGTTCATGCCCAAAAGGCGATAAGTTTGTTCCCAAACACACAGTGGGACGGAATACACAAGGCAAAACGTGGGTGTTCTGGTAGCACCTCTGCCTACCACTTCTGGGAAAAAAGCGTAATGGATTGCTGTGTTGGATTGTTTTTGAAGTCTTCAAATCAGCGGCGTGCACAGGATTATGACACTGGGTATGCGGCGGAGTACTAGGTCAAAAAAAAAATCTTTTAAATAGATTTTTAGCATAGCCACAGCCACGCGACGGATCCCTAAGTCGGAAACCATTCCAACAGAACAAGTCTTAGATGTACTACTATTCATGTACATCTTCTACGGCAACGCAGACAAAACAGCGATCGATCGTCGCGGCGGAAGAAATTCTAATAAGTAAAATAATAAGCTAAAATAATAGTTATACGTTTCATAACTTTATCATGAAACTTTCGAGTTACATTCCCTTTTTGCTGGTTTAATTGTTGTAACTCGGGCACACACCTACCTTTAGACACAATTTGAATCTTTTCACTGAATCACAACTGTGAGAACTTGTTATTTTTAATAAACAAACATTTTCAACACAAACCTCACAATCAAATAACATTTTAAAAAATCAACAAACGCACTAGTAAAAGCAAATCACTACAATTATTATAGAAACTCAGTAATAAACTGTTAAATGTGCACACTTTAAATGTTAAAATAAAAAATCTTATAATTATGAAAGCTATAAATAAACTGGCGCAAACAAAATAGTAAACAATGCTTATCACATGAAAAAACCAAAATCTAAAATGGCCCCCGCGAAACACAAAACATTTCTGCTATTTAAACAAATAAAACCTTACTAAACAAAAATGCATAATGTGCATACGTGATGTATTAGATTTCCGTCTATTATTTTTACTCGGGTTATAGGCAACGAACATTTCCGATTACTCCCGACAACTGCCGAACTTCCGTAGCCTGCCGCTGGAGTTGGTTTCATTATGGCCAATGCGGCTTTCGATATTCATGGGTGTGTGCGTTTGCGAACCGTGCACGGACACCAAAATTACTACACACATACGAACAAATCTCCTGCGGGACGCGGCGGCATGAGTTGGTTGATTAGGTACATTATTTTGCAGCGCTATTGCTATTTATAAAATATTAGGCGTTTTTAATTTATTATATTTTGTTTATTCATTTATTTACTATTAATTAAAGTCATCTAAAACGTAAGAACTTTTTATTAAAATATCTGTGAATGGCAAGTAAAGCACTGCATTTCTGCCTACAAGGAGCGCACGCCCCTGCTTCAAATGATTACATTGGTTCAACACGATTAACTATTTTTCTGTACCTTTAGTCTAGATTTTTAGGTTTAAGCTATGCCACTATTTGATTAGTTGTATTAACAACAATAAATATTTACTTCTGGAGTGTCTTGGGACTTAATTCCCGCATAGATTCCGAAATTCACGACTCAAGATTTGTCGTATCATACAGCAATATGCTTATTAATATATTGTAGTTACTAAGGATGATGAGATGAGTAGATCGCTCAACTGATGTTAAGCATCACGAATGCTCTTTAAAAGCAAGATCACTGAGAACTTAATTATTAGGCACTGCGTGGCTCAGTACTGAGCTAGAAGCCGAGGCATTAGGTGTTAAGTTATCACTGGCTATAACGTGCGCATGTAGTTTGTTATAGTAATTGGTACTTCAATTGGCAGCCTTTCCATTAGAGATTGGTTGTAGATTGTATCCTTTAAATTCTAGACTGCCTTCTCTTCTTTTCTTTTTCTTATATCCGTCCCAAGGTTGTCTGTAAGAAATCGCCTAGAGCGATAAGTCCGCCATCTGTACTTTTTGTTAATTTGTAATATCTTTAAGTGTTTTTCCTTTTTTTGTTCAGTTAAGAATAAATAAATAAATAGAGATGTGAATTCATGTTTCTTTCAGCGATGTCCAATACTCGTAAGGAGTACGTCACGCCCTTTTTCCTTCTATAGAGAGGACGGTGATGCACCTATGATGTAAGTGTTGTAGGTTCAGAGACAGCCTCCGTGGTGCAGTTGGTTAGACGAGGTCTGTTAAACCAGAGGCCGCAGTCTCGATCCCCGCACCGAATAAATATTTGTGTGATCCAAAGGTATTTGTTTCAAGTCTTGATGTTTGTGACACCGAAAAGTCTCCTTTAACTTCTGATACCCATGACACAAGACTCGCTCTTAGTGTAGGGTTAGAAATATGTATGTGATTATTGGGTGTATTTATTTTTTCGTCATGTTGTAGACTTAAAAAGCGACCAGAAATTTCTGCATCTGTTACGTATTTCGTATAAGCTATATTAAAAACCAAAACCTAACCGACGCAGCGGGACACAACACTCCTCACAGCTATACAAATTCAAACTCCAACAGTCAAACTACTCAAACTCCTGGAGCCGTTTGGATGTACTTTCAAAAACTTATACGTAACTAATTCCCGGCTCCAGAACTTACGAATGGGATTTTGAAAAGCAATATCTCACTTCAGAATAAGACCTGTAGACAGCTTATTTAATTGTATTAACATTATTTGTGAAGTTTGATTTTCAGTCGATTAATTTAGTGCTCACAAATGTTTTGTATCATTGATGTCAATGTTGAAATGTACTATTATTTATTTTCTTAATTTATGTATTAATATTTAATTCAGATAGCTAGATTTTCTATGGTTTGCCAACCCGCACTAGACCAACGTTATGACCAACCTATTATGTGACCTCATGGATGTAGAAAAGTTTCTTGCTCAAAAGTGGGCCGTTTGGGCTGATAAAATATAGCACAGTAAAAACTCAATCATGAAAGAAACCTAAGACCAATTCTAACCCACCTTAATAACCCTGATCAGATCATTATAATAGACAATTTCATCGATGAGACAAACCCCTTTGTCACAGCACATGCCTGAGGCTTCAGCGTGAGTATTTTATAAAATACGATAAAAATAATAAAATTTTAACAAAATGCTCAATTTACAATTGCCCTGGGCGATACATCGATATTTTGTAATAACTTGTCTGTGTCCAACGACATGAATTTAATAAAATATGCGGTTACTACGATACTCGGTATCGGTATGTTGTATTATTATGTTGGTTTCTGAGGAAACTTTAATACTGGCTTGGAAAATTGCCATACACCTGATTACAATTACAGTTCAGTCCATCAGAGTATCCAAAAATTGTGTTGTGGCTCGTCGATCGATACACTATGAATCCGGCTTGATTGAACCAGGTGTTCAGAGGATGACAGCCTCCGTAACGCAGCTGGTTAGACGCCGGCTGTGAAACGAGAGGACGTGGGTTCCATCCCCGCACTGAAACATTTTTTGTGTGATCCACAGGTATTTGTTTCGGGTCTGAGTGTTTATGAGACCGAAAAGTCTCGTAATTTCTGATACCCACGACACAAGACTCGATCTTAGTGAGGGGTCAGGTCTATGAATGTGACTGTAGGGTGTTTTAATTATTTATTAAAAACTGAAACAAGACTCATTTAATGGTAAGCTTTAACGCGTTCTTAACCACTGGTGGTGGTGCTGTTACTAAAATTTTCAATAAAGCACCAAATTAACGAAATTTTGATCCTGAATCTCAAATAAAATTATGTATTAACAGAATTCCAGCCGAACACGCCAATTTAAATTCCTCTAAAATTCAACATCATAATTATTCAACAAATAGATAAACGGAGTGAAAGCGGAGGCAATTTAAAGATGCAATGGAGTCATTAACTGGTGCAGCGATGGAGCGTGCGTTCGACGTCTCTATGCGCAGCGCTGTGATGCCGAGGTGCTAGATAGCTCCGATTTAAATCCAGCCATGACTTGCTTATTACCACAGTTTATGATAAACCAGAGGGAGAAGTGAAACTATTAACCTTTGAATTTGAATACGGTCTTTTAAAGATCATATGCAAGTAAAATAGAGCAAAACCATGCGCTGTTGTAGTGTTCAGTATTACCAAAATAGCAAAATTTCGACCTTAATCTTAATTTTCACACGGTATCGAGTATCAATCGTAAGTCGGCTGATACGGCAATTTTAGTTCTGTGACGTTTCAATTTGCACCGCTGTAATGTCGTGGTGCTATGTAGCTCTAATATAAATCCAGCCATGACTTGTTTATTACCACAGTGTGTGATACAGCAGTGAGAGGAGTGAAGCTTCATTATTGCGTGTTGTCGACTAAGCGAGCATTCCTCTACTAGATCTTCAGCTGTAGGATGGACGTCCAATGTCTCGCTTGCCGGTACGTGACCTTCACTTGAGAAGTTTTCGTACCCTTTGACCTTCAATTTATCACAAGATAACAACAGGCCGATGCAGGCCGCTCCCACTGGTGGTTATGGATATCCTAGGGCTTATGTTAACAATGTGTTTTTTCTTTATTTGGCTAGCTGTATCAAAAAATGTAGGAACATTACAAAGTTTATTTATTATTTAATTTTATTAATTCAGTAGCTACTAGCTATCTATAAAATAAAACAATGATAAACTCAAATATATTTTCCCGGCTACGAAAGCAACAGACTGAAAAACTAAACACTGTCAATTTTAAACTTGCGTCTCTGTTGGCCCAGTCACTGTGTAATTAATCTATCAGATGGTCCTCTTTGACGTTGAGGACACTATCTTCGTGTTTTACCCTCAGTTCTTTTGAAGAGGTGTTAATTATTATGCTTTCATAATTTTTAATTAACACTCTTTTAGACGGCTCGATAATGAAGAACGTTTTCTGCTTTTTATACATTTTGACTTAATCTCGTTTTTTGTGATCGAAAGATTTTTAAATATTAAATAGGTATTAAAAATATATACATATTTAATATTACATATTTTTATAAACCGAAGCGTCCCTCGTTATTTTTAATATTTAGAAATTTCCCAGTACATACAATATACATCGCTTCGGTTTCTTAATAATTCAGTCCTAATGCAGGGTCTGGGCCTCCTTTACGATTGAGAGATTCAACATCATGGTCCACCATGACAATCTAGTGAAGAAATTATTGTCCAGGTTTCTTCCCGATGTTTTCCTTCGCCGTCATATTGTGGTTATTGTCCAGCTGTCAATACAAATTCAACTCCAAAAAGCCTGTCCTCGGATAAAAACCCGCGACTTCCGTCTCACCAGCCGCCTCCAGTTCGTTACCAACAGTGTTATTACGCTTTAAATTACTCAATATAACGAATAAAATAATTAACTCTCAATTATGGTGACACAGAAAATTATCTTGTTCACAAAACATTTCTATTGATGCTAAGACCAAACCACGACCAGCCGTTTCACAGTCAGCTTCTTTATTTTATTTATTACTCAGATAAAAGACTTATTTTATTGATTCTAAGAACTACATCATACATTATATCTGGAAATAAGTAACTTTTACCGTTTTTTCTCGCAAATATCTCACGTATGTACAGGCATAAGTTCAAAACAAAATTTAAGAGATATCGAGTGAGTTACATAATTGATGCGAGCTTCGCAACAGCTTCATGATGTGGTGCTTTCATAGTGTATGAGAAGGCGAAAATAAAATTAAAATATTTACTTAATAATATAAGTTTTATCTTATAGATTTGTATCTATATCTATATCAGCCCAAATACGTCCTACCACAGGGCTTGGGCCTCCGCTACAATCGAGAGTACGATTGAGAAGGATTAGGTCATATAGTTCACACCATTGCAATTGGCCAAGTGCAGGTTGGCGGAATTTATATACCATAGAAATTCTCACAAATAACAGATAAATATAAATATCCCATATCGATGGATATTCCTAAGTGTGCCGCCTTCCCAAGTTTTGAACTGTAAATCTGGTTTTGACCATGTTGGCATAATTATATCAACCAATGAAATATATCCATTTCGGACCTATTGATATTTCAAGTGGAGCTTTTAATTTATATTCTAAAATATTCCTTTTTCTTTATTGGAATAAATTTCTAGTTAATTAACTATATACTCGTACTAGCTGTTCCAATTACTCGCTTTATACATAGATACATACACTCACACCTTTTCCTAGAAGGCGTAAGAAGAGATGCTACCAGGATGCCCACAATTTCCACGTTGCCGGATGGAGCGAGCCTATCGCAATATCGCTTTATTTTCTTCACCAAGTCGCGGCCTTAGCTGTACTTTTATATTGAAAATACGCGTACATTTCCATTTTGCTGCTCTTCTTACTTTCTAATACGGCAAGTAATATTTTAATAAATTATACGAGAAAATTCTGCCTCGGTGGCGTAGTTGTACTACGGTACGACTACAAAACTGAGGTCTCGGGTTCGAATCCCGGGTCGGGCAAAGTGATATTGGGTTTTCTATTCATTATCAGCCCGGAGTCAACGATATGGGGATAGGCTCGCCCCCTATCACATCATGGGACGGAAAATACAAGGCGAAATGTGGGTGTCCTGGTGGCGCCTCTGCCTACCCCTTCTGGGATAAAGGCGTGAGTTTATGTATGTATGTAGAAAAGTCCCCCTTGAAAGTTTTTCTATTTAGGATCTACTCTTTAAATCTTGCTTATAGAGCAAAATGATCTATACTATTAACTATTCATTATAATTTACATAATATTCTTCAGCCACAGGTAGCCGTCTTCTGAAAATAGGCCTTTTCCAAGGATTTCCACAATGACTTGTTGAAGGCCAAGGATTTCCACGGAAGTGGACTGCGTCCAGTCACTTGCGAATTTTCCTAGGTTGGTCTGTCCCCTTAGTGGGCAAAAGATGTTGAAATTATCTGTACGGGGTTTCCTGTCGAGAACAATTTACGCCACTAGCTGCAAAGACAAAAATCAATCTTGGTAGTAATGAAGTTTTACATTTACTGCACATGCGATATGTGTATTTTTTATTTTCATGCAAGTTTCTGTTATAGTGTACGGTGTACCCAGCTACCAAGTAATCATGAGTGGAAGACGAAATCATGGAACTTATCGGTGCGCGTTCAATTCGCACGTCACTTGAATAAAAAATTACAAGTTCAAACTACCCACATGCAAGTTGGAGCTTGTATGCTGATTTGTTCAAGTTGCATGCAATTTGCAAATTGCATACAAGTAACTTGCCTAAAGGTATCGCGCCTTAAATTCCGACTGTAGTCTGAATGATTCGACTCGGCAGATTGGCAAAGTTCTCAAACGAATTCTGACAAATAACAACTTCAATTCGGTATTTGTCGTAGTGACATCGTTGAAATATCAACAACTCTTGTACTCGTAGTATTGTAGTACCAATCACATTATTTACAGCAATGTTACTTCGCAGATGACGGTTTTTTTATACTTATATATTTTTTATAATAACACGACAGAATGACTACAATGTAGTTCATGGAAATTGCACCTATACCTAATAATAATAATAAATACACGCAACAGACACATACATAGTCCTGAACCTTCACTAAGATCGAGTCTTGTGTCGTGAGTATCAGAAACTACGAGAGAAGTTTCGGGTGTTTAATGATTGCCTTTAACTTATTTGAATTGCTACACTTATAAGTGATATATATTTTCTCGATGTCATTATCATTCATTTTTTGCAACATCGCAGCGTGAAGAAGCAGTGACCCGTGCCAACGTAATTATACCATCCGATGATGCTCACGCCACTTGGCGCTCAATATTTTCCTTTGCTGTATATTATTAATTGCTTTAAGCGACAAGGTTATTAATTAATACCGTCAGCATAGTGATCGTCGATATTAATAAACACATTAAAAAAAATTCAAAACAATAATGCTGCCACATAAGCTATTTCAAGCATCATAAAAACAACAATAAATCCAATATAATTTTTAAAACAAGTCTTAACAGACTTTTAGTATAGAAGAAATTCGATAAATCTTAGTTCACCATGCAATGCTATTACAAAAAAAAACATACACCTGGATGTATGTATACACTAGTTTTATAAGTTCAATATAGTTTTAATTCATAATGAAGTGAGGTAATCTTAATCTTAACCTTAATCTTAAACATTATCCGAACCATTTTAAAAGTCGCTTACCAGATTCGCAAGGGCATTTTCACACTGACATTACACTGATATAAAGTAACAACTACGATGTCACATTTACTTCCATGAACGAAAATGCCGATGGCACAGAAATCTTTAGCTACTTCTCCTTTCTACTTCGCACTTTCTAGGCATTTTAAAAGCCCAGCAACACATCTATGATCCCAATTGTCGCAGTTGCTAGATATGTCTACCATCACCTCATAATATACTGAATTATACTTAAGCCTTTTGGGCACCTACACCCAAAACCCTAACATTATCCGATCAAGTTCAAAAGTCGCTTACCTTACTCAAGGACAACTTCGCAGCTGACAAAGACCAGGCTTTTTCGCGACATTACCCGACTAAATGCAGTGTAGGGCGGCGCACGTGTCACGAAAGTGTCACGTAGTTAGGAACAGATGGCCGGCCCGGCGCCCTTACGTGCGTTTCTGAATATAAATATGTGCTATGGATACTTTAGTCTTTGGATGTTTTGGGAAAAGCCTAGAAAAAAGGATATTATTATTGTTATTACTTTTTTATTGCATTGAATGACGAGACGAGCCTGCCATTCGCCTGATGGTAAGCGATACGACCGCTCATGGATAGTAGCAAAACCAAACAACACCATGAGTTACAAGGCAATGCTTGGCATTCCACTGCGCTCGCCATCCTAAGACATAAGATGTTAAGTCTCGATATGTCCAGTAGTTACTCTGGCTACAATGTCCTTCAAACCGGAACACAACAGTGCATTTACACTGCTATTTGGCGGGAGAAATAGACATTGTGGTGGTACCTACCCAGGCGGCCTCTCACATATGAGAGACCTACCACCAGTATATTATTGCCGTCGTGGACAGACGAGCTAGTCGCCCGCCTGATGGTAAGGAGCTATCGCTACTCATGGACTCTGCAATGCCAAGGGCACAGACAAGCCGCTGTATACCAACAAACAAAAGGTTACTTAGAGGCATTATTAATTAAATGCATTTTTATTTTTTGTGTTAGGTCTCTCATATGTGAAAGGCCGATAGGTACCACCGCAATGTCTTTTTATCCCCGCCAAACACCAGTGTAAATGCATTGTTGTTTTTGGAGGATGTTGTAGCCAGAAAAACTACTGGACATAATGAGACTTAACATCTTGTGTCTCAGGATGAATGCTAAGCATAGCTATTTAATCGTGTTCTTTGGTTTTCCTACCGTCCATGAACGTTCGTATCGCTTACCATCAGGCGAATGGCATGCTCGTCTTGCCATTCATCGCAATAAAAAAAATATTTTGCGGTCGGATAGTGACTAAAGTACATAATATGATAGTCGGAAAAACTGTTATAGTGACATGGGTATGTTTATTCGGTTTCGAACAGGACTTCATACCTGCAAGATATATTTGAGTCGCCATGAAATTGCCTTAATTTACATTATGACAAAATTTATAAGATGTAAAGTAAAGTAAAAGTAAAGATCGTCTACAATCTTCTTTCGCCCGAAAGCGCTGTTGTGGAAAATAATAATAGTTTTTACTTCTTCACTTTTATTACTAAGACATGGTATCACCACAGAATGTATCACTATTATATAGATGCTCGTTGTTTAAAATATTATGAAAGCATTATGTCAAACAAAGCATTAAACATTTATTATTTACATCACAATCCGTCTTATTCATAGACAATTACAAACCTATTTTAGTTTTCGAATGTTTTGTCCCTTTTTCTCGACATTTGTTTTCAGATTGAGCAAAGAAGACATATTCGATGACTAAAAAAGGTTTATAAACTGAATATGAATAAGTAGTCATTTTTTAATTTTATTTTGTTCCACTTTTGGTAGACGCTGTATACTTTTATTTTTCACAATAATCTGCTGGAGGGTAGTTCGCAATCTTTCGCCTTCTCGCTGGGTGAAGTTAGTCTCGTGTTCGCTTTAGAAAGCGTAGTGCGTGTTCTTTACACTAAATTTTTGCATAATTTCGGTAGTGAAGTGAATATTTTAGCTCAAGTAATACAGTACATAATAATAGTGTATTTTTGAGACACATTTTGTAAGTTGTAATTAAGTTATATTCCTCTTGGTTTTGTTTATATGGTGCTTTAAAATGTGTATTGATGGAGGCTTGTTGCTGGTAATTTACGTTACATTGATTCCTAGTGCTTGTAACATTAGTCTAAGCCTTTCTAAATAAAGTAAAAGTGTGAAGTGGTGCAATATTGTGTGTGGTGGTCTATTAATTCGAGAACGAGATTTCGGTAAGTACCTAGATGTATAATTATTGTTTTTCATTTGATTATTTATCGTTTCTTGTAATCGACCGTTTGTGTGCACGTCTATCTGCATAATAGGCAACAAATAATAAAAAAAGAACATTAATAGTATACCTACTTGATTTTTACATTATGAAACTGAGCGATTGGTAACACACACTGTTAAGATATTATAATTTTTATTTTTTATGTTATTATCCTGCAAATTTTTTTTTTATGTTATTATTCTGTACAGGCTAAATGGCCTTAACAAAAAAAAAGTAAATTACTTTTTTAATTTGTTTTATGTTATTTTAGATATAGATTTAGTCCTTTAAATGGGCCCACTAATTTTATAATTCCAATTTGTCAATTGTATTTGGTATCCCAAGATACAGGCGTTGCCTAGTTTGGGTACCTTTGGTAATGCTATTTATTTCGTCATTGTATTTAAATGAGAGTCAGATCAAGGGCAAAAGTGGAAGAAGTTAACACACCTATTACTAAGTACGCATTCACGTGTCTCGAAATGGCTCAGTTACTAGTTCTTTGTATATGTTTACTTCGTTAATTACCGCTTCCTTTTATTAAAGAAACATCTTAGGGAACCTACCCGAGAGTTCACCAAACATTTTCGAAGACGTCAGAAATATAATAACCGCATCAGGTCAGTTACACATTCGCACGCAATTTTAAAAACTTTAAAAACCTAAATAAATATGTTTGATTTTTAGTGAGAAATTTACAGAATACCTGGTTTGAGAACTTTACTGTGGCGGACACACTCCTTTTATTGTTACATTTTTTATCGAACTATCTTGAAATAAGCACACCTATCTCTCCCGGTGACTTATTTACACAATATACTCGTATTATATGTTTTGGTAGTTGTTTTTCTGGCTTTAAACTATAAACAATTTCGTTTAAACGGTATACATTGAAGCTCCTATTGATTAGCTCACAATCGGATAGCAAGGAACTAAGCTTGGCGATTACAGAGATTTTTTCTTGATTTGAAAGTAAAAATACGTGACAAACGTGGACTTAGAATAGTGAAATCATATATGTAGTCTTGTTTGAAGTTCGCAGTGAACCATATTATCATCTTTAACCTATATCATTTCACTTTCGCACACAAGCATCTCTCATCATTTCACCCATCGTCAACAAATCACACCACGAATTTAAAAATATACTGTATCTATGCAAATAGATTCACAGCCTCTGTGGCGCAGTTGGTTAGACGCCGGCTGTGAAACGAGAGGCCGCGGGTTCAATCCCCGCACTGAGACAAATGTATGTGTGAATCACAAGTATGTATTTGTTTTGGGTCTGGATCTTTGTAAAACCGAAAGGTCTCTCGTAGTTTCTGATACCCATGACACAAGACTCGATCTTAGTGTGGGATCAGGACTATAGTGACTGAAAATTTTCAGTTGTTGGGTGTATTTATTTATTTATTTATTTAAATAGATGCAAATGAACATAAACCAAACCACTTCTAAAATACCCCTTAAAATTTCTCCATTAACCCGTCGATACGTCCCAAACTTGAAGTACCAAATTGTATAATAAATTGATATTTAATCAAAGTTCACTTTACGGCCGGACGCGGCGCTGTTACCAACGGCTTCTCGTAAACAAAGACCGCTGCCCATAAGAGCTAAAGTTTTAATTAAGTCAGTTAACTTTAAACTTTATACGATTCGCAGTAAATTAATAAGTAAATAGGGTGTTTGGTCAACGTCAGTTGACGGTTAAGTGGCCTGAGGGGATCAAAATGGTCCAGGGGGGTGAAAGAAGGGGTCAAAGTGGCCTGGAGGGGGGGGTTAATGAAGGGTCATACGAGTTATTAATGTAAGTAAGATGTACTGAAAATTTGGGGACGGTCAAGATTTAGAAGCTCGTTTGGAAGTTTGAAATGTGTTTTGTTATTAAATTGTAATAAATACATACATACATACATAAACTCACGCCTTTATCCCGAAAAGATGTAGCCAGAGGCGCCACCAGGACACCCACATTTCGCCTTGCTTGTTCCGTCCCACGATGTGATAGGGGGCGAGCCTATCGCCATATCGGGCACAAATTTCTGACCCCGGGCTGATAATGACTAGATAAATCCAACATCACTTTGTAATAAATAGCTGTAGTTTAATTGGTTGAATGCGTTTTACGGAGTCTACAGGGCGCGTATAGTAAAAGTAAACACAGACCCAAGCATCTTATATCATAATAGTTTGTTAGATTTACGCGAATGTTACACATTGAAATAAAATTATTTTTTACGGATTTTAACGCGGTTTTAGTTTAATTTTTACATTTTTTAACTTCCTGCCGTTTCGATTAATTTACAGCTTGATCACGGGGCGGTTTGGATGGGTGGTCCGCCCGTAAAAATTATTGATTGATTTATTTATTTATGATTTGGTATTAACGATAAGGCAGAGTCCTCTCGTTGTATGAAGTAGATTGTAACCATTTAATAACACCAGAAACTATGGGACAAATTCGAAAATAAAAAGCTGCAATCAATAAAAAAACTACACAAAAATTTCACTAAAAATATGTTCCAAACTTGAATAGTTTTAAATACGACGACCCCAAATGGCTAGTTCCTAAGGGTTTTACTACCCTCGCTAGATAAGGGGAGGGTACAAGCCATTCAGACAACAGGAAACGGAAGTCATATTCAGTGCAATTTGGATATTCTTGCGTCATAAACGTAACATTAGCGTCCGTGCTTGCTATTAAAATGATAACACTTTAAAAGATAATATTAATTGCGGCCATTTTGGTCGTGACGTCACTCGCAGTTGGGCGACCGTAAAATCTAATAGTTTGCGTTAAAGCCAAGTGTGCGTTATCCCTTATGGTTTTTGAGTGTCGTTCGCTTTAAGTGATATTCGGTTTTAATTTCAGCTAATTTGGATGATTGGGGATTGTAATACATTTTCAATTAATTACATAAATTATAATCCGGCCGCTCAGAGAATGCGTTCCTGAAAGGTTGTAATCGAACAGACGACGTAACTTTGAAGTGTCGTTGCAAATACAACGACAGCAAATGTAAATACATTATCGAACAATTTTATTTATTTACCCTACTTACGAAATAAAACATCATAAAAAATTAAATAATATGTAAATTTAGGTTAAATTTTATCACTTTGGACTAAATTTGACGGTTAATAAAAATAAAAATATGATATTTATAAGTTCATACCATGCCGTTACAAGGTTATGTCAACTGTTCATTTCTGGAGTGATGTGGCCAAAAAATAGCAGATTATTATAACGTTATTTTCCGTTATAATATAAAATAATACATTTGTGTTTTTAATAATGTATAAAGTAATAATTAAACGGATCTAACTCTTTATTTCACCTGGCAGCAATATAATATCTTTCACATTTGTGAATTTTATTTAAATTTGGCATTGAAGTTTACGTTTTTATTAGAATATTTTAAATAAGAACATTTAATATTAACTTATATTATTTACTTATAATTGATTTCATAATAATAAGAATCAAAATTAAAATCCGATCTATAATGTGATACTATTTAAGCGGCTCAGTGGCGCCTCCTTTTCTTATTATTTTTTATTGCCAAGCTATATCTCCACTAACTAACTAATGCAATCGAACTAATTTGGGCTCAAATAAAAGGTTATTCAGCCCGCTACAATACTTCGCCGCCATTTAGCACAAAAAAAATATGAATTTATTAAAAGAAGCTTGCGCAAAAGTCACAAGAGAAGATTGGGCCAAGGTAGTGGACAAAACGAAAAAACTAATTTTCGAAGACTTTGACCGAGACATACGGGTCGATAATTTAATTGACGAAACATTTATTATAAACCTAGGAGATAATGACGAAGACAGCACCTCCTCAAGCGAATCGGAATCTGATTAATGTGAAAGAATATTAATTGTTTGTAAATATGTTGCCATATTTTATAATAAATATAATTATCACCTTGTTGTTTTGTTTATTATTTTAACGACATGAAAATGTAGAATGCAGACAATTGGATATTTGACGGTTGTGGCAATAAAATATAAAATGTGTTGCATTATTATGATAAGTTAGTAAAAGACAATAATATTTGGTATTTTTATTTACATTTATATAAATTGTAAATATTATAATGATCTGAAAGAAGTTTGTGAGTTTTTATTTATTGATTAAATGTAACAAAACAGGATCGGCTGTCCTTGTGCAGCGTGTGACGTCACAATGTACAATTTTATTAATTTCTGCCACTAAGATCATTCACCAATTGTAAAGTGTGACGTAAATTTTAAAAAGTCACGTGACCAACCGTTTTGGTGACAATATTTTTAGTAATAAAGAAAAACATGTTTATTCGTTATAAAGATCTCTTTAAAAATATATTAACGGTTGGAAGATTTAAAGAATGATTATACCTAGATTTTAAAACAATTTATAGAAAATAGTCAAGTATCCAATTATTCTAACTTGCTACTTTTACTGGGAATAATTCAAAAGTTTAGCAAAATGATAATTATTTCCCATCACTACTCATGATCAACTGACATGTGTCAGGAACGCATTCTCTGAGCGGCCGGATTATACCTAGATCTATATCTATATCAGCCCATATACGTCCCACTGCAGGGCACGGGCCTACTCTACAATCGAGAGAATCGATTGAGAGTGGTTAGGCCATATTATAGTCCACCACGCTGGCCTAGTGCGGGTTGGCGGACTTACATACCGTAGAAATTCTTTAAAATCCCTACGGTATGCAGATAAAACAGAGTTATACCCTCTGACATCTAAGAATTCAAATAATAATGATAATTTTTGACTAGAACTAGCGTGAACACGATTACGTACAAACATATTTTTAAACATTAATACCATAGACCAAGAAGTCTCACATATCATTGGTGCATTTTAAAAAATGTTCATTCATCATTCTCTCTTTCTCTTTCATTTTCTGTTACTCTTTCTCTTTCTAAATTTTAATCTAATTTCACAAGATGTCCGTTGCTAAGCATGGGTCCCCCCAAGAACTTCCACAGAAACTCGTTAGAAACAGCATTCTTCTTGCATTTTTCTACGACGTTAACTAAGTCGTTAGTCCACTTTGTAGGAAGACGAATAATACAATTAATAATTGTCTATGCCTCGGTGGCGTAGTTGTATTACGGTACGGTAACAAAGCTGAGGTCTCGGGTTCGAGTCCCGGGTCGGGCAAAGTTATATTGGTTTTTTCTATTCATTATCAGCCCGGAGTCAGGAATTTGTGCCCGATATGGCGATAGACTCGCCCCCTATCACATCGTGGGACGGAACATACAATACAAGGCGTAATGTGGGTGTCCTGGTGGCGCCTCTGCCTACCCCTTCGGGGATAAAGGCGTGAGAGTATGTATGTATGTATTGTCTATGCAAGGAAGCCTTAAACTCAGACACTACATATTATCTTCTAAGCTGCAAGATCAAAGAGCTATTATAATATCCAACTTACCCTCAAATCGAAATTAAACATAGGGTGCGTTGGGGTAAGACCGTAATACAAGGGTGGAATGGGTAAATAAATAAATACACCCAATAATAGGCTAAATAATAATAGGCTACTGACGCTGCCGTAACTCTAGCGACCTACTGGGCCGGGAAACTGTAAAGGTTTAACGGTCTAGTCATTTTGAGCCATTGACTCGAACGAAGAAGAAGAAGACCCAATAATTACATACATAGTCCTGACCCTATACTAAGATCGAGTCTTGTGTCGTCGTTATCAAAAACTATGAGAGACTTGCTCGGTCTCACCAACACCTAGACCCGAAACATATACCTGTGGATTACACAAATATTTGTTTCGGCGCAGGGACCGAACCCGCGGCCTCTCGTTTCACAGCCGGCGTCTAACCAACTGCGCCACGGAAGCTGTCTCTCTACAGAATCTATAGTATCTATCTATAATCTATCTATAGTATCGTGCACTAGTTGAGTATTTAAAATTCTATTTCTATTATATTGCTGTAGAATGCGTTATATTATATTTTTTTATTTATGATGCCTAAGCTTATTAATTAATTATTAATTGGTTCATGATAAATAATTAAACTAAATTAGATAATATGCAGACCTATATTTTTTTAGATTAAGGTAGAATTAAAGTGTTCGGTTAAGATAACAGCCTCCGTGGCGCAGTTGGTTAGATGCCGGCTGTTAAACGAGATGCCGCGGGTTTGATCCCCGCACGAGACAAATGTTTGTGTGAACCACAGGTGTTTCGGGTCTGGGTGTTTGTGAGACCGAAAAGTCTCTCGTAGTTCCTAATACCCACGACACAAGACTCGATCTTAGTGTGGGGTCAAGGCTATGTATGTGACTATTGGGTGTATTTATTTATTTAAGTATTTTTAAAATCATTTAGGTACAATTCATAGAAAATATTAGACTCATACATTTTCTAGGAGTTTACATTCTTTCCCCATTTACATATATATTCATCCATTACCCTAACGCACCCTATTTCTAAATCGGCTACAACACCAAAACATAGGTTTTATGACAAAATAAACCTTTACACCACGCGTTATTCCAAACACGTTCCCAACAAATCTAAATTGTTAGAATTAAAATTCCGTATACACGCTTATTGTCTACACAAAATATCCTTTAATTATGTCTCCCGTCCCTCTCTTTCTACGGCAGTGTGAGTGAGAAGAGATAGCTGTTGGTGTTCATTTTGGAATAATTTGTAAATTGTATGTGGTATAGTAGTGTTGATGTATTTAGTTAGGAGAATTGAGAGTGTTATTATTAAAACTGGACCTAACTTCAGTATCTAAAATCTAAATATCTGTTGTTCCATATTTGAAATGAATGAATGTAGAAGTCATCTAAATTCCATTGGCTTGTGGCATAATTTGGAACTACAAATAAAATTTAAAGAATAAAGATATTCCTAATATCCTATGTGTTAGGATGGCGAGGGCAGTGGAATGCCAAGCATTGCTTTGTAATTCACGCTGCTGTTGGCTTCCATTAGGCGAATGGCATGCTCGTCTCGCCATTCATCGCATTTAAAACAAAAAACTATAAATATGCAAAAGAAGGACAAGGCGGCGAGGATTCATTAGACACCGTCGATCGTGCCTAGAGCCGTGCATTTGCCTATGTCTAACTCTATCGGTAAACATTTACAAACTGGTGGTGAATTGTTAATTTTTAAATAAGAACACTATAAATATACATTTTCAGCGTTTTTATAACCGCTGCCGCACATGACTCACGCCACCCAGTGCGTGTAAACGGCAAACACGCCCGCTTAAGTACACAGCACAATGCTGTCCCTGTATCTATGCTGAAACAATATATACAGAGGGTGCGCCTGGAATTTTAATCGATGTAAATTGCCTCGCTGAGCGACAGTACAGTTTTTAGGTAACCTAACAGGCGGTTAATGCTGTTTATTGCTTCGTGTTGTATAATTGTGTTGTTGGGCTGTAATGTTTCTAGTTAGTTGTGGACGATGGCCTACACTTTGTCAATCGAACTCTTGGTTGTAATGTTGTGTCGAGCTCAACAGTGAGCATTTATGGAGACAGTTCAGTATTTGTTTATTTATTATTTACAGCACACAGAAAAAAATCTTAGAGATATTTACATATTAACGATCTTATTCATAGACAAATTTTAAACCTATTTCAGTTATCGAATGTTTTGTCTTCTTCGCTCAAACTAAATTCTAAAGTTGTTTGAAAGGGACAAAACATTCGATAACTAAAATAAGTTTTCAATCCGTCTATGAATAAGGCCGTAAAAGGTCAGATGGCGGTCTTATCGCTCTAGGCGATTTCTTACAGACAGCCTTGGGATAGATATAAGAAAAGAAAAGAAGGGAGGGCAGTCTAGCGTATAAAGGATACACGCTCCATTAAAGAAGAGATAATTTATAATTAAAGAATTATTTGATTAAGATTATTAATAATAAGCACTAGGCCAACGTGGTGGAGTATATGGCCTAACCCCTCTCAATCGTACTTTCAATTGTAAATGAGGCCCATGCCCTGCAGTGGGACGTATATGGGCTGATCAATGACACATGACTCCGAAAAGTCCGAGGTGTGCCCTGGGATTTGAACACCGTAATTCCGTAATTCGTAAACATGAATGCTTCTGTATTTATAATAAAGAAGAAATTATTTATAATTGATATTTACTCTAACAGTAATGTATGCTATTTAAATTACGAGTTAATTCCAACTCTATACACACCTTCCCCACATAGAGCATATATTCGCAAAACATCAAGTTTATTTCGTCCATCAATATTAACTCCAAGAACTTCGCACTCATCCTAACTACTGCACCTGATATTTCAGGAGAAGAACGTCGTAAGCGCCATCAAATGTACCAAGCGACTGAGAGACTTATGAACGGTACGTCGGCTATGCCAACTTTCCTTGAGGGTGTCTAACTCCAGAAGTTTGGATGTGGGAAGTGTTAGAAGGTGGTATTGTAAGGGCAGGGCAATCTCTAGTATTATATCAATCTGTTGAAGGTGCCATTCATTTTATGCAGGTAGTCTTATAGATGTTGTAGTAGTTTAGGAATCAATGAAACACACTTTATACTTCATGAGGTGTAGGTATATCCGCACTCAACGGTTAAGCTGTTCACTCGGCCACGGTCGGCAGCCGAATGCACGCCAACCTCGTACGCGCATACACTACATCCCTTCTTTATTTTAATTTTTTTAATAAATTTATTATATTTCGTCTACTGAATTATTACGAATATTAGCTTTGATTATTATAGACCCTGAACTATTTACTATGTTTAAATCTATAATATTTCGGCGATATTCTTTACGAGTTTCATTATTCCGGATAGTAATATTATCAGCCTTCACTTTAATTGTCTTTTATTGTGTTTACTTTATTTATTTATTGTTTGTATTTAATTACTGTGCGTATTAAACTTGGCTATAATCTTATTTTCCTTCAAAAAGTTTTTTATTTTTTTTATTTTATACTTTTCTCTATTTGTATAACGTTTTAAGTAACATTAATTGTTTACTTAGATCATTTTTCATATTTGGTTTTCAGTTTCAGTTCTTATTGTTTAATATTTTATGGTAAAAATAATCATGGAAATACATTATTTACGATAATAAATCTCTGAGTGGACCATAAGTATTAATAAAACGACGCGCATCCATTTAATATTACCACCGGATCTAACGCGGCCCTGCTGAGAAGACCCGGCGAAACAAACTCAGTGGGCTTACATTACCACTGGAACTACGCGGCGCGACCCAACTCTGAGTATATCCAGCGAATAAGACTCAATGGGCTCGTTTTGGGTCCAATTGGTTAGATGCCGACCAGGAGTATTTGGAATATGTACCATGAAATGGAGTATGAACTAAGTTTCGTAACTTAGGTAAACTATTTTACTCATGGAAGTTAAATACATATAATTTACTATTGGATTTTCTAAGCAGCAATTATTTTTTTAGCTATTTGATTTGGTATTGTTTGCTCTACTATGTACATATATTATTTTGAATTTATCGGCTTGATTTTTTTTTTTACTTTTCCCTTTCCTCTAGCTTTATGAGGCGGAAAAGGTATATTTAATAAACCTAACTTTGTTACGGGGCAAAATAACTGTCTATTTTTTAAAGCAATATATCTGCCGTCTAGGCCGATGCCGACATTGATATATCAATGTTACATTTGGTAAAACATCCTTCTTCCTTAATGTGTTATACATCGGTGCGGTCCAGGTACCGTAAACGATTCAGTCCACATCGCCATAGCAGTACACTCGTTTGGATACACTTAAAAGGCTTTTCCGTCAAACCGACAGTCTCTGAAATGAAAATATTATTAAAGCACACGAAGTAAGTGATATAATTTGCAGTGCAATTTGATAGCAAATGTCTTGTTTTTTTTTTTTATAGCTCATTAAAGCTTCAGGAGAGTCCAACAATTGCTTGTCTCATTTTTGTCCAGAAAATTGCCCTTCGAGCAAGAGAGACGGCTTATATTAGACATAGATAATTATTAATGAAACCTTCATATCAGTTGATCAAATAGGCATAAACTAGCTTAAATAGTAGTCGCTAGGGAACTAAAGTCACAGATATTGCTCGAAGAATTAGCACGCTGAAGTGGAAGTGAGCGGGCCACGTCTGCCGCCGGACAGATGGTCGGTGGAGCAGACATGTATTGGAGTGGAGACTGCGCTTAGGTAAACGTAGTGTAGGACGTCCTGCAGCACGATGGACCGACGACTTGAAGAAAGCGGCGGGTAGCAGATGGATGACGGCCGCTCAAGACCGGGATGGTTGGCGCTCACTTGGGGAGGCCTACGTCCAGCAGTGCACAAAAGTTGCTAAGGGTGGACATATTTAAAAATGATTAATTATGAGGCATGATAAATTGAACAAGAAACTCAGTTTCTTACACACATAAACAACATTTCGTCCATTGAATTTTTTTATGAACCTTCTCATCAATCTGCGATGCTCTTTTATTGTTTGACCACCATCAAATGATTGAATTGGATATCGTTATTGTCGTTGGTAAATTCGGGATAAACAGATTATATGACGGGTCTCATCTATCGGTAGAATATAATATCTTAATCCCTCTAGATCTTTTCCCACTTGTCGATTTAATTCTAGTAAAACTTTTGTAGTGCTAGCTAGTCCGACTACATGAAGGTGTAGTTTGTTATTAAAGTAAGTTACATTGGGAAGTCTCGATAATGCATGAGTCATTTCCATACAGACTCGTTTATTTACATACATACATAAATTCGTGCCTTTTTCCGCCCATATTGTGATAAGGTCCTAGCCTAACACTATATGGGGTACCTGACTCCGGGCTGATAATGAATAGAAAATTCCAATACCACTGCCCGACCCGGGATTCGAACCTGAGACCTCAGCGCTGTAATCGTACTTTAGGACAACTGCGCCACTGAGGCAGTCATTTTTTGCATGGCTTGTACTGATACTCAGTAATAGTATTACATTTGCATAGCCTTTTACTAGTTGCACTGACTAGTGTATTCATTTCGTGGATCTAAATGTCTCTAGTATGTAGGTTGTATACTTAGAGGTACTTTAAAGAGATCCTTATTTAATTTGCATGGCCATTTATTATTTCATTTCATTTCTGAATACGTTGCCCTTTTAATTTTGGATTGTGTCGCTCTACAGACATTCGATAGGTAGGTAGTATTTGTCAGAACTCAGAGGTACCAAAAAATACCATATGAGAAACATTGAGAATATAATAGAACACATTTTCAAACACTGGTCAACATTGGTTTAGTTGCCCCTGTTGTTAAATCGTTTTAGGATCATTTTAAGCCTATGAATAGTTTTATTCACGAAACTATGAATAGTTAGATTGGTTCTAGTTGATGTTTTAAATCTATTTCATATTTTACAAAAAAACTGGAAAAATGAGAATTAATTAATAATAATTACGTTCTTGATTACCAATTTGTATCAAAACATTCACTTTCAATTAATGTAAGTACATAGAAATGTAACAACAGAAATAATTTCAAACATAAGTTAAACTTCTAAAAAATCTCTTTTATGAGCTTTTCTTCTCTTTCTTTTTCAGGTATAGTTTCTTTCTTTATAATTTTCGAAAAATCTCTTTCGAAAGACTAGCAGTAATAACCTGTCTTGTGAAGTTCTCATCTACCCCGAAATCTTTATTTCATCTCTTTTGGAATCTAGTAGGATTTTTCTCCCTTCTCTTTACTTTCGGAATTTATCATAAGTTTTGTAAGGGTTATGATCATAATCTAAAGACCCAATAGAGTCCGCCACTCATTTTTGAAAAGTATCTTAAATCTGAGGTAAAAACTATAGTTTTTTTTTTATTGATCGGTAATTTCTATAAAAATCCATTAGCATTTTAAACTTCTGCGCGTAAATGTAAGAAAAACTTGACGCAATGTTTCGTTTGATTACGTCACTCTGCGAGCACATAATCTATGTAAACAACAACACTGTTGTTAGTAAAGAGTGAATTTTTGCAATAAACATGAATTACTCTCTAGTAATATTTTATTTAAAATAATGTACAGGAAGAATAATGTTCGAACTTGTTTGTTAACATACTAGTTTAATTATTTACTTGCGGTTTTATGTCATATCGCTAGCCATCATGGCGGCTACCATTCCATATTATATTTGTATGACAAATGAATGAAAATGGAATATTGCAAAAAATGAAATATTTAATTAAAAATCGTATTTTTTGAATTCGTAAATCAAAAATGACATATTCTGATTGGTTAATACTGTACTATTTGTTGTTTTAGATTTTTCTCACTTATAGTCAAATACCCTATCTATTCTTCTTTCTTCTTCTACTTCTTCTTCTTCTTCTTCTTCTTCCTCCTCGAGTGCCTCTTCAGTGCTGAAGGTTGGACATCAGCTTCTTGTATTTTTCCTTGTCCTTAGCCAGGTGGAATAGTTGTTGAATGGTGCTGATACCAGTCCACTCCCGGATGTTTCGCAGCCACGATTTTTTCCTTCGTCCAGCGCGTCTCTTGAATTCCATCTTGCCCATAATTATTAATTGGAGCAGCTTATATCTATCGCCATACCCTATTCTAAAGCCATGAAACATTCAGGTTTTAAATTTTCCATACTCAGTTTTTATTTTTATATTTTATTACAAAGCATTCCCCATTCATAATCAATGCTTTGTCAAAACTGCTTCCTAATTCCTAATCGAATTTCAACCAAATAACAAACACTAGAAAAAAAATTATCTTCTGAAGACGTTCTTGATGTGTAAATTATTGAAAATGTCCCATACGCTAGAATCATTAAAACTGCGCCAATCCAGTAGTTTCGTTAAAATATTCGAATGCTGTGGACTTGATAGCACAGAAATTCATAGAGATATCCAGGGCAAAATATTTAATTTCATGAACTGTGCAATTTATTTTTTTATTACTTCGATCAGTACAATATTATTTTTTTTTACCAATAATGAATAATTATAATTTGCAATTAAATACGACTGGTATTATAGCTCAATACTGTAAGAATCACCAATAGAAACAAAAATCATACAATAATAAAAGAACATTATGTTCACAAACTTTATTTTTATTTTTACCGCATGATATGGTACCTCTTACCGAGCAGCGTTCCTCCTAGCCGTGGCTGTTGGCTGTATAGTTTATGGGCCTTTGCTCGACAATTAAAACCTTTCACGGAAAAAAGGCGGGAACCAGGATGATGATGAATATTGTTGTAATATACCACTTTTAGGCGTAATATTACTTAATGTTATTTATGAATATTTCCCAGTAATTTAAAAATACAATATTCATATACTCATAACTCGTCTTATTAGACAAAAGTATATTGACTTAAAATCACATACCTACATGACAAATATAAGTTTATACTTTATAAAAGTAATTAATACAATTATAGACAACTAAGTCCTTGCAATAGCTATTCTTGATGCATATCAATATAGCACAACTATATTATTATTGTAATATTAGTGACCTATCAGTCTGAACACCGACACAATCACTTTTCCAACAATCATTAATCTTGCGTGGCTCTTTTATAACATGCTCGTGTTATATCTTCTGGATAAAGGCATGACTATCAATAATTGTCATTTATTTAGCTGTGGTTCATCATGCACCTATATCATAGCAGTCACGTAGGCAGGGTCTCATAAAAACGATCACCCTCCTATTATTTTTTAGCAACCTTGGTATGTATTTCATTGGTAAGCTATTAAATATCTAACATACCTATGTTAGTCTTACCTTAAACATGTGGAAACTTCTTCCATTAATACTCGTGGTATACGTTTTCATAATTCTAATTCACTATATAAGTAATACTTACTAATTATTATGATAAAATGTCAGCCATGCGCATGGAACCATCTGTCGCGCATTTATTTCCATTATAATTTGTTGTTTTTATATTTCTTTGCATAATTTTGGTTACTTTTATCCTCGTCGCCACTTGTAGTAGTTTAGGAATCAATGAAACACACTTTATACTTCATGAGGTGTAGGTATATCCGCACTCAACGGTTAAGCTGTTCACTCGGCCACGGTCGGCAGCCGAATGCACGCCAACCTCGTACGCGCATACACTACAGATGTCTGTCTGTATCAACCCATATACGTCCCACTGCAAGGCACGGGCCTCCTCTATAACCGAGAGACCGATTGAGAGGGATTAGGCCGTATAGTTCATCACCCTAGCCTAGTGCGGCTTGGCGGACTTTTACATATTATAGAAATTCTTCCGAATCGCTATGGTGTGCAGGTTTGCTCACGATGGTTTCTTTCACCGTTATAGTGCGCGGTGATTGACTATCACAAATACCCAGACCCAAAACAAATATCTGTGGTTCACACAAACATTTGATCATGGATCGAACCCGCGTCCTCTCGTTTACATCCGGCGTCTAACCAACTGCGCCACGGAGGCTGTCAAATGGCAGTTTATGCAAGCATTAAGGTAAACTATTATGTAATTTATAAAATATCATATAACTCACGGAGCCATAAACTTGACCGACAGAATAAACTCCCAAACGATCTTTTTTGTTGTCGTAATTCTAAATTTTCATTATATTAGAGTAAAACGGTACAATATCTAGACGAAGACGCTCTGGGGCTCAACAATGTTTATCGTCAAGCCGCGGCATTTAATATTTATGGAAAGGGGTAAGTTGAAATTTAAGAGTTCAGGCTTACACCGGATTTCATACAAAAATAATAAAGGCGTCTTGGCTTTTAGCGAACAAACGATGGTACGTTTTACATCGTTCTTTGTTTTACCGACTCAAATAGGAGGTTCTTAGTGCAGTTGTTTTTTCGTATTTGTTATTTTAGGACTCCGTCATTTATAAACAGATTTGGAATTACATTAAAATATAAGTCTTGAGTACATAAGAGGATCAAAACATGGTGACTGCTTTGCACATAGTAGTAAATGTTATGTCGACCTGAAAGATTCAATCATCAAGAAACAAAAAAACACTTGAGGAAATTATGTAGAACTTTTTACTGCTTTTACTCATTGCTGCTTAGGGCCCAGGAATATTATAAGAGGTAAAAATCTACGCGAAACTTGTTTACTTAATTGAATTCCAACTTCATATTCACTCATCCAATTATATTTAATAAAGATAATTTAATAAGTATACAATTAGTCAACCGCGTAGGTGCAACTTTTAAACCAAAAATCTCAATCTAACATACGTTACTTATCATCTTACGTAGAATGCCAAGCAATGCTTTGTAATTAATGGTGTTGTTTGGTTTTCTACTATCCATGAGCGGTCGTATCGCTTACCATCAGGCGAATGGCATTCTCGTCTCGCCATTCATCGCAATAAAAAACGTAGATATTAATTGCCAATGATAAAACAATTACAGGTTATTACCTTTTTTGAACGACATCCAGATGTTATCCAATCCCTTTCAGACCTTCGCAGTTCATACAAAATACCATATCCATGATCCCTCACTTCCGCGATCCACGCCACAAAGCCAGCACGCAACACCGACGTGAAAGATTAATGTGCAAATTCACTTAATGTACCTCCAATTTAATATCACTTTATAGTTTTCAATCACAGCAAGAGGAAATTCAAACATTCGCATATTAAAACATCGCACGGTTGGACTCCACTTTCTGTGATTTGTCTGGGTATTATTTCTACGAAGAGTTCATAAACTGACTGCACAGGGTTGATCCATTTGTGGCGTTCTTAGTAAAAGTGTAGGTGATATTGCAGTTCGTAATATAGGTTTTTTCACGAGAAATACTTGTTTTTTAAATTTCGTTATAAGTTCTAACTTGAATGTACCAAACAATGCCAATTCACATACATCTTTCTACTCCCTTTTTTGGTTATTCCTTCCTCAATACATAGTATATAGTGTTGATCCATCATGAGCCAGAAAAAAGTTGCTGGAGGTTCAATAAACCTTACCATCACCTTTACCTCCTATTCGACCCTAGATCCTACAAACCCATAACACATGCACCGTTCTTCCCAAATGATATACCAAAATCTTTAAAAACTACTACAAAAATACACTCATATTTTTAGTTGTTAGTGATTTGGCAGAAGCGAGCAGGCCGCGTCCACATCGGCTTGCCAATTCGCTGAGCTGTCTCGTACATTCTAATTGTCTGCAGGAAACGCCAGTTCATATCCATATCGACCGAGTTGTGTGACATTTCAATTTGTTAAAACACCGCAGTTGGATGTACAGGCGGTTTCGTATGGGAATTCGATGGAGTAGAGTTAATAATTATTACATTTGAACTGTATATATTTCCACTAGTACTAGGGGAATCTGCTTCGGCTTTTATGGCCTTATATTATGCCTTCAAAGTGGGAGCTCTATAGTATTTCGTTATATCTCAATTTTTTTCTTCATTATGCGTGGTATGATCATTATAGAGAAACACAAATGTAGTGTTGAAAAAACAATAACTGGAGGTTGCTTAAATAATATTCTTGTTAGTAGTCGGTTTCTTTTTAAATTAAGCTATCTCTAACTCAAGCAATAATACGCTTCAAATCATTTACCTATCTTGAACGAAAATTTCAAGCTAACCAATTAACCACATGAACCGCGTTCTCAAAAATCATCGACTACAAAAATAGGCCATCATAAAACCAAGTTAATTTATAAAACCATCCACCGCAATATTGACGAGCCAAGCGAAAAAGTAACAAACTTTAATATAATGAAAACAAGAAATAGAGTCACAGTTGAACTCCTTATCGGGGCAACCACGCACTACGCCCGGCAAGCGAGCAAAGAAATCGAAATGAAAATATAATAGCGAAAGTCAACAAAGCACAAAATTAGTTTTATCCGAAAAATAGTAAGAAAAAGCAACGGACCGGAGTGCGCTTGAAATAGGGTATGTTTAGGTCCGATGGTACTCCAGTTTATGATGGGATATTTGGTGCTATCATTTATTGTTTTTGTTTTCATTCTTCTGTAAACTGACTAGCCTGCGCGTGATGAAACAGTGCCGTAGAGAATTATTTGAACAAAATGTATTAGCTTAATATGAAGTGGGTAGAAGAAATATACTTTACCAGCTCTCTTTTCTTCATAGTCTTTATATCAATCAATATTGATTTTGCCGTGAGAGTGTGTTAATACTGGATATTCCTTTACTTATGGTTGAAATGCGACGCGGCTAAATTATCCGGTAATTAATTGAAATTAGGCAAATTTGAAATTCACCTACCGCATATGAATATAACAATAATATGTCCTACATTATTTTTTTTTTACCTATCATCTCTCAGTCATTTCTATCCAAATTTTTATTAAATATATAGAATCCTCAATCATTTATTCTGTCGAACAGTATCTAATCCCCAATCATTAACGCGATACACACCACTGGCCGATCCTCTGTCATCTCAATTTGACGACGCGACGATGCCGTCCGGCGTGACGTCATAACATACTATATACTTGCCTACAGATTTCATTCCATTGACTCGATTCATCTTATTGACAGATAGTTTAGTAAAACATATTTACCACCATAGCCGCTATCAAACAAACTTTGTTGTAGTGAAACTTTCTAACCTGGTACAATAAATATACCTAGAGAGACCAAATTGGTCCACTACCACAAGATCTACGTGAAATAGTTTTGATGTCACATTACCTTCATTATTTTGGCAGATGCTTATTGATTCTCCTTCCCCTCAATTTCCCTTATACAAATCCTCAAAGACCGCTTCTAACCGTAAATCCCTTGATGGTATTAAATTTCAAGAGCTGTGGTTATTAGGTACATATCACCAGACGATTGGTTTTCTTCGCTTGCTAGTGCTAAATACAAAAATACGAGTAAATCAAAATCAATAACAAATTCATTCTTCGATACAAAATAAACCTTCTCAATTTAAATGTCCTTTAAGTGACGTCAAAGCTGCGTCATTAAAATCCCCAATAAAAAAAAAACTTTTTCCGATACCTCCGTATTAATTAGTTGGAAGTAAAATTCATGTTATTTTCCCGTAAGAATTCTCATAGATTTAATTGGTGGAATGGTTTTTTAACTTTCGCCGTGGAAACGATATCAATTAAGTGTCACTCGAAACTACGGTAATTGGCAATCGATGGAGAGTCGTCTTTGCGTTAACTGTCGTTTTACGCGTAAATAAATGCGATATTGTATGCAGGAGTAATAATTAAAAAAAAGGGAAACCTAAGGTTTATAAAAGTCATATCAAATGTTGATTGTCTAGATATGAAAGCTTAGTATAACATTACACAGAAGTTTGTTATATAATTAATTATGTTTAAGTTTCTTTGCGTGGGTCAATATGGCAGGCTTTACGTCTATTTACGGTGGTTACCTTCCAAACAGAAACGAATATTCTAATACAAACATAACCTGATTTAAACAAAACGTGTTACCTATTCTAAAAAAGTTTTTTTCATACTAAATTGCTTTTGTGCGATTAACTAAACAAGAACTTTGTTTATACATCGAATATGTTTAAAAATATATTGTTTGTACAAATCAGTTATTCCTATTCAAATTGATTTTAAATAAATAACGATGCGTATATTCAATTTAGTTTATTCAATTTCTCTCTAGTTTATTTTATGAATGTTGAATTTGTACACAAAGCTTTTGCTGGATAACTTTGTTTGAATTATGAAGTTAGGCAGTTTCATTATGTACATAGAATATTTTTAAAATTAGAAATGTAACGCCTGATTATAAACAGGAGCAATAACACTCGGGACTTATTATTATTAATCACTGTAAGGAACTTCACTGTCATTGTCACTTCATTGTTCTTTCATTATCACTGATTACTGTTGCTTGACGAAAGGAATATACCAACCAGATTTGCGTACTTAGCCCCTAACATACGAAGGAACTTCTGCCTACATACCCATTTATAGCTTTACGACAATTTTTGAATCGATTGGACCTGTGAATTTGCTTTGAAACCCTATAGTATTTTTAGGAAACTATTAAACCAATTTACTTTAAACTGAACAAATACCATGCGATTAGAATCCAGTTGCTAAGACGGTGGTGGCAGATTCGACGGTGCCTGCGCCTGCCGCGGTTCATACCACCGCAATGTCTATTTCTCCCGCCAAACAATAGTGTAAATTCACTGTTGTGGTCCAGTTTGAAGGAAATTGTAGCAAGAGTAACTACTGGACACACTAACTTAACATAATTATGTCTCAGGATGACGAGCGCAGTGGAATGCCAAGCATATCTTTACAATTCATGGTGTTGTTTGGTTTTCCATTCATCGCAATAAAAAAACCGCAATAGACTAGTCTGGTGTACTATAACCTAAAGTCTTTAGATGGTAGGGGAGTCCCCATCATTGTCAGTTTATGGAGACTGTCCCGTCACACCCGCCACTGCAACTCTTGTAAGTAAGGATCAACATTGACATGCAATTTGACGACAAGCCTTGAAGCTCAGCGAAACTCTGAGAATGTCTAACTTAAAATTAAGGAGTTGGGAATTGTCCGTTTATGGGTTCTTAAGAAACACTCGTATTAACTTAAGAACTCATCATCAATAACGATGTTGTTACCCAGAATACAGTGCTTCGAATTTCATGCACAAACATTTGCAATTAGCAGTGCTCTCGAACGTCGCTTTGGTAAAACGATGCTAGCAGTTACTAGTGCAAAGTTATGTAGAATTAGTTTGCTTGCGATTGTAGCTTGGAATTCTAGCTGTTCTGCTTTCACCGTTTAGGTGATGGATGTGGGGATTTATTAGTCAGTGCGAAGTTTTAAATCATTTTGTTTGGGTGTGTTTGTGATAGTGTCAATTTGGATATATTTTTATTGCGATGAATGGCGAGACAAGCGTGCCATTCGCCTGATGGTAAGCGATATAACCGCTGATGGATAGTAGCAAAACCAAACAACACCATTTACAACTATTACAAAGCAATGCTTGGCATTCCACTGCGCTCGCCATCCTGAGACATAAGATATTAAGTCTCATTATGTCCAGTAGTTTCTCGGGTTACAATGTACTTCAAGCCGGAACACAACAATGAATTTACATTGCTGTTTAGCGGAAGAAATAGACATTGCGGTGGTACCTACCCAGGCGGCCTTTCACCTATGAGAGACCTACCATCAGTAACTGATTCAAAAATTGTGAATTTAATTCTTAAACCAGAATCAGTTCGTTCGTTCCTGATTGAGTTTGAGTGGTTTTCTTCTCCATCTATATTTTACATCTGTATAGGTTTATTAGTGTATGTACGTCATAAGTATTACATTTGTAATTTAACGATTATTTCCCTTTCACAAATCACGAAAGGAACATTAAATTATAGTTCGGGTAAATAAAAAAATGATTATATGACTAATCTAATAATAAATGACTTAATACCTCAGTCCGCCCCGTGACCACGAAAGCTGTAAAGCAATCGAAACGTCGGGAAGTTAAAAAATGTAATAATTAAACCAAATTGCGATAAAATCCATAAAAATAGTTTTATTTCAATGGGTAAAATTCGCGTAAATCTAAGGAATCATTATAATTTGATCTTTGTCAAAATCGATTCCAGTGTGGGAAAATTTCTCGTTCATTGACATCTAGCAATAAAAAACATGAAACTCAAACGCATAGTACTTTTATCTTCCTTTTGAGGATTTAAAACAAATTGAATCCTTTCCCCTGCTCATTTTGAGTCTACGCCCGTACACCACTATATTCTTTGAATGTTTAATTTAAATTTAATTTGAAGTTTTCGCCGGTGTGTGCACGAGGTGTTCGTTTTATGAATTCCGCACTGTACCGCCAGATGTCACCGTAATAGGCGCCTTATTAAAATCGACCAAAAAGTACCGCGACTGCGTTCAGAGGAAACGTTGGAAATTAATTTTAGTATATTTTTTTAGAATGGCGCGCAAGTTTAATTGAATTATACCATAAAGCTGATAAATGAGCAAAGGGCTTACCTTGTGATTGTGATTATTGCCTGGTGATCTTAGTTGCTAGGTTTAAAATTTCATAGGGTAAGAGCGAGAGAAAGCAAGCTTATGATAAGGTTTAAGTCTTTCCGATATCAATCACCAAACGAAATACAGGACCAAGCTATCCATTTACAAGGAGTACAGCATATGAGCTACCTACCTGTCACAGTCACGACATGCTACTGCCTACACTGCACTATAAGATTATCTTTTCTTTTTTATGGTGGTTATGTTGCATTGTTTTTTTTTTTATATCTTTTTTTTGTTACTTTTAATTTTTGTTACTTTTAATTTTGTAATTTTTGTTAGTGTTTTTTTTCCTTCTTTTCCAATTTACTTTGATTTTAATTGTTGCTTTATTTTAATTTGAGTTTGTTATTATTGTACTTTGTTGTTCGTTGTAGTAGGTAGTTGATTTCCAATGTCACTTGCATGCTACATACTTTTATCTTGTGTCTGTGACTAATAAATCCATTTTCTTTCTTTCTTTCATATTTCGTCAAACTTGGCCATTCATACTTTAACTGACGATACTAAGCGCTACTAAGCGTTTACTTGACTAAGATTTTACTTGTTTTTAATACTCCATAATAATTTTAAGAACACACCGAAATATAAAATTAGAATACCAATGTGAAGTCTGAACTTGGTTCTCCTAACAATATGTTAAGTCGCGTATGGTTCTAATAGGCGATATTTTCCGTTTAATTTTAGTCCTTTATATTAGAAACGTCTGCGGTTTGTTTATAGAACTATTCTGATAGTGTCGAATTTTCATAGCCGCAGTGAAATTGGCGAGAAGCCGCCGGTTTTTTTTTGAAAGATTATTATTTTTAGCATTCCTCCGGATTTCGGTTGGTTATGTTAAAGTTTTTTTATGCATAAGTCTGTCAGAAGAAAAATACTCACTTTATTGTTATTGATAATGAACAACTACAACACTTGGATTGCTGGACACCTAATCTCTCAAACTGGGAAGGAAAAGGAAAGCAAAAAAGACGGAATAAAGTTTTAAACGTATCTGGTGGAAAAACCCATGGGATATTTGCTCGTCTGCCTATACAATAAAAATATAGGCGACCTAAATAAACATTCTCTTTCGTTAAATAGCTGTTCCCCTACCAGCGGTCACGTCTGACATAACTACATTGTACAAGTTTTGTTTCAATAAAAACCCGCACGTTTCATCATGGTAATTGAATTCGAGCAAATTGCCGATTTTATACGATGCCATTTGCGAACCGAAACCATTAAATTAAGATGTATTTGTATGAAGATTTTTTTATTGTATATGTCCGGCAAAAGAGCAAACAAATCACCTGATGGTAAATGATATCTGCCGCTCATGGCCATCAACGCTTGGATCATAGATGTTGCCGGTCCTTGAAATCAGGAAGTGAACGAGAAGGCAAAAGGATGGGAAGAGAAACGGGATGTTGGGCATCCCGTAATCTAACATACCGAACGAAACGCAACAGCGAAGGTGTCGCTTCACGTCGGTTTCCTATGAGACAGTGGTAGCACCCCAGACGAGCCTGCCCGTTCATGCTGAGTCATAACTGAGAACAGCGTGGCTCTACCACATAATAAAATAAGAAGTATGTTTGAAGGGATCAATTTGTATGCAGAAATGTATTAGCAACTGTGAGAGACATTTCAGTCTTGCAACACTAATTACACTCAAACTAACAGTTATGGATTGCATAATCTAAATATTATGTATCCGATCAGGGATTGAGTCCGTAGCATTTCGCTTCACAACCAACTGTGCCACGGAAGCTGCCAAATACAAAAAAAGACCAGGAATTATATATCTTATTTATATTTCAATAATTACCTCACAATGATTAAAGGCTACTTTCATTTTAACATTTTGTCCCAAATATTATAAAGACACGAATTGACAAAGTCATCGCAGTGACTTTAGTGTTCTTTAAAATAATGGACTCAACAACTAAAACCTGCACATTACCATTCGCCACATAAAAGCGGTAGAATCCACAAGAAAAGCCTCGAGTACTTGGAAAAATATTGACAAATGAAAGAGTTACCATACAATTCCGCTTCCACATACGCAAACATACCAACACAACATAGCACTATTCCATTACGTACTTTCCACAGTACAAAGTCACACAATTTTGACCTTTAGACTGCCACTCTCGAAGTTGGAATGGCTTCGATCGCATTCTCGATATAAAACGCGCGAATACTTTGTATTTTATCAATATTAAGTTTGGAGTTCCAGCTTTTGATGTAGTGCGAGTTTGTGGGATCGAGTGATTTTGAGAAATGCTCTCGGTTTGCTGTATTTTTATTTATATTTTATAGTTTTGAGTTATAGTGTGGAAGTATTATAGGACGTTTTGATGTGTTTGTACTAAGAGCTAACTAGTAACTCTTACTAAGAGTTTGCTTAGTATCAGTTGAGCTGATTGGGATGGCTTTTTTAATTTTATAGCGTTTTTTTATTTTATGTTTAAGTTCTTTTTTTTCATTGATTTATCACAATTACAAAAATAAAGATACAATTTTAGTAGGTATTTTTATGTTTTATAAACCACAAAGGTTTGGAAAGTTAAATATGCGTTTACATTATTTCTAGAACACTTTTTGAAATATTAGAATTTTTGGTCAGATGTAACAGCAAGAGTGTACTTAATGGCCCAAGTTTTAAGCTTTAATGCGTTTTCTTAAAATATTGATGCTCCAAAAAATTATAAGCATGAATCTAACTGTTGCTAGGAAATCATTTAATTTTCTTTAATTATTAACGCAAAGTAGCCTGGCTACTATGTACATATGTGTTTAACTCTTCGCGTACATAGTTCAAAATTTCAGATTTATTAAATTAAAGAAGCCAGACTAAAAAACCATTTCAGTTATACAAAGAAGCTGTTAAAATGCCAAGAACATTCAACATCTAGATGGAATGTTCTGACCTCCCTAATATTGGGAACCTTAACCTAAATGGTCGTTAGTGTTCGAGGAAAAACGCATGCATTTAAATCGTCTGCAATTTCCTTTGTTTGCTTCATTCAATGAAAACACACGGTAGGGTATTGCGTTCATAAACGCTGCCGGAATTTGAACTTTTATCGATATGATGCAGAGGCTTCTCGCTTAGTTAGAAGTACATTACATATATTGTGGTGGTAGGTCTCTCATATGTAAGAGGCTGCCTGGGTAGGTACCACCGCAATGTCTAGTTCTCTCGCCAAACAGCAGTGTAAATGCACTGTTGTGTTCCGGTTTGAAGGACATTGCAGCCAGAGTAACTACTGGATATAAGAGACTTAACATGTTATGTCTCCATTAGATGTTAAGTCTCTTATGTCATTGTATATTAACATCATATACTATCAGGCGAAAAGCATGCTCGTCTTGCCATTAACTGCAATAAAAAAAAGAAACATAATGTTCCCGTATTATCAATGCTCCTGATATGGTTAAACAGCTTTAGGTGAATTGGTTGCCACAACTAATAAATTGTCCTTAAACATGAAGGATAGTAGGTTTGTTGACAGTCATAAAGGGTGGAAGTTGGAGAATGAAATGATAAGTGAAAAATATAATATAAATATTTAATTGCGTCTTAAACTACTTCACTGCACGAAACGTAAGAGAAATCGGTTTAAGTAAGGCAACAAACTCTCAGCATTTGAAGGTGCAATATCCACCCGTGTATTTTAGCAATGCATAGGCGCTCTGCTGAAAACTAGTCCGACCGGCGGCGTCGTAAACTTTTTCATATTAACTAGTTGAAATTGAGTTAGGAATCTTGGCTGGTTATATAAAAAAACTTGCCCCAAATATGTGTTACTTATACCAAGTTTAATAAGAATATTTATTTTCCTTTTTATTTTTGTATGCAGCTATGACAAATTGAGTACAATGCATATAGTTATAAGCATACTAAAGATAGAGTATTTAACGGTTGTTTGCATAATGGTGTGTTATGTTTATTTTTTATTGCGGTGAATGGCGAGATGAGCATGCCATTCGCCTGATGGCATATTTAATACATTATGCCTCATAATGTGATACCGATAGTTCCGGTATTGAGATACCTACTACCTACAGTAGGTATTAGAAACTACGAGATACTTTTTTGTCTCACAACAAAATTATATTATGTTTTTTATTTTCATTGCGATGAATAGCGAGACGAACATGCCATTCGCCTGATGGTAAACGATACGACCGGTCATGAACAGTAAGTACCAAAACCGAACACCATGAATTACAAAGCAATGCTTAGCATTACACTGCGCTCGCTATCTTGAGACATAAGTTGGTCAAGTTACTCTAGTAGTTTGATCATTGAAGTTAATTACTTTAGCAGATGTTATTACGATTTCGTTTTGTATTTTATTTCTTCAACGTTTTAATACCATGTTTTGACCTCAGTCCGCCGGTGACTATGAGGAGTATAATATGAAGTCCTCGAATTATCGGAAAGTTTAAAATATCTGAACTTAATCTATTTTATTATAATTTATTTAGCGGGATCTGCGCTAATGATTCAAGCAAACACGATTTCCAAGACTGAAGAAATATATATTAAAGTCCACAAACATGAAACATGCACATGCAAGTATAGCAATAGACTCGCGACGCGCTTGGGCGGCCTCTCGCGCTTGTAGTCCTGACTCCTGGCGCGACTGGGGCGACTCCCGCGCCGTCGGCGGGGGAACGTTAGAGCGGGACGGAGGATCGGTGCGTTCCCAACCACGTATAAATATGTAACCCGGTGTTAGCCCCGGGAAGTATGTTTGCGTTACATTTATTATTAATATACGACTGGATACGAATATTTTTATGCTATAAAACTTATCTATAAAACAAGCAAATAATGAAAATGGAAGCAACCAAAGGCTTTTAAACATAATTTAATTGCGGTACACGCAGATAATTGTGTTCGACATAAATATGCCGGTGCGGTATTTCTTATTTGTTCACTCCATATTAATGCCGATACATTTGTATGCACAAGTGTTCATCATATTTTAAAAAAAAAACATCGTTTATGGTCCTTTCTTAACTTAGGCTCAGTTAAATAAATAAAATATACCTACACTCCTCACACACATAGTCCTGACCTCACACTAAGATCGAATCTTGTGTCGTGGGTATCAGAAACTACGAGAGACTTTTCGGTCTCACAGACACCCAGACCCGAAACAAATACATGTGGATCACACAAATATTTGTGTCGGTGCGGGGATCGAACCCGCGGCCTCTCGTTTCACATGCGGCGTCTAACCAACTGCGCCACGGAGGCTGTCAAAACATGAAGTTGGATGAACTAACTTTGACAATAATTTTGACAATGTCATCGCGATACATTTGTGACGTATTTGAAATTGCTAATGTATGAGATTGACGTTTTCAAAGTCAAAGTTATGGGCAAAGTTAGTTTGTGCCATTGGCCCTTAGTTTTGTAACAGAGCAATGTGTGAAAATTTAGATGATTTTTAACTTAAAAAATAATACTAAAACTGAAGTTGGATGGAGGATATACAAATACAAGTTATTTTCTTAAGTCTGATAATCTCGGTTGTGAAAGTTACTTTGATCAGACAATATCCGAATAAATTATTGTACATATTCAACAAATACTTCATGCAAAGAAAAGAACCTTGACTTGAACTTGACTGTATAAATAAGATACAAGGCTATGTCATAAAAATTGCTGGACTAGACATTTTGAAGACTTATAGTGATTATGTAATTTATGCAATGTTTTAAATACCATAACATATTGTGTAGTTTAGTTATTTACGTACCTCTTATAACAAATGTATTTTGCAGAGCCGCTATTATATTTTAATTTCCTACTCTACTGTATTGGGTGTAACCTGTAATAGAAATAAATATGTTGAATAAATAAAAATAAAAAAATTGGATCATATTTTACATTTTTTTTTTACACGTAAAACACTTCTGCTTCCCGCTGTACCAACTGTCTACTGCATCGCCGAAACCAGGCTTAGGCAAACACAAAACTCAAATATTTATGGCAGTTACGCGTAATCCCCGTGTTTGCGTTAGGGAAATTCGGCAATATCGCTGTTGCGTTTTATCGGCGACTGTACCACGCAAACCGTATCAGGATTCACTGTATTTGCTCTAGAAATGAATTAATTGGGAAAATAAATTAATATATTTAAAAAAGTGAATACGGGACATATTGTGTTATATTTTGACTGCCTCGGTGGCGTTGTTGTATTACGGTACGGTTACAAAGTTGAGGTCTCGGGTTCGAGTCCCAGGTCGGGCAAAGTGATATTTGATTTTTCTATTCATTATCAGTCCGGAGTCAGGGATTTGTGCCCGACATGGCGATAGGCTCGCCACCTATCACATCGTGGGACGGAACATACAAGGCGAAATGTGGGTGTCCTGGTGGCGCCTCTGCCGACCCCTTCGGGGATAAAGGCGTGTGTTTATGTGTGTATGTGTTATATTTTCCTGACCAGTATATGATATACCAACAGATTTAAATGAGCAGGTCGGTCCTCTGATGAGAAATGTAACGGGTGCAAAATAAAAATAGCAACACCACTCAAAAGGGAATTGGCCTGATTGTATGGCACTTAGGCAGGGACACCGCTCGTCCAATTTGGCCTCAAATGGCAGATTCCCTTATTACAAACCACTTCATGGCAGTGGCGTGCGCTGTCACACCGAGACATTTGGTGTTAAGTCTCATATTCCTCGATAGACGCTATAATTTCCTGAAAATCGGAACGCAGTCATATTCATCAAAGCTTCGGCTCCTTGTATATGAGGGTCCTTCCAACTAACAAGAATATACCGGGTATATCAAGACCGCGACCGAAAACGAAGCCGGGTGGTAGTTTTAGTGGTTATAGACACAATGCAACTAAAAATTTCGCAAAAAAGCGACAGATTATTTTTCGCAATTTTTTAAAAGTCAAAGTTTAGGTACCTAGTAAATCCTTAGTTTTTGCGAAAATAGTAATTTAAACCCTTACGTACCATTGCGTCTTTTATAATAAAAAGGTGTGCATCTTTATTTAAAAAAAAATATGTATTTATCACCCAAATACAACGATAAGTAAAAAAATTAAAAAATAAATTACGATTTTTTTTGCGAACTTTTTACTTGCATTGTGTCTGAAGTCACGAATACTACCACCTGGCTTCGTTTTCGGTCGCAGTCTTGATATACCTTGTATAACATAAGAACGCTTTTACCTTTGCCATTCCTTTTTGTCAAGGCGACTTTTTACGCAGTAAACACAAGGAAAGAGGGTGATAACTATTATCCATAAATAATAAATGTTTATCTTTCCAACCACATTTAAACTGGTTTATAATGGGGGATTTCCACTAACTACTTTTAACGACATTATTTATGTACCCTTTTGCCAAACTCCTAGCAATGTAATATTCATGCTTTGCTCGTATTGTCTTAGTAGGCGCTGAAATAAGCCGCTTATGAAAAAAACTAGCGGAACGGCCCGGCGTCGCCCGGGTGCAGATACTTTTAAAACTCCACGTGACTACCGTCCTCTATACTGCTTCTGCCATCCCGTCCCTTTACATCCCGTTCTCTACCGTATTTTTCATATGTCATTATAAAAATTCGTAAACGATACTTGACCATTATTTTGCTGCAGGGATATTTAAAAAATAATCTTCTAAATTCATTGAAATCAAATTGAATTATATTAAGGCAATATTGTTAATTTTTTAATTCAATAGTTTATAATAAGCCAACCTAGAAATATAAATAGACGCTATCGACGATTTTTTAAACCTTTTTAAGATGAACAAGCCCGTCATACATTATTGTTACGTAACTTTAGCCATTTACATAAGAGCACGCAACGGAAGCTTTCAAAAGGAATAAAATTTCGCCATTTTGCAATATTTTTCAGTAATGCTACGCTCCTATTGGTCATAGCGTGATTTTATACAGCCTATGGCCTTCCTCGATAAATGACCTATCTAACACAAAAATAATTTTCCGATTTAAACTAGTAGTTCCTAATATTAGCGTGAACAAAGAAACAAAAAACTCTTCAGCTTTATATATTAGTACGAATTTAGTATCAGTAATGTAAGCCACTATTAACTTAAATCAATCCACATTCTTAATGTTTGAAGTTCATTTAACAAATTATATTATTTTGGTATGCTAAGGATCATACAAGCATACATAAACTCACGCCTTTATCCCAGAAGGGGTAGGTAGAGGCTTCACCAGGACTGATAATGAATAGAAAAACCCAATATCACTTTGCCCGACCCGGGATTCGAACCCGAGACCTCAAGCTTTCTAGTCATACCCTAGTACAACAACGCCACCGAGGCAGCCGTTATAAGTATCAATAAAAATAATAATAAAAGACACCCAACAATCACACTTAATTTAGATAATTCTATACAACTCTTGAGTAGAAGGTACGAAAAATCCTCCGATAATTACCTACAATGTGAATATGTTTAATTCGGATAATAGAATCAATAAAAAAATATATGATTACATCATGTACCTACCTATTTTTAAACCTATCCACATATATACCGTATAATGGCGTCATGACGACACTAAAATAATACTATTTCAGATATTGATTTTTTACTTTTTAACTACCCGATGTTTCGCTTGCTTACATGGTCACGGGGCGGACTGAGGTATTATTCATCCGCTCAGTGACTGTTACAATTAGCTACCCTTGTTTTACAATTATTATTAAATCAAAAAGTTAATTTAAACAGTTAGTTGGTTGCGTGGATCGCATCGCAAAAACCAAATCCATGACGATACTAATTAAAACGACATATAGTGAGTTGAATCAGCAATTCCAACATTGTATTGTAATATTTTATACATGATGAATTATTTTCTCATATAGCTTATTTGAAAATATTGATTTTCGAAAAGAAACCTAATTAGTAGTACCAACACTGTTTAACATTGGCCCTACAAATATAGCTCTAATTACAAAATGAAATATCTTATTAGCGTTTACACTTATTTTCAAGTACCTTTCCCCGGACACTTTCCTCCACGTACTACAAATCTGTGGAATCAATTGCCAAGAGCAGCATTACCGACCTGGCGACCAACGAGCGTAGTCTCACCTTAAAGACAACACATTTCCATGGCCTATGGAGTTGCAGATGTTCCTGGGCGACGGTGATCACTTGCCATTAGGTGATCCATATGCTCGTTTGCCCCCTATAATATAAAAAAGCCGTGTGGTGTCGTGTGACACCGGATAGGAACAAAGTTCCGCATTATAAAAATATGAATTTTAAGTTCAATTCGAGGTATAAAGAAAATAATTATTCGGGTATACCTTTTTTGTTATGATTTGTTTATTGATAAAAATAAACTACTTTACAAAGTTATCAACTTTATTTTATTTACAATGATTTATAAAATAATAACAGACATCACGTAGACTATACATTAGACACTGTATAGCCATCATACAAAGACTATACATAAATAATAATAATCTTACGTTACTGACGTTTTTTCCCTGTTAGGGTACCCCTCCGCATCGTCGCATAAGGAACTTCGTTTCAAAAACTTGTGAGACCCTAATGATCCCCTTGCTAGCCCTAACAATTGCAATCGCGCTACACAAATCTGCCTAACAAAACGTTGCGTATCCGAAACGTATCCAATTATTTAATATGGATTATCGTGACCGCGACTGTACATTACACGATGAGCCATTAGGCGGTTATGTGGCCGCCAAAATTACCGGCCATTTGGGCCACAACGCTGCTAAATTGCTAAAAGACTTAATTTTGTTATTGCGACAAAGCAAGAAACGCAATTTGGCCCACTGGCGCAAGTTGGGTGCGACTAATGAATTTTTTATAATTGTTTATGGGTTATGTTTTGTTTCCGTGGATTTGTGTGGGATTACGTTGTAATTTAGTAGATGAGGGTTTTTGTTGGTTGGTGATTTTAGCTTATGTTTGTGATTGAAATAGAACAAAGTATTTCTGATGTTTTTTTTTTGATTTACGCGACTTTTACACATTGAAATAAAACTATTTTTTACGGATTTCATCGCAGATTTGGTTTAATTTTTACATTTTTAACGTTTCGATTACTTTACAGTTTTCTTGGTCACGGGGTGGACGCTTTATTGACTAGGTATCCTCATTAGCGTAATTATTTTCTTTTATTCTACAAGATCTATAATCAATTTACATTATTATATTTCGATTTTCGCCAAATCTACATTAAAAATCTAAAACCATTATAACATTAAGTTTAGAACTTTAAATTTATCAACAACAAAATACAATTTCGACGCAGTGACTAACTACCGCGGCAAATAAGCACTGCATTCGCTATTAACGCTTTACGCTTTAAAAGATTGGATTACAGCTCTTATAACTTTTAATATATCCAATTAGTAATTAATTTTGTTTGCCCGTTCAATATTTTAAATTGTAATAAAACAAGCGCACGAATTCGTTTGATTGAATAATTTCGCCGGAACGCCTGCGGTTGCGCCCTTGTTTATTTATTACTGTGTTATTGCTATTAACATTTTATCAGGCGCTTGTTTTTCAGTTTATTTGTTTATATGGATTAATAACTTATTTTTATACATATCGGTTGTTAATTTCGCCGTTGGTATGTGGTATAAAGGTGAAAATGTAATGGGTAAAAATCAATCCACTTTCACATTAAAGTGATAAAGGTATATTACATAGGTTTGTAGATTTTAAAGAAACTGATCCAATAGTTTACTCTTCCCCTATTCCGCACATTGTCTTTATGTTTTAGTATGTAATGCATAGCTTTCATTGAATGAAATTTAGCTTGTGTAAAAAAAAAGTCCCTACTGATTAATTAAAAACAGAAAAAGATAAATAGAAATAGAAGATATTATAGTATTTACTATTTGGACGTGGTAGAGCCTTCGTAAGCTTGTTAGAACTGCAGATCCAACAACCCAGTCGTGACGACAAACCGGGGTGGCACTATTGTCTTATTGAAAACTAACGTGATGTTAGCTGTTTCGGTTAGTTGCCGACCATCCAATAGTTCAGTGAACCGATACTTACATCCGTCAGTATTGGTACTATGTACGTTATGGTAGCGGCATGTCGCGTTTTGACGCTGGCATTACTGTGTGGATAGATTAATGTTTGGATTATGCAGCACAAATCATCTGGTATATTATAATAGCTGCCCGTATAAAAAGACCTCATAATTAAATAAATAAATACATTCAAATGTCTCTTATATAGTCCTGACCTACACTAAGATCGGATCTTGTGTTGTAGGTATCAGAAAACACGAGAGACTTCTCGGTCTCTTGTGTTCACACAAATATTTGTACCGGTGGGGAGATTGAACTCATAGCCTCTTGTTTCACAGTCGGCGTCTAACCAACTGCACCACACAGGCTGTCATGTAAAATTAATTTAAACGAACAGCCTCAATTTGAAAGAAATTTAAAAAAGACCTAATTGCTATAAAAACAGCAAAGACAGCTCAATGTATCCTATTGTATATTTACCTGCGTCTCCGTACAAACCAGTCATAACAAAAGCTATTTAGCAAATAAAACAGGCAAGACATCGCCCCAGGGCAAATGAAGAACTAATTAAAAGTTAGTAGATTATTATACCGACGGGGGAGCCGACTCGCAATTTGTTTCAGTCTTAAACGTGGCTTTGTTTATAGTTTTAAATGCTATGTTTTGTTTGATTGCTGCGTTGAAGTTTGAGTTGTTTATTGCCTTATGATTATACTGGAACACTGAAATAGTCAGCTCTTTACAGCGTAGGGTCTGCCTTGCCTGGTGAGGTGTAACATTGTCTCACTCAAAGTTCGTAGGTTTTTTTTATTTCAATGAATGGCGAGCTGGGCAGGCTATTCGTCTGATGGTAAGCGATACGGCCGCTCATGGATAGTAGCAAAACCAAACAACACCATGAATAACAAAGTAATGCTTGGCAGTCCACTACGCTCGCATTCCTGAGACATAAGATGTTAAGTCTTGTTATGTCCAGTAGTTATTCTGGCTGCAATGTCTTTTAAACCGGAACACAACAGTGCATTTACACTGCTCTTTGGCGAGACAAATAGACAAAATCCTGGTCACTACCCAGACGGCCTCGCACATATGAGATACCTACCACCAGATGATGTGGTCTTTTAATAAGATGGCGAAAAAATAATCGTTTTCGTTCATTTGTACGTTCATAAAATTCTGGACACGCGCCCTTCTAACGTGGCTGACATCGTAGGACAGACGGGAGTGGTACAAGTCATAGGAAAAGGATGACAGCTCACTAATATGTCACTGTAGGTACTAAATTATCGCCTATTTGGAGTATTTTCGTATCATATTACTAAGAGGCTACATACTAGACTAAGGCTCAGTTGCACAAACTAACTTTACCCCTACCTTTGACTTTAACAATGTCATCGCCATACATTTGTGACGTATTTGACATTGCTAATGTATGGAGTTGACGTTTTCAAAGTCAAAGGTATGGGTAAAGTTAGTTTGTGCAATTGGCCCTAAATAAGGCTAAGAATACCTTGTAACTATACATAGCCTCCCTGGCGCAGTTGGTTGAGAGCCGGCGGTAGGTATAACGAGAGGCCGCGGGTTCAATCTCCCCATTGGTAAAATGATTGTGTTGCTTGCAAAATATGTTTGTTTCCAATATGAGTGTGAGAGTAAAAAGAGACGTGTATTTTAGTTTGGGATCAGAACAATGTGTGTGACGGTTGGGTGTTTTTATAAAATACTAGCGTCCTCTCCCGGATCCGGCCTTGTGCAGATACACTTTAAAAAAAAAAAGTATCTGCTACGTTCACTAAAAATAATGCAGCATTCTAATGCGGAAAGAATTTTTCAAATCGGTCCAGTAGTTTCAAAGTCTATTGAATGCAAACAAACAATGAAACCTTTCCTCTTTGTAATATAAGGTTAGATTTAACGAAATTTATAGTAAGTATTGACTCTAAATATCTATTTTTTTCACTCTTTATTAAAACAAAATTAAAAAACCCAAAGGAACTATTGAGTATTCACATAATGAAATTGCATTTCCAAATACGCATGCGAAACAAAACGACATTTTTAATACACGTTTATTTTAATTGTGCATTTCAAACAAAGGATAGCTTTTGTTGGCCTCCTTTATTTTCGCGCACAGAGAGAAATCAATTCGATTCAATTCTTTTATGCTGCCGGGTGGATATTGTAGATTATTTTTATATGAACATTATTCCATAAATTAATTGCACAAAGATTGTTGGTAGAGGCCACTTAGAGGCAGTTTTACTTATGATTAACTTTGATTGTTTTTTTAAATGTAATTAATATACAGGTGTCGTAAATGTAAATCAGTGGCGTAGTTGTACTACGGTATGGTTACAAAGCTGAGGTCTCGGGTTCGAATCCCGGGTCGGGCAAAGTGATATTGGATTTTTCTACTAGTATTCATTATCAGCCCGAAGTCAGGAATTTGTGCCTGATATGGCGATAGGCTCGCCCCTTATCACATCATTGGACGGAACATACAAGGCAAAATTTAGGTATCCTTGTAGCACCTCTGCCTACCCCTTCTACGAAAAAGGCGGGAGGTTATTTATGTATGTAGTATAATTAGATCAAATATTGGTCTGGACTGTCACTCCTCCGAGCCTGAATAAAAAACCGCTGTCTCCTTTATTCTGCACCTCAGCAAAAACAACTAGCACCCGAAATCCCGCAATTTGCACCGACATCATATTATCATTAGGAGCACTAATCGCTCCGGTCACACCTGCTCTTATGTGATTTTATTGACACTTTCCTTTATTTCCATTGACATGTTATTATTTTTAACGATTTAAGGAACAGAAAGGTTTTGTGTTTGCGTATGCTCAAATGTCTCAGAAAATGTTCGATGGATATTGATGTGGATTTTAGTGATCGAAACAGCTAACTTTCAGAATGGTTCATAATCATAATAATTACGTCTGTTTATAAATATGGTAGGTAATTACTTAAAATGACCCATATATTTTATTATTCAAACTTATACATAGAAAACGTTATATTAATAAGCAATAATAACCGACAATAAAATTCCACCGCACCAGAAAAATAGATATGAAAAAATATAAGACACTTTTTGGGAGTATGAGAAAACCCGTCAGACTGTCCCGCCCTCACACCCGCCACTGCAACTCCTGTAAGCCAGGATCAACAGTGGCACGCATTTAATGACACTGAGCATTGAAGCTCAGCGAGTCTCCGGGAATGTCTAACTTGTCTTTAACCCGCAACGAAATCAATCAAAAAGTTAAATTAATAGGAGGAGTTGGAAATAAATTATTGTCCACTTCCCTCCCTAATAAAGCGGGTGACAAAACAATGAACTAAAGAGGTAAATAACCTCGCATAAAGACATTTACAGCCAGATAAGCCAGCTGTAAAGCACCACGGATTAGTCATTATTACATTTAAATGGGACCTATTATGTAAGCTGTTATACTTGATTCCAATAATAGGTATGGCAAAATCGCCGGAAAGCACGGAAATTCTTCCTAGTCTCCACAAGGTCCGTGTAGTATACAACTCCAGATGTTATTTGCATACTATCTAGCATGGTTTTACGCTCATTCTGCCAAAGACTACACTCCCAAAGTATATGATGCGCGGACTGCTCATATTCGCAATAAGGTGTTGAACATGAGCACGCAGGCGAATCAACGAGCTTAAATGAGTACAGTTTAGACTTAAAGTTACCATGGCCCGTAAGAAACTGTGATACGTAATAATCGATATCTAGCCAAGTCTTAGTCAAACGATCACGCACGCATGGAAAATATTGGTATAGATGCCGACCCTTCAAAGATACATCCCATCTATTTTGCCATTCATCTATTAGTTCGTTATATACAACTGAAAGCGGCTTAAATAATCTGTCTACTTTTAAAAGTTCACGTGAATTTAAAAATCTTTTGTCCATATTCTCTCTAGTTGAGTAATACATCGCGGCGCGACGTTGTACCTCCAGGTCGACTGGAAGTACACTCGCTAGGACAGGCAAAGCCTCGGTACTAACAGTTCTATACGCCTTACACAAGAATATCAACGCCAAACGTTGGCTCTGGAGCAATTTTCTTCGCACAGCACCGATAGTGGCCCTATCAGCCCATACGGGGGATCCGTAAGTAATACATCCTAAGTAAGTCGCTCCATAGATGGTTTTTAATGTATTGAAAGATAGCCCCCACGTTGATTTCGATATTCTTGTCAGAGCAAAAAAGTTCTTTTTCGATTTTTCCCCGACTTTCTTAATATGTTCAAGAAAGGAAAAATTCCTTTCCAAAATTAGACCAAGATAACAAACTGATTATTTTTTCTTTACGGTAATATTATTAAATTTAATTCGCGGCGGTGATTTTAAAATTCCTTTTAGAAGTAATTGGAACGTTTTATGTGGTGCGAACTGTAAGCGATTTCGATCGCCCCAATCAGATATTAATTTTAAACACGTGTCTGCCATATGTTCGAGTCCCGACCTACTGTTTGACTCAATAAGCAAAAGGCCATCGTCCGCATATCCAATCAAAGAACACCCCGACGGTAAGGGAATTGTAAGAAAATCGTCGAAGCCTAAATTCCATAAATAAGGACCCAAGACAGAGCCTTGTGGACAGCCCATCGTCAGTGGCTTCGACACGGCATGGTGTCCAAGTTTAAGTTTTGTTGTTCCATGCGAGAAATACGAGTATATAAGTGAATATATATTTTTAAAGCAACCTCGCAGTTTCAACTTAAGAAGCAGCATAAGAGAAAACCCGTCAGTCTAAGATAATCCAATAATTTTTTCAAAATATGGCCCCAGTAGAATAACCTGAAATTTATGAAAATTGAACAAAAATAACACTGGCCACACAAAATTACTGCAAACAAAATAACAAAACGTAAGCACACTCCAAAATAAAATACAGCAAAAACAAAACGTATCATTAAAAGTTAACGCGAAGCAGAAAGAAATAATTAGATAAATTATTTCCTTTGTCGAGTGCACCTTCAGACGGAAGACGGAATGTAAACAAAATTGACGTATTAACGCGACGGCAGCAAGTAATTGTTGTTCGAACCTAAATCACTTAAAAGCTTTCGACTTAAATACTTATTTTCGATAAACATTTAAAGTACAAGCGAACAAATAAACAAAAAGTCTTGTATTAATTAACGCGGGCGTGTTTTACACCGGCGCGTAATGTTTGGGGAATTTGTGGATAATTCGGATCATGTTTGCTGTTGTATTTTTTTGTATAAATTATAATATTTTTTAATAATTCAAATAATAACATGGAATGTAATAGTTTTTATATTGGTATCTCATTGTTATAAACTGAGACGTGCAGAGTACGACCGCGAGGTAATCTATCTGGACGATGTTGCGCATACAACCGGGTACAGTGAAGTCTCTTTTTCAAGCCAGAAAAAAAGGACAAAATGCTTTTACATTCATACATAACGCCTGTCACGGCTGAATCCTTTATAGGTAAGTGGTGTGTCAACTCAAAAATTATGGATACCTACATATTTTTTCTTCTATGATTATATCCGTTCTGTATGCGATTGGCGACCCACCTATTCATATAGTGCGTACAAAATAGTAGACCAGGCTCAAAATCTTCAAACAAGCTGGATGATTCGAACTGGTGATTAAATTATTAATTAAGTAGTTACATTGTAGCCAGAGTAACTACTGGACATATTGAGACTTAACATCTTATGTCTCAGGATGGCGAGCGCAGTGGAATTCCAAGCATTGCCTTAGTAATTCATGGTGTTGTTTGGTTTCGCTACTGTCCATGAGCGGTCGTATCGCTTACCATCAGGCGAATGGCATGCTCGTCTCGCCATTCGTTGCAATAAAAAAAAAAATCTAGAATTTCGTGATTGACAGCCAATACACTCAAAATAAAGTTTTTTTTTTTACGAAAGATAACATGAAAGAGCTATTGCAGTACGGTGTGATATAAGGCCTGTAAGTTAAATTAGGCATTAGGTAAACAGTTTGTGAGTAATAGTCAAGGAATTGATATATTATAGGATATCGAATTTATCGCAGTTTATTTACATATTCTAATTTATCTCCTTAAACTTCAATTTACAAACTAAACAAAGAAACTAGTGATAGATTCTGTCAACATACATAAAGTAAAGTAAAAGGGAGTAGCAATGGATATAATAATTATTATATTTGTAGTTAGATAATGTCTATTTAGTGTCAGTGGTGTCTATTCTTATTTGATTAGCTTGTGGTGTTTGCCTGTAAATAATTATTGTTACTCTCATGAATAATTATTAAATCATAATACAAAATTTATGTAAGAATAAGGGTAAGCTATTGTTGGCAAACCTGTTAAATAAAATAAATATAAAATAATATAATAAAGTGGAATTTATCTCATAACGACATATAAGTCCCATGTCATGCGAATCAGAAACTAAGCGAGATTTTATGTCTCACAATACCCACCCAGAACAAAAAATAATAATTGCAAACATATTATATCTCTGAGCGGAAATCGACATTGCCTCATTTCACAACCAACTTCTTGCCAAATAATATCAATGAATTGCTAAAGACAGGTGAATAAAACAAAAAACGGCTGCACCTAAGCGAAAATAGAATCAAAAAACAACTACAGGTAAATCGAAGTTGACCCACTTATCGGCAAATAATTAAATTCCCTCACAATGTAAATATCGGTAGAATTCGCCATGTCAGCGGCTTAACAGGCGACAAGAGCAACATGTCGCGTGCGGCTTTAATTAAGCCTCGCTGCAGATAACTGTAATCAAAAGCTGTTTGTAACTACGTGCGCCCGATAGACAGGGGCCGAAATTAGGTGATTTCCGTGGTCTGTCATTATTCCGGACAATATTTTAGACGGGAAATGTTTCGCTATAATGGTGAAAACTTGCTTTACAAAAAGATCTATAGAAGAATTTTAAAAGTGTGAAATAAAGATGGTAGAGCCGTGATGCGGAATTTGTCTACTTGATTTTTGATGGGTTATAGACAAGTGAGACTTTCTCGGAGATGCGCTGAGCTTCAATGCTCGGTGACATTAAAATGCGTGCTGTTGATCCTGGCTTACAGGAGTTGCTGTGGCGGGTGTGAGGGCGGGATATTATACATCCTTGATGTACAAATTAACTTTGATATTAAGAAAAAAAGGTTATAGAAATTAACTTTAGTGGGTTATAACACCGTCGTACCAAATCCGTCCTCCAGCAGTTAGCTGTTTTAAACAGATAATTTCCCGAATCAATTACATCTGAATCACACTGATAATGGCTTAGATGTGATAACACTTACTTTGACGAGCTGGCTGATCACTATACCATTGTATTGTATTACGTGAACGCTTTGATGGCGCAATTGAGTCGCCTTTGATCTTTGTTGAATGACAGATGGCAATAGTATACGTTTTGGTAGTTAAGTGACCAGTCGAGAAACATAGTCTTTGAGATTGATGATTTGTAATTTGGTGAACTTATCATGATGATCAATATGTAGGTTTACTGGTGGTAGATTTCTCAATTATGTGTGAGGCCGCTGGGCTGTGGCTCGTTTGCCAGATCGATACAAAAAAATCTTTAAAGTTACTTGTGATTTACCAATAACAAAGGAATATGATATTATATCTCGGCTTTGGTAAAAATAAAGCATGGGATTTCTTCAAATAATTATTATATGAACCTATAATGTTATGTATAATATAGGCAGGTAGAATTGAGGTGAATAGAGCGCCTCGCACAAGCTCATTATAGAGGTGATATATAAATGTAATTAGACCAAATGAGGAGTTCCAAATTGGGAATGATTATAGATACCAATAAGGAAGTTGGATAAAGTTCTGCGGATGTAGAATATCGAGACATGTCTAGATGTGTTATAGGGAATAAATATTACTTCTGACGAATATCAATTTATCCAGAAGGCAGATAGATGTCTTCAGTGCACATTATTAGAATTATTAGATGACTAGTAGTTAAACCTTGCTCATAGATTGAAATAATCTTTCAACGTATTGTCCTATTAAACATCCTTTTTCTGAGGTTGTCCATCCTAGCGCGATCAACTTAGAACGAAATAGTAGCACTAACGTGAAATAATATCTCACACCACACAATACGTTGTAATATGTTCTTGCTCCTAACTTGATACCTAACACACCAACTAGATGGCGCTAAATCAAATTGACAGCTAGACGCATCTAGCCCAAACCCAACAATCTGCGTAATGACGGAAATAAAGAAATCGCCAAGAAATAATAATTTGGCGCGAGCCATCGGCCGCAGATATTCCGCTCACGTAATTCCAGACAATGAGCGCTTTTTTCCTGACACAATGGAAAATTCAGGTCCGCGTGAATTTTGCCACCTTTTATGTACGTAGCTCACAATCTTACATTTTTGAACCGTTTTAGGTGGATTTTATGCTTTCAAAACGCATTCTGGCCGTTGAATGGTCATGGGAGAGTGACGATTGGCCGAAAATGGCAGGTTTTATTAGGTTTCGGTGGCTCAAGTATTGACGGGAGTTAAAACTGCAGTTTTTGCGGGGTACTTTAAGAATGTTTAAATTGATTCGTTTTCTAGATTAAATTATTTGGGGTCCCGCTTCGTTTAATTTGGTTTTTGTTGTTCACGAGTTTGGCGTGCCGGGCATACCTTACTACGTTGTTTTAAATGAAATTTTGCGATTTTCTTGATAGATTACGATGGTTAACTTCGTCATTTAGTAACCAGTTAGTTGTTTTAATAAATAGTTTATTCATGGTGAATAGTAAGATAATCGAATCTAATTAAATTACAGAAACGTATATAGCTTTTATGACTTTAATTATTGTGCTCTCCTTCGCTCACAGAAACTTTGCAAATAACCCAAGACCAAGACTTAATATAACCTGCATCACAATACCACAAAATTTTAAAATATTTCTCGAATAAAATACGCAATACACACATTCTCAAAAAATATAAAAAAATCTAACATAACTTATGTCTTGCTAATTAATCCACGAAAAAAGGCCACACTCCTATTCTGGAAACAGTGGGACACGTCAAAACAACGTTGTTAACATCGTGGCGTCAGTAGTTCGTGAAACTGTTGAGTTTGGGACAAATCGCGGCAGCTGCGCGACGAGTGACGACGAAAATATGCCGGAATAGGGACGAGGTGTTATCGATTAGGTAAATAGTGTGTATGAAATTAGATAATAACATAGGACTTGAAGTAACTTTACTGTTTTGTTTAGTTAGTGAGATTGTTTAGGGTCCAAAATACCTATCCATCCTCTCCATATTACATTTTATCATTTAAATAGCGAAAGGTGAGCGATAGAAAGATAAAGAAACCTCAGTTTTAGAAAACATCATTGGCTGGATGGGACGCGACAGCAAAATGCGCAATTTTCTCTAAGATAAATAAATAAATACACCCAACAGTCACATACATAGTACTGAACCCCACACTAAGATCGAGTCTTGTGTCGTGGATATCAGGAACTACGAGAGGCTTTTCGGTCTCAGAAACACCCAGACCCGAAACAAATACCTGTGGATCACACAAATATTTGCGGGGATCGAATCCGCGGCCTCTCGTTTCACAGCCGGCGTCTAACCAACTGCACCACGGAGGCTGTCGATAGTACGTAATTACTGAGATAGTACGTAATTTTTCCTGGTAGACCTACCCCAGACAAGAAAGGTTCTGGATAATGTCGCCAAAATAAGCTAGCCTTGGGGTCAGCTTAGGCCAATTTGTATGCATGTTACGAAATAATTTGACAAGTAATATTACGCCCATTCACCTGGATTTGACCTTTTCGCAATCAAAACCCAATAAGGCATAGTAAAATAGCTCTACTTTTAGTAGTAACATTCGATAAAGTATTTTAAAATATCGATAATACACTCTAAGCTTCGACATTGACCAACCCTATCCGCACCAGTGCGTATGACACAGAAACTAAACCATGAGATTATAACACGACAATAATCATAACTCAATTAAATCTTTTTATTTATGTGCGCAGTTAAATCAGCGCCATCTAGTATTAAATTAGCGAATAACTAATGCCGGTAATAAAATTATGAAATGTGGGTAGATGTTTTTTTGTGGGTCGTACATTGCGCTCGGTTATTACATGGTCTTGTTGGTAATAAAATGTAAATTAGAGACCGTCTTAGAATCGCCGTAATTAGAGCTCTGCGGTTTAAATCAATAGTTTAATATTATAACTAATGGGTTTATTACAAAGTAGAGTAAATACGACAGAGCTATATGCTGCAACTATGAGTAAGGTTATTAATATTTAATACATTATGCCTCATAATGTGATAACGATAGTTCTGGTCTCATCTCTCAATACCTACTACCTACAGTAGGTGTTAGAAACTACGAGGTTCCAATCCCGGGTTGGACAAAGTGATATTGGATTTTTCTATTCATTATCAGCCCGGAGTCAGGAATTTGTGCCCGATATGGCGATAGACTCGCCCCCTATTACATCGTGGGCCGGAATATATAACGCGAAATGTGGGTGTCCTGGTGGCGCCTCTGCCTACCCCTTCAGGCATAAAGGCGTGAGTTTATGTATGTATAAAACTGATACCTCTTCATCGACGCAATTAAAAATTTTAGAATGACTTCACTTATAACTACACAAACTTATCCATTTAGGTGTTGCTAAAATGGATTTAACCTTTACCCAACTTTAGTGTAAATAACACAAGCAAATTATGTAAAACCTAATGTACAGCAATACTGGTAACCGCACACGCTCCCTACCTATCGGGTAACAGTTGAAATGAGCTGGCAACACGTTAATTACCCATTCGTAAGTAATTATCGTGACGTATTGAATTAACCGCGTAATGAGGTTACGTTTCCCAAATTCTGGCAAGAATGTGACGTGTGGACTGTTTGAAGTTTATTATTAGAGTTCTTGCTTTTATGTAATTTTGCGTGGTTCTTATGAATCTTGGCGGATAAAACTTGAGTATTTTTGTATTTCTTTCTACGTTTCATTAACCTGGTTGGTACAAGAGTTTACTTTTCTGCTCAATTTCGTCTAGTCTTTATCATCCTGGACAATAAGAGATAAATAAATACACCCAACAGTCACATACATAGTCCTGACGCCACACTAAGATCAAGTCTTGTGTCGTGGGTATCAGGAAGTACGAGAGACTTTTCGGTCTCACAAACACCCAAACCCGAAACAAATTCTTGGTTTTGTTTTCGATGTTTTCATTGAAAACATCGACACTTGTTGGTCACTTCACATCCCAACATATTTTTGTGGTTTTCGTGACACGTGACTGAACCATCTCAAGCGACATTCCTGGAGTTTAGTAAAGTAACATGATTGTGGTTAATATTTCAAAGTTAAACCAATGTAATTTAATGCAGTCAGTCAGATCCCTCAATGAATTGTACGACAAGCTCCGTGGGGCAGTTGGTTAGACGCCGCCTGTGAAATGAGAGGTCACGGATTCGATCCCCGCAGCGAGACAAATATTTGTGCGATCCGCAGGATATTTTTTCGGGTCTCAGTGTTTGTGAGACCGAAAAGTCTCTCGTAGTTTCTGATCCCCATGACACAAGACTCGATCTTAGTGTGGAGTCAGAGATGTATGGGATTGACATTTTCAAAATTAAAGTTATGGGCAAAGTTAATTTGTGCAATTGGCCCTTAGTATCTCCCTAAAATATTTACCAGCCGTCCCATAAACTATATAGTCATTGCAAACGCCATTGCCCTAATAAAAAAGCCGTCAAGCAATCCCTGTCATCTCAATTGTCTAAAATTAGAGCGCGTAAAGAGAACAAGTTTGGCGGCCATTTTAATTTTATTGTCCTCACAAAGGCGAAGTGACAAACATCGTAAACGTTTAACATCTAAAATTAAATTCTATCAAGGGGTGACGAGACTTATTAAGGGACTCGATGAAAGCGGGTAATATGCATGGAAGATGATGTAATTTAGAATGAGATTAGCAATATGCACGTTTAGTTTTATTTATTTAAAAACTTATTGTACACCAGTGAACAAAGAAAAAACAACAAATGAACAATATGTAGAAAAAGTATACAATGGCGGCCTTATCGCTCGAGGCGATCTCTTCCAGGCAACCTACCATAGTATGGATAAGACAGAACGACAATTTGGGGAAACCATGAGGTATACGAAAAATTATTGCATTTAATAAAATTATTGCTCTAACTTTTGAGCTTACTAGTGCATTTGACTTGAAGTTCAATCTATAATTTCTAGAGATTTTATTAAACCCGCTCAATGCTAAGCTTTCTGGAGAATTCTGTTCAAATCTAGGGCAAACTATTTATTCTAATTGAAAAACTTAAATCGGATTGAGTTACGCGAAAATTGTACAGATCGCTTCAAATACTTTTGCTACATGATCAGGCAAAATAGTTTGACGTCGCTGATATTTTTGAATTTAGAATTCATGAGTGTTTTGTTTGGAAATCGACATCAGAAGTTAAGTTTTTTTCTTTTCACCGTCCATCAACGCATCTGTGATCCTCAGGTTTCGGTCATCTGCAATAATCACTTGCATGGAGGTGTTACAGCCAGGTTGTTGTAAGTCACGACTCAGAATGAATGGGCAGGGCTTCGCTGTCGCGTTTCCTTCGGTGAGTGACATTGCCGGATGCTCAATACGCCTTTCGTCTTCCCATCCTTTTTCCTTCTCGCTCTCCTCGCAATTTGATGGACAGCACCAAGATCCAGCGTTGTTGATGTTTATGGTTGGCAGTAACCACTTACCATCAGATGATCTGCTTGCTCGTTTGCCAGACCTATGCAAAACTGGGTCATACTTTTATACTCTAATATATATAAGACAAAGAACGGGATGATAAGAGCAACGCTGTCCCGATAGAGTATCCGCCGACGCAAGTTGGACGTCTCCAGCCGGTTCAAAAATTATGATGGTCTGAATGTATCCGGATACACACAGGATAAATTCAACATATGATATTAAGTATGGATAATGTATAATCTGGGTCACTAGGACTGGTCATTACCCGCAGCGTACAGTGGTTGCTAAACGGACAAATGGAATACCACGAGATTGGGGTCTCCAGAAATCGATTGTAATGTACTATAACAGCCATGAACGCCCACAGCTAAACACGGGACTTTGCTACCGATAGTTTGATTGAGAGAGATCAGAAATCTATTCTAACTTTTTACACAATCAAACGGCCTTATTCATAGACAGAATTAAAACCTATTTTTGTTATCGAATGTGTTGTCTCTTTCGACAACTTTAAATTTCAGTTTGAGCGAAGAAGACAAAACATTTTATAACTAAATTAGTTTTTAAATCAGTCTCTGAATAAGGCCGTAAGTGTTAGCGTTGTAAAAAATAATTCGTATTTTTTAAATCATGACTTTTGGTAATTAAAAATGGGAAACAGTTTTAATATGGCAATACTGAACGGACTGTAAGAATGTTGTTTCGGCGGGCCGGTAGAGGGCTCTTCTGTATCTTTGTTATCTAATTATTCCAAAAGAATTGTATTATATTTTACCATGGTATTGAAATTGTAAGTAGAATCGTAACAATGTATTATTTGTTCAACTGGAGGATACTGCAACTATGAAAGCACGTTGATATATCGACCGCACACAGAATAACACGCTAGACTATTTATACCCAAAGTCCAGGGTTCGTCACGAACGAATGTGCAACACAATTTTGAGACTTGTCCTTTATAAATTGCATTCCGCGCGGTAGTCTGTACGTTGACTTAAGAATTATAGCTTCGTGTCTTATTTGATAAATTCTACCGTACAACACAAATGCCATTGTTAGATGACCTCTCTTATCTTAGAATGTCCAGGTGATGACGGGTCTTGTTCACTGGATTTTGAATCGCCGAGATTGATTTAGTAGCATACGCTTTGTTGTTTGTAGAGAAAGTTAGCTTATTCTGCGTATTAGTGAATGATAAAATTAATTTAGTTACGTTTATAAATTATTAGGGAAATTGTTGATTAAAATTAATGAGTGGATGGTACGCGAAATGTACGGTGTTGTTTATTACGTATTGGATGGTTTTACATTCACAGAAACCTGACAGGAGCCGACAACAATTTCCATATTTCATTTTCTATTATTTACTCGTGAAATAAGGAACACTCAGGCAAAATTAAATACTTTTAGGACTAACTGCTTATTAAATAATAAAGATATTATTATAACAACTACCGAAATAATTGCAATTAAAATAAAAAATATGATGTTCAGTGAAAGTAAAATACTGATAGATGTTTATCGTTGAAAGCTTACAATTTCTTGTAAAACGACTTTTATTTTCTGAAAGAGCACAAGCTTTAAGATACAGCATTAGAATTCTAAAAAGAACTTTCTAAACAGATTAAAATAACAAAGCTACATTTAGAACTTAAAGAAAAGCTCTAAGAGATGTAATCCACAATTTTGACAACACTAATAACCGGCCCTGTGGCGCAATGGATAACGCGTCTGACTACGGATCAGAAGATTCCAGGTTCGAATCCTGGCAGGGTCGCATTACGTATTTTTATTTTTTTTGTAATAAGCTCTCGCTCTCTCCGCCACAAAGAGTCCACTGCTGGGAAACTTTAAAAATAAACTTTTTTAAGTCAAGAATTTTTCGTTGATCAAATTTTCTTTTTGGATGTACCAATGATTTTCTTTCTTTTAGTCTACTTAGTATAAAAATAACTTTACTACCAGTATTTTACGAGTAAATTAATTAAGATACTCAGTCATAAGATGCCTCCTTATAAATAAAAAAGTAAGAGCCTTGGTTTACGGAGATAAATATGAATTAGGTAATAATAACGACCTGATTAAAATTGCAGGAAATATACTCCGTTCTAAAATATTTAATTTAAACAAATACTTTAATTCGGTTTGTAACTTATCAGCCCCTGTGGCCTAATGGATAAGGCATCGGCCTCCTAAGCCGGGGATTGTGGGTTCGAGTCCCACCAGGGGTAGTCGTTGAAATTCACAATCCTATGGTTTTGTTGTATATTTTTAAACATATAAAATATTCGAGGTTTCAAGCGTTCTATTTTGTATAATATTGGCGCCACAAAACAATTGGTAGTAAGTGTAGTGTAGTTTAAATTTAGTGTCCGCTGGAGAGATTGTTATTATTCTGTGGATATCTTGTTTATTATTACAAATTATTTAATGCAACGGTGATTTTATATGATGATGACACCAAATTATTTAAGGACTGAAAAATGTGGCGTGCAAATGAGGAGGCCAATACCCAGCAGTGGGTTGACGTGGGCTAGTATAGATAGATAGATATGATGCCTCGGTAGTGCAGTTGTACTACGGTACGATTGCAAAGCTGAGGTCTCGGGTTCGAATCGCGGGTCGTGCAAGGTGATATTGGATTTTTGTATTCATTTATCAGCCCGGAGTCATATTTGCCCGATATGCTAATGGGGTCGCCCCCTATCACATCGTGGGACGGAACACATATGGTGGAAGTGGGAAAAAATCACTTCTGGGAAAAAGGCGTGAGTTTATGTATTCACACGATTGGTGAAAAATTACTCATAGTGATACAAGTAAGTATGTTGCCTTCTGGTTCACCGGTATACGTCAGGTTTCAACCAGTTTGGTATAATTGTATGAAACAATGAGACAAACTTAGATTATAATTATGTTTGTATCTCTCCTGTGTACGCTTTATAGTTTTATTATCAGCATTGCACTCAATTCATCCTTAACTTCAAAACATCAATAACTTGTACCAATTTTGCACATCATACCAGTAATCTTTGTGAACGTGCAATCCACCCAAACAGCCAGCGTTGACAAATCGCTGTGTCGGCCGTCCTAGCCCCTGGCGGCAATTTCTACTTCGTGATGAAGACATGAAACTATCTGCGATGTTGTTTATAGTAAGCGAAATTCTGGATCTGCTGGATCCTGTAATTTTATTTTAGTTTTTGCTGTGTGGAGACGATTGTATTAAATTTTAGAGATGGTTGCTGGCACGACGTGTGGTGTTAATCAATAATTTCAATTTTTGGCAATATGTAGGGAGATTGAAATAATATTTTGTTACGGATTGTCTGCCCCGTGACCACGTAGAAGGCAATCGAAATGTCGAGAAGTGAAAAATTAAAAAAAACCAAATCCGCGTATCCGTAAAAATTAGTTTTATTTCAATGTGCAACATTTGCGTCAATCTAAAAAAAAACATTTTGGAGGTAGAGTTGTGTCTATGAGATGTTTGTCTTCTCTTATTTATTTTTTAGCTGTTATGACAAATGACATTTCGCGTGAATATAAGTAAAGGGTAATCCAGATGGTATCGCTATTCCATATGAAAATATTCATATTAAACACTTCCTTTATCAGTTTTAACCATTTTAATATCCTTCCTAATTATGTCCCTCTATCAGATCCTCTTTCGTTCACATATTCGTCCACCTGGTGTGATCCCGGACGGTGCCAGAGTTAACATTCCTCGACTTCAGCCTCGTCTTCAGCCTCGTCAGTTATAAGACCATTGACTCTCATAATATCCACCCAACAGTCACATACATAATTTTAACCCCACACTAAGATCGAGTCTTTTGTCGAGTCTCTTAAGATCGAAAAAAATACCCCTGTTGTTCACACAAAAATTTGTTTCGGTGCGGGAATCGAACCCACGGCCTCTCGTTTCACAGCAGGCGTCTAACGACGAAGGCTGTCAGTATGAGAGATATAATCTTTTTTGACGTCAAGCTACATTTTTCGATGAGATTTCGTTATATTAAAGCTTACCTGAGATATATTACCGGCGTATTCCTGTACGTCTATTACAACACCAACCTGCCCCAAGCAACACTTCTAAATGTTATCCCAAAATCCCCCACCCTCTCCAAATTCCTTATCTCCATCCTTCAAAACAACCCGGCTTCTTAGTCAATAATTAATACCGTCATTATGTACAATATTCCCGGTGACACGGCACCTCATGTTTCATAGGTCGCAAGTTTGTTTTGTGCGCCTGTCTGTATGTTTGTGAAATATATTCATTCGCGCAAGCCCCGCTAAGCAGATAAATCAACAGTGCCTTGGGCGGCTTATTAATATTTGCTGTGCATGAATGTAGATGATATGGATGTGGCTTATTTTAATAGGTAAAACTGCTCATTGTTGGAAAATTAGAGGGAAAAAGACGACGAGGACGAACTCCTAAACGATGGGTAGATCAGGTTGCTAATACACTGAAGGTCCCTATTAACACAGCATTACATCAAGCAGAAGACCGAAGCTGGTGGAGAGAGGTCATCAAGACAATTGAGAGTCACGATCCTCAATAATGAGGGACCGACTGAAGAGAGAGAGATTTTAATAGGGCTTATATTTAAGTAACAATTTTGAGTTTTGTGTTATAAATATTAATTTCACGTTTATATGAAAAAGTGGAGGCAAATAGTCACCCCCAACTGTTTGTATAATTTTGTAGGACATTTCACTACAATAGTTTATTATAATTAACTTTTTGCTATAATTAAAATAATAAATGAACTAGGGCTGATGACGTAATGGTTGTAAGGAGTCGCTGGATGCTGGCCGTGTCTAACAGGTTATTGTGGAAATCGTTCAAAAGGTCCATATTCAGCAGTGAACTACCTTTAATTGCAACTGCACTGCAACTGAACTTATTTAATTAGGTGAATTAGCCTACAGGGTCATATGTAGGGCAGCTAAACTTTCCAGTACTAAATATTGTAGGCACATTATCGTGCCCGAATTAAAAAAAAATAACAAACGATAATTTATCTTTCGTATCTTATTTTATCATTCTCTATTTTTTTGCAAAATTAATTCATCAAGATTTGCTAGCCTTACCCCTGGTGGGACTCGAACCCACAATCCCCGGCTTAGGAGGCCGATGCCTTATCCATTAGGCCACAGGGGCCTACGTCTGATGAATCGAATGAAGATGATTGTTTGTAAGTTTAATGAAATAAATTGAAATTATGTTGCATACATCAGCCGTGACTGCCAAAGCATATTACTGTAATACTGTGACTGCTCCTAAATAGAAAGTCATATTATAATATTAATGTTATATTAATATATTATACACTTTATATTTTAAATCATACATATGTACATAATCTCACGCCTTTAGCCCTGAAGGGGTAAGCAGAGGCGCCACAACGACACCCACATTTCGCCTTGTATGTTCTGTCCCTCGATGTCATAGGGGGCGAGCCTATCCCCGTATCGAACACAAATTTCTGACTTCGGGCTGATAGTGAATGGAAAAATTCAATATCACTTTGCCTGACCCACGATTCGAACCCGAGACCTCAGTTTTATAATTGTACCGTAGTACAACTACGCCACCGAGGCAGTCGTTGTTTAAATCTAGGATGTGGAAAACTACATGGCACTATAATTTTTCATTTTTTCATTCTTAAACCTATTAATTCACGAAATAACTTGTCGATTGTTAGAACTATTATTTACTATAAGTTATCTCCTAAAGTTTCAAATGATAATGTGCTTTTCTTTTTTAGTTTTAATCGAAACCTATCTCGACCTCGGTGGCGTGGTTGTACTGCGGTACGACTACAAAGCTGAGGTCTCGGGTTCGAATCCCGGGTCGGGCAAAGTGATATTGGATTTTTCTATTAATTATCAGTACGGAGTCAGGAATTTCTGCTCGATATGGCGATAGGTTGGCCCCCTATCACATCATGGGACGGAACATACAAGGCGAAATATGGGTGTCCTGGTGGCGCCTCTGCCTACTCCTTCTGGGATAAAGGCGTGGGCTTATGTATGTATGAAACCTATCTTATCATAATACTGCCTATCTCCAATTTCATAGTCTGTTTAAATGTTGGTTTTCTGATACATTAAGCCACATCTAGTCCACACACAGTCATCGTCGGTAATGTAAGTAAGATCCTATCTTGGGTGCGATTGTTGAGGCTTGCACAGAGAAAGAGATGCAAGATTGCGTACAGTCGCAGCCCGAAATAAACTGGGAGTTTACAAGTCCGGTGAAGCATGGCTTAATTCCGCTGAAGTATATTGGTTTGTGAATGAGCATCGTGTTATTACAATTTCAAATCATATTTTGTTTCATAATATATAATAAATGAATATGAATACACCCAACAGTCACATACATAGTCCTGACCCCACACTAAGATCGAATCTTGTGTCGTGGGTATCAGGAACTGCGAGAGACATTTCGGTCTCACAAACACCCAGACCCGAAACAAATACTTGTAGTTCTCACAAACATTTGTCTCGGTGCGGGGATCGAACCCGCGGCCACTCGTTTCACAGGCGGCGTCTAACCAACTGCGCCACGGAGGCTGTCAAATATATTTCATAAAAGACGCTGGATGTGTATATATCAGCCCAGGACCAGTGCACGGGGCACCTCTGCAATCGAAAATGCGATTAAGTGGGGTTAGTCCATATATTCTCCTATCACATAGTGAGACGGAACATACAAGGCGAAATGTGGGTGTCCTGGTGGCGCCTCTGGCTACCCCTTCGGGGATAAAAGCGTGAGTTTATGTATGTATGTATGTAGTCCATATAGTCCACCACGCTAGCCTAGTGCGTGTTGGTGGACTTTACTAACCATAGAAATTCTTACAAATCGCTATGGTATGCAGGTTTCCTAACAATGTTTTCCTTCACCGTTATAGTGCATGGTAATTGACCTATAAATACATTATGACTTTAAGAAGTCAGAGATATGCCCTGGGATTTGAAGCTGCGACCACCGTGAACATGTTGGCAGCCGCGTCTGGTCCGTTACCAAGGCCACTACTCTAAAAGTAGGCTTTTTTTTCAGGTCACTGTGGCAAGGTCCTCCCCAAGGAGCCTTATTTATAAAATGATTTCTTGCACCTTAATATGATGATGAATTGATGACCAAAGATTCTTTTATTGCACAATTCTCTTGTCTATTTCTAACACAATTGCTTATTAACCATTTTTTCGCTCAAGAATTATACAGGTTGCAAGCTGACTGCAGCCGAAACCGAAGCCAGGTGGAAGCCAGGAAACGATTTTTAAGTATCATCGTATTTGGGAGGTAAATAAATAGGTTTTGCCATCGATGTCAATGTTACACTAGATAAGACATTCAGTACAAAAAATGTATCCCACCTACTTGCGGTGTATGCACCACACATGAATCAGTTTGCTTTGTGACAGTGACAGTGCAGTACGCCTTATCGCATACGTTTAAAAGTAATAAATGAATGTTTCGCCGTCAAACCGAAAGCAAATCGTCTGAAGTTACAATATTTTAATAAAATTCCAGGTAAGTGATGTAATATTGCAGTGCGCTTTTAAAATACGGGGGCGCTTTATTTCTTTGACGTGTCTCGTCTATCGGTAGAATATAAGTCAATGGGTTTTGCTACATAATAATTTAAACTCTTGCGAACCATTGCGTTTTTATAAATAAAAGGGTGTACATTATGATTTTAGGATAAACTATCTATTTACCACTCAAACACGATGATAATTAGAGAATTTAAAAAAATCGTCGCTTTTTTTTGCGAAGTTTTTTGTTGCATTGAATCTGAACACACTAAAACAACCACCTGGCTTCGTTTTCGGTGGCAGTCTGGATATACCCGGTATAATTATTTCAGTTTGTACCGGCCTTATTCACAGACAGATTTAAAACCTATTTTCGTTATCGTTTGCTTTGTCCTTTTCGAACGAATTTAGAATTCAGTTTGAGCGAAGTAGACAAAACATTCGATAGCTAAAACAGGTTTTAAATCTGTCTATGAATATGGCCGTACGACTTTAACATATTAAAGAAAATAATTTGCCGCTATTGTAAAAGGCGAGTAGTCTATTTGTAATTGTCACTCGGTAAAGCTGTAGGCAGTTTTTAAAAACGCACCTCCGCTGGGATCACAATGAGTAGCTGTTTTTATCCTTTGCTTATCCGCAGTTTGATATTACGAGATAAGTTCATGGGTAAGGAAATCCTCGATTATTATAAACTTCATTATTGTATTCATATTTATTGGCAAATAAAATTATATACAAGCGTTTTTACTATTGTTTTTTTTTTTGGTTTTTTATGGTGTAAATAAATCGTAATAAGAAATATACTTAGAGTATTATTATTATGTAAGTGTAAGATAAAAACTAAATTATGAAATTATTTTAAAATTTACTATTTTTAAATTAAAATGAATACTATTATTTCCAGTCACATAACCAACATTTTTATGTGGTAATTTAAATATACAGTACGTTATAACTTGGACGTAATCATTTCAATTAAAATAAACATATTTTTAAGTACATTGTTAAGTGAAAAATATAATATGTATGCACAAGTTAAAGCAGATTCAAATCGTTTCGTCATTTGTTTGATAGTTATCTCATGTTATACGAGAAGGGTACGCGACCAGCTTACAAACATACTCTTTTTACTAGAGATATTCGTACATACATTAACTCACGCCTTTTTTTCCAGAAAGGGTAGGTAGAGGTGCAACCAGGACACCCACGTTTCGCCTTGTATTTTCCGTCCCTCGATGTGATAGAGGGAGAGCTTATCGTCATATCGGACACAAATTCATGACTCCGGGCTGATAATGTATAGAAAAATCCAATATCCGATAGCCTCCGTGGCGCAGTTGGTTAGACGCTGGCTGTGAAACGAGAGGCCGCGGGAAATGTTTGTGCGGCCAACAAATATTTATTTCGGGTCTGGGTGTTTGTGAGACCGAAAAGTCTCTCGTAGTTCTGATACCTGCGACACAAGCCTTAAAATATGATCCTAATGTGGGGTTAGGACTATGTATGTGACTGTTGGGCGTATTTATTGATATCACTTTGCCCGACCTGCGACTCGAACCCGAGACCTCAGCTTTGTAATCATACCATAGTACAACTGCGCCATCGAGGCAGTCGGGAGAAATTTATGGAAATATTATATATTTTTAAAGGTTGAGGTTTTGTGTCTCTGTATTATATGACAGCATCCGTGGTTCAGTTGGTTGTGAATCAGCTTTGGAATGAGACGTAGTCGATTCAATCGCCGCACCGAGACAAATGTTAGTGTGGACCATAATTATTTTATTTGAGTCTCGGTGTTCGGAGATCTAAAAGGCTCTAATAGATTCTGATACCTACGATAGAAGACTTATCTCAACTTTCTATATGTAGGTTATTTATTTATTTATCAAAGATTCGTGTTCTGCCTGTTTAATTCCTGGTAAATGCTGTCCTGTTGTTTTTTCTTGATAAATTCGGAGGGATTAATTATTTATATTGGACTTTTGCACTAACGTAGTGTTTTATATTCTCTTTGTTTTGCACCATAAGCGACAAAATTTAACTTGTTTTATTTAAAATATACAAATTCAATAATATGCCTTACATTTTATTACGACAATCCCGGGCTCTATTAAGACGCTCACTTAGCGACTCTACCATTTTAAGACAAAGGGAGAGTATTGAAAACAGACGCCTACAGCGCAGTGTCTCAGACTTCATTAAATTCTCCGAGTAATAAGCATCCACCGCTTGTTTTGTTTTGATAGTTGTGTAGTTATGTTTATCTTTGTTTACGAAATAGATATTTTGTGTCGCTGGATACTGTGGACGGTACTGAAATATCACGTGCGTTTAAAAAAGTAAAAAAATGAAAAAAGCTCCATGGACTTATTATAGCCGACAATTAGTTCAGCGGCCTCATTAGTATAGACAGAATAACAAGGTTGTAAATTACTTCATAGATTCGAGAAACAATTTAGAAAAACTACACATTTTGGGTTGAGAAATGTCATATAAACTGGGTAGGACCCAAAACCCTCTGGGGATATAGGCTTCAGCTTATATATATATATATATATATATATATATATATATATATATATATATACGTAAAATAACTTGGTTTCATACATGTAATCAAGTTTCCAGGATGAGGAAAACTTTGTGAAAGTAATCTCTTATAGTGGCGTCAGTTACGCTTAGTTTCATTGTCACATATAAATAAATACCAATCAGTCTATCAATGACATACATACATAAACTCACGCCTCTTTCCCAGAGGGGCTACCGCGACACCCACACCTCGCCCCGTATGTTCCGTGATCCGTCCCACGATGTGATAGGGGGCCCATCAATTTTATCAATGCAGGGAAATATAGTATGATTTATCTGTCTATAGCTCGCTGTGAAATTCTTTGAAGGAGCCTAATATTCAGAACAAGATTATTGTATGACTGAAATTGATGTTATAAATATTGATAGATCTATAGCATTCATCTGCCTTCGAGTCCATTAAAAACTATTTTTTATTTTTCCAAATCAAATAACTTGGTATTTTTGCACAATTAAAATTAATAGAACAAAGATTTATATTTTTCTAACGAATATACTCATGTTTTAGGTCTACAAGTGATATACACTTTAGGACAGTTTTATCTCAAAGGGCCTCATATGTTTGAAGCTCAAACTTCACAAGTGTCGGAATCAATCCAAATGTATTAGGCTACCTGCGTTTATCCCTGACTCGACTTGTCCCTTGGGCATGATTGGTTTACATACGTGTAGAAAGTGTCATGTCGTCAGTAGAGTGACGTCATACATCTACCGGATATGGTAGGTATGACATTGAAACTAAATAGGGAATCGTGTTCATAATCTGTTTACTGAAATTCAGTAATATTTAGTAAAATAGCTACTGGATATTTCTTATGATATTTAGTGCGTTAGGAAGCATTGACCTGTGTTTGATGACAAGTGTTTTTTTTAAATATATTATAGGGGGCAAATAGCATACGGTTATGGTAAGAAACCTTCCATGAACATCTGCAACATCATAGGGCATGGAGATGCGTTACTGTGCTTTAAGGTGGTAATATGTTTGTTTTTTGAAGATCGCTAGGTCTTATTTGTCGTTTTGAACCATTTTGATTGACTCGTTCGGATCTTGTTATAATTTAAGCTCATCTCCATCACTCTATACAACATATAAGTAGATTCATATTTTCTTTTCATTTGTTCTTATCCCATATTTACATGGTGTCGGCACAACATGGGTTATATCCATGTGTTAGAATAATTTGTCTTATAATTTTACGTTCGGCTGCCTTCCCGATATCCATCCTCTCGGAAATAATCCTTTTATCTACCATGCTGGCGTATTTATGGTTAGAAAACATCACATATCATTGAAATATTATAAATCGATTGAATAAAAACAACGTGATTTTTTAAAAATGTATTTATTTTTCATTTTATTGTGCTTCTCATATTCATTAAACGGACGAATCAGTCCACAATTTAATTACAGTGTTGCAATCAATAATATGCAAACTGAATAAAATAATGGAGAAAATAAATATATCCATTAATTTAATATTAAAAAAACAGCAACACAAAACAACAGATTTTGTTAAACTAATAATAATACAGTTTCCATTCTGGACAATATAAATGAAGCGTATTGTAAGACATTACTGATTACACAAAATTGGCTTAAAATGAAAGCGGTGAACTCCAAATAAAATTCGGAGTGTAAGCTAAAAAAATAAATTCGACGCAATAGTTCGAATTTAGCACCAAACGATAATAATCCCAATGTATATATACATTTTCATAAATAGAAAAGGAAAGTTACATTATCATTTCGAAGGGAAAAATGGAACAATTTTAATAATGATATGATTATAAAATTCAACCTTACCGTCTTAAATAATTTGTTTAACTACAATTTTTGTACATTATCTACATTCCATGAAAACAATTTACATCTCTCGTTTGTGCTTAACACAAAAAAAAAAACTCAATTCTGTCACCGTAATTGATAATTTTAGGACTAGCTCCAAAGAACTTACTAGGAAGAAACCACTATATCTACCTACAAAATATGGTCACAATATTTTTGTACAAAATAATTACTATCATAGCTAAAAATAATTTCGTAACATTACTAAGGTCTAATGAGGGAGAAATCTATAAAGCGAAGTTTTGTACAGTCGTAGAAAAATTACAACATTGTTCATCTCCAGGACTGTTGAGTCCAGTATCGAAGGCATTGAGAGAAACAAGACCGTATTTAGGCCGTGATAAAGTAAATCTACTAAATGCAAAAACGATTACGTTTATTCCAGTGAATTCCATCACTATCACCGAAATTCGGAACCGCGACACAAGAAATTGTCTCAAGGTTCGCTGAGTCCCATGTTCATGACATCGGTATTTCTGCGGACAGTCTGTGTCTAGATGACGCTCGGGTCCCACAAGTTCCACATGTATTATTACTATAACCCGAATCGGAGCCGAAAGAGGAATCTCCGCTTGGAGGCTTGGGTGACGCCCTTGGTCCTCTCCAACAGGCAATGCCAGGCAATTCTCCGCCAGGCCACGCCCCGCCAGCACTGACTGGCATCGGGCCTGGCGGCCTGGCACCCACCGTGCCAACTTGAGGGTACAACCGGAGCAGAGCATCCAAGAGAACCCCTTCGTGGAACTCCGAAGGGTCTGGTGGGTGGATGTGTCGTGGCATTCGATGGTGCGCTCGTCGCCTCTCTAAAGACTTCGGTCTTCGGTCCATTCTCTGCGGTCTTTGTCTGTGTGGCAGCGACTGGGGGGCGGGCGGTCGTGAACACGTTCGACAAGGTGCTGCTTCTCCTACTAAGCTGAGTTCGTCTTCGGCGAAGTGGTCGTCGCTGTGTAGGGAGTCATCAGACCGGTGTGGAAGTTCCTCGTAAAGAGGAGCGCCACACGCATCGCCGCCGCAGCTGTTTCCTCCCCTCCAGGTGCCCCCAGAACCACAGACAAAAACTCGTCCTGGGCAGTTCGTTCTTTTTGTTTCCACCATCTGTGAATAAAGAAATCAGAGTTAGGTATTGCGAAACTGCTTTATAAAGTCGAAATGTTTGTATTAGTTACGTGAAGTTGGAGTAAAATATCGTAACTATTTCAATAGTTGTAGAACGAGGATGATTTCTAAAATTAAGATTAACCACAACACAAATAACTTAACTATCGCGAGCAAAATTTAAAAAGATAAAGAAAATCTAACTTCAGAGAACTGAAACCCAAAACATTCAGCCTGTATTTGTCAGTCTTCGTCTAAATCAAATTTAAGTCTTAATTCTTTAATTAAACATTTTGCAACTTTTGAAGAAATTATGACAATACTCCGAGATGAAATGTAAGCAAATAAAAGTTTACAAAGTCAATTATAAACATCAAAGTGAGGGCTAGACAACTTATGTAATGATAAAAAGCAAAAGTTTCGTCACTTAATAATTTAGTCTACGCCATTTTATTATAAACATGAAAGTAAATTCATATCAAATTTAGAACTCTTTTGTTTGGAAACGAAGATGTGTATTAGATTGTTACTTTATTTTGATTGATACTGGATGAATGGACGAGAATTCAAAGATTTGTAGACAATATGATATTTATGTATATTATTCAACTTTTGAATCTAGTAATTTAAAAATTTTATATAGTTTAAATCTATCCATCCAGATAGCGTTTGATTTAACCTAAGTGTGTCCTTTAAAGTACATCAGAGTTCTAGCAGGTCGACAATAATATCAATGTACAAAGGATAATCGATTAACTATCATCAAATACTAAGACTACGTTTACTATGAAGTCAAATTGCTGATTCAGTAAAAAAATCCTAAAGTTATATTGCTGATATTAAAAACTACTTGAATAAAAAACTAAATAAAAAAAACTTTAAAGACGTCTATTTTTAGTACTATTGTTCGAAGTATTTATAAAGACATCACAAAGAATGTGTGAAGCGTTTCTCGATCCCAAATTGGTACTTCAAAATATGCTTTGAGAATCTTTGAGTGTTCCCCAAGGAGCCGTAACTTGGTTTTGAAATAGCTTTGCTGTTTTTATTTATGTAGACATTATAAACATCCAAATATTGTGCGGAGATTTAACACTTCCTTAATCTTTATAGGATGTTGAATTAATTTTAATAATAAATGAGATAATGATATCTTACCTACCACCTTTAAGAAGTATTATTAAACAAGCTATAAACATATTTATTTCCATATCCCATTTCAATCTTTATCTTGACTCTACCAAATGTCTGAACCAATTTATTTCTAATTTTCATTTATCCATTCTGCCACATAACTCCTCACATAATTCCTCCAAACCAACGGACCAAGTGATCCCTATTTCCTATTCACGCATTTCATCAAGTAACTCCTCACCTCCAACTGCGGCTCGAGCTCCTGAGGTCGGTGCGGGAGTGGCGGTCTCCTGGGCAGGTCCTGGAGATCCTCATACAGAGGAGCAGGCGGGGGCGCGCGCCTCTGAGATCCGGTGCTCGTGTTGCCAGGAGCTGAAGACTTGGAAGGCAGCAAGTTTGTTACTTTTCGTTTGTGTCTGGAACAATTGAAATCATTAAATTGTATGTGATCGTAGCATGAATAGGGTCGGTTTAAGCGGAGTGGAGTCATAGCGAGCATCTAGGTGAAGATATATAGTTGGTTTAGTATTCTTTTTGGTCAGTGAAATAGTCAAGAAATAGACAAATTCTCTTATCAGTCCATTCTGTGCCTTCCTCTTCATTTTCTCGTTTTCCCCATTCGAATAGCCCTGATTATGAATTTAACTACATCATCATGATCGCTATCCTCAGTCAGAGAAAAATGTGTGTTTACTAGATGCTGCAATTTTCTAAAAACTTTTACAATATATCCTTAACAAAACTAAAATTAAACAGTCATTTAGATACCCATAGCTATATCAAAGCATTTATACAAACATCGCACGCCCGAAGTTATTCGCAAAACGGCCAAATTCAGCGAGTTTTTATTGCGCGAGGCTATCAAAAGACTTCTATTAATAAAAGTCCAAGTACAATATCATATTTTGTGGCCAAAGTACTTTCGTATTACGCACAGCGGGTATAACTGTTTTTAATAACCGTCAGAGTTTTGGGGATATGACTGTGATGTTTTTTTTTTCTGTTTCTGTTTCTGTAAGTTATTTTACTGTGTACAATAAAGATTTAAATAAATAAATAAATGCTTTTTTGGTTTGTGATGAATGGGACAGTTTTTTGTCTGGACGGTTTCGGGTAAGTGCGATTTGTTACGCGTAAGTTGGTAAAATTAGCGTTGTCTTTTGAAGCATTTTATAAAAATAGAAAGTCATAACATTGTATTGTACTCGCAAATTATTAAAGATGGATAGAAATATAAAATCTTTGATTAACACTGAAAGTAACCATATATTTGACATTAGATATCGATTAAATATCACCAGAAATCTACAAAACACTCTTTCTCTTCTCTCTTTTCAGCCACAGGAAGTAAACAGCTAAACATAGGCCTCCCTAAGGACCTCACGTTGATCTGATCGAAGTGGCCTGCATCCAGCGACAAATCTACAAAACTGTACCATTTAAATTCCGTCGTATCCTCACAAATCTTTCGAACAATATCATAACTTTAACATCCCCGATCCCTTTCAATTACAGAAAGAAATGGCAGTTATTATAAACGCATTAGCCACGGTAATACTGACGCGTATGGCATGGGTAAAAACCTTCAGCCATTTTGATTTTTAATGACACTGTGCATTAAAATAATATTTTTTTGGTTAGTAGTGTGCCAAAAATGGGAGTTTGATTTTGATTGGGAAATATTTTGATTTTGCGTTTTGAGAGATCAGTTTGAACTCAAGGTATGGGTGGATTTTTTGTATTTTGATGAATAGCGAGGCGAGCTGGCCATTCGCCTGATGGTAAGCGATACGACCGTTCATAAACCAGGACAATAGAAAACCAACAACAACATGAATTACAAGGCAATGTTTGGCTGTTTGGTTTTGCTACTGTCCATGAGCGGTCGTATCGCTTACCATCAAGCGAATGGCGTGCTCGACTCGCCATTCACCGCAATAAAAAAAAAATACATCTCAATAAAAAAAAAAAACAGAAATATGATGTAAGTAATAAAAACCTGTTCACAAATCGCATTAGGTCAGTCTAGCACCCAAAGACCCCTCAATAATGAAAGATAATACTTAGTCGATGGTAAATAATATGAGCTGATATTAATAGACCACGCTCATCGAAATTCACTTGCAATAACAAATTAGCGCATATAATAATTGTATATTGATTTGAAAATATTCACCCAAACCCGTATATTCTGGTCCAATAAAATATTGTATTAGTCTTCTCCACTACAATAAAACCAGCCAATGAGAAAATATGCCGGATTATCCATAATTTGTACGAGACAAGTTAGTGTGACGTCACCAGATATAAAAGACATAGACGACATGCTGCCACGACCACCCACTGTTATTCTTATGACGTCGGATGTACTGTACTGTGACCTTATTTTGTATTGCCCTATGATGCATATTTTGCTCAAAAGATCAAATAAATTGGTTGCTTGAAATTATCTTTTTAAAGCAATTGAAAAACTTAAAGTCGACATTTAATGTGATTTTTGTTTTGATTTCTTTTGATGCTTTGAATGTCTGGTTCTAAGTTTCAATTTTAGGTAATTTCAAAGAATTCAAACTTATTTTGCACCGTAGTCCTGGCATAAATAAATTTAAAGTCTGGCACTATATCTTCATCTGGTAAAACGATTGACTTATAAAAACATTTTCCTTTTGTAACATTTTGATTCTTTATAATATGCAAAAACAAATACACAATATTATGTTAAGCATTTTATAAATTCAGGCCAATTCAATTCATTCGAATCACAGGATTAGATTACGTACAGCCATGTCGCCTTATCACTTATCTCATTTTTTAAGATAAAACCATTCTTATACAATACACGGGTCCAAAATATACCTTTATGATTTCCGAGATAAAGGGCCGGGCTTCACCGGGCTTTATATGACCTTTCTCTCTCGTCTGTGACGCTAATAAGATAAATCATAGATATCGACGTTCCTGCTTTCTTCGAGGTTTTAGTGTTGTAGAGATTCGGGTTGGTAAATTTTGTAATTTGATTATATTATTAAAATAATTGTGTTGAATTTCGCGATTTCAGGATTTTTAACGACTTATGTATAAAACAATTGAAATTTAAAAGTACATAGTGCAAAAAATCAATGATTGTTGCGACTACTGAGTCGGACTGGTAACTACTGGTACTAAGGTACTGACCTTATTTGGGAAAATGGTTAGTGAGAATGTAATTTAAAAAAATTAAGCGTTTATTTTTTTTCACTATTTGTTTATACATTTCGTGAATATTTTTCTCGACGATCTAAATAGTTAATAATTATTTTAATTACTTTTTAATAAAAAATACTCACAACCCAAGTACTAAAGACAGACGACATGACACTTTGTTTTGGTAGAAGCTTGCCCGAAACCCGAAGCAATGTCACAACACTATAGCAGCCTACTGTTTCGTTGATATCGATAAACTTGTATAAATTATAGCATTATTGTAATCGATTAGATTCTTTTTAAATCATTCGGTTATCTGGAATTCGATTAATTATATTGGAATTTCTACGCAAGAAATTAAGTTATGGATATATTTATTCCGTTTGATTTTATTATTTTTAAGTAATTAACTTTCGTCGGAATTTTATCATAAAGGGTTGATCTTTGTCTTGTGGGCCCGCCTATTTGTCGTAGATATGAGTCCAGGTTTTGATTCTCAGATCGAAAAATCATTCTGTATCAATACTGTCATGTATTGAAATTTCCTAAATCCTATTTACGAAATATTAACAACACTACCGTTTACATTAGATTTGTAAATGCAATTAATTTGGAAACCGCAGTAAATATAGAAGGTAAATTGACACAACCACCGCCCGCCGCGCCAATTCGCTACATCTGTTCGGTGTTACACGGTTGATATATGTATAATATATTCAGGGCTTGCTAAAATATACTTATTATCACATCTATCATTTTTAAAACCTATTTTAGTTATCGAATGTTTTGTCTTCTTCGCTCAAACCGAATTTAAAAGTCGTTCGAAAGCGACAAAAAATTCAAAAACTAAAATAGGTTTTAAATCTGTCTATGAATAACGCCGTAATTTAATAGATATGATCGCTTTTTCCAAAATAATGTAGTGATTTGATGTATATTTTTGAAAATTATTCATTTTAATAAATTCATATAAATTGTAAGTGTCCGTAGTCTTATCATATTTAGGCATATTTAAATAATAAAAATCGGTCAACGCAACACAACTTCTCCGATGTGAACTTCTGACGTATTGCTACGTAATTTACATCATGTTGATACTTCAAATCACTTTAAAACAAAATTCACCGCAGAACTCACTCACAAAGGATAACCATTTACTAAAAAATATTAATACTCAGAAAAAAAACATTACAAATAAATTTGCCTAGTCAATATAGCTATTAGTCTAAAAGCCTATCTAGATTCATTAATAAACCCTCCCACGAGCCAGTGTTCGCAAATTTTGCGTATGTAGTACATACTGAGTCTCAGCCAATTCAGTTATACAAGTTCTGTGACGGAGATCATAAGGCGTGGATAATACTCAAGCTAATTAATTCAATTATTAATATAGTGTATCTTTAGATTCGTCTGGAGATGATTCTATTGTTGTGTTGGATATTATTGGTTCGAAACGAAACACAACCCTGACTTTTCTGAAATTCGAGTTTACAAACACATAGTTAATTATAACTAAAAATATTGAGAAGAAAAGTAACGTTGAGAAACAAGGATTATTAAGAGTTCTCCACTAGAGTTGTAAAGGTATTAAAAGTCTAACCCACATTAATAAAGTCTAGTCAACAAGGTCCTGTCTCCCTCTCAAACATAAAGATTTGTGCCCATCAGTGGGTCAGGTAGAGAATTTTAGTGGACTATTGGCTGGCTGGAAGGCTAGTGACACTAACATAGCCTTTTCGGCCTCCTCCGAGGTACCGAAAGGGGAGCTTGACAGCTTTCTTCATGACACAAAAAAAGGCTCAAATACCAAAATACCGGATTATTTGCACGCAGAGAATTAATTATCCGAAAAATTGTAAAGGTCACATTTCACTCTAAAAAAAAACACATCTTGACTTGTTATAAATCTAAAAACTATCTATACAATACAAACATAACATTACAAACATCCAAACATTAAATCGACTCGGACATTGCATTTTGTCGATAACCGCAGCACTGTGCGCGTATCGAATTACTCGATAATTAGTGGCTCGTCACTAATCACTAGGGACGTGTTATGAGGCTGAGTGACGGGCTTCGGCATCGACGTCGACGTTTCGGCATAATGAGGTGTGCGTTTAAAAAAACAAAGTGTGGATCGTGACACGTTTTTTGTGATTAGAATTTCGATAGTGTTGGATTGGATTATGTTTGATGAGTGAAATTGTTTTTTGGGCCACCCTTGTTAAATTCAGATGTAAATACAATCAAAATGTATTGAATTTCAATGGTATTTTAACAATTCTTTAGTAATAATAAAACCACTTTGGTATCATAAGCTATGTAACAGGAGCAAGAAATTATTCAAGGATTGCAGGCAGGGACAGATTGAAGTAAGATAATATTATACAAATAGGAACCATTTTTATATATTATATTTTTTGAAATTTATACAACAGCAACAGAGCACATTCAATAGGTTTCAAGGGCGGGAAATCTACCTGGAAAAAATCAATTCAAAAAATATTTTCATGCAGTTCATAATATCCCTTTAAAAAAGGGGTAAAGACACCCAAAATATTAGCGCAACAAATTCTCCCACGCTTGAAAATCACGTTTTGGAAAGTGACTTCCTACTTATACGGGCGGTCTAATTAGTAACCCATCCACTGGGATGTTACGACTAGATGGACGATGTTGGTGGCGCCTTAGGGGTCCTTATTACGTATGGTTAGAGAATATGCTTGTTTTCAGGGAATGTTTTTGGGAGAGGTTTGAAATAAAGTTAAAAATATCGATATTTTGGAAATGGACTGCCTCGGTGGCGTAGTTGTATTACGGTACGGTTACAATCTTATCTCGGGTTCGAGTCCCGGGTCGGGTAAAGTGATATTGGATTTTTCTTTTTATTATCAGCCCGGAGTCAGGAATTTGTGCCCGATATGGCGATAGGCTCGCTCCCTATCACGTCATGGGACGGAACATATCAGGCAAAATGTGGGTGTCCTGGTGGCGCCTCTGCCTAACTCTTCGGGATAAAGGCTTGTTATTTTGGAAATTGTTTATGAAAATTTGATATGGGGAATTATAGTTGTTGAATGCTTTGATATTGAATATTTCAATGATTGTTTAGTATAACTTCTAACATCAGCACTCCCGGGAAATACGCTTAGGGCAGCTGATTAATGAGAACTAAAGAAGTCCAAACGCTATTAATTTCAATTTAATTTATATGACACTTAATTTTTAAAAGAACGTATTTATATATCTGTTTAAAAACAATACAAACGTAATATAACTATGTATATACCCTTTCAGTGACCAAGAACTATTATTATTGAAAAAATATATATTTGTCCCTGGACAAAAAAAGTAGGTTTAATCGAGGGACAAAAATCTTCGATACCAAATTTCATAGTAAAATGGGCAATTTCCTTGAAACGAAACAAAACATCGAATAAATTTGTCTATAAAATATCGAATAGCAATCACAACACGTAATAGGGCAGCGGAAGGTGTCAAAATTCCGAGCCCGGGTGCGTCGGTCCGACGGCCGTGTTTGTACAAAAGAGGATTAAATTACCGCCACGATCCGTATGGCGGGTATAACGCTTAACTGCTCATAAACGGGTATTTTGTATTATTGGGATCTAAATATTTGCATGTTTTTAGGGAAAGCTTTGATGGGAGAGGGATTGGGGAGGAGAGGTTTCAAGCGTGGCGTACGTTAGAAATTTTGTTTTTATGGCCAAGGATGTTAGGATTTCAGATTGGGTGTAGATATGGATTTATGAATAATATTACACCTGAATGATAAAAATAAAAACAATTCACCCAAGAATCACATAATATGTACATAGTCCTGACTCCAAATTAAGATCTATTTGAGGCGTGACTATCAGAAACCGCAGAGACTTTTCGGTCTCACAAACACCCAGACCCAAGACAAATATTTGTGGGCTTCACAAACATTTGTCGCAATGCGGGGATCGAACCCACGAACTGTCGTTTCACAGCCGGCGTCTAACTAACTGCGCCACTGAGGCTGTCTGAAATGAAATATGAGAGCAAAACTGTTCCTTTACGATAGTAGTACCACTCTAGTCTACCCAGGCCATTCCTATAGTAGTCTATAGATACTACAGTTCGACTGTACCACTTAAAACAATACACTTGTTGAAACTCTCCCACTTTTTAAAGATGCACTTTTTGGATTTCTATCACTTTAATCGATTTTTTTAGTATTGTATCAGCCCATATACGTCCTAATGCTGGACACGGGCCTACTCTACAGTGGAGAGAATCGATTAAGAGTGGTTAGGCCATATAGTCCACCACGCTGGCCTAGTGCGGGTTGGCGGACTTACATACCGTAGAAAATCGCTACGGTATGCAGGTTTCCTAACGATGTTTTCCTTCACCGTTATAGTGCGTGGTGATTGACTATCAATACACACATGAACACTAACACAAACTGAATATAAAATCAAGTTATAAACTCAAATATGTCGATATGTGAACAGTTCAAAAGCTCCACTACCCCAAACAAAACTTAAATTTACATAGACCTTAATACGGCCCTAGCGAATTAATCCGGCCAAAATTGATTAAAGAAGCCAGACCTCGGGACCTCTGGCGTAGCTGAGTTCTTGATCAATTAGTCTCGAATTGGTGGCGGTAACTTGTGATCATAATAATTATGGCTTATTAATTTTCTTGGTTAATTACAGTTTGATGTGATGGATTGGTGTGTAGTGTTAGTTCTGTATGAAGATATAGTAAAAGATCTTTATCTACCTATATGACTGTTAGGATGTGGTAAAAAAATTCTAACAAAAGTTTTATATAAATGAACATCTAGAGAAAACTATCGTTGGTAATCTTTGTAGTAGCATGAATTAAAGTTTAAAGAGCTTTTCCCTCGCTTATAAGAAGCGTGAATTATCAAAAGAATACAATTTTGTTAATAGAAGGGTTTCGACACCAGTAAAAATTTGAAGTGCATTAAAGATTTTGGGTATCTTTAGTATAAATTAATATATCTTTATACTACATTTGATATTTGTTTCATCCTATATCTAATCTATAACTCTTATTAGACCTTGTCTTGAGGCAATATGCTGTGCACCCAAAAAGAACCTTTCAGAACACACTTGCATTGTAATTTCATTCGAAGATTTCTAGGAAACGCTTCACTGCAAGTAACAGTACCTTTACTAAACGAGACGAAAACTATATCTTTATGAGAAATAATTGATGTTTTCGTGAAAAGACCATGCTATCATGATTTGTAGTCTTCTGGCAACGAGTCGTGTTTTTTGCAGAGATAACTAATTTACAAATCAAGATATTTTTATAACATACATACATAAGCTATCCTATGTCTCCAAAGGGGTAAGCCGAGATGCTCCTAGTGCCACTTTAGGATCGTCATTTTCGACCCAAATACGACAGGGGATGAAGCCATTGCTGTGCTGAGCACAACAATATTTTTCGTGGATTCATTTTCTCTGCTTAGTCAGTAATATTACATTGTTATAAAATTTTCTGTTGTGTTAGATGTTCCATGGCAACCTCTTCTCTAACGGCTGGTTTCTATAATCTAAAGAGATTTCATTACATATTTCGATGCATTTTGTGTTTCAGTTAACAAAGATATATGGCGCATTTATTTATAAATAGCTAGGCAAGATAAATATATACGTCTATAGCTATTTTAACTTCTCCTTAAAGATAGATAAAAAGACAGGCCATAAGAGTCTAAAATTGAGAACAAAACATCGCTCCCAAATCGACCAACATTCGATCAAACAAGCCAAAACAAAAACCGTGCAATCAGCCACGCGTGCAATGCAAGGCTATTCAAATCGGTATACCATAAGAACTGAATTGAGATATTATGCAAATACATGATTGTATGCAGATACGAGGTAATGGGAGCGCGTGATATTGTTCAATCCGCTTGCCATAATGAGCTGGAGACAATGATGTGGATAGAACCGTTACGAATGAGCTTAATATCAGCTTTATATTGGACCACATTTGGACTTGGGCGCCAAGTGGTGGATCCAATGTTTGAGTAAAGGATTAAGAACTCAATTTTTAAAAATGGAACAATAAAGCACCCAACAGTCCACGCATAGTCTTGACCCAAAATTGACGTCAACGAAGTCTTATTTAGGTACCAGAAACTTCAAGAGACAGTTCTATTCATACAAACAATTGTCTCGTTGCAAGGATCGAACCTGCGACCTCTCAGATCACAGCTGGCGTTTAACAAACTGCGCCATAACGTGGTACTAAGCCTCAATATATAAATAACAATATATAGAAGACCATTATGTACTAACTTTATACATCTTAGTAATGTTTTTCCGACCATCTGCTCATTCCTAAACTGCCTGCGTATCGTTTACACGAATGCATTATGCATCAGCTGATGGCAATCTGTTTTTCAAATTAATTAATTGTATGAAATTAGCATATATTAGTGGGGTTAAAATTTCCCATTGATGAAACAAAAGAGTATTGTTGATAAATGGTTATGTTTTGCGATGTTTGATTCTCGGATAATGCAATTAGGTTTCATTGATAAATTGTCGAGTACTTTTTTGCTTCATAATGTTGTAAGGTATACAAAATTGCTTAAAGTATCAAATTAATTACGAGAGATTTAATGTTTTCAAGTAAAATTTTTAACAGCAGGCAGAAAAAAAAAAACAAAAATATCGAGATAATACAAGTATGAAAAAAATTAAATTATTTGAAATACACAAATAAATTTTGAATAACAACTAAAAGAAGATAACTAAAAGAACGTTTTACTTATATAAGTAATATTGCGTACCTAAACTAAAATTGAGATTCAAATGAAATATACTTAAACATAATTCATGTTTAATAATTTGATTTCGAAATGTAACTGAATAATTGCAAATGTTGACGTTCTTTAGTGCATTAAAATTTTAAAACTAGAACTTCAAACTGCATTTGTTACAATCAAGTGCATTCGAAATTCGAAAATTAAGAAAACAAAATCAATCATATAAATAAACCTTTTAAATTGCATCATTAACGTTACAATCAGGAACATTCGAAATTTAAAAACACAAAATCGAACAAATAAATATAACTTTAAAATTACATTATTAACGTTACAATCAAGTGCATGCGAAATTTAAAAAATTGAAAAACAAAATCGAATGTATAATAATGTATTGAGAAACGCTGTGCAGGGCACTTCTCGCTCTTTCTACCTGCAAGTGCTCGAGAGAAGTGCTTGTCAAAACCCGAGACAAAGGCCCCGGTAAATAGTCCATTGTTCGGGAACCCCGGCCGTGTTGGTACTCGTCAGCCCCCGACAAGTTTACGTGCTTTTTTAGACCCCACAATACTTGAGTGCTTAAACTTCCCTATATTCGATTTTGGTGCATTTCTTTTGAATTTCGAATGTTTTGATGGATTTTTTTATACGACCAGTTATAGTAGTGGATGCATATTTAATAATAATTAATATGGGGACTAAGTTTTTTGCATAAAGGTGGGTGACGGAGAAAGTGAATTGCCTGATGATGAATGGTTATTTCGCCTACGAACACCCACAGTGCTGAAATAATAATGAAATGTTAATGCATAGCTGGGTTGTGAAGATGAAAGTAGGAAATGGCGTTCAGCAAATTTTATAAACCAAATCCAAAACCAATCAAGTCTTGTTCAATATTTAGAGACTTCGGTTTCATTAAACTCAGATCCTAAGCAAATATTTGTGAATTGCACAATCTCCATGCGGGGATCGAACCTGTGGACTATAATTTTTCAGCCATCTTGTTAACCAACTGCACCATATAGACTGTCAAATTTACTGGCATAATGGCCTGATATTACACGATAGCTAAACTGTTACCCCACGTCTACATATTTTCCGAGATAACGATATTGAAGATCACTATCTGGCATGATGAGGATCCTACTGGAGGTAGAGTCACGACACTACTCCATAAAATTGCTTTCATTCGTTGAATTTTCATGGATCTATAATATTCCCTACTCCCCAACCGACAAACAATTCTCCAATAACAAAACCCATCAAACAATCCCTAATTACGAGACCCCATACATTTCCGAACGCAAAAACGTTGAAACAAAGGACGTGAATATTCATGTCGCGATGTGCGCAAGAGTCGTCCCGCCCTCGATGCTGATTGGTCGGACTGTTTCAAATTAGCCAATCGCATGTCGGCAGAAAATCGCTCACTTTTGGCATAATCAGTCATGCATTCACGAGGTGTTGACGGCAAGAACTGGGCATTTGCCAACTACGTCATCACATTGCCCTTTTTAGAGTCAGCGATCAGACGTTTTTTGTCGGTTTGACGCAAATTGTTGGGTTAAATGGAGTCTGAAGTTCTATAAATAACGTTTGCATCTGGTGATCCGAGAAATTAAGCAAGTTTTTTTTATAAAGTTCACTGGCTTAATTGGTTTTGTTGATACACATTTACGTCAGTCGCCTTGCAGATAGGTTTAAAAAGACTTACTTAGAATAGTAAATAAGACATCATTGTATGCCTAGTAATTATTCCACCACAACCTCCAACTGCTGTCTGATTGCTACCGACAATTACATAAAAATATACATATAATATTGCTCGTCTCATTCCGACATTGTCAAAGTTTCATACCATTTCAACCACAAAATAGCATGGTCGTATAACAATTGTCTTATCTCGCTAATCAATAATCCAAAGATCAAACACGGAAGCAGCAGCTTAGCAAATCGCAGCTTTGATACCTAAAATCACACATAAATTTCCAAGTCACAGACGTAATACACGTCAAAGTTACAAGCAATAACATTACTTACAATCCTATGTTATCTTTGGCCGTAAGATAACCCGAGGAACCGGTGTGCGGCGGGGTGCCCGATTTAGCCAAGTAATATTGACGTTTCGGATGATTTATGAACAATAAACACGGCGCAGTGTGCCACCATACTGATCTAAAATAAGGTCTGTGTTTTGATCCAGCTATGCTACGTGCGATGTGAAGCTATCGAACACCTGGTGTCGTATCGTGTTTGATTGTTTGATATTGTGTCAGGTTTGTTTAATACATTTAATTTATCACGCCTGTATTCATGAAGGGGTAGGCAGGAGCTCAACTTGTGTCATACGAAGTTTTTGGAACATTTACGCCCGAATACTCAAACGTCATTTAAATATTAAGTTGTACTAAACTGCCCACGTCCCACTTAATCAGTACATTTAAGCGGGACTTGCGTTGTTAAGTGCTACATAATATTTGAGTGACGTTTGATTGTTTGGGCGTTAGCGTCTCAAAATGTGAAAAGGAGCTAGTCTATCGTCTAGGCGAGTCCAGATAGATTCCAGCCATGGATGGGAGTATATATTCTCATATGGGAGTTTATAAACCTATAACATAAAAATGTAGAGCCGATCTGAGACTCGGACTTCAGACCGAACTACTAATAAGCATCGCTATAAAAAACTGATAAAATTTTACAAAATCATTGTGATTTTCGTGCAATAGGCTAGAAGTTTACTGGGGAACAAAAAGCTTTGGGTTCGATCTACTCGTAAATCTAAATTAATGATCAATATTATTTCACCAAAAAAATGTACTGCTTGTCTATACATCGGTAATTAAAGTCTTTTCTATTTTCTCATACTTACTACTTACATGAAATCGCATATTTATAAATAGCTCAGCTTTTGCAAAGGAACACAACCTCATCCCACGAGACCGCTGTCTCAGACATTGTCCGTTCCGGGTTTGGTTTCCGGCCATGTTTTTGTTATTCGATTTGCCCAGTGTCTTTTGGATCGTGTGTTCTTATTTCACCAACCATACTGCGTGGGCGCGAACATGTCTTCCCTCTCTCTTATTCCTCATAAGCGAGACAAGGATAGCAACAGCGTTTAACCCGTTTTGTGTGAAAGTAGGACATTTATTATTGTTGGCCCGTTGTTATTCGTGTGTTTTTACTTGACAATGTAATCATTAGGACGTGTAATGCACTTTAAATCGTTCTCATACAATATATCTTGGGAAGAGGTCGTTTTATGGCGTATTGGAAATAAATAGAAGATATAAGTAACGCTGTTGTCTTGTAATACTGTACATTTTTTGATAAGCTTTCTCAGTGTATGTTACTGAATTTTAAGAATGTTTAAATGTTTTTGATTTTATTGGACTGTTTTCTTTTAGTACATTTAATACAGTTGTCGTATTTAAAATTTATTGCACGAGCTACAAGGCTTAGTACGAGAGATCATGGTACGAGTTCATTTATACTCTGTGACGAGATTTTACCCATGAATATCAATTTGTTTGTCACTTAAAAAAATATATTTATGGTCATTCTTATTCTAAATTCTTTGGTTAGGTAATTCTATCCATAATTTTTAACTCAGGTAAATTAATATACCAAAATTTTCCTGCTGTCGACGCTTGATGACGTGGTAATGCCAGCTTTATTAATTACGCAATATCTAGTATTGGTTTATTTTCACTCATCTCGGGACACTTACAACGCATTTCCTACGACGTTTTTAGTCTTACATTTAGAAATTCCCAACATTTCTGCTCCCTACATCCATTATTTATATTCCGCCCAAGTACAGAATCTCTGGCACGCCTTCATATAAGATTAACCTTTCCTTTTACCGTATCATGCCATATTCATCATCCAATTAACAGAATATAAGTTTCCATAGCCACTTGTTGGCATCCGGTTTCTAAATACGAGCCTCAAACTGTTCGTAACGCGATGACAAGAATATTGTGACACGTCTAATTATTTCAGCTATTTGGTTCATGTTAGAAGAGATGGCGATCTATAAGATATCTTTAAGAATTAAAAAGAAAAATGACAATTTGGTTCAGAAATAAAGGCACCAAAAACAGTATTACTGAAGAACTAGCGAAAGTATGTTTTGTATGACATTGACAATTATTGTTTAAATCAGATGGTTGAAATCCAAGGTGCTCACTTGCTTATAAAACACCACCAGAACACAAAAGTCCTATATTATGCTGCTTTGAATCTCAATATCGTAGGAGGTCAAACCAAACTGATGACATTTGCCGATTTGGTTTATCTCTACCAATAGATTTTGGAACAGAATGAAATAATATCATTTTGTGTCTTCTATTAAGCTACATTTTCTTTATTCCTATCTTTTACTATTTGCATTTATCCCGGATTTCTAATGGGATTGGCTCGATATGATTTCTTGCCCAATGTCCATATTGGAGAATGATTTTACTAATCATTTTCTATCATCATATCATCATTTTACTAATCATCATCAATTTATTTATTAAATCTTTATTGTACACAGTAAAATAACATACAGAAACAGAAAACAAAAAAACAGTACAAATGACGGTCTTATCGCAAAAAGCAATGTCTTACAGCGGCGTGCACAGGATTATGACACTGGGCATGCGGCGGAGTACTAGGTCACAAAAAAAATCTTTTACATAGATTTTTAGCATAGCCACAGGCACGCGACGGATCCATAAGTCGGAAACCATTTCAACAGAACAAGTCTTAGATGTACTACTATTCATGTACATACATCTTCTTACGGCAACGCAGACAAAACAGCGATCGATCGTCGCGGCGGAAGAAATTCTAATAAGTAAATTATTAAGCTAAAATAATAGTTATACGTTTCATAACTTTATCATGAAACTTTCGAGTTACATTCCCTTTTTGCTGGTGTATTTGTTGTAACTCGGGCACACACCTACCTTTAGACACAATTTGAATCTTTTCACTGAATCACAATTGTGAGAACTTGTTATTTTTATTAAACAAACATTTTAAACACAAACCTCACAATAAAATAACATTTTAAAAAAATTAACAAACGCACTAGTACAAGCAAATCACTACAATTATTATAGAAACTCAGTAATAAACTGTTAAATGTGCACACTTTAAATGTTAAAATAAAAAATCTTATAATTATGAAAACTATAAATAAACTGGCGCAAACAAAATAGTAAACAATGCTTATCACATGAAAAAACCAAAATGGCCCCCGCGAAACACAAAACATTTCTGCTATTTAAACAAATAAAACCTTACTAAACAAAAATGCATAATGTGCATACGTGATGTATTAGATTTCCGTCTATTATTTTTACTCGGGTTATAGGCAACGAACATTTCCGATTACTCCCGACAACTGCCGAACTTCCGTAGCCTGCCGCTGGAGTTGGTTTCATTTCAGCCAATTGGGCTTTCGATATTCATGGGTGTGTGCGTTTGCGAACCGTGCACGGACACCAAAATTACTACACACATACGAACGAATCTCCTGCGGGACGCGGCGGCATGACTTGGTTGATTAGGTACATTATTTTGCAGCGCTATTGCTATTTATAAAATATTAGGCGTTTTTAATTTATTATATTTTGTTTATTTATTTATTTCATTTATTTACTATTAATTAAAGTCATCTAAAACCTACGAACGTTTTATTAAAATATCTGTGAATGGCAAGTAAAGCACTGCATTTCTGCCTACAAGGAGCGCACGCCCCTGATGTCTTACAGACAACCATGGGATGGATTTAAAAGACGGAGAAGGAGAAAAAGAGAATCATTATTACTATCATCAGAAAAGCCTAACATTTTAGACAATCTCCTTATCAAGTTAGGTTCCCAATTTTATAACCAAACAAAAACACAATCCGCTGCCGTCTCTCCCACACACCGCAGGCATTAAATTCTAGGATTAAATCTCGAATAGGTGACACCTCTCTAATCAACTTTCCCGGGCCATTGCCTCGAGACGCGTGTGACGACGGTTTTAACTGCGATTAAGCTGTCACTGGCAGCATTGTCGACAGCCGGTTATCCCTGAGTGTATTAATTCGTGAAATTTAGTTGGCCTCATACAGTTTGTACGTCTTAGTTATATAAACTTAGAGTTTTGTACGTCGTTCGCTTGGTTATGTAGTGCTAAAGTCGGTTTTTGAGACGAGCGAATATTTTCAGTTTGTTTAAGATACCAGTTTTTGGACCAATGAAGTTTGTTGTATACATCAACAATTTTTTTAACGCCTCTTCTGCGATGATGTTGACATGTTTGGTTACCTAAATATACACATAGTTAACTGTAAAAAAATCTGTAGGCCTAAAATCCCCAGGCTTTATAGGTCACAGAAATAATTCTGTCTTATGTCTTTAATACCGCCGCATTTTAATACGGCCTTGCTTTACTTCATTTTTTAGTATTAGTGTTAGAATAGCTCCCTTTAATTTCCAAAGAAGTTCTTATCCTACCACTACCACATAATAATAGAAATACAATAATCACTCACTTCCAAACAAGTATAGCACCGATGAGGATCCCCACGATGAGCACGACGGAGCACAGCGCGATCACGGCCGACGTCTGCAGCGACGGACTGCTGTGGTTGTATGCGTCTATCTTCTGCAAACAAACAATTTGCGTTATTAACTATATTTTAAACACCAACGGCCTTATTCATAGACAGATTTAAAACCTATTTTAGTCTTGAATGTTTTGTCTTCTTCGCTCAAACTGAATTCTAAAGTCGACATTCGGTAACTGAAATAGTTTTTAAAATTATCTATGAAAAGGCCAGAAGGATAGGATGATAATTTAGATTCAATAAACACACAACAATCAAACGCAGTCTTTCTATTCAATCGCAGTCATTCAAGGTTCCACTGCTGGGTATAGGCCTCTCCTATTATGAGTCAATCTGAAATCATTCGTGAAATACATTTGATCGAGAGTAGGCATATCAGAGGCATCGTCTTGTCATCCTATGGCTTACAACTTTAGTTACTAGACTATCATCATTAAGGAGAGGGCTTACAATGGCTCTTACTACCTAAACTTATAAAAAAACAGTCGAATTGAGAACCTCCTTTTTTTTAAATCGGTTAAAAAGTAATACTTGTAATACTAAAGTAAAAATTGAATTACTGTAATACATCAAACGAAATGCGTCGCAGTTTACAAATCGAAATAGCAAAAACTATAACATTCATACGTAAATTTCAATCGCAAAAATATTTAAATCACATCAAAAAATAAATTTCAATTTATTGCAAATACATTTAAAGGCAAAGCAATACTTTTAACAAATATTAATCAAACTAAGTGTATCAATAATGTTACGATCAGTGTTGTTGGAGCCATTCCAATGTTACGCTACACTACAAGTCTCAGTTTATCCAGAATATTCCAATATCCAACTCATCACGTAGACGATTGTGTTGGGCAATATTTTTAATCTTAGGAAACTTTTGTTTCTAGCTGAGTTCTGTGAAGGAATATGTCATATAGACATTGCACAAACATTGATAGATGTGTATTTAACCAATGCTTTACACCTATAATGTAGTATGAAACTTCTAATAAAGAATGACCTATGACCAATAATTTTATTCAAAATCGATAATTAAGATGAGTAAAGGGTATAGGGATTCTTTCAAAGTTTCCTTCGTAGGTCGAATTTGCTCCCGAATGAAAAAAATAGTTGACATTATCAATAAGTGTTGAGACTATTACCTGAATTTTTTGGTAATGTTTGCGAGCCAAACTTTGAAAACGAAATTCGTGGAGTTCATGAATCAATATCATCAACAATTCGAACCGTCAAAACTACTTTAAATTCTATCACCGTACAGAACACAGTCAATCACGCATCGAAATCTACAAATCAACATGTCACACAAAACGAAGTTCCCAAACCTTTCCCAGCTTTCATGTTTGCGTGACGGACATACAAGGAGGTATCCTCCCACGTAAATAAAAACAAGTTCAATTACTTTGTATAATTTATTCAGAATTACAAAGCGCAATTAGATACAGCCCGCTGTATAAATGGAGTTATTATTTTTGTTAATTAGATAGATTTTATCGTGGGCACGCGTATTCGTGTGTTAGGGGTCGAAATTAAACAATATTTTGTTTCGTTAGCAACCTATCTGTGTATAATTAGGGAAATATGCACCTATTAATTTTCATGTTGAATTAATTGTGTGCCTGGTAATTGATATGACGAGTAATTACGTAATGCGAAGTATACAGTATTTTGAGTATGAAATTGTGTATTTTAATATTTGCAGAGTTTCTAGAATTTAATAGAGTTGGAAGTTTCTCGCGTACTTTATTGTGTCTTCTCTAAGAATTCAGATATTGTAGTGGTACTGAAAATTACGTATACCTCGGTGGCGTAGTTGTATTATGGTACGGTTACAAAGCTGAGGTCTCGGGTTCGAGTCCCGGGTCGGGCCTAGTGATATTGGATTTTTCTATTCATTGTCAGCCCGGAGTCAGGAATTTGTGCCCGATATGGCGATAGGCTCGCTCCCTATCACATCGTGGGACGGAACATGCAAGGCGAAATGTGGGTGTCCTGGTAACGTCTCTGCTTACCCCTTCGGGGATAAAGGCGTGAGTTTATGTATGTATGTATGAGATACTTGAGACAGTTGATTGCAGTTGCAACACAAAAATTGAATTTATAGCCAATTATTTAAGCAATTATAAAGATTTTTTAAAACTGGAAACACTGAATCCATTACATGCGAAATATTTAAAAACCGAAAATTAAATAGTCTGTTAAAATTATGAAAACCCTAATCATAATATTATTAATTTAAAATACATAAAACTAAAGCATGCAACTCGTCCGGTGATCGGTGCGAACGATAATCATCTAAGCGCATGGGCAATACATTAAGTCAGAAAAAGGGACCACGATTTGTCAAATGCTGGCACTATCTGAAGTGAGATCCGTCATCGAGGCTCAGGACAATTTATCGGGTTATATCTCACAGAATCTCCCGGGACTTGGGGACGATATCGAAAACACCAGCTTTGCGAGCAGGTGCAACGAGGTTCTGCATATTTAAATATAATTAATATTCATGAATTTGTTGCTAAGTCATTTAGTGCAATTTTTCGAATATAAAAGCTTTATTAGTGTTTCTTAAGTTGAAAGGTTGGTATTAAACTAAATAAGAAAGAAGATTCATTAAAATCATACTAAAACTGTGAGTATAAATATGATGGTACTTATGATATTCATTGCTGAGTTAATTAAAAAGGAGATAATGCTAGAAAATTCTAAGATTCTCTCAAATACGTAACATAATTTACCAAAATTAATATAACATTGGCGTCTTGAGTAGTATAAGTTTGATAAACTTATAATTGCGAATATATTAATCTATTCTTAAGTATCAATTTCACTTACACTTACAAACTAAACCGTTATTAAATCAGGCCTGGATAACTTAGGAGCGTCTCATAACAATAATCTATTCTATTTAATTGTTTTCGCTTTAATTAATTCCATCCCCCAAACCGCAAATAACAATACAACCACTGACCCTAGTTATTTAATTTATAATAGTATTGAGTCAGTGAAAACAAATTTAATTAAAACGTGGTTCGATGCTTCTTTAACGTGTGTGGCTATGGGGTTAGCTGAAAAGGTAATGCAATTAAATCATTATCTAAACTATCTATGTAATTGATTGATTGTTTGTTTTTCTACATTAAATTACTTTACATTCAAAATGAAACCACGATATTAAGTCATCAGAGAAAATCGAATCACTTAGTTTTAAACCTACGCCCAGATATAACGAATAAAGAAATAGAGTTAAACAAACATTGCCAATAGATATTATCACTACTAGTGCGAACAATGTTGCATATTTAGTTAAAATTAAACGTGATACATAATAAAGAAAATGCAACCTCAGACGCCCCTAAAAGAGAACCCTAAAATCACCGAAACAACAATATTCAAAACGGTCCCCAGAGCCGGTTTATCGAGCTGTCCATCTCACTACGGTAGCCAATTTGTCAATGCCTTTCTTTAATTAATAAAAAGAAGTCCTGCCTTTGGAAAAAATCGAATGGAAGCTTAAATTAATTTGGGTACGCAGTCAACTTTTAAATTATGATTATCGCTCCACCCAAACTTTGCTGTTGCGGCAGAAGAGTTTTTTCGGAAATTAAAATGAGAAATTAGTCCGAATATAAAGGGAGTATTGAATTTAATTATTAAATTAATAGCTTCTTTCTTTTTTGTTTGAATTTAATTTTTCACGGCGTATTTTGAATACGATAGGCATTTTACAAAAACTACGTGAGGGGGACAAAATTGAACCATTATAATACAAAGCGATACAATGAAATATTAAATCGGAAATAATTTGATAGTCCACGCGTACCTTTCTACTTGCAATTTTTAATCCATCGGGAGTTATTTAAAAACGCAATGTAGTACGTTAGCATAATTTTGTCCAATCGTGATCTTCTATACTTGCCATTGAAACTGTAAGTACCAGTGAAACGGAAATCATCGTGAGGAACCCTGCACACCACAGTGATCTGTAAGAATTACTATGGTATGTAAAGTGCCACCCCCCGTCTGCGTGGTGGGTTATACGGCCTAACCTGTCTCAATCGTACTCCCAATTGTAGAGAAAGCCCGTGCCTTTCAGTGGGACGTATATGGGCTGACACAGTACAGAAAAATTGTCATCAGGTGTTGTCAGCTGTACCTATTTGCCAAGGCAGTACAAAAATAAGCCAAAATTATGAAGCCTAGGTGTACTTTAGCCTCCGATAAAATAGCTTCTAAATTTGAACGAGTAGCTCGTTCTCTAGACATAAAACTTAAGTATCCATTGAACTTAATCACTTTTATATTCGTATACAAGTGCTACTAAAATCAGCAATGGATGTGCGATAACTGCAGATCATGTCAGGCTTAAAGCGTTTTGCAAGTTGATTTTTATTATAATGCCTTGAATAAATTCTGAATCTAGGTAAGTTTTACGCAGTTTGAGCAAACGATCATGAGATTCTAATAATTATTCGTCAGTTATATTTAACTGTCTATATTTACTTTAACTCAAATATTAAAACTTAATTTGCATTATTATACTTTATTTCGTAAATATAAAATCGCATTTATTTAATTAAATAAGATAGAGAATGCTTAATTGAATTTGTGGTGGACTGTCTGCCGAAAACAATAATATGTTTATCTAACCAAAAATATTTCCAGACATCGGATATTCAAAAAATCCTAACCTCACAATAAAAAAAATACATGAATGACACTCCAGTATTCAATAGCTAAAACTGTGTCCTCCTAATTGAGAAAAAACAAAAACTCACAATGACTTGTCAAACATACCCAAATTATCATTCTAAACAATTGGAACACTGCGTGTTAGATATTTAACATGCTCTAATATACATAAATAGCATAGAAAAAATGGGGAGCGTAATATGCACATACATTAGTGGAACTTGCAATCTCATCTTGCGTATGGGTAGCAACTTGGAAACGTATAGGCCAAAGGATGAGTTAGCTTTGATCGCAAGCCTTTATTTATTTGTATGATTATTAATTGTTTCGTGGTTTCTATATCATTTTTTATATTAAACAACACATTTTTACAAAAAATTCCGCCGTCAAGAGCCTCTCTCATCGGTCAATGCATGACTCACTATGACTTAAAAGTGAATTTATTCTTAACCCGAAACGCATTGCTATGCATTTCTCAGTCTCTTTGCTGATAGAAATTCGGGTTACAAAAACTATTATTATAGTTTAATGGTCCCTTAGATTGATACACATTGAAATAAAAAAAAAATTTCGACTCCGCCCCGTGACCACAAAAGTTGTAAAGTAATCGAAACATCGGGAAGTTAAAAAATATAAAAATTAAACCAAATCGCGATAAAATCCGTAAAAATTAGTTTTATTAATTCAATGCTATTATAGGTTTTTTATTGCAGTGAATGGTGAGCCGAGCATGTCATTCGCCTGATGGTAAGCGATACAACCGCTCATACAGTAGCAAAACCAAACAATACAAAGCAATGCTTGGCATTCCAATACGCTCGCCATCTTGAGACATAAGATGTTAAGTAATTCACACTGCGGTTTGGTGGAAGAAGTAGACAATGCGGTGGTACCTATCCAGGCGGCCTCTTACATATGAGAGACCTACCACCAGTAAAATACAATAACATACAAACAGTGTGCAATTGGATTCCCATATCAATATATTGAGAGTTAGCGAGAGTCGGCAGTCCTTATGTCAATATATGCGATATATTTAATGCGGTTTTGTAATTAATTGGATTATTTGACAATCACCCAGTGTACACAGATTTGCGTTGAGTGTGTTCCGATATTTTGTATCTGTTAAATTAAATGCAAATATATAACTTTAATGGAAATAGGTATTTACAGCTTTCGTTGTAGCTTTTATCTGTTTATTTTCTGTTTTATTCTTGGAAATTATGTTTAATAACCCAGAATTGTTTAGCGATACTTAACTTAATTTATATCTCAATTTTAATACTTATTGCCCATAAAATGTATTTTTAACATCTTTAAACTTGTTCAGACATATATTATTAATTTAATCTTTCATAATTTATTTAACAACTAAAGCTTAATTCGTATGAATCATCAGGATATTATAAACTACATCTTATAGTATGGAATTACATTAACAACTTAGCACTGAAATCCGTCCTTTCGCATAAATCCGGTTATCGCGTCGGAGGTCTATAAAAGGTCCATTTTAATTCCGCGAACTGTGACCAATCGAGGAGAAATCTCAGAACACCTACTGCGGTAAAAAAACTGGGTGTCAGCGTTTATTAGTTTTTTAAACACTTCTTTATGTCTTAATCATCAGCTGAGATCGCGGATAAGAGGGGAATCTGAGGCGGCTAGGTATAATGGCATTCTACGTGGAATTACTATTACAAATAAGCATGTTATTATGTTTTGTGGTCGGGAATGTCTTTATTGTTGGATTAATTTCGATACTATGTTTTTGTGGAGCTATGTTGATGACTTCATTATTGTGTAGATTTTTAAATGAATACATAATAAAAATAATAAATACACCCACCAATCATACATAGCCTTGACCCCACACTAAGATCGAATCTTGTGTCGTGGGCATCAGAAACTACGAGTGACTTTTCGGTCTCACAAATCTCATAATAAAAATATAAAATGCCAACATAACGGTGGCTATCGAGAAACCTATATTCATCAGATTTTTATATTGTTCTATAAATTATTGATTTTAAAATCAGTCGCTAAGATAAGTTATAAAACTTATCTAAAACGAAGAAAATCTAAGACCTTAAAGAAATATATCACAATTTTTTATTTCATTGTGCATTGTGAAACTAATACCTCCAAGCTCTAAAAGATTTCATACACAAATTCCATACATGCCAACGGTTCATAATTATCATATTTCCCATACAAATGTTGATATACTTTCCCATGAAACTATACGTGGGTTTAAAGTTGCCGCTTTGTGAGTAGGTTAACTGCCACAATTCATCTGTACACTAGCTGAATTGGCAACATATTTTTTATGGACTTTATTGTGAAACATTCTGTGCTTTGAATTTTATGAACAGTTTATAAGTTAACTAGCGGATGTCGGTGACTTTGTTTGTTCTTTTTTGATGATTGGCTCACTTTATTTGTGATTTATGTATATTATTGTAATTTCTACGCGGTAAGAAAGTTATAAATACACCTAACAGTCACATACATAGTCCTGACCCCACACTAAGATCAAATCATGTGTCGTGGGTATCAGAAGCTACGAGAGACTTTTCGGTCTCACAAACATCCAGACCCGAAACAAATACTTGTGGATCACACAAATATTTGTTTCGGTGCGGGAATCAAACCCGCGGCCTCTCGTTTCACAGCCGGCGACTAACCAACTGCACCACGGACGCTGTCTGCTAATTGCATAATAGCTAAACATTGTCATCGTTCAAGGTTATCTTTTTCTGTTTTTTATAATATTACAGAATATTCGATGGCATGGTCTTATTCCACATGCATAATGTGTTTGGCGTAATTACTTTAAGCTAAGTAGCAGAATTTTATATTATATCATAATTTTCGACTTCCTAGGTAGTAAGGAAGGCGTTCGGACTTAAATCTAAGAAAGACGAGAAATAAAATGTAATACGCTATTTGTGTGTGATACGTACCCAATTACCGTTTCAGTTATACTTATATTTTGGTTAATGTATGAGCTATTGGAAACGAAACAATAGACATGTTTTATGATTAATGGAAATCAATACGCATCACCACTATGAATTACCTTTTTCTATAAAGGCAGACGGTTTGAGAATATCAATTGGAATCTGCACCTTAGAAAAGACTAAAGACGCTACGGGTTATGATTCATGTATTAAACTTATGCGCGCAAGTAACTTTACCGATGGAAAAATGATTACAAATGTCTATATCTTAAAAAAGAAGGTGTAAATGCGAAAGAGTCTAAGAACATAACAAAAAAGTAAATGATCACAATTATTTCTTGTAATGGAACTTTTGAGCTCCAAATACTGGAAATCAAATGCAAATAAAGTTAAAAATTGATTAAATTGGCACCATATCAAATCATGATTAATCAAAGAAAGAATAGTTCGTAAAATTTAACAAATAATCTCAAGAAACAAAATAAAAAAAAACAATAATACAGCATTCAATACCAAACAAATAAAAGCGAGGAGACATCAAGCATCAAAGCACACAATGAGACAACAGTTATACGAAAGAGATTCAGAATTTTATGCAAACAAACTCAACGCACGGCCGTAAAAAGATGGAAAGATAAACAGTTGCTAACACCGCTTCATTAAGGCCCGCATGTGTCAAATATTTATCCAAAGATAAGAAAGGCACCATTTCTAGAATTAAAACGTTTAGATAAGTACACGGGCTGATAAGTTTCTCAAAGTTGTACTCGAATGTCTTAGTACGTGCGGTGTTCTGTAATATAATTCATGGTTATTAATTTTCTAAACTTTATTGAATCCTTTTAGTATTATTATAGAGAACTGAGAACTCTAACTTCATTTTATTTTTTTTGTGATTTTAAGCTAAGCTAAGCTAACAAGCTGTTGCGTTCGGGCTTTAGTCACAACGCTGTGAAAGGGCGAATTTGTGAACGAATGATTTTTCAGTCAGATTCTAGATTCACCAAACCGGTTTTAACATTCACATGTGTCATATTTACTGGTAAAGGTTGCGGAACGGCGCGGCGCTGGATGCAGGCTGCCTCCAACAGGTCACTGTGGAAATCATTGGTAGAGGCCTATGTTCAGCAGTCGACTTCCTTCGACTGATGGATGATGAAGATGATGATATTTTACTCGTATCAATGTCTTCGCATAACTCATTAAATGATAGCTAATCTTTAGTTTAAGATGATTATTTCTAGTTTGGGAACCGAAGACTCAATGTTTGATCATGGAGTAGATTAACTAAAGAACTCCAAGTATTTTCAATTCCACTTCTATCTTAATCCGTCATAATATTTTATAACTTTGTATTAGAATTATTCCAAAAGTAGAAGTGGAGTTTATAATATTATAGTGTGTGTATTTATAAGCTCCGTTTCAAATCGTACGTCCTTTGGGACCAAAAATTCAGGATTATAATGCTAATAATATGCCCCAAATGATTTTAACGTGTTTTTGACACAATAACATAGATAATTAAGTTTGTTTATGTATTATTTTGTTAATACATAATATTATTAACTTAATATCAAAGTAAGTGGACTGCCTAATAAACCCAACCCGCACTAGGCCAGCGTGGTGGACTATACTATGGCCTAAACACTCTCGATCGTACCCTCGATTGTGGAGTAGGCCCATGCCCTGCATTGGGACGTACATGGCCTGATACAATACAATATAAAAAAACTGGCTAATGTAGACTTGAAAATAATACTTATGTACTTAGAAGGACCTTACACCAAGGGCGGATCCAGGGGTCATGGGGGTCATGACCCCCCCTGGGGTAACTCCAGATTAACAGTTTTTTTTAATATATCGTTGATTTTCACTTAAAAAATTCGTAACCATAATCACAGGTGTAAGAAACTTTTAAATAATCACTTTTAAATGTATTATTGTATTCTAATTCGAGTACGTCCAGAGTTCTGACTAGAACTGTCTAGAACTATGTGACCTCCCCCTGACTTGAAAGCTGGATCCGTCCTTGCCTTACACTCAACTCGGCCAAACAATATTAAACACTCAGTTTATAATAAAAAGCGAAAACATTTTCCAGAAAATAAAATTTATAGAGTAGATTGAGTGTTCTTAGCTATAAGTACTACAATTATCAAGAACTCGTAATTTTGCGCACGAATATAAATTCCAGGTAATATAATATCCTTAAGTAGAATTGTAAGCATTTCCTTGAACCAACTAAATTACTTGCTGGCAAGAATGCTGAGGACTTTTTGATTAATATCAAACTAGAGGTTGTAAATACATAAAGTTTGAATCAATTAAATTAATATAGGAGAATTTTTCATGAAAGCCTTCTAATTGCCCTAATTTATTCTTTCTACATACCTACATAATTTCACGTCTTTTTCCTAGGATACCCACGTTTCGCCTCGTATTTTCCGTCCCACAATGTGATAGGAGGCGAGCCTATGTCACCATATCGGGCACAAATTTCTGACTCCGGGTTGATAATAAATAGAAAAATCCAATATCACTTTGTCCGACCCGGGACTCGAACCTGAGATCTCAGCTTTGTTATCTTTGAATGCGATGTGATGATACTTAATTAGCTACCCTCCTCTAAATAGTAGGGTATATCAGGAAGACAAAAATAGATCTTATCGCAGCAGGAAATAAGGAACTTATGTAGCCTATAAGTAGCTTGGAATCCTCAATGAGGATATTGAAGTCAATAGCCATAATGAGGACGCAAAATAAATAAGTCGATTAGATTAAGTACCAACGAGGTCATTGAACTCTCCGGAATAACATCTAATAGCAAAAAGTAAGACAAAAATACTTAAATATCCATTGGCAAAAGAAAACAAGAACTCATTACGATGAAATAATTACGCACCACTTTTAATCATGTTGGTCTTAAAGAGGTTAAAAACTAAAAGAAACTTGCGATCGAAGTCACGCGTACCGAGCTGTATGAACGAACAAACATTTATTCTATATTCTATATCAGCCCATATACGTCCCACTGCAGGGCACGGGCCTACTCTACAATCGAGAGAATCGATTGAGAGTGGTTAGGCCATATAGTCCACCACGCTGGCCTAGTGCGGGTTGGCGGACTTACATACCGTAGAAATTCTTTAAAATCGCTACGGTATGCAGGTTTCCTCACGATGTTTTCCTTCACCGTTAAAGTTCGTGGTGATTGACTATCAATACACACATAACTACAATATACAACAACTACCGAAAAGTCATAGGTGTGCTCTGGGATTTGAACCCGCGACCACCGTGAACATGTAGGCAGCCGCGTCTGGTCCGTTACCAACAGGCCACCACGCACTTATATGCAAACATTTATATGTACTTACAACTCGATAATTAGATTAAGGAACACGTATACTACAATTAGGCCTAATTAGGAAGTTATGTTCAATTATGCGTGTTTGTGTACAAATTTAATGAGTTCCCGCAACTTGTTGTTTATAGATTTACCTACTAAACATGTGTATTAGGCGAGCAAATTGAATGGAATGCGAAATTCTATGCTAGTGCGTGTATTTGATGTGTCATCATAATTCATGCGGATTTTAGACTGCACGTAAGCTCTTTTATGAGCCAGATTAAAGGTATTAAGCGACAAAGTGGCAACTAGGCGAAATTAGTAGTTTATACTCGGATCATTAGTCCCTATAGTGGAATTACTATGGATTCTGTTGTTAAATATAGCTATAGTAAAACATGGATTAGTTCTCCGTTGCATTTAGATATAATTTAGTAATAGAATATTTTTACCGATATTATTAACGGCATTAAATAATTTATTATAAAATTTTCATCATCACATAAGACTAATTATACTCATATACTACACGTACAAAAGCCTAAATACTTCTTATTTGTCGGTTTTCGAAATCTCCGGCATTCAGTCCACCTTCGTATTTTATTGTAAATAAATAAATATAATCCCAATTTCTCATAAATAAGATTCTTTTTTGGGTAAAATTAAACAAATAAATCAAAGCCAACCACATAGCCTTAGTGCTACAAAAAATACGCGTTTCGCCACTAGAGCAGAAACAAATATTTATTGAAAACACCAGTCATTTCCTTGACCTTGGGATCGAATACCGGCTACTCGTTTCACATCCTGTTTCCATGAGTACTACTTTACTATAATTTAAGTAGGAAGTACTCTACCCTTTATAGAACTTTTTGCTAATTCCTTTTCATAATGCGTCCACACATGTTTAATTAGAAAAAAAGTAATTTCTATTCGATTCAGGGTTGTTAATTACATCTACAATGCTAAATTCAATTTAAGAAACCTTTTCTAGCAGACACATATAAATTTTATCTCGTAATGAAATCGAATAATTAATTCCATTTGAGTCAAATTCAAATTGAATTTGAATATAGCAGATAAGACAATTGGTCGACCTATAATGATTTTAATATTATAGTATTCATTGCGACCCATGCGCATCTAAGAGATTCAAATAATCTATAAACATGATTTTTTTTAAGGTTCCCAAATCGAATCTAGATGAAACAGCCGTAGAAGAAAACCGATTCCACAAATTCATACATTAAACATTCGAGCACACCCGCTTAGATTTATTTGTTGATAATAATTGTAGTCTATCTGGGCTGGAATACATTTACCATCAGGTATGTAGTCATTAATTTGCGCCCTTAAAATATATTAAACAATAGTTCGTAATACTTACTGGTTCCGTGTCGCAGGTCTCCAGATCAGGTATAGGATCGTCACCGCAGTAATAATCCGATTGCAGGAACGGCGGTCGAGGCGGTGGCGGCAGCATGAACTCGGGAGGCGGTCCCAGACACTCACACTCCGTCAAATCAGTCGGTTCTAGTTCCCACATGTCGTTATTATCTAACTTAACACTATTCACAACCTTCACACTGATATCACTATCACTTGTATCACGTTTGTTACGTTTCACTTCATTTGAAGTCCTCTCTTTGATCAAATTCGCTATGTAAAGTTCGTCGTCGACGTCGCCCCACACATTCCTTCTGATTTCCTCGTCATCATCGCTTATCCTATTAACTGAATTTAATTCGTTCGCTATAATGTTATCTGCGCGTAGATCGGCATCCGTAATTGAATTTTTATGGTTTCCTTGTGATGCAATTTGTGGATCATTTTCATCTCGTTCGTCTACACTGATAAGATCTGGTAATACTTTTTGCACGTTGAAATTAAACCAAGCATTTCGTTGTGTCCAATTAGCGTGCGGTGACGCGCGATTTGGACTTCTATTGTACCTTGCGGCCATACGCAGTCTTCTTTCACTTTATCTGTAACAAAAAAGGTTATTTTTAATTCACGTTTGCTGTATCCAATTTCTTATCTAACTTGCAGCGTCGATTCAACGTGTATCAAACTAGTTATTATTTAATAGAAGAGCTAACACCTCATTTTGTATAACAAAGCGGCCGCAATTAGAGGCTGCTACGTTTGAGAGCACAATGGGTGCGGAACCCGTATCGATATCATCAGAACCACGTTCTCTGGTTATTTTAATTTATTTTTTATCGCATCAAATTGGATGGACGGGTTTGTAGCTATGCGCTCGGCGCTATTTCATTCCTATCGTGATGTGCCGTCACGTGTTAGTTTGTAAAGTTTAAAGTTCATTTTTTGATATTTAATTCCGATTGAATTCTCTTTGTATGCATGGTGAAATCGGGAACTAGTCAATTAAATGGAGTAAATTCACAGTCCAGCTCAAATAAACCTCTCGTTTGTGCTAGATATTTTAGTGCAATGTACAAAAAAATACACACCATTTTTTTTTTACAAATTACTTTTCGACTCATTCAGTTGATGTATTCACTAGTATACTTCACATCACGAACGCCATTTTCACAGAAAAATACCACCAAAATCTTAAACCAAAACTTAACCTCGCCAAATATTAATACTCAGCCAACCCAATGCCCGATTCTTTTGCATGTGTGACTACATCGGAAAACAACATTTGCGAGGGTTTTTTTCCGAATTTCCGATGGAGGTGCGGGCATGAGTGCGCAATTATGCATGCGTGAGGCGTTTCTAAGGAGGTTCGTAAGATTGTCGGGTCGGAGGTCAACAAGCGTTAGATAGCACTCCTCTGGAGCCGTACGCCGAATAAAATATCGAGGAGTGTTATGGCATACAAAGCAGGGTTTAGATTTGCGATTATGATTTAGCATTCAACGACGTTAATACACATCGCGATTGGTTTATGGCGTGTTGTTTTGTATTTTAATTTAGTTTGAAATTGTTTTATATTTTATTATAAATACATAGAAGGGCTCTATATCACTCATTGTTCCGTAATGAAAACCGAAAATGACCAAGTCTTGTCAAGGTCCGAAAAAATATTTGATGTCTCGTTAGCTTCTTCAAATTTATTCATTTGTCACAACAACTAGTCATTGCAACACATTTTTGCTACTAAGATTCTAAAATCAAATTATAATTAAATAATTTGTTCAAAAACATTAACTAATTATTACTACACCGAAATTACTCTTCCAATCCAAGCTCTTAAACACTAAACTAAAAAGTCAACAAAGAACCTCTTCAAGGGTTACATTCAAGATTTCCAAGTTCATTAGGCGAACAGATCGATCATGTATACTGGCACATTTTGGCATGTCCACTCCAGCTGTCAGCGAGACGCCGGCACAAAGACGAGAGCTCTTTGCCGACCTAACGAATCTATTCTGTCGATTTTCTCACGTGCCGATTGAGGATTCAGCTTTGTGATTCGAAGCATATTGACCGGTTTTAATGGTCAGTACTTGATATATGAAACGGTTCCTGCTGTGTTCGCATATTCGTAAGTAATATACATCATGCCAATAAAACCGTCATTGCAGTTAATAATATATGCTTTATATCTTAGTGTTGTAGTTACGAGGTTCAAACGGTGAATATTGGTGTTGAGATTGCATTTTAGAGAAAACGACATTTAAGATTTAATTTTTGTTGTGTATTGGGTATTTGACTATGATAGACTTTTTTTCTTATTATTTTGCGTTTAAACACAAATACTATTAAAATAAAACGTTTCTGTGAAAACAGTATTACAGTAGCTGGTAAAATAAGGCAAATATTAGTAGTTTAAAAAAAGCGTGGGCGCGTTTGGGATATATTACCGTCTCATTAACACGCGCACATCGTAATGCATTAATGCACATAAAGAAAAGAACATTTAAAAAGATGCCTATAAGGCATCTCTTTTCTTAAATCCGTAAAAATAATTTTATATCTGTAATATTTGCGTAAAAAGAAACTATCAATCTTTACCCATTTCACAAAAGCAATAAGCACAATTCCATTACCTGTATCTATACTAATACCGTAATACGTATCTGTTAATAGCAAAATACTTCAATAAACAATTAATAACAGTTTCCTATTCTGATAACGTATAATTGAACTGGTGCCTACATCTCACCGTAACTTGATGATTGGAAATGCGTTCTCCATTGTTAGGGTGTGGGGACTGTTGTTGGCACTTTTGAAGTTCTGCAGTTTCAGATTTAAATTGAAGGAGTTAGATTAATTCAAGTATGTCTGTGTTTTGATTTTATGACGATGCGTGTTGCAGTAATTAAATTAACAAACAGAAAAGTGTTGTTCTTCTTATTATATTTTATGTTAATTTTTATATTTTGATTAGTATGTGGTGTTTTATATAAAAAGTGTTTGTTATTATTATATTTAACTTGACTTCAAATTTTCCAAAGCCCGCTCAATTTACGTAAACCCACTTGAAGAATTTTTAAATTCCAGGTAAGTCATGGTTCGCGTCTCGAACATCCTGTTCATGGCCCGTGCATCGAACTTTTGTAATGAGGCGAAAATTATATACGTCGTTATTTTTTGTATTCACTTTCAAATAAGAGCCTTAACTATATTACGTTTTCACAATTTACATAGAGTATCACCGAACTACTCAAAGAGCCTACGTACAATTTTACTTATATTATTTAATTTCACGCATTATTCGTTTGTAATTTATTCATCATCAATGAGAATTTTAATTACCAAAATTCTAATAAAATATCCCTTAAAAAGCGGTTCCATTAAAGCGTATGTTTGTTCCGTGTTGTCCGCCAACAGCGGCGCTCTCCTTATTTGTCTTACAGCGTAATAACATTAATCCAAGAGTGTTCGTGATCAGTTAATTAGTTTCCCCTTATGAAGATTTGTTCGTATGTCTGAAGGATTATTATGTATTTCCTTTGTTTGTTTATTATGTTTTAGTGTGTATATAATGCATAAAATAACATGTTTTATACTGGGCATTTCTAACTCTTTATTTGTAGAAAAAATATAGAATGTGTCAATGGATATTGGCTGTAACAAAATAATAATGCAATAGTGAAAAAAAATGATAAAGTGACGAATTCATCAACACAGTGAATGCAACAAAACGAATGGAACTACATAGATAAGAAGCCAATTTTACAGTTTCAATAGATCAAAATGCATTATTGGAAAACCTGATTTAAAAAATCGGTGTGGCTGTTTCGATTAGTTAATCATACTCGTATTGCCACCCACAAAGTGGACGAACGAGCTGGTTAAGGTCGCAGGAAGTGCTGGATGCAAGTCGCTTTCGGCATGTCTATGTGGCTATTAATGGTGGCTGAAGAGAGAGAGAGAGAGAGATAGAGAGGGTCATAATATTGCCAAATGCCTTATAATCCTTAAGTCTCTCCCACCTTTTCTTCCTCCTTATATTATAACACTTATAACGCTCTAAAGCTGTACTGCCATATATTTAGTATAAAACTACTGCACCTAGTGTACTAAAATAACTTTTGACAAACATCAGCAAAGCATTTACGATATCCTTAAAAGAACGTATACACTCGCAAACAGACCATTAAAATAATAACTAATTGAAATTTTTGTCCATTCGAACAAAGTCAACATGTTTATCCGTCGGTTTAAATCGATGAGCAAACGTGTTAAAAGCCGTGATTCACGTCCCGGCGGTCCCGAGTCGAGGGTAACCCGCGCTTTTTGAGCGTTATTGCTTACATACAAACAGGGAATTGACGCAGTGGAATTGATGGCAGTAAGTCAATGGCTTTTGTGATTTTGTTTTTGGGTTTGTAGTTTAATTCAAGTGTGGGAATGTTATGTAGGATGAAATAAATCGCAAATTTTCCTGTTTATAATTCACTATTGTCCATTCACATAGTTCTTATCAGTTCTTGTTAGACAGCTACAGAGATCGGTTGTGTCGTACTGCTGCTCTAGCTTGTACTCGGGTAAAGTGCTGACACAGCAATCACGCCTTCGCGACGCGCTGCGCACCGCAATCGCCGCGATGACCCAGAAATTATTTCTGCAACGTTTACTAAACATCGACAAAAAAACAACTAACAACTGTTAAGGCCAAGCTATATTTTATTCATTAAATATGGCAAAACCGAAAAGCACTATCACAATAAAAACTGAAACGGAACAAGTGTTGTACCAATTGTACAACGAAGAAAAACAGCTACGCGAAAAATTGGAATGCTTAGTAAATGAGCTTCAAATAAAAGTCAAGAATCTTCAGCAACAATTGCGTAAGGCTGAAGAAGACAACAAAAAACAGGCCTCATACAAACCAGGAGTCAACAATAAAGTTCCTTCTGAAGTCCAGTATGAAACAGACGAAGAGGAACTAGCCTCAGAAACTGAATGGATACGTCAAGAGAGTAGGAAGAAAAGAAAACGGAACTTAACACCTTCCCCGTCACAACAAGACGAACCTACCAAAAATGGCTCGGAGAAGCCAAAGGAAAAGAAGGTACCTCTACCGCCTCCTATCATTGTAGAAGGTATTAAAGACTACCAGAAATTGTATGATTTCCTCACTAATAGTACACCTAGTGATTCATTCACTATTAAGATGATGAAAGGTGATACGGCTAAAATAAATACTAAAAACGAGAACTCATACAAGGCTACTACCAAGCTCTTAGTAGAAAATAACAAACACTGGCATTCGTATGAGAATAAACAAGACAGACCAATTAGGGTGATGGCAAAAAATCTTCACCACACATATGTACCTGGAAGAATTATTGAAGACCTTAAATCTAAAGGTCTTAAAATTATAGAAGTGGCAAATAAACTTAGCTGGAGGACTAAAGAACCTCTCAATATGTTTATGCTGTCATTTCAAAAAGAAGAAGACATCAATAATATTTATAATATCAGCTCAATTCTTGGTTGCAAAGTGGAAATACAACCAATTAAAGCATCCAAATTGATTCCACAGTGCAAAAAATGTCAAGCATATGGCCATACCCAAAAATACTGCTGTAAGGAGCCTAGATGCGTCAAATGTACGGGTAAACATCTTACTCGTGACTGTCCAAAACCAGCGGATGCTAAGCCAAAATGCATACACTGTGGTGAACCGCACCCTGCTAATTACCGAGGGTGCATAGTAGCCAAAGAACTGCAAAATATAAAAAATAAGGCGATGAAGAGTAGTACAAATGCTGTTCGAACTTCAGCTACAAACAAAATTAAAAAAACAATAGCCACTCAAGGTGTCAAAAAAGACGTGACATATTCACAAATAGCTAAAGTTGGACAAACGCAAATGCAACTACAGCCACAATTGAAACCGAAACCACAGCTGAAAACGCAAGAAAATATTGAAGATAAAATCAACATTATCTTAAATTTCATGACATCATTCGATAATCGTTTAAAAAATCTGGAACGTAGCACCAAAACTGCTGTCTTACCAAATACTAAACAATGACGCTCAAAATCATGGCATGGAATGCCAATGGGCTACTTCAACACCTAAATGAAATAGAAGTTGTCCTAACCACAGAAAATTTTGATGTTTGTCTCATATCCGAGTCACACTGCACCAAGGAAACAATTATTAAAATAAAAGGATACAAAGTTTACCATGCCTTGCATCCCTATAATACTCCAAGGGGGGGCAGCTCTCTCATAATAAAAGAGAACATTTGCCACTACGAAAAAGTGAAGATTGAGGATGAAGATATACAAGCTGTTGCGGTGTGTATAAAAACAAAACGATATCCTATTATTATATCAGCTATATACTGCCCGCCCAGGTATTCGCTTAAGTCCGAGCGGTATATACATGTGTTTGAACAACTTGGCTCGAGGTTTATACTCGGTGGTGACTTTAATGCGAAAAATACTTTTTGGGGATCTAGACTTACGACAACCAAAGGTAGAGAACTATTATCAGCCGTTAGAGAACTCAAATGTGATGTCATATCTACAGGAAAGCCTACTTATTGGCCTACTGATACCCATAAGATTCCAGATTTAATAGACTTTTTTATCTTGAAAAATCTCTCCCTCGATACTCTACACATTGAGGAGGGTTACGACATGAGTTCAGATCATTCGCCGATCATTCTAACTGTATCCAGCGGAATAATTCAAAAGGAAAACCATCTCTCATTGACAAATAAATACACTGACTGGGAAAGTTTCAAGCTTGATTTAGAATCGATAATTAATCTAAAAGTTCCTCTTAAAAACCCGGAGCAACTCGAGGATGACCTGAGGCAGTTTATAGTGAATATTCAACAATGTGCCTGGCGAAACACACCTGTGGTGAAGACGAGAGCTACAGGCAACTCTTACCCAGCAGAAATCAGGGACCTTATAGCTGAAAAAAGAAAACAGAGAAAAAAATGGCAAACAAACAGATATCCCCAAGATAAACAAATTTTTAACAGACTAGCAAAAAGGCTCACAAGAGAAATAAAAAGCTTCAAAGAAGAATTGATGAATACCTACCTTCGAGAACTGACTAGCGATCGTACGTCAGATTATTCTCTGTGGAAAGCTACAAGAAATATTAAAAAACCAATTATGCAGGTCCCTCCCATCAAAATGCCGAATGGAAGCTGGGCCATAAACAATGAACAAAAGGCAAACATATTTGCTAACCATTTGGAACATATATTTAAACCCAACGAAGGTACTGCATTGGACTTCAACCTAGACACCATGATATCACAAGACGACCATGCAATAAAACTCGTTACTCCTAGAGAAGTGATACGCGAAATAAAAAATATGAATCGAAAGAAATCTCCTGGTTATGACCTGATAACAGGAGAGGCTCTGAACAATCTACCGCGCAAAGCAGTTGTTAAACTGACTACTTTAATAAACGCGTCGTTCAGACTGAAATATGTACCTGACGTTTGGAAATTTGCCGAAGTAATAATGATACTCAAGCCTGGTAAACCTCCTCATGAGGCGACATCTTATAGGCCAATCTCTTTGTTGCCAATAATTGCCAAACTATTTGAAAAACTGTTTTTGAAAAGAATGAAACCTATTATAGAAGAACGAAAATTAATCCCTGACTATCAATTTGGCTTTAGGGAGAAACATTCAACAATAGATCAAGTCCACCGGATTACTAATTTAATTGAAAAAGCTCTAGAAGAGAAAAAAGTATGTACGACGGTGTTCCTCGACGTGGCACAAGCTTTTGACAAGGTATGGCACGAGGGCCTCATTTGCAAACTAAGAAAAATGCTGCCTAAGCAGTTTTCAGACATTCTGGAATCTTATATTTCTGAAAGAACGTTTCGTATAAAACACGAAGATTCTTATTCAGAAATAAAGCATATAGAAGCTGGAGTACCACAAGGAAGTGTACTAGGTCCGGTCCTGTACTTATTATACACCTGTGATATTCCAGAAATGAAAAACAATGCCATTGCAACTTTTGCAGACGATACAGCAATCATAGCTACAGGTTCGACTCACGAAGAAGCAGTGGATAAAGTCCAAACAGCTGTCAACGTCATCTCCTACTGGACTGAAAAATGGCGTTTAAAAATAAATGAAACAAAATCTATTCATATTGACTTTACCAACAAAAGGCCAAAGTATGAGCCTGTGTTCATAAACGGTATAACCATACCATATGAAAATACGGCGAAATACCTAGGCATGACTCTGGACGCAAAGCTTCGCTGGAAGGCACACGTCAAAAAGAAACGAGACGAACTGGAAATTCGCTATAGGAACATGTATTGGTTACTTGGCAAATACTCCTCGTTGTCAATACACAACAAAGTACTTTTGTACAAACAAGTCCTGATGCCAGTATGGACTTATGGTATACAGCTGTGGGGATGTACCAAACCAAGTAATTTACTAATAATTCAGCGATTCCAAAACAAAGTACTGAGGGGTATAGCAAACGCCCCATGGTACGTAAGAAACGAAGATCTTCATCGGGACCTCAAAGTGGACTTCGTTAGAAATATAGTGAAAAAGTATGCCGAAGCTCATGAACATAGACTTCATCAACATGTGAACGTCGAGGCGATCCAGCTCCTCGACAACACGGACTTAGTGAGACGACTTAAAAGGACAAAACCTTTCGAGTTAGTGATGAACAGTTAGTGTAACATAGTGCAGTGAGTGCTAGTGAAACAGAACACGCGAACATTGTGTCTTCCCCTTAATAGAGACAATAAGAAAAATGTTAATGGACATATTCTTAGACATAAGTCTCTTTAGAAGTTTAGGTTAGATTAATATAACTTATTAGTCATAAGACTAGATCGTTATTTAAATGATGTATTACGCCAGAGTACATCATAATATTAAAAAAAAAAAAAAAAAAACATAGTTCTTATATTATCTAGATGATAAGTAAGTTTTGTTATAGGTATTAATTACATAATAGGAAAAACTTTTGATTTATTTAATACTCAAACCCGAAATAGATTCCTAAATATCATTTGCTTAATTATCCATTTTTAGTATTTAATAGGTTTTCTCTACATAAATAACGTATAGATTTAATTTATGTAATTAAAATCTAGCTTCGTGTCAACACAAACGTTCAAAAAAGTTTTTAATTTCTCTTAAAACTAAATATTTATGCACCAACTTGCACTACTGTGGGAACTGTGTCCCCACAAGAACAAGGGTAGCCGTACCATTAGCCGGCTAACACCAGAGTAAACTTGTAAACATTCCGGCTCCTCGGCTAAAATCACCGCTTCTGATCTCAGGCGGCACTTACGCAGCTTCCGACCAGATCGTGTTACTTGATGAATAATCTCCATAGTCTTCATGGGTTTGCATGGAGTATTATGTAATTAAGTATATTTTGTTTCTAAGAAGGTGACATGCGTCTGAAGAAAGTCCAGTGATTTGAGAAAATCTCGGTACTCTTTTATTTGGTATTCTGTATCTGTATCAGCCCATATACGTCCCACTGCAGGGCACAGGCCTACTCTACAATCGAGAGAATCGATTGAAAGTGGTTAGGCCATATAGTCCACCACGCTGGCCTAATGCGGGTTGGCGGACTTACATACCGTAGAAATTCTTTTTAAAATCGCTACGGTATGCAGGTTTCCTCACGATGTTTTCCTTCACCGTTAAAGTGCGTGGTGATTGACTATCAATACACACATAACTCCGAAAAGTTAGAGGTGTGTCCTGGGATTTGAACCCGCGACCACCGTGAACATGTAGGCAGCCACGTCTGGTCCGTTACCAACAGGCCACCACGCACTGACAGTTAAATAATAGTGACTAAAAAGTTATAATCCCTTGAAAGGCCTTAAAATTGTACCTTCCTTATCTAATGCATATTCTTGCGTCATGGTTTATGTTTCTTTCAATGTTTCCAAAGGACGCAGGTTTTACAAAATGTATGTATGTTTTATATCTATAAATAAACAACATACATATATCTTTACTCGTTGTTAAAAAAGGATAATCGCTGCCACCATTGACTTATATTCTACCGATAGACGAGACACGTCAAAGAAATAAAGTGCCCCCGTATTTTAAAAGCACGCTACAATATTACATCACTTACCTGGTATTATATTAAAATATTGTAACTTCAGACGATTTGTTTTCGGTTGGATGGCGAAACATTCATTTATTACTTTTAAACGTATGAGATAAGGCGTACTGCACTGTCACAGTCACAAAGCAAACTGATTCATGTGCGGTGCATGCACCGCAAGTAGGTGGGACACATTTTTTGTACTGAATGTCTTATCTAGTGTAACATTGATATCGATGGCTGCCACTAAAAAAGTATTATCTAACCTGAGTCCTAGATGTCTAGGTATTTAGCCCATAATAACCCAACCCAAACCCACTCCAAAAGTGGTAATAAACCAGACAAACTCCATTTAATGGTAGAATCGTTACTTGCGTGTTTGCACGTCACTATAGGCCCAATATTGACTCTCGTATCTTGTAATGTGTTATAAAATTTCCTCGGCGGCGCGTTTGATGTGATAAACTATACTAGGGGTCACTAATAATTTTGCTCTTTTCTAAACCAATATTTACTGCGTAAATGCTGTGTGGAGTTCTCGTTTGCACAGTATGCACTGCGAGAAATGTTAAATAGTCGTAACGATGTATGATGGTAGGTGATAAGAATTTTTGTAGTGTAAATTGTAAGGGAAACGTATAAAAGGCTCTTGGAAATGAAATATCGTTTATTAAAGCTTACAGCACATGGAAAACTGAAGTTTTAATGTCAGCCTCATCTCATTAAGAATTTAAAAGTTAAAGAAATGTTTTGCTTTTATTAGACCTTTCGTGTTTATTAACACTGTGTAAGTTATTTCATACTGTTATATTATAAACACTGTTAGATTATCTAACAATTATAACACGAACAATTCCTCAATAAAAACAACATAAGCACCTTAAACTAACAAAAGAGCAATAAGTCCGTTGCTTGTTAAAATATCTACCATATTCTTTTACCAATAAAATTACCAAAAATTACGTCCCCGATAAATTCCCGAATAATTGGCTGGATATGAAAAAGAAGTGGGTCACCTAATTGCCAGTGGGTGAACGCACGGCGTAGTTTCCAAGTAGGCGCATGTTCTCGCGTGATGTTGCCAAGTCTCCTGGCAAGGGACGGCCTTCGTATCTCATGCCTTGTGTGTGGATGTGGCAGTTTGAACTTTTAAATAATAGAATAGCTAATAGGCTATGGGAAAAATATTTAGTGTAGGTTTGCTCATATCTGTGAGATGGAAATTTCACTGTATATAAAAAGCCTCAATAGGTAGGTTAAGGAATTAGAATTGAATTAAAAGTAACTGAACATCTTAAAAAGACCTCTAACTTTACAATGCTTACCATCAGGCGACTGGCATGCTCGTCTCTCCATTCATTGCAATATAAAAATCTGAATTCCATATTCTGAAAAGTACTACATAAGCCTCTCGACAGTCACAAGCTTACACACAATTTCTCGCTCATGCAGCATATAACTTCGGTTAAATGTACCAAAAACAAAAGGCCACTGCGATCCCCCTACTTACGATTCAGTTCCAATAATGCAATATCCATCCTCCCCCCCACTTAATACAATTCCGTGACGCTAGGGCAAGACTTGGCAGCAATTCAGGTTGTTCGCATATTGGGTTCAACGTTTTGTTTAAAGCAGAGATGACTCGCGACGGCCAAATGTATTGGTATCTGGACTCTTTTTATATTATGGGAACTTCTTGTTTTATTTGTTGGGGAATTGAAATGATAAATCATAGTTATAGTACATTTGAAACAATATAAATATGATGTTTGAATAATTCTTAAAATTTTGTGTAGCAACAAGGAAAGTACGTTTGAAATAGTATTAAATCATCTACTAATGGGCATAAATAAATATAATAATAATTTATAATACACCCAACAGTTACATACATAGTCTTGACCCCACACTAAGGTCGAGTATCAGAAACTACCAGAGACTTTTCGGTCTCACAAACACCTGTAGTTAACCCAAAACAAATACCTGTGGTTTACACAAACATTTGTCTCGGAGCGGGAATCGAACCCGCGGCCTCTCGTTTCATAGTGGCGTCTAGCCAACTGCGCCACGGAAACTGTTAAATGTTGATTTATAGCTCAGTTTCATAAAACTTAATAAGAATTAAGCTTCAGCGTACTTTTTATTTCAGTGTCACTTTTGTCTCGCCAAATCCGTCCCAAACGCCAAAGATTTAAGCATACCAACACTTCAACTAAATATAAACATCACTATTTTATCCAAATTTATTCTAATACCAAGAGATTAAACAAACTCAGTTGTTTACAAATAAAAATTCCTCAACTAAAGTCGTATTAAAGTTTTTCGAATACTTACAAAAAGTCGTTGGCTGTTTTTATCGAATTCTTGAAAGGCGTGTCGTTTCGTGTCGATTATTTTCACTTCACTTTGATCAGTTTGAAGTCTGTTACGTTACGAATACTGCTCGAGTGAAAAATGTTTATTAAAGCGTAATACACACTCTTCTTAAAATAGATCACCATTGCGTTTATAGTCGCCGAGCCATTTATATCATATTAGCAAACTACTATTTATATATCATAATTATTATTTTTTCTGGTAAATTGCTAAGCTACGTCCAAGTTGACCTAGTTTCTGGAGAGATCTCTATATTTTATCAAAATCTTCTTCGCCCAGTTTAAGCTGATGTACAAAATATATAGATCTGTTTCGTTAAAAAAAATCTAAAATAATTGACTAGTCTAGCCGAATAATATGTTTTAAAAGAATTAAAACCTTTTAAAACTTAATCATATATACTTTATCAATCATTTTAGCACTCTCTATATTATGAGTCTATATTATTCCCATGACAATTCAAACGATTCAAAGAAAAATACTATTATATTATATCTAAGTTCATGTAAGCCTACTCCACTCACGAGCCATACTTTCATGATGCCAGCCTAAAAACTGAAGAGACTTAATTAAGAGCTCAAACGACGCCAATTTACAAGGAATCCCGTACGTGCTCGTAGAGTTAAGACGCTATTAGAATATCTGCATGGTCGTGGCTGGCCCGAATTATGCCTATTATTGCGCAGTTCTCTCAATGTGCTTGAAATTGCTTTGCTTGGGATTTGTATGAAATATTTTTATGAGACACTTGAAAGAATGTTAGAGTTGTGCGCATGCGAATATATCGTTTCAAAGAATGTGTTTAAGGGTCCTGATTTACTTATCATTCAATTTGGACTTATAGAATAAGCACATCTAAGGATTAGTTAAAACGTAAAATCTCTAACATAAGACTAAGAATGCCTATGTCAGGAACCAGCCTTTATTTTATGCTAGCAAGTACCTAGTAGTCGTTTAAAATAGTAACATCGACAGCTTTTTTCATATCGATAAGAGAATCGTCTGCATTTTGTGTAATTAACTATCAAAATGTATTTAGGATACAATAACCAAACGATTAGACTTCCTTGTTATTACCTCATAAAACCCTATTAATGTTACTTTCACTTTTAATAAACTCCAACAATTCCATTTATTATACACAGAGTATATAGTTATATATATCACGTAGTAGCTACAACTGCTAAAACTTCCGAAACTGCCACAATTATTCGGCTAAAAGTACAGGTCGCTGGTTCTTCCCAAAGGATGCTCACAGAAATTCCTGCCACCAGTGTACAATCTAAGTTGCCAGTTGTCATAATTGCGGCTACGTGCTCCTATTCCAATGGCGAATCCGAAATTTGAGACGTGAATGTCCCTCCGCAATTGGAGTGCAATCCGAATGCGAATCATTACGTGGGATGAATGCATTGCTGTCTTGTGGAAGGGTGTTGGCAAGTTTGATTAAAATTTTAGATAGAATACTGATATTGGTAAAATTAAAAGATGTCAACGGAGGTTCTGATATGAAATTAAAACAAATGGTCATATAATCTTTTATTAGAAATCGGGCACAGATCCCACTACCGATCTTATACGTGGCTTCACTATGCACGGTCACGTTTATTTCAATCCCTATTGTATTACAATTAATTTGTTTTAACTGCGGGTACTGAGCTGGCAGTCCAGCCAAGTAACTTTCAAAAGTCTGAAATGTGTACCACGGTCATGCAAATTCCATCGAAACAGACTTAATAACACCAAATGATATGCCGTCCCATCGCTATGTTCCAGGAGTTAACTATAATTATTTAACTAATGAAAACATAACACTTCTGTAAATTCCTAAGGACTTCACTAACAGTAGTGAGGGTATTTACGCTGTCGATAAAACTGGGGGCTCGCACGCCAGTCTACGCATAAACGTTCTTCGAAATAGAGACCGTACGCTTCCAAACACGACGTGGAGAATGGTGACGTACATTGAAGATTTAAGGAAGAAGAATGCTGTCGGATTTGAATTTATTGGTGCAATGAATGTCATTTGTGATATTGAATTGTCAAAAGAGATGCCTTTGACAATGGATGGAATATTGAAAATGTTCCTTGGAAACATTTGTTCAAGATATTTTAAAATCTATAATAGATCGTAACCATTAAAACAGGAATAAACCAACATGACATAATATATCAACCTTTGCGGGAATCGTTATGTTTTTCAAATCGAATTACTTGCTAAAATGTATTGCCTTAACTGAAAACCATATTTAAATCTCTACTGCCAGAATTAATGTGCCTTAGTTCTTCATTAACAAGACGGGTAAATATAAAGCAACGAAAGTAAATGATTGACAATCACTAATATTTAGTTACAAAGGCATTAGCAACTAGAACGCACTGCGTCATAACAAGTCAGTGTTGGAAACGGCAACTAATGCCACGGTTGTAAATAAATAACGTGTTAACAAGGCAGGAAACGTAGGAACAAAACTCGGGATATTTATAAATCGTGCGATGGAAATTGCGTACGAAGCAATATCTTGCAACCCTTTGTAGGTGTAACAAAGTGGAACGGTATGGTGACTTTTATTGCTGATCGTCCTGTTTGATGACGGAGTTTATATTTGCGTTTTGATTTGTTAATGGTGCTATTTGGTAATTGTAAAGCTGCAAATTTCTGAAGACTAGATTTTGCAACCGCACAAGGTCGTAAAGCTGCTAATGGGCACACAAATTAATTTCAATCTTCTTTCATAATAACTAACATGGGTCAAATATTAGAAAAAAAAATGCATCATTATCTTTATAATCGCCTAACAAGACTGTTATAATTTCATCGATAATATGTATTTAAACAGTGGCATCTTCACAATCAAACCAAATCATGCCGTTAATAAGACAAGCTGCTTCATTTCTCGACCACAAAAGATCTTGACCAACTTCAATAGGATCTTTACAACAAAATAGATTTAAATTATAGACAATACTCTCCACACTGTTCTTCCATATACGCCGCGTCTGTAGGCGTGTAAGTAAATTGGTTGCACGTTTAATGCCCCTAATTGGTCTTGGTTGAATGCGCATACGAATTGATGGATGATGGCACTGGGGATTTATTTTTATTTTTAATGTATCTTTTAATGGTCTGGACTGTTTGGAATATTCTTTATTGGAGTATTAAACGATACGTCAGATTTAGCGCTGTTTAAATTGCGGAGGCTGCATTTTCAAATGTTAATATCTAGTTTCTCTTTTTTAATTTTTAATATTTCGTTTTGTTTTGATACGCTTATTGAAGAGTTGAATTGGGAAATTGCAGCTTTAAGCTCAGGGTCCATGCTTTTACATTACCGAAACTGCCTCTAAGTTCCTAATATAGAATTTTGATTCACTTTAATAATTGTGAAACATAACACCGATAGGAACACTTCATACCTAAGAATTCTTTACAAGAATAAGGATTTACAACAACCTTAAGTGGCCACAGCCTAGAATACCCACCCTAGCAATCCATCAAATAAATTAATCTTTGCTAAATCCATAACCACGTTAGAAACAAAAGGCTGGTACATCTAAAGTCGTCACATATCACTGGTGACCGTCACAAAAGCGTTGGCCACGGCTTTGTCATTCATTTAATGTATCAAAGGGCCGCATTGTACTTCATCTCATTATGCTCATATTGTCCTTTTGCCTCTAAAAATAAGCATTCGTGTATTAGTAACGGATTCAGTTGGCTTGTCTTCGGTTATAGCAAACTTAACTCTGGAAATAGAATTGTTTCTTTTATTTATGGCGAGAATTGTACAGTTAAAAATCATCCTTCTACAATACTTTTTTTATCTTGGTTTTCCAAATGCATTAGACTTTAAATTATTAGTTAGCGTCGTTTGAATAGGATATTATAGAGCTGATCATATCTTATGATTCTTTATAATTATGTCCTTCTAATTCCTTCTTCATGCTACTCTGTCACGATCTAAGAAGGCAGGCTTAGCTGTAGTCTACCATCTTGGTTTAATGCGGATACATGTAGTTGACTTCTATACTTCAAATACAATAAGGCCTCTCAAATTATAGTAGAGAAATCTGAGATATGCAGGTCACCTCAACATTATTAATTAACCATTTTAGTCAGCCATTAATACCTACGTATATTCATACATATGTATAAGGCATATGTGTAATTATATATGTATAATTTAGGAGTCAGAATATATCCTAGACTCGAACCTTTGATTTTTATTAGAATGAGACTCACACACATTTTTTAAACACTTCGGAATGTATATGCAAAGTTTTATTGCTCATTTGACCGAAAAAAGAAAAGACCATGGAAAGAATAATTAATTTGATATAATTAACAATATAAGGAAGTGAGTTGGCTGATTAATTATAATGAAGCTTCAATGGATACTATGGTTTTTAAATTACCCCACAAATGGGCATCGAAGGAACTTGTTTAATTAATATCCGTTGTTCAAAATGATTGGGTCAATCACCTCGCTGGTCTAGACGTAGGGTAGCCGCAAGTTTTTGGGTTCTTTACGCAGGGCAATAAACTTTAAGCAAATTCATTTGAGAATTATTCTATTTGATGACCATTAAGAGGATACAGCAAATATCTAAAAGGTGATGAGGTAGATCACGAAAGCAATATAGTAGATCCAGATATATGACATGAACTCCTTTAGAAAACCCAGGTATAATGAATTACTCCATAATAGAGTTGAAAGGTCGTTACATACAGACGAAGGTAGTAAAAGCGTGTTAAAAAGAGATATAAATATTGGAAGTCTTTGCTCGAGTTTGGAATATTAAAAACCTTAAACGATAAAACAAAATCTCATTGGGTGTTTCAGCCTTATGGTAAATAAAACTGACTTTGTATAGGTTTTAATGTGTTTGGAGTAATATGTAATAAATGCTATCCAGTAAATCCTTTTTACTACATATTCATAGAAACTCCAGAACAAAGTTTCAATCTTCACGGTGGCTTGAAAACACTGGTCAGTTTTAAATAAGCCTTAATTATGTACCATTTCTCTGATGACGTGTCTATCTTCATCAATCTTATGTTTTCTCTAATGATTCTTCGAAGTTTGGGCTATACTCAGACATTGTGCGCCAATACCATTGTTAAATGAAAACAATTTAGAGATTTTACCAATATATTCTGAGAAAGATCGTCGTTAGCCAAACCATAAAACCAATTTCGTATTTAAACAATACAAACCTGCCAATATTGTTCTTTGCGACTTCTCAAAAGGAATCAATTTGTACTTATAAATAACTTTAAAATATATTTTTAATTGAAACATCTCCAAGAACTTAAGAACAATGGCATCTTGGAGACAAGTTTGATGTCTGTTTTTACCCAAAATTCTTCTGACGAGTTTCATATTAGTTATTACTTAACAGGCTTCAGTTTCGGTTGTGCAACGTTTTATTCTTGTGCTCTTGAAATCAGGTTTCCATTTATGTCATATATTTTCGGTGCTAATTGCATACTGTTTTTGTTATTTAAAGAAATCCTGTATAGTTAATATTCCTTAACTGTTATTTTGGCACTTATTTGAAGTAGAGAATTTAATTTTGATTTAAATAAAAATATGTTCATTTCCAAAGTTTTCAATCTAATAATACTTATCTGTTATATAATAAATTTGCTTAATTTGTTTACTGTATTCGTCAGTTGCCAATAATCCTGACTCCGGGCTGATAATGATTAGAGAAATCCAATATTACTTTGCCCGATCCGGGATTCGAACCCGAGATCTCAGTTTCTTTCGATTGTGCTACAGTTTAAACATGATAAATATCGTGACGTTGACATGAAAACATTTTATAAAACCGTTTGCTTTTTTCATTCCATTTTTACGTTCAAGAAATACCAATAGAGATGCGACAAATAGTTTTTTAACTTTTTTGTTCAAGACAGACGTTGTCGTGTTTAAAACCGTCAATGATTTTTGATGCACGTACCTCAATCGGAATCGTGCTTCGATAAAAAGTGAGTTTTTTACTCGTAGTTGTTTTTTTGGAAAGAGATAGCGATATATACTACTGTGTAAGAAAAAGGGATGGAATGTTTGTTGACTTAAATATAAAAGTTTAAGGAGGCTACTAATAAAAAGTTTGAATGCACAATTAAATATATCTTACTGTCGATTGGGGGAAGTGAAGTTATTTTGTTACAATTTTGATAGCAATAATTATAATTGCCAATAAAGTCAAACAATATTAATTTTAAGTAATGTGTTATAATCTGAAAGGTGGGCACTTAATTTATCAAAGACTAATGTGGATCAATAGTTTTAAAATAATTGAAATTGAATCATTTGGTTTGAATGGCATTGTAGCCAGAGTAACTACTGGATATAATGAGACTTAACATCTTATGTTTCCGGATGGTGAGCGCAGTGAAATGCCAAGTGTTAATTTGTAATTGGGTATTTGACTATAATCGAATTTTTGTATTATTTTGCAGACAAACAGAAGCGCCATTAAAACAAAACAGTTTTGTGAAAACAGTGATAAAGTAGCTTGTAACATGAGGCAAATATTAGTATTTTAAATGAAAGAGTGGGGACGTAGTGTGGACATCTTACCGTCTCTTTCACACCCGCACGCTATAATGCACAGTGACGTCACTTACTTTGTTTTGCATCCCTTTTCTATTACCCCCACTACTAGATTTTAAAAGTTTCTAACTTTTTTAATTCTGAATGGATTTAGAAAATTCTTTGTTTGCTAGATTTCGGATATGGATACTTTTTGATTAATCCAATAAAAAAAATGAGTCAAATACCCTATTCATGGTATTTTTTGGTTTTGCTACTGTTCATGAGCGGCCGTAACGCTTACTATCAGGTTAATCGCATGTTAGTCTCGCCATTTCATCGGAATTAAAAAAAAACACGTTTTGTTTGATTGCTGGATGTCCAACAATCATTACAGGTCGATAAAAAACCGCCTTTGTGATTCCTTTCTCTATTATTGGTGTTTCCCTAACTACCAGTTGGAAGAGTCTGCACCCAGCCACTACCCGCAACCTTACCTACGCAATTTGTCCACCTTGTATCCTAAAAAAATACTATTGAAAACAAAGAAAGCAAAACTAAATAAAAAAAAAAAAAGAAAATTGAACTTGGTCGTATAACCACGGCGGGATTTCGCGGCGAAAAACAAGGCCACAGATTTTCCAGTTAAATTCAGTGGACGGTTATAATGCAAAAACAAGCCGCTTGAATGGGTCGTAAATTTTGGCAGGGGGCGCTTTCGGGGCTTTTTTCTGGAAGTTCAAAATCAAATTTACGGGTAGAGGACCGTAAGTGGGACCGAGGGAGGGTTGAGGATGAGATCCACTGCAAGCGATAATGTTTATAAGCTAAGATATGTTTTTATTGCATAGTTTTGTGTTGCGTTTTAAGGGCGCACATTATCATTCTGGAACAATTCAATTTATATATTTTTAAATAAATACTATCACGGGAAGAGTAATCCAAATTAACAATTCTTATAATCATATAGTTGGAATGATAAAGGTAAGGTGGACGATAGATATTTAAGATCTTTTATCTTTTCCAATTTTTTTACAAAACTCATATTATGCTTATTCGAAATTCAAATATAAACGTCAAGCTTAAACAACATCCCTTGCCATAGAGACTGACAAATTCGACTTCTATTTCCAAAAATATAAACCTTCTGTTAGCATCGCATAGCGTAGTTATCCCAATGGACATTCAGCTTCATCCTTACTGGTCTTATGGTTCTGTTCTTATGGATTTTTCTTTATTACTAAGCTCCTCGAATGGAGATGAGCGAGCCATGTGTTTTTATGAGATGTTGCGGCTATAAAAATTTGATGTTATATTGGATAAAGTCCACTGTCCGTGGCGAGTTCGGTGAAGTAATTTTATAAGAAACATTTATTAGGTTATGAACTTTGGCGTATTATTGAAGTTAGTGTTATTGCAATATTTTCATTAACATTGATATTGTTTTTGCAAGACATTCTCGCTTTTTTCATCGAGAATTTTTTTTAATGAAAGATTGGGTGAATTAAATGCTGTTTTAGATGTAAAAATAGATAGTAAATGGTAATAAAATAATAACTGTAATATTTCTGTAAAAACATAAATAGTTGTAACTTTATCCCATCGTGCATATAGAAAGAGATACCTTCTTCCACACTCCATATCTCGGTTACATGCAAATAAAAGTGACCAAACAATCCTAAAACTCACCACGAAAATCGGAAAAACGTTTAACCTTTTCGAAGTTAAATATCAAGTTTAAATACATATTTTTATATAACAGTAGGCTTATTCACGTAATTAAATAAGTTCAGTTGCAGTGCAGTTGCAGTTAAGTTTCGATCAAAACGGCCCTTTTCGTATTCTTGTAATTTAGATAACCGCTGTCAGATACGCTCGCGTCAAGTTCGCGTCACGCGAGCGCTTTATTGTATTATATTACATATATTATATTACAGTAGCTGTGCGTTTTATATTTGCGTGATTCAGATCGCAACTTGATTGGTATTTGACGTCTCCAATGACAGTTTAGTCCAACGTGCAACACATGCGCAGTTTATGCGTATCTTACGCGCAGCTAAAGAATTACAAGAATACCATTTTGACGTACGTACGATTAAGACGTAAACCTAATCGCAACTGCATCGTAACTTGATCGGCGCGTCAAGAAATTACGTGAATTAGCCTACAGGTCCGGCAAACAAGCAAACAGGTCGCCTGATGGCAAGTGATCACTGCCGCCCGTAAACATCCACAACGCTTAGATCATAGATATGTTGCCGGCCCATCAAATCGGAAAGGAGCGGGAAGGAAAAAAATGGGAAGAAGAAAAGGTTATTGGGCATATTTTTTATTATTACTTTTTTAATTCTGGCACGGCATAGTGACTGCATTGCATCCGGCAATATGTGTTTTTCAGTGAAGTGCTCGACTGGGATAACCACCTGGCAAGCTTGGTGTGCTTACATCAATGGAGACGTTTTGGTCCACCAGCATTCTATTCCGTGTCAAGTTTGTGGTGGCTTCCTTATAGTACCTCAAAAGCCTCGTATCTTAGTCTAATGTCCATCTATAAATCCAATTTTTTTTCAATAGTACATGGTTGTGTGGTGAGAAACAGAAACTACGAGAGACTCTTCGGGTTCACAAACACCCAGTCCCGAGACAAATACCTGTGGGTATCGGTGCGGGTATCGAACCCGCGGCCTCTCGTTTCACAGCTGGCGTCTAACCAACTGTACCACGGAGTCAGATAAAACAGAGGCTGTCTAGACTAATTAAAGTTTAAATTTTCAAATAGACTAGACTCTCTAATTTGCGACCGTCAATCGTTCCAAATTTATTTAAGTGTAATTTGCTCAACGTATTCCAAGTTTAAATATCAAGTGTAAAGAGTTTTTCGGAGAAGAGGTCGACTGGCGCGACGCACCTGGCCAGTGACATTGACTTATTTAAATGGCGAGATTTTGGTCCACTAGCATTCTCTTTCATTTTAAGTATGTGGAATTGTAATTAAAATATGTGTAAATCGTATTTTTACATTTTGCGTGTGCTGTGTTTAATTTAAAATGTTTAATTTTTTGGGTGAAATGTGTTTTGTTTTTTTGTGATTTCTACAGCCTTGTTTCTTATTCCAATATTTATTTACAGGTTTTTAATGCGACTCTACTATGATTCATATTATGAGAAAAATTAATAATAACTATGTATGATCGATTAATTGATCATATTATTAGATATTACTCTCTCTCTCTCTCTCTCTCTCTCTCTCTCTCTCTCTCTCTCTCTCTTCAGCCACAGGAAGTCCACTGCTGAACATAGGTCTCCATGAATCGCCACATAAACCTGTTGAAAGCGAATTATTAGATATAAGGGTACCCAAAATTTTCCTATCACATATGGTCGATCCTCATTCTAAATTAATCACCAAAATACGTTCTACAAAGTTTACTAGCACCTACTAATACTTGTTACTAACAAATATTACACCAACAAATAAAATATATGTTTTCTGTAGACGGATTATTCCTTTAATTCGCAATCATCAATCGTCCGACAATTATTTAGGCGACTTTTGTCTACCAAAAAAGGCCTTGTCGAGAACATTTAGGGCAATTACAATGTAATTTGTCACTGAGCTCTCCCATCTCAGTTTGATTTCTTCAGTGGAGGCTTAAGATTGATTGATTAGCGAACATGCGTACCATCGAGGATCTACTTAACGTGTTAAAGAAATTGGTTGAAGAGTTCCTTGGATTTAAGGCAGTTAGTTATTTTGTTTCTTTCTCCTATAGGTGATTCTCCAAAAAAAAGTTAGGGGATCAAAGCATCAACCATTATGGATGGATACGAACATGGGACTTTACTCGATGAAATTACTGCTACATAGCTCATTTAGAAAAACCAATGGCGCCGATGAGACGAGCATGTCTTCGCCTGATGGCAAGCAATAGACTGCAGAAAATCAAACGCTACCATGAATTCCAAAGTAATGATAGACATTCCACTGCGCTCGCCATCCTGAGACATAAGATGTTAAGTCTCAATATATCCAGTAGTTACTCTGGCTACAATGTCCTTCAAACCGGAACACAATTATTATCGAATCTTTAACTAAGATCCAAAGTATACGGACTGTTACTTATCAAAATATCTTTTACTAAGCATCACACGTACCCACTTTAAAGACCACAGTCTTCTCCAGCCAAATTCACGACTACCGGAATACAAGCATTGTCTCCATCGCCCATCTCAAAAGGCACAATTTAAACGCTGGCATTCTTCCAGTAGGTGGATTGGCAGTAAAGTTTTATTGGGCGAGTCCGCTGAATGCAGAGGGCAGCACTGTCGTGGTAAGTAGACTATTTTAATAATCTATCGCTGGTGTTCAGCAATATTATCTTGGGGTAATCTACTAGCTAATATATCATTATTTTTATAAGAATTATTGTTCTTTCATATCTGCAAAGTAGAGCCTACAAGTATTCTTTTTGTGTCACTCATTAATTGTGTGATTTTGTTTTTTTTTTTGCATATTCATAATTTAAATATGTCAATGGGCAAAAATCGGAGTACAAGTCGCGTCGTCGCCACCTACAATGTTAACGATGTCCAAATATCTGTATCAAGTTTGCGTGTTGTTGAACGGTATAGTCCTTCTTTATTTCCTATACCATACATGAGTTATATTACCAATTAATATCAACATTCTATAAGTAATTACATTACAATCCTCTAATTTCACATTAGAATGAAATTCTCACCCAAAGTCGTCGAGTTTAAACCGTTTGAAACGTAAGTAATATAGTTAAAATAGCAATTACTTACACCCATACTTAAATACCATGTATAACAACACGAAACTCGGAGCGTCGTAAATTTCACCCGAAAACAGTTTTTCACGGAAACTTCCAAGTTATAAGCTTTCAACAATTGCGCAAGTTTCGTTAATTGAAAGCAAAGTTTTGTGAGATAAGAGAGTAGGTAGTACTTAGTAGTCGGGTTTTTGGGAACCACATATACGGGTACTTCTATTATATCGGGTATCAAGGTATACAGACTGCGACCGAAAACGAAGCCAGGTGGTAGTTTTAGTGAATACAAAAACAATGCAACTAGAAATTTCACAAAAAAAGGAGACAGATTTTTCTTGCAATTATTTAAATATTGTCGTGTTTGAGTGCTAAATACCTAGTTCTGGAAAAACAAGGAATTTAAACCCTTACGTACCATTGCGTCTTTAAAACTAAAAAGGTGTAGATAATATAATTATTCAGGAAAACTATGTATGTGTCACCCAAATACGACAATAAGTAAAAATTACAAAAATAAATGACGAATTTTTTTGCGAAATTTTTAGTTGCATTTTATCTGTAGTCGCTAATACTATCATCTGGCTTCATTTTCGGTCGCAGTCTTTATTTTGAATGTCTGCTTCTTGGACGAGACGAAAGTATTTAATAAATACACGATTAAAAAGATTCATTGAGCTCTACAAGTGAAGAAATATTAATTTTACCATTTAGTTTGCACAACACATAAACATTCAGCTTTGTGCTGGAAAATGCAAGGTGTGTTCTAGTTCTTGTGATATTTTTCCAGAGGAATTTTTCGTTTCCAGGAAATTTTCACTTACTACTCGGAACCTAGGTCATGGAATGGTAAAGTTAAATGCAAAGATATCGTTATATGCAAGCCTTTTGTAAAATAATGCTTTTATTTTTTATAGCCTTAAGTGATAAAATGAATATTTTTACTTTAACTTTGTTAATATACTTTAAATAAAAAATGTGTCATCTTTTCCGCCTAGTTGTTAGTGTCAAGTAGGCGCCTTAAATAAATAATCACATAGGTACCATTTAATTTAAACATAAACAAAAACAAACTTTACTATGCCAACTCTACCTAAATAATATAAATACAAAAAAATATAGAACAAGTACAAATATACTGAGTGAGATATCTCTAAAATGCCTTCTAATTTAACTTCATAAACTTTATCTACACCTTCCAATTTCAAAAGAATCCCTGTCATCACCGATGTCATAGCACAAAATTCTTAAGCCCCAAAAATCCTGCAATAGCTCGCAAAAAGGAAGACAACGGTTAATTTCAATTCCACTTGTACTTAGGGTTGTCACTCCGGATATTTTTTTTTTCTCTCCTTCTGTTTTAGTCACATGAAGTTTATTGTTGCACATAGGCCTTCTCCAAGGATTTTATAGCGACCTGTATGATGCGGCATGCATTCAGTAAATTCCTACTGTCTTGTCTGTATTGTATTTTTTCGTACCGAAATTCTATTCCAAGAATTTCACTCCTGAGGTAACAATTTATTATTCAAAAGAGTGCATAGATCCAGAAATAGACGATGTTCCGGTTTCTAGGTTCGTTTCTCGTCTGTGCATATTAAATCACGATGTCAGTCGGAACGGACCTTTAAATAGAACAGTTTGGAAAAAAAAATGTAAATGTACGGAGTGAATGGTCAGGTAGGTTGATTTTATTTAGGGATTTTTTACAGGATTCAATGAATTAAGTAGTAAATAAAAATAGATTAGAATGCGAAATAATGTTTGAATCAAACGAGGGGAATAAAATAGGAAAAAAATAAAGAAAATTTTAATCCAAAATGAGGAGTAAAAGATAAAGCAAATCAACACATTTTAAAAGCTTAGGTGTTAATGAGTCATAATGAAGAAGTAATTAAGCACGCCCAAGCATTAGAGTTATGTATTAATGTTTTGCAGTCGTTTATTAATGTTATGTATTGAAAATTATTAAAATATGATATTCTCAACGCAGGCAACCCTATTACAACGCGGAACAATAATTGGATTTGGCCGTCCCAGTTGACAGTTCATTTCGTTGTCCCGCGGACATATTCCTTTAAGATTATGAAAACTTATTATTGCCAGCTTACGTCTCATTTGGATGAGAGCCAATTACTGAAAGTCTGTTTTTAAGCCGAGTAATACCGAGTTTAGATTTATGTCTGTAATTTGTTGTGACAAAACTTTTGTGCTTCATTTAAAGATGGCGAAGTTAGGATTTTTCCTAATTCACGATGTAGAAATAGGTATTGTGTTTTAAGTGCTTTGAGTATTATTTATGGATGTGTTTACGGGAGCGAAACTAAGACTATTCTGTGGATGAAGTCTGGGTTGTTTTGGGGCATGACTAATTTAGATTTCATCTTACTTTTTAACCTCATTTTGCTACATGCGCTCATAGTAAGCGCAAAGCTGGGCAGACAGGATTTTGCCTGGTGAAAGACAGATACGTCTCAATTCTCGACACAATTATGCCGATTCGCTTAATTTAATGTTCGCGCTTCGATAGATAGTCCGACAACTGTGAAATTCAAATAAATTGACACTTTTTACTACTTTAGCATTTCACGAAAATGCAAATTGGCTTACAAAAACACCGCATCTGTCCAAATAGGAACAAAACCATCTAATCGTTTTAATACAACGACCAATAAAAACTCCCCTGATGACAACTAACGGTCCAAATTGAAATAAGCGGTGACAAAATTTACACGTTCAAAACAAAAGACAGAAACCAGAACAGCGACGATACAATAATGTCAGGACAAAGCAATTATGTAATTATTCACATGGCACCGACGAAGAGGTAACTTGTCAAGCCGGCAAAAACGGTAGACAAGACAACAGTTTTTGCTACGGCCGAACTGAACGCAAAAACGGTGACATCAAAATGTATGACACTCGTTGCGAACTTTTTGTCGCGCAAACTTCGGAGCGCCTAAGACTTTAATCGTATTAAGTTGTTGAATTCTCTCGGGGGCGCTCTCTTTGGGGAGTTAATTGTTTTCTTTATCTTCATACTGCCACAAGTTGATAGCGAAGTTTTTGCTTTCTTTTGTTTTATGATTTTGTTCGCCCATCTCCGTGTATTGTTTGACGCTTTTATATCGCTGTGGTTATTGTTTATTCCCCCGTGTATTTCAGATACAATATATTAAATGGTTTATGTAGTATTGTGTTGATTCTATAGGTCGGAGGTCAACAGCTCGTTCAAGCCTCTCGATCTAGATAGAAAATTCTAACATGAACGAGAATACTTTCTGATATCTAATTTATTTATTGACCAATAATTGTATCATAGACGCCTACTGGCTTTTATTTCACATTTGAATTATATTACAAAGCGACAATTTTATTAGATGGATCTGTCTGGATGATTCAAAAGTTATAATATTAATGTTTTGAGTAATATTAATCTGCATAAGTGTTTAAAATAAATATGATTCACATCAAGTCAACAGTTCAAGGCATTTCATATTCAAATAATCACACCTTCACACAAAAGGTGTGATCTCCATGTTTGCATAAGATTAGGATCTTGTACCTGAGAAAGATTTAAGTGCGATGGTGTTAATTGACATTTTTATGCTGTTCATTGACCGTGATCACCTATATAAGCATGCTTTGTTCATTTTCCTTTGCCGACTTTAACGGTCTTATTCATAGACAAATTTAAAACCTATTTTAGTTATTGAATGTTTTGTCCCTTTCGAACGACTTTATAATAATAAATAAATAAATAATAAATACACCCAACAGTCACACACATAGTCCTGACCCCACCCTAAGATCGAGTCTTGTGTCGTGGTTATCAGGAACTACGAGAGACTTTTCGGTCTCACAAACACCCAGACCCGAAACAAATACTTGTGGTTCACACAAACATTTGTCTCTGTGCGTGGATCGAACCCGCGGCCTCTCGTTTCACAGCCGGCGTCTAACCAACTGCGCCACGGAGGCTGTCAACGTTTATATTTCAATATAAGCGAAGAAGACAAAACATTCGGTAACTAAAATACATTTTAAATCTATTTATGAATAAGACCGTAAAACACTAATATTCAAGTACGTTATATGGAATACAAAATATTATATTCTCTATTATCAATCAGAGATCAATTGACCCGTGAAATTTGCTTTGTCCTCACTGAATCCAGTTTTATTAGGTTTGTATACAGAAAAATGTCCAATATACATTTATTTATATGAATGGTTGAGCAATACCCATTGGCTACCCAAGTGCTAGTTTATCAATGTACGACCGTTGGTGACAAATGATTTATACCAACACAAACATACGTCGATGGAACAAATTACACATGTCTGTAGTTTATCTCGTATGAATATATCAAAAGGTGTATTGATAGCGTTACTAAGAAACTTAGTATCGTAGATTAAAACGAATCTTATACAATAAATGCGTGGATTGTTGGTAAACCTGGACGTTACTGCTGAGACGGTGGTCGTGGATTTTAATTTCAGAGCATACCTCTGATTAAGAAAAGTTAACTGGGTGTGGGCAGTCAAATACCACGCATTTTACCAGTAGAAGAAAACATTGCCAGGAAACAGAGATTCACAAAAAATCAAGTGCGTGAAATCTGCAAAATACCACGGTTGACTGTGGCTTAACTACACTCGAGTATAGAGGAGGCCCGCACTGAAGTGGGGCGTATATATAATTCTAATCCATAATACATATATACATAAACTCACGCCTTTATCCCAGAAGGGGTAGGCAGAGGCGCCACTAGGACACCCACCTTTCGCCTTGTATGTTCCGTCCCATGATGTGATAGGGGGCGAGCCTATCGCCATATCGGGCACAAATTCCTGACTCCGGGCTGATAATGAGTAGAAAAACCCAATACCACTTTGCCCGACCCGGGATTCGAACCCGAGACCTCAGCTTTGTAGTCGTACCGTAATACAACTACGCCACCGAGGCAGTCTAATCCATAATGAATTATATTAACGCTGTACTTAGTAACGTGTGTCAACTAATTTGCCAGATGTGATGGATAGTGCAAATTCGCCACTTCATTTGCGCCATGTGTATGACATGTTACGTTACTAATTGTGTTTTCGCGGAATCACGGCATGTTTACCGAATGTCTTTTTATCACACTATTAGTTTGATAATTGTGTTCTGGTTTTACAATAACAGATACATTTTATATTAAATAGTTCATATTTCTAAGGAGTGTAAAATCAACAAACTCATAACAACATTTTGATAAGGGATAATTTTTCTCAATCAGAAAGGAAAGTTGCCCGAGGCAGATACACAATTAAATTACAAATTTGATATTATTTATCTTAAAACACAGAGATCAACAAACCTTAAATCAACCGTTCGCAAGAGGATTAAGTTAAAACAAGCCGGGATTAAAATAAAACGCTAAGGAAATTTTATTTCGAGACGAGAGTAGAAGTAAAAAGTCCCAACGGAAATAATCCAATCAGTGGCAATAAACGAAGCAAAAGGAAATTAATACTGATGTTGGCGACAAACTCGATCTTGTAAGACTTGACAGATGTCTGCGAGATGAAATATCATGTCGACATGATGTCGAGCGACAGCTGAGCCGGTGATGTTGCACCGATGTTAATAATGTTAGCGTACGGTTACCTCGTGTTGGCTGGGAGAGGAACTGTTATATAACATCATTGTCTATTGAAAAGCCTTATGATGATGGTTAATGTGTTAGGATTAATGATGTTAAGATATAATTAGATTTGACGCGTAAAGTGGATTTGTTGAATTTGTCAAGAATGCAGGCAACGTATACGTGTGATTAGGATAGTGATTTTAATATGAATATTGATAGTAATACATAAATTGAATATTTTACTAAAACCTGTACATGCATAGGAAATTCAAAGAATACTATACGTAAAGTGATAAAAAACAAACAATTCCACATTTACGACCATCCACGATTGTGAAAACAACCAGAAGCCATTCATCCATAATTTTACTACCGCCAACACAATTGACGAACAATAAATATCAAAACATGTAAATAAAACATAAACAATTTAAAACTATGACGAGCGATAGTAAAGAGCTTTTAGAAATCTTCGAAACGTCATAGAGGTGTTTTCATTGTTATAAAACAAACATGAAGGGACGAGTTAGCATGCGTCTATTAGACTAAGAAATCACGTTAAGCCAGTTATGAGGCCACCCAAGAGGAACAATGTTTTAGTGATTCCACTATCGTAAAATCTGGCTTTTTATCGCATGTACACTGGGGCTTAGAAGGGAAAAATATTTTACACCCACTCCAAGCATTAAGTGGTTTACAGCCGTAGTAATGGTGCTAAGGGCAGGTTTCCTATGAAATTATTGCAAAACTTATAGCTTTTGTATCTGTTGTATTTATTGCCGTTGTTAAATTCCTAATGATCCGTTTCTACACATTAATATCTTCACGGTTTGATCAATAAATGGGATATTTATTTGTCGCTATTAATTTCGTTGCGAAATTCAGCACTATGGGTAAAGTTTTACGAAAAAGTTTTCAGAGTGATTTATATAATCGTAATGTTCATTCGTTTTTTTAAGTATTCTTAACCGATTTGCGATTTTAGATCCTCATAATCATAGGTGTTTTAAGCTGTGACTATTAAAATCTTATAAATTAAAACTGTAAGAGCAATTGCATAATATTCTAATTATTATAAATTCTTAATATATTATGTAAATATGGTTCACATGACACCTATGTAAGTAGAAACTTGTCGTGATTCATTTCGTGTTCAAATACAGATATTTTAATTAGACCTGCTTCACAGCCAAGACCAACTCCTATAACTAAATTTCCTAAAAACTCCAAAATCCCTCACACGATAACAATAAATCGTCTCTAAATGTACGACTCCAGCGCGATAAATATAAGGCAACACGTTTCTACCCACGATCATAACTCAGTGTGAATTATTAGTATAAATTAAATAAACATTTCACTTTGGGACATCCACGGCGTACGTCACAGTCAACGCGAAATTATTTATATACTTGATACGGATTAATTAGACATGCAAGTGAAGCTAGTTCCTCGGGATTATTTAGTAGATGCTTAATATATCCGGATGCAAGGAAGTTAGACCTCTAGTTTCGTATTAGTCGATAACTTCTATTTCTGTCGCAAGATCCCCACGTCTTATAGTTAATTGATTGATGGTGAGTAGCTCAGAGTATCTAATTCTATAACTAATTTACCAATCAGATGATATCTAAATTTGTAAATATTATAGACTAGCTTAATTACTATTATCAGCCGTTAGTGTCCCACTGCTGGGAAAAGGCCACCTCTCTTTTCACTACTTAAACTCATAAATAAAGTAAACGCTATCAAAATGAACTTTAATATCTTTTACGTAACTATCAAACGTTTTAAAAGCTTTAAGCAAATTAGCAATTAGGGTACCTCATTGTAAGTAATCAAGACCACCTTTGCACTCCTATTTAACTAGAGAAAGTCTGCATTACTCGTTAGGAATCTTTAAATAAGGTTCTTATTTAGGTCATGGTTATTCCGTGATTCTAGATTATTTTCTTCTTATATTATTTTGCCAATTGATATGCACATTGGACACATATGGGACAGCATTTCATTTACCATTAGGTGTACAGGCATTTTACCAAAACACAATAGAAAAAATAAGTAATTCTTCAAAAACTACATTCCTTAAAAGTCAGTCACTATAGTGCTTCTTATATCAAGAGACATTTTATGCTGTACAGTAACGTCTTCCGCTATTAAGGTCGTAGAGTCATTGGATCTAAGGACTAATTCCATTTAATTTGGCTTATTGCCAACAATATCTTAACTCGGTACTACTATAATCGGCTATTAAGAAAGCTATATCGTCTTACTGCTCTAGTTAATTGTATATGTAGTGACACAGTTTTAAGCTGTATATCATGTGGTTATCCGTTAAATTTAAATTTTGGTGGTATAGTTTAAGTACATTTTTGTAATAATAAAACAAACTTGCTTGTTCCGGGATTCTATAAATCCATTGTGGCGTTGGAGTCATCTGTAATTATATTATTAGAGAGGAATGATAGGGCTAATGTGCAAACTGTTTTTCCAATAACGGTCTATAGGTAATCTTATTTTGCCGGATGACATTTCAACAAAATTTTACTATTTCATGTAATCGAAGGGTATTATTGCTTTATTGAGGCTCAGCAATAGGTATTTCTTAATAATATTTCTCAAACCAAAAACTTCATAGAACTGCTTATAATGCTCCAGACCAACCGTTCGAAGTTACGTACATAATTATGAGCATAAAACTTAACCAACAAATACATACGGTCATAAAAGCGTTTTGATCGCTCCTCGCCTCGGAAGTCACGAATGTTGAGAAGCATTTAATTCGATGTAAATATACACTAAGGAGATAACACACTGAGCAATAACAATAAAATAAAATGAGAGACGTTTATAACTAATCTGTGCCACTTATTCTTAGGCCTGCATGGCTTGGAGAGGGGAGATAATGTGCTTACAGAGGTATTAATATGAATAATAAAATGCACCAAGAAAGAATCTATCTAAACATTTACTGAACAGATGCCAATGTATGCATGAATGTTTATAACACAGAGCAATCTCCACCAAAATCCAAATCCCACAGTAAGTCGAGCCTTGTGTCATGACTGTCAGGAACTAAAGAAAATGAGACTTTCGGAGATAAGTTCGAAATATTGCCCAAAGTGAGTCAAATATTATGCAAATCGGTAAAGGATTGGTATTTCGATAATTTTACAAGTAGTTTAGGTGTTCATAAATGCTTCGCTATTAAAACTGATCCGGTATTCGCCTGAATTTTGAAAGCGTAATTTCAATAAGCTGAAAACAAAATTCCATTATCCTAAATCTACAAGTGTAGCGAGGATCCCATAACAAACATTGTGGTTCTGTAATTCGAACATTATTACAAAATGACTGTTCGGAACTGCGATCACATAAAATTGAGTGTTAACTTCACGCATGAAGGGGAACAATAACATTTTTTACAACTCGTGTTACAAGAGATGGCAATCAAAGCGGACATCGAGCAATTTGCTTCAAATAAATCAACAGCTATTGCTCAGTTTTGTTCATAGGGTTTTATGAATGAATCCTTAATAGAGAGCTCGATATAGCTCTTTGCTCATTAGTTCGAAATACACCGCGCTCGGCATAGTATCTTTATTGACTACTCATTTTAGCGATGCGGGTGGATATTTTTCATTAGTAACTACTTAGGTACTTTAAAGGAGGTACTTTAAATTTTGAATAGTTATTTATAGTGCCGTGTTGAAAACTTCGGGAAATTGAAACAGCAAAACTTTGTAGATAACATTAGAAATTGGCGTAAATGCAGGAAAATAATGATAATTAGTAGTATCTTCTATGGCCCTATATGGCGATAGGCTCGCCCCCTATCACACTGTGGAACGGAACATACTAAGCGATATGTGGGTGTCCTATTACATGTATGGTTGTCCTGGTGGCGCCCTGTATTTATGTTTGAATTTATGTATGTATGTAATACTATAATCATATTCCAGAAAGTTTCAAAACCATTTAACAAGAACTAATTTTCCATCTAAGCCTACACGAACAACACCCACACAAATGAATTACATATTAATATAAGCCCAATTTTAGACTTGAAAGCTGATTTTCACAGAATTGGTCCTATGGGTTGAATGTTGGTCGAATAGAAGGCGGGCAATTAACGTTGTACACATAGTAATTAGCAGCATAATAGATTGCGTGACGGTGGCAAATTAGCAACGCTATTGAACTTTAGTTGTATGGAATAGGGATGTGGTAGTTTTAAGGGGTATATCCGCGTGTGGGGAAAGTAGGTCATTATTTTCCAACAATATGTCCCTTAAATTTAATGTCACGTCTGCGTATGAAGTATTAGTTCGTTGTTTTGGATTTTTGTCATTGTAAAGAAGAAACGAGTACATTGAAAGTAAGTGATTATTGTCGACCACGAACATCTATAACACTTGAACCTTAGGTGCCTTGACGTATCAAAATGGGAAGAGAAAGTGTTAGATAAAGGACGGCAGGAGGAAGCACGAGGCCACTGGCAATTTCATTCACCAAACAAAACATACTTGCAAAAGCCGTCGCTCTATATAGGTTTTCAGTGAGACAGTTACACCACCGCGGGAGAACCGAGCTATTACAATAATTAATTCATTTTGATATACCGCATCCAAACCATACATTTTATTTAGTAGTTCATGCGTTCTCATCGGTTCGAAGTGACTTATTAAGTAAGTTTATGATATAACTACATAAACGGTGTATTCAGTATGATCGGAAATCGTGCAATTAACATGCCGGGATCGTGCGATTAATTTTAAAGAAATAACAACCAGAGATTAACTAGAGCTGCATCTTGTTGCTGCAAATGTCAGATTTGAATATAAAGATGATAATTAACTTAACATAATATGTAATTACCTTTCTTACCAAAAAGAGTTATAAGCTTTACGTTTTGGATAAATGTCCCGATTGCTTTTCTATTAGAAGGAAATTTGATCGAAATTGTAGATGATTTTGCATGCAAATAATATTTTTATTTTATTACTCTCAATTAATGATAGAAGGCAAATTTATACCACTAATATAAAGAACCGCAGAAGTGCGAGCATAATCGCTACATCCCTAGTATTGATTACAACTCTCCATTCGCAGGCGAATTTTGTCGGCTTTAATTTTGTTTAGATAGAAATGACCAAATTTGATTCGTAGCCGTATTTGCACAAGAATCAAAATCGCATGCATAGAACTCGTGACAAAACCGTGTTGTCCTTTATTAGTGAATGTATTGACTGTACAAAAACAGAACTAGCAACACCAACTGCGACGGGGCCAAATATTTGGTTGCACAATTAAACAAATTAAATTCGGCACGACGGTGGGGAATAGAAATAATGGAAACGATATAAAGTGACGTTTGACAGCTGTGTTTGTGCCAAATGGACACTAAATTGAGGAAGTTATGTACGAACGAACGTATGAATGTATGAACGGGTAACGAACTTGTTTGTTTAATTGACAATCGTTTTTTTTGTGACATTCTAGTAATAATTCTCACTGAATTGCGTCTGAATTCTAGTAATAACTGTCACCGTCAACACGGGTCGAAATTGTCAATAGCTCTATATAAATAATTGGCGAACAATAAAATTATGTTTGACGAATGGCTGAAGATCGAGCCCAGTGGCGTGCTATAGGAGAGGCTTATGTCTAGCAGTGGACCCAGAAGGGCTGATGATGCAATATTATTCTTAACTATCAATACGAGGAGCTACGATTTAGAAATAATAAAGTTAATTGGTAGCTCATTCGAATTAAATTATTTATGCAATTCGCTAAGTAGTACTAGTAAAACTATTACGTTGACTCCAACATGAGATAAGGAAGCAATTGCTGTGTCTGGCATTGACAAAATGTTTATAAGTAACTATTGTTTTTTTGTCGTACATTAAACCAAACTTTTTATAAACACAACGCCATGAAAAAGCTAAAAGAATGTCATTAAAATTCAAAAATAACCACGGCACTTACCGTAAATTCAAATTTAAAAATAATATCATCAAATATAATGAACATAATACTAGCAATATCGTTACGAGTCATAAAACAAAGGATATAGAACAAAATTACACCGACAACGCAACTTTATATAGACATTAACAACTACCGATTATGGGAGCGGGTAGAGGATATAAAAAAAATAACAGCTGTGAACCAATAAACTGCCGGAATATCTTCATTTTCAACAAAATTGCTATAATTTTAAATGACGTGACGCGTAGAGATAAAATTAATAATGTATCTATTTTTACTGTAACAGATGTGGTAAATGAAGTTGCAGCTAATACGAAGGGAAGCGATTACTTTGAGAGTTGAAGAGTTTCGTCTCAAGAAATTCGTTTACTGCTCATTTGCGTCTAACATTATCAATGTTGATCTAAGATCAAAATCGAAACATTTAATATTAAAGATCATATATGCCAGGAAACATTTAATTTTAATATGACCGGAAAACATCTTAGAGGTTATATAGATACTGATCACGAGTAGTTTGAAATTACCTAGAACAAACCAACTTTGAGCCTTTATCATATTAAGTTAGCTCTGTCTAGGTAAGTTTGTAGAATAGTTTCGGATTTATATTGAGTTAAGATACTACAAGATAAACATGATTATTATACAAGTCTATTTGTGAATGAGATTCAGCGCAATGGAGTTAACTAAATCTAGGTTTGCAAACACAATCTGATGATGATGTTACACAGGTTGTAGTGCAAGGTTTGTTGATTACTAAATTGTATTTGTTGTGGATAAAATATCATAAGTATAGTGTTAATAATTTCGGATGCTTCAGTAATCTACAAAATAAATTTAGAGCTGTAGTCAAATATCTTTTTTTTTTATTTTTTTTTATTTGTACATTTTATATGATCCACCAACAGATGATACAATAAGTAACTTGAGTATCTATACAATACATTTTAGATCCTCTTATATTGTTCACCTAGTTATAGGTGGACCCATATACATTAAACAACATCTAAAAGCAGAAAATAAAAATAAGGGATGACAAGTAGAAGCAGCCGCAGATTATAATACAACAATAAACATCCGTGCGAAGTAGTTTAGCTTTTGTTAATTATTATTAATTCTCACCCAGGGTTGGCTCCCTGTACTGCGTTACTTGACGCTTAAAATTAGTATGGCTACTGGAGTTCATAATGTCGAAGTCCTTTGGAAGGAAGTTATACGACATCAGCATTTTAAGCTAATAGATGCGGTTCGATGGATCAGAGATAAACTCAGGTATTTTAACTGATGATACCAGAGCAAAAGCTTTAAAAAATTATAACTATAATAAACAAGAAGCACTCATTATCAGTTGATCCAAGAACCCTAAAGTAATACAACAATCAAACAAGCCGACAGCTGTGAAAGGACGCCTTCGGATATTAAAATTATCTAAATTCGGACACGGTTAACAAAACTCCCCTTAACAGACAACATGTGTGGGGACAAAATGCCGTTGAAAACTGGTTGTTTGAAGATAATAGAATTTATAATATCGCTGAATTAGATGTAACATTTGACTGTAATAATCTCCTTAGCAGGTGCTTTTAACACATAGTTTCTTTTGAATAATTTGCGGTATTAAATGTTGAGACGAATGTTGCGTTAATTATAAATATTACGAATTTTAATTATTTCGAAGTGTTAAGTGTGTAATGAGGGTTTGGTGCAACCGTTTTTATGCAGTAGTGGAATACTTTAGATTATTTTTCCGACCCAAATATCGACCAATAGAATTGCACCATTCGACGTCACGTGGTACAACCTACATGGTATTATACTGATAATTTTTTGAAAATTTTCTCTGTTAGTTGCTATATGACGGCGCTGGCATCCTTGGCGCCATCTGTTGAGTTGTGAAGGAACCAGATTGGCAGTTGTCAGTCTAGCGGAGCGTCTGATCGATGGAGCGTTGTCATGGAGCGTTAGGATGATTCTGGAGAAGTGAAATTGGGATTGTGAAAAAGCTGTGCACCACGACTCAGACGAACCGCTGTAGTTCCTTGCAACATAACAATACTTCTGAATTAAAATAACTTTGTTTGTAATCTGTCTGTGAAATCATTTCAATCGCCCAAAAACCCACGCGAGACGCTATGGCCGATTCTGATGTAGGCATAAGATCGCCTATATCAGAAGTGGGATACGAAGGGCAACAACAGAAGGATAAAATACCGTCAGATGAAAATTGTGCCATGAAGCTGTTGAGTACTATGGAAGCACTACTGACCCGAGTATTGACTGCGTCCCCGTCTGAGGCAAGAGGTACAGGTGCTCAGTCTAATACCGTGCAGTTGATGACATTTAACCCAGATGATTCAGACGCGGAAATAGAAGGGTGATGCAAACTCACTGAACTTATTGTCAAGAATAAAGGACTTGAGGGTATTGAATTACTGGTTGCCCTTACGAGTGCACTTAAAGGACGCGCAGCTTCTTGTCTGACTAAATTAAATTTGGATGAGTTGACATGGAACACGGTGAAAGAAAGTTTAATAGCTAAATTTTGTCAGCCGAAGACATATCAAGATTACTTTGATGATGTGCTTCGTTTTCACATTGGAGCTAAAGAAACCGCAGCAGAAGCCGGTTTACGTTTATGGACCATGATTAAACGTATACCGAAGATGCAATTGTTAGAAGAGGTTATGACAGGTTTTGTGATATCGATTTTATGCCAAAAGGATGGTCAACTTCACCGCGAACTGAATGCGCATACTATTACGACCAAGACTCAATTATTTAGAATTCTCGGTGGCATTTCTCTTAAGCGTCACTTGGATATCTCGGACACACAAAAGTCTGAATTCAAACTACCTCGACTGTCGGATACTAGTTTCCCTGGGAAATGTCATTGGTGTGGAATACCAGGACATCGGCAAGCTGACTGCATGAAGCGACAAGAAGAACCAATGATGAAGACAACACCACAAGGTGCTTCAAGTTCAACGCGTACACCCGAAAGAACTGTAACCTGCTACGCATGTGGCAAATTAGGTCACCTTGCACCAAGCTGTCCAGAGAAAAAGACCGGTGGAATAGCTGTCACTAATAAGGAGGTCAATCTGTGTATGCAACGAATGTCGAGAGGTACACTGAGGACGTCATCCAGTGAGTCTGTCCCATTTTTATTTGATAGTGGTTCGTCTTGCTCTTTAATAAAAGAAAGTTATTTTGGTAAATTCCCGGTCATTGAGAGTAAAAATTTCGTGTATCTCACTGGTATTGGTCATGACCGCTAAGAGTTGAGGAACATATGTGGTTCAAATCGTACCCTTAAATATGCTCACGAAAACTTACGATTAGTACTTCGGGGACATGAGGGATTAATTGAAATTAGTACCAGTTTAATACACAAAGAGGAGGCCGAGACGGCGCCGGTAGACTTAGAACTCAGTATTGAACGCCCTGATAGATCGAGTAGTTGTGTTACATTGACCGCAGACTCTGATACCATTACTGCAGAATCTGGTACAATGACAGCAGACTCAGATACACTGAGTATACTCTGACTATGAAATTGTTGATCACGACAAATAGTTATGTGTTTCTTTTTTATTACTTCATCAGTGTGTTATCCGATAAAAGAGAATGCTTATATGTGACTTTTAGGGATAAGTTGTGTGTGAACCTGGTCGAGGGGACAGTGTCGTCCGGGTCATGCAGTCGTGGCTGATCGAAAGGACACACCCGTCCGGTCCAGGCATATGAGTTACGAAGTTAAACTGGTCGAAAGGACAGTGTCGTCCGGTCCATGCACTTGCGCTTGGTCGAAAGGACACACCCGTCCGGTCCAGGCTTATGAGTTACACTGGTCGAAAGGACAGTGATGTCCGGTCCAGGCACGTGTGCCTGGTGGAAAGGACACACCCGTCCGGTCCAGTCAGGATGGTTGAATAGTGTTGTCCGGTCCATGCGTGGTCGAAGGGACGCATTATTTCGATTTGATTTGACGCATTATTTTGAGATTGGCTGAAAGGTGCCGTCCGGTCTATGCGTAGTCGAAGGGACGCACGCTTTCCATATATCTGAGGTGCCTAGAAAACTACAGAAGTAAACTAGTTTGTGGTAGTGATAACATCAGATGGATTATAGGAATGTCAGGTAGGACGAGCGGGTTGTATGACAAGGAGGGCTATAGGTACCTATGTGATTGTTACAGGATTTCAAAACGAAGCGCCCGAGGACGGTCGCATGTCAGTCCGGCCGTGACGGCGCTGGCATCCTTGGCGCCATCTGTTGAGTTGTGAAGGAACCAGATTGGCAGTTGTCAGTCTAGCGGAGCGTCTGATCGATGGAGCGTTGTCATGGAGCGTTAGGATGATTCTGGAGAAGTGAAATTGGGATTGTGAAAAAGCTGTGCACCACGACTCAGACGAACCGCTGTAGTTCCTTGCAACATAACAATACTTCTGAATTAAAATAACTTTGTTTGTAATCTGTCTGTGAAATCATTTCAATCGCCCAAAAACCCACGCGAGACGCTATGGCCGATTCTGATGTAGGCATAAGATCGCCTATATATATATAAAAAACAAAACATGATCCAGTCAAATTAACCAAACACGTCAAACTGACAGGTTGAATTCAATTGTGAAAATTGGAGATTTTGCATGAAAATGAGTCGATTTGGAGTTTGTTCTCTGTCCACCATCGATAAAATAATCCCCCGAATACCACACGAGCTTCAAAATTATCTGGCATTTCCCTCAAGGTTCCCTGCAAACAAATAAAGTCGTCAAGTTTTTCAGGAAAAATCACTCGCGCTTCGCGCTCGTGATTTTTTACCCTGAAAAACTTGACTCCTTCATTTGTTTGCAACGAACCTATCGGGAAATATCCGATAATTTTGAAGCTCTTGTGGTATTATAAGTGATTATTCTTTTACGATCGGTCTAGTGAAAACTAATAAAATAACAGCGCCTTTATAATTCCCAAAATAATATTATTCTTTATCATGAAGACCCATTACTCTATTTCTCTACTAGCACTATAGTATAATAAATGTTGTAATAATTACATTTTGCTTTTTAGTAAGCGCTTCCATATTTAATATGATAACCGAATATAAAATATTATGAGTGGAATTTACTTGTGTATAAATAATTCATTAACTTATTTGAGTTTTTGAGCTCGTCAATTAAGTAGCTATATTTAGAAAAGGTGTCTAATCAAAATTTGATTTTTAGCTAATGTTTATTTGGTAACGTAAGAAATAGGGAACTCATTTCAATTTGCAAATGGGTTGAATTTATTATATTTATTATTTCACCGAAAATTTTAGTAACATGACTTCTGTCTTAATAAGTTTTATCTGAATGAGGGAAGATTAAAATTAAAAATAATTTCACGCTGAATTCGGGCAGTTCCCAGAGTTAATCCGACTTGACATAGCCAAAGTCAACAATCTTAATGACAACGTCAATAAATTGTCCACGATAAGTGACCATCAATAACACTGTCCACTGACAGTGTGCACAAACATTAAGACCAGTTAAAAAAACAAACAGGTACCGTCGTTAGCGGTCCGAAACACAAAGCGAATGCGCCGATACGCATCTATAATTTCTTAGAACCCAAGGGATATGGTCCGTTGAAAATATTTGTCCTCTCACATAATTTATTCGTAACTGTTCACACTTTATGAACCCTAAAGAATGAGTTGTCAAAGCCTCATATGCCTGTCCAGATGGCAGATACTGTGAATTATGTATCAATTCTGAATGCAGGAATGTAAGAGGATACCTTTATTTTATGTGGGTGTCGCCAATGAGCTGTGACTGATAGAATCAACGGTTATGGTGAGGTTAAAATTTAAAGTACTGAAGGTACAAAAATAAATTTAATCAGGAATCTTATAGTCAAGCTCATGAAATTAATGAGTGCTGTAAAACCAGAACTACGAAGAACTAGTTAGCATTAGGTTAGTCATTAGAATCTAAAATATCCTAAATAACTACGAGTCTATTTATCAATAATTGCTGAAATACGGAACTGACGCTTTAACCAGTAATCGATTATTTAAAAAACAACGAGATTTAATAGACATTTTCTTACAACTAGCAAAAATTATGTTATTTTATGGGAGGTCCGAAAAGATACTTGAAAATTAGTAGCAAAACCCAACTGTTGACTTCCAAGAACAAATGATTCCTTTACCATTCACCGACCGTACCCTTAAATAGAGACATCCACATTTTACTGACTGTTATTGTCACTTTTTTCGAGCTCAGGTAGATCCTTTGCCGTCGTGTAAATTGCGTTTCTTATGGCAGATGATTAATGGGATTTCGAATTATGAGGGCATGCGTCGTTGATTTGTTCGTAACAAAAACCCTTGGCTAGGTGTTGATCACCTATTTGAATGTGATGTGTAATTAAAGAATGATATCTTCACCTGCCTGTGACTGACGCGGTTATCAAGTTTTTATCATTAATCTTGGCTAGGATGATTGCTTCTCTGATTTAAAAGGTCTGTTGTATTTTAAATTAAACTACGTCAAAGTTGTCTTTAGTATAAATACGAGTTTTTTAAGCGGTTATTTGTTAGTATTTCTAAAAATTTTTTTTTAAAAATAGCCTTCAGAATAGGAGCTTCATTCGCATCAGCGGAACTTATAGCCATTACTACGTCTACATTCCGTTGCCTATAATTCCAGTCGGCATTTTCATACGACTCATGATTATCAATTCGATAGCTCCATGAATCAACTTCAATAATGATGCAACGCGGCTTCCAATATAAATTAACCGTCTTCATATATTTACGACATTTTTATTGGCGGCTGTAGGATTTGAGGTCATTTTAATATTAAGCACTCATTGTTTTGAAGCGTGGGTCATTGGTTTTATCGCAGTGCCAATAGTAAGTGCTGAGCTGTGACTGCCAAAGCATTTTAGTGTTTGAACAATGGAATATTATAATTTGTAGACTTCCTTTGCTATGGTCTTTCCGTTCTGCCGTTGTGAATTAATGGTAGAAGTGATTGTATTACAGTATAAAGGTTTTCCCTTGTATTGTTTGCAAATTGCCTTTTTGTGGCGATCAGTGAAGTTTTGCTTCTACAGTCGTATTAGTGTTGTGCATATATAATTAAATGTCTTGTAGACTATCAACATCTGTGAAGCACAAAAATACCATTAAATTTAAGATATATAATTACATGTTATACTGTGTACCAATTAAAATTACCTGATCACAATTCTATTACTGGACTATTAAAATTTTAATTTATAATGAATAAAATCACAGTAAATATAAAATGTCCGCGATAACCCGTAAAATTTGCTTTAACTCATAGTTTTTTGTAACTTCCACTTGACCAACAAAAATTTACAAAACCTTAATTCTCGACCACTCGATCCTATTATTGATCACAATGCCCCGACCCACTTCACATGTTAATGAATCCTTAAAAAAATCTCACCCTCAGCCCGGGCTCATCAAACAAACAATAAAGGAACGTTCAGTAGCAAACAGTTTTGTACAGTCATCCCAACAAGTGGCGGCACAGTTTACGAGGGGTAGTATTAACAAATCATGTTTTTTTAGAGCGGGGTACGCCGGGGCTAGTTGTATTGAGGACATTGACAGATTTAACAGTATGACGTTTGACTGCTGTTTTTCTATTGTCAATGGATGACAAAAGCCACCAACGGGGTGTCTATTATGTAATTTGATTTTTCAGTAAAAAATGGTACAATTCTGTGAAAGTAGAGACATTATCTAAATGATTTCATAATTATTTATCGTAATCTATGATTACTCAAAAGTTATCAAACGCTGTTGCTTTCTAGGTTCAACAAATTATTTTTAACATACCCTGAATCTACTTAAAAAATCTCAATATTCCAAAATAAATCTACTAAAAATGCTTCGTCATCTCCCATTTAAAATGTGTCCATTCGTCCCATCCTGCCTCTGCCATAAAACACGCTTTGAACCGTTTAGCACCATGTGTTAGGCGCCATGGGACCTAGAATGGCGCCGACATGTGGATGTTCAACCGTTTTTACAATATAGAATTACATTCGCAATGTTTATTTTTAAAAGCCGTATGTCGTGGTATGTGTTTGTGGTAGTATTTTCTGTTGGAAATTGATATCGACCGCAGTGGCTATGGAGCTGTTATAGAGACACAAATGAGTCAATTAGGATAAGATAGGGGCGGCATAATTGTATCGATCGAGAGATATTCATATCGCGTCGAGTAATACTTGATCTGGATTGCACTGTACTCACCATAAGGAGCATTACGGTGGCAAAGTTAAAAAAAATATCTTTCTATTTCTCTCTATATTTCTAACTAGCCAGTAAGGTGGCGATCCTTCAAAAATCTGCGGACAACGGATTAATAATTGTGGATTACAGAAACGGACCTATTCCTGGAGGCCTTTCTACAATTAAGAGGTATTTTAACGTGTTTGCGTATCTGCCTTGGTAGATTTTACATAACTTTGAAATTGTTGTAGAGAACTTAAAGTACCTGCGTTACAAGGTCCCTTTACTTTTGCGACGATGTAGTAAGGAATAGCATGATGTGTTAGAATGTAATTTTTTGCCAAGAAATAAACTAAGGGTAAGCCCACAACATGTGGCTGTTGATTATTTATTTCAAGTTCCAATGCCATTAGGAAATAATTTATAAATAATAATTTATTTAGCGTGTTAATTCAATTCCGCACCTCCACTACCCTCGAATAAATTTATTTCTATTATTATCAACATTTATTCGAATTTGCGCCAAAAGGGAGCGTGCACAAATCGCTCTATTATTACGTTCAGCGCCTTTTGTATTTTGGAGTACCAAAATAAGTATGGCAAAATGAGTCTTGTCCCTTCCACATAAGGTTGTTGAGTCGGTCCAGAGAATAGTTTGTAAAAAAATTCTTTTCACACAATAAAAATATGGATGCGAGGCGTTGGCCATCTGTCGTTTGAGCGTTTTTGTTTACTGCCCATACTAATGACATTTTCATGTTGGGTATATTACGAGTTCGTCTTGCGGAGTTAATTCAACCATTATATGTGTTAATAAGTTTTATTTGGTAAATATATTAGGTAAATGCTCTTGATGAATAAATTCTTCGATGGACAAGTTTCTTTTTTATGATGCGGTTGACAAAAACTCTCGGAGATTGGAGTCTCTGAGATATTTTTATTTCGGATAGTTTATAATATCATTGGAATAAACGTTCCTCCATTTACTACATTTACTACATTTCCTTAGCATTAAATTAAAATTGTATGACATTGTCGAATGCTCAATTGCACAGTAGGTATAACTGTTTCTTTCCCTAACCTTTATTATTGCCCTGAAAGACTTAAAAAGTAAATATTCTCTTTTCTGTCTGATACGAATATATTGTGAGGGTTTGTGAACCACCGTGGCCACTTACCATCAAATGATTTACATGTTCCTACTTCAGATGTTTGCAGCAAAAACATCGAAAATACAATTTATTAGAAACTTATTTTTACTTTTTATTTATTTATATCCTTTATTCTACACCTAATAAAACTTAACAATACAACAATTTAATATATAGCAGTAAAAAAGGAGGCAATCTCTTACCGACTACCTTGGGATGGACATATCCCAAGAAGGAAGAAGAACTTGTTTGCATTCCAAAATATACAAATTAATTTTTACCCTCAGCTTTCGCTTCTCTTGCACCGTGACATTCAGAGTGATCAACTTATAAATACATACATACATACATAAACTCACGCCTTCATCCCCGAAGGGGTAAGCAGAGGCGCCACTAGTACACCCACATTTCGCCTTGCATGTTCCGTCCCACGATGTGATAGGGGGCGAGCCTATCGCCATATCGGGCACAAATTCCTCCGGATCGAATATATGTCCGAATATCGCCATATCGGACTCCGGGCTGATAATGAATAGAAAAAATTCAATATCACTTTGCCCGACTCGGGATTCGAACCCGAGACCTCAGCTTTGTAACCGTACCGTAATACAACTACGCCACCGAGGCAGTCCTAACTTATAAATGACTATGTTTTATTGTTTTATTATATGTATAATCCATAATACTGTAAACATTCGTCATAAACAGTCCCTCAGTTTTCGCGTGAAGGAGCATCAAACTCCCACATTTATTTTAGCTGAACAAAATATGTTACACTTCATATTTCAGGAAAGCTACTGGCCACAACGATGGTTGAATAAAACATTAGTCTCGGCATATGGCGGCCGGGCCCACAAAAACTATTCACACAAAAATTTATAACACGTCAAATCTTTGGAGAAATGGCTTCCTTCGAATAGAGACGTAGGATGTATAAAATTAATTGTGCTTCGGTACATCTGCCGCCTATTGTCGTTTTTTGTGTGTAGTTTTGTGCAACAAATCGTTTGTGGTCAGTATCGTGTCTCACGGGATCCCTTCAGCTGTTTTGTAAATGGTTGTTAATTTTAAAAAACTTGCCGAGTTTTGTAACATATTTGTATACTTTTGGCAGCATCACTTTCACGTTTGGGGTCAAATGTTTTTTCTTCTGCTTATTAATACACGATCTTTTTCTCTACAATCGATTCTCTCGATTGTAGAGTAGGCCCGTGCCCTGCAGTGGGACGTATATGGGCTGATATAGATATAGATAGATTATTAATACACAGTAAGTCATTGCTTAACATAGACCCCTCCAAGCACTTCCATAGAGATCTGTTTCGTTTTGTTTTATGAAGTAATTTGACTTACAATTTTACCACTAGCTTCTGCACTATTCAATCTTTTCAAGACAGATCTAGAAGATGGAAAATCATAACAATGTCTGGATTGTTCTATCTTTGAATCATAGCACGGTCCACATATTCCATAAGGGAACACAGTGTATCAAATCCCATCAGCTAAATTACTAACCGCCTTATTCATAGACAGATTTAAAACCTATTTTATTTATCGAAAGTTTTGTCCCCTTCGAACGACATAAGAATTCAGTTTGAACGAAGAAGACAAAACATTCGATTACTAAAATAGGTTTTAAATCTGTCTATGAATATGGCCGTAAGACTGTTAAAAATAATACTAATACTCTTTCAGCTTCAGAAACCAAATTACAGCCTTTAAAACCTCAACATGCCCGCAGCTCATCAACCCATAGGTAAATTCCTCTACAGTTCCCCCACACTTGAATATCAAACGAATATAACCAATAAAGGAAAGTTTACGAGTACAGCCCTTATCTCCCTACAGAACAATTTAAACTTTTAAACACGAATTGAAGTATCACGTTCTCATTAACATACGGGTAATCGATACCGACTTCATAATTACATGTTTGTGATATTACTGGATGTTCATGTACTGTGTTCAATTTATCACAAACATTTTCCTGAATATGGTGTTTATTTTATTTACAACTTTCATGCCATCAATTATTGAGATTATTGTTGTGGTGATTATATCTGATAAAGTTACTCCTTTTTTTCTTTTTTTACTAGCCTTGACAGTCAGACTAGCCGCGGCCCGTCTGATGCTAAGCAGCCACCGCCGCTCATGGACTTTCGCAGTGCCAGGAGCTCAGCACCATCAGGTCGCTACTACCTACTCGGCTTATTTAAGTAGTAATCACATTACCCTATAAATTCCGAAGCAGCTTTTATTATTTTAATTTATGACACAAATGAAGTTGCGGTCAATCAATAGCTGGAATATACAACCTGTACAACACTCACGCGTGCTCTCGATACGATCACCGTAAATCGATAACGAACTAGAAATAGAATGCTTATATTACATTTCAATTACCATATAAAATGTTCTTACAACACTGAGCAAGACCCATCGCGTCCAATTCGATAATCATCTAATCAGAGATCATTCAATAACTTTTATTTCGAGCCGATTGAAGAGAACCATTCAAGCGAAATGAGCTTCTAAACGATCGTGGATAGAAGCGATAATACGCTGTAAGGACCGTTGGAACTTCAAATCGAATCCCGTGTCTTATCTCTATCCCATTTCGTTACCGACGTGTCACGGCACTGATTGGAACTGCAATCGAATTTAAAACCTATTCCTTTTGAAATTGAGTCTACATTAGGGCGGGTTATTTGTTGTTATGGTGACCTTATAATCCCGAGCGCGGCTGTGGAAAACGTCAACGACTCGAAATTCGAAACGCAAAACGATGTTCGGGATGTCAATGCTGGAACGTAACTCTGATGCGGCGTGTACACAGATTCAAAAAAAGAACAAGCCTGCCAGTTCTTTTTACCGCGTATTTTATTTTTGTACTAGTATTGACTGCCAGTTCGTTAAAATTAAAAAAGAGGTGCGTTCGATTTTTAATCTATGCACAGATTGTCACTACCTACTTTAGGGACGACGCTAAGATTTGTGTACTGTTGGAATCAATAGGAACTCCCTGTGTGTCGACTGAACTCACTGTGAGCTAACAGCAAATATTTGCGGACCAACTTAATATTTGTCCTAGTTTAGTAATTAATCAAGGGATTTAACCTATTGTTTTACTAATATTGCGATGTATACTTCATGGACGTCTTCGGTATACAAACTAATATTAAGTAAATTCATACTTATAAATTAACTGGTTTTTTCGTCTTTTATAAATCAATATAGCCACCGATGATTTGTTTTGTATATTTGTAAAATCGATACACGTATATGTATAAATAAAAACTAAAACTTTTCCCACGTCAAACCAAAAAGTCGGCGCGACCTATACCAACTCGACCTCCATCATGAAGACTCCATAAATAAAAACCAACTTTAAACATACTGCAAGTCAATAAAAACTCCATTATTCGTACACAATTAAAAACCACATCAACAATAAAGTTTGAATACACCCGAATCCCTTGATAGCCATAAACGCACCAAACTTTACAACTTAATTACTTACATCTGTTGAACTGACACGATTTATATCGGACCATAAATAAATTGCGGGATACAAAAAAAGTTTGTAAGAAAACAAAGCGCATAATGAATTGAACATAAATGCACCTGCGGATAACGTCTTCATTAAATAAGACAGGTGATACGGAGCAGCGATTTATGTGAAATTATTTTTTTAAGTTTGCAGGTTTGGGAAGGATAAAAAATGGTAGCTGAAGTTTATGGATACACGAATGTGATGTGTTAATAATAGGGTATATATCAGTGTAGTAAGACTTTAATTCGGGAATATGTTAGTTGAATTGTAGTCTACGAACATGTAATTATTAAGAAATACAATAATTAATGGCGTTTATTTTTTACGTTTACGAGTATCAATAAAGACGACGATATTGTCACAATATTTTTTCAACAATTTTTCTATATAAATTTTAGGTCTGAGACTCTGGGATTTAAGAGGTTAGGCGATAAAAAGTTGCACATTTAATTAACTAACATCACGGGTGACAGCATCTTCAACGTTGAGAAAGCTTAAATCTGTCATTTAAGTAGCTCCAAAGCGAAACATGAAACCTTAGTCTGTTTAGAAAAAAAACCGATTCCCCCAATCACCGCTTACATTATCCTTGTCTTAAGTAATAGTGTTGTTAAACAAAAACTTTCTCGTATTACAAATCCGAATGTTTACAAAGTCGTGAGTCTTGTGATTATTTCGCCCGCGCCGACATCCAGGGACGCGATTGGCGGGATTCTTTCAAGATGGCCGCCGACCTCGCCTGACCCATCCGTCAAACGAAGGTGGAACATCTGTTTTAAAATGTCCGACTGGCAGTTAATAAGCGCGTTCCATTTTCAAATTTAGAATGTTTTTTTTTTCAAATTTCTGTGAAATTGTGAAGTGGATTGTTCTTCCCAATTTCACGGGTTGTCTATGAAGCTTTTTTATTTTTAAAATGTATGGCTGTATTTTTTCCAGTTACTAATTAAGACTACGCTAAAATACATAATCACTCACGTTCTAGTTCAAGTTCGTTGTGACTTGTGAAGTTTAATTATTATAATGTAAAAAAGCTCACGTACTGCTGAGTTTTCCTTTAAATCTAATTATTAGCTTACACGCTTTTTTCCGGTAAATAAGTATTCTTAACAATATATTTCCTGCATTTCGTTACGATGAAACTAAATATTTGGTGGTTAGTATCAATCGTTACAATTTATGACATAAACAAAAACTCATATTAATTTTCCGCAAAGACATCATAAACATCTTACATACATACATAAACTCACGCCTTTATCCCCGAAGGGGTAGGCAGAGGTGCCACTAGGACACCCACATTTCGCCTTGTATGTTCTTCTCTGGCCAAATATTTAACTTTAAAATCTCTAAAACGAATAAAATGCGTCCATCAAATATTTTCATCAAAAGCATAAAATTCCAAACGATTAAATTCATATTTTCTTAAAGAAAGCCAAAGTTAAAATAATGTAGGTCGTTCTTGGCGCAATTTCCGCCCGGTCCTTAGCCGAAATACGACGGCGACAGTACACTGTACATCAAGCTCGCTTGCTCGTCGTGATTCGAAGAATCTTATTCATAGTTCATGCGGGTTGGAGATTGAATGGATAGTTCATTGGTTTACTTGGTACTAGGTTTTCTCCGGAGCTCGTTTAGTAAGTTTTGTCAATCAATTAAGGGCCTGTTTAGCGAGGAAGCATTGGCTTGAATAAATGGTGTTTTTGGATCACTCGTGGATAGTATTTTTTTCGGAATAACGGTGGTAAGTGGATAGTGACCTAATTATTAATAATTAAATTCAATTCTAATATAAGCAGAGGAAAATAATAGTTACGTACCTATTAGTAAATTTTTTTAGGTGATCTCATAAGTTTTTTCATCCAACAATTGAAGCCATATTATATTCAGCTATTAACAAAGGCGTACGAAAGCTATCAACACACTATTAATCTCTTTATTTTTGAGAATATTTTCTATTATTCAAATTACCCAACATTAATTAGATCACAATACCTTGATTGTGTGGCTAAACAATAGCAAACAAATATATTATTAAGGCTTTAAAAACACCAACTCAAATTCATTCGTACCAGTTCAACCGCAAATTCTACGTAAAAACGGCTTAGATGTGATTTTTTTATGGCTGAGAGCAACGTTGGCTGAAAAACGATAACAATGTGCCGCTAATATACGAATGAAAATAACTGGAGTTTCCTGGATTGTATTATATACCTTAATACCATGTCACATTTGAATGGCCTACGTTTGCTATAGGATTTGGATTCTAATCCATTGACTTGGCAATATGAAGCCCGAATCTTCAAAGAATTTGTAGCCAAATGTGAATTCTTGGCCTAGATTAGAAATTGGTAGTGCACGTTTATTTTGATAATTTACTAGATACATTATTTACTTCATTAGAATATTACTAGTGCCTACACGTCTACGGGCAACCTTGAATTACATGTCTTTTTGACTCAAAAATCATTTAAAATTTACCATATGTTATATGTAATTTGTAAAGCTATTTTATAATAAATAAAATCCCAAATATTGAGATTTTAACTACGTTTCACCGAACATAACAATATGAACTTTCAAAAGCAACTAAACCAGAAACGGAAACGATGTTACCAACTATCTAAAAATTCCGATCTCGACGATAATTATAAACTGACTATAAACAACTTGAACAAGTCTTTGAAACAATATAAATTCAATTTTATGTACAAATGGTTTGTTTAATAAAATAGATTTTAATGAGAATTTGTTAGTGTGTTAGAATGCCGAGTTGGTGAAACGGAAAGAAAATAACGAACCTTTTTAATGTTGGCGCCCGAATCAAGATGGCATCTGAAAAGAAAAAGAAATAATAAACACTTTTGTCTTTTTTTGCTTATACTAAATGTGGAGTAATGAAGGTGATTAGGGAACGCTTAGGCTGAAAATCTAATGATTGAGCAATAGTCAAGTCATACGAACCAACTGAAACTAGGTATGGTGATAGAGCGAACTAACAGTTTCCATTCGGAATATTATGATGATTCATGCTTTTTACAAAAATAAATATATCGATTACACAGATGACCAGAAAAAAATCGTTCTAGATTCAAATCTTTGGAAAGCACAAGAGCTTAGGAATGGAAGGAATGTGTGTAATTATGAAGATACAAATAATTCTGGAAAATTCTAAAAAATATTTAACGAAATTCAAAAAGGATAGTAAAAAATACCCATTGCCGCACATACTGAAAAAAATTTACACCCAAGATACATAGGTTAAGAAAGATGGAATTTCATAAAGCGAATGTAAACCCAGAAAATTAATTTTTCAATGTACAAATTCTATTTTTGGAATCTAGGGTCGACCACAGACCTCAGACCTCAGAAAACGGTACATAGTTGAATAAGCTGCGGTATAAATGATTTACGGTAAATGCTAAGGCAAATCCTTTATATAAATAGACTAAGTTTTCTGGATTTTACACGAAGTACTGTTAATTAAGTAGATGAAGCGAAAGTAGTAAGTAAAGATCGAGCAAAATGGAAATCCAAAGCATCTGCCTACACCTATGGGATGCAGGCTTGACGTTTACAACAGTGGGCTTAATTAAAATTACTTGTATTTTAAGAATAACATTGGGAGTAACTGAACTGGCTGCCTCGGTGGCGTAGTTGTACTACGGTACGACTATAAAGCTGAGGTCTCGGGCCCGAATCCCGGGTCGGGCAAAGTGATATTGGGTTTTTCAATTCATTATCAGTCCTGAGTCAGCAATTTGTGCCCGATATGCCGATAGGCTCACCCCCTATTAGATCATGGGACGGAACATACAAGACGTAATGTGGGTGTCCTGGTGGCGCCTCTGCCTACCCTTTCTTGGATAAAGGCGTGACATTATGTATGTATGTAACTGAACACCAGAGCGGTTTCCATAGGATTTTCATGAAAACATAGTGCACCAGCCCACTTTAATCTGCTGCAGTGGTTAACGAATTGTAGAGTAACTCAAGCAACAGTGGTATATGAATAAACTAACATTTTAAAAGGATGTTATACTGACTTTGTATAAATATCAATAAATTTTATGCCTGTGCCTCATCATAAAAGGTTCGGCTTCAAGGTCGACCAAAAAGCAATGGCTTGATGTCGTTCGGGAGGATATTTTTATATAATACTCGTATTATTCTTTCGTCAATGGTCGAAAAACTGAGTACGCTGAAGATCGGAAAAATAGCGACGACATTGGACGAAGGCAGACTCGCGCATATACAGGGATAATGCCAAATTAAAATAATGGTAGGAATAAATAATAAAATAAATTACAGCGACACTTTTACCACTTTATGGTATTAAAATTATAACGGTTACCGAAACAAGTCATCAGAAATAAGTCACTTTAATAATTCCTATGCGGCCCTTCACACGTTTCCATTACTTGGAAGGTGCTTCAATCGGATTACGTCTTTTTCTAACACGTCTCAAATATGTATTTTCTTCTCTTTCTCACGCGGCAAGATCTGGACAAGCCGCGTTCAAAATTAAGCAATTATAGTTAATTTTGACTGTACCCATATTATGGAGCCGTGTTGGATGATAATGTGTTATTTCGTATAATAATTTGTGTGAAGGCATCCGCCAGAGCAGCTGTAAATTATACGCGGCGTATAAATATAATGTTGAACTATTTTTTTATTTTTTTATTATGGTACTAGTTAAGGCTTGAGTTACGGGGTTTTGATTTTTTTACAGTTATGTCCATTTGAAGGGCGGGGCTGGGTCGTGAAAATCTCAGGGTTAACCAAAATTGAAGGTTGCTTGACCTTTGATAAAACGGTAAGTAAAAAACACGTGCAGGTAGATTTAAGGTACGATTCCATGTTATGGTCCATTTTTTTGTTTATAAATAGAGTTTCGTGATATTTTTCGATATTTTAAATAATTTTTCAAGTTTATTTTTATTTACGTTCTGAACACAGACTGAGCAACCAAGATATGCATCAAATTACAATATAAAATGTCATTCCTTCTATTACATGTCTTCACGAAAGTTGTTGGAAGGAACACATATTACGTGAATTAAATGCATTCATAAAACTAACAAAGGTGTTATATAGACAAAAAAATCGACCAAAGGAACGTACGTCCATCAATTACAACCTCGTTGGACCGTTCGAAATTCAAATGTCACTTCAAATAACATTCCTCTAAAATTGTAACACTTACTGGCCGCATATCATACTGTTGATTATTAAAAAAGAATAAAAGCCTGGTATGTATTTAAACATATGGCTTGGAATGAACTGCTTAAAAAAGCCATAAAGTTGACGAATGTCAAAAATAATTCCCGACTACGCTGTTAATTTTGATTGTACGTTCTGTTTGTCTTTTTCACGCTACCAAATTTTACTTGACAGCTATACAGGACTGCTCTATATTAATGCACTGGCCACATATATTTTCTATTAAAAAATGATTAATAAAACCCTAGCTGGCTGGAACGACACTTCACGTCAACGGTACTTAATTTGATTGGACGTTTCCATATAAATTACTACGTTAGGCGGAGCCTATTGGTGTGATTAAAACATAGATTATTATCGCCCTTGCCAGCCAAGTTTCCGGCCCTGTGTAATTTAAAAAAAAATGTTCTCTTCAAAATTAATGAACGAATAATTGTTTGGTTGTGAATAGACCGTTGCAGGAGGGTTGCGTTCGAAATTCAAAATTATCGTGTGCATGTGAAAAATTAATTCCTTTGTCGAATATTTGAGTAATAATTGTACATTTTCTATTTAATTTGTAATGAATAGGCAAATTTTAATGTGGGTTCAATTTTGTTCAATATCCACCGGAAATCTTAACTGTAGAGTAAAAATATTAGTGCAGCTCTCTTTGGTTTATAAAAGAAGATTTGGCATCGGTTACAGAATATTATTGGTTTTATATCTTTTTACAATATATTCTTCCTATAAAAAAATATATATTGGAAAATTACAAAGTGAATATAAAAATGTTGTTATCGATTGGTACAAGTGTCTGGTTGATATTGTCCTTCTACTTTCCCATTACATTAAAACTGAACCCATATTACCCCACCCCGATACCCATTCCAAAAATTACCTAAATCTAATATTCGACGTACCCAATATAATAACACATATTACGCGAAAGTAACAAAAACCGCACACCATATGCGATATAAAAACTGAACAGTAGGACACACGCAATATCCCCGTAACACAATACAGGCGCAAGTGTCACAACTCACACACTGTTCCTTATCATGTGATGATTTATCGGGCGTGAGAGCCGAGCTGTGTATGGCGCAATTTGTGAGAGACCGAGTTTTTGTGTAAAGGCCAAAGGGACAAAAAAGGGTGTTTGTATAGGAATTGTAGTTTAGGTATGGATATAATATTGGATGTTATATCGGTATTTTTACCTATTCGTATAATGTACGTACTGCAATCTTGACAGAGTATGGGCGGGCGAAAGATGATCATCACACAAAACTAATTGACACGGTAGACTTATTTAAAACACATTCATAGACAGATTTAAAACCTATTTTAGCCATCGCATATTTTGTCTTCTTCGCTCAAACTGAATTCTAAATTCGTTCGAAGAAGTTGTGTTAACGATCTGATAATGATATCTAAAATTTATCTGTACCAGCATTTATGCATCTCATTGTTTGGTACGAGGCTTCACTACATAATAATATTCATTTATAAAATAACCCGTCATCGCTTATTACTTCCACCACAAGCTAACCTAAGAGGCGCTGGCTAATATGTCAGAGCATCCCCCGCGAATCGGGCGGTGTAGGGGCTTATGGGAAATCGTTTGAGATGCAAATTTCGATGCCTCGCTGTTAATCGATGCTTTATTAGTTCCGTACAGAACTCCTGAATAATGAACACCCTCATACTACGAGCTATATCGAGATTTGTAAGGTGTAATTGATTTCAATTGGCGATATGAGTATCAGAATTTGAATGTAAATTTAAACACCTATATAGGTCTCAAAATATGTATGTTTGTAAGCATGTTTGCTATTGATTATAATAGCTGTGTTCAGGTCGGTTATAAGATGAACTATTTTATGTCTAAATATGTGTCTAAACTTTGCTTAAAATAAGTAGCCCTTGGCATGAAACTTAGGATCTTACCATACATTAACAAGACTTCTGCCCAGCAGTGGGATAAAATAGGTTAATTTAAAAAAAGTATCACTGGATCAATGAAACGATAAAACAAAAGAAACCAAACAATTAACTACTATAATTAAAGTTTTTAAAATAATTACTTGTAACTGAATCGATGACTCAATCAACGAAAGTAATTATCATTTCAAAATATACAACGATTTTCTCATTGATTAAGTGAAATTAAAATACAAAGCAATCCTTTTTTTGGTTGAAAGCTTTTAAATCCCTCAATCTGACCATATTAATCAGGACATAATTTGAATCGCTTGTAATTTGTAGGGTCATTGGTGCCTATAATCATATTTTTTTTGTCTAACATTCTAATAAGGAGTGCACCTGATGAGTAATGATAATCGGTGCGGCGCCCATAGGCACCATAACACCAGGGGCATTGTAGGATTAGACAGATCAGGCAAAGAAAGATGGGACTAACAAAGGGTAAAGACAAGATAGCCTGACAAACCAAATATACATTAGCAATATTAATAACAAATTGAAATAAAACTATTTTTCACGGATTTTATCAGATTTGGATTAATTTACCATTTTTAATTTCCCGACGATTCAATTGCTTAACAGCTTTCGTGGTCACGGGGCGGACAGTTAAAAATTTAAAATAATTCTCAGTCCGCTATACAATCCGTGAAAATAGTTTTATTCAATGTGTAACATACACGTGAAGCTAAGAAACCATTAATAACGAATATTTGTTAAACTTCATAGATATTTTCACTTTCATGCTACTTATATCAAACGTGGCGATTAGTATCAACACGTCTCAAAATAAGCAGTGAAACCTGTGGTGAAACTGTGGCTAAAAATGATGAATAATACAAATATTTATAGAAGCTAATATTAAAACAGCAATAAGGCTGCACGAATCGATCTTCAATTAATCAATTAGAGCTAATATCCGACCTGTACTCAAAATACACAAACCGTCAGCACAAAATCTTCAAATATCCGATATTATGTACGTGTATACCCAAGGGTGAATCGATACACGCAGGAAGCTAATCATAACAGAACCTTTGACGCGCGTTACAGCTAAAATATAGGCAACATTTCATTTGCCCGATTTGCATATCTGGATGAAATGCAAATTGTAGTAATTGCGGATACATTTGCAGCGGATGTGTGTTTTATGATTTATAGTTATATGTTATTTAAGTCAATATAATGGGGCTAGTTTAATGATGTTTTACAAAAGAGATCGGATTACGCGATGAATATATTGTTTATAGCATTCTCGTTATTCCTAAATACTTAGGGTTAGAAAATCAAAAGATTTAATAAGGCCTTTGAAGTTCTACTAAATGTACGGCTGATATATACATAAACTCACGCCTTTATTCCAGAAGGAGTAGGCAGAGGCGCCACCAAGACACCCACATTTCGCCTTGTATGTTCTGTCCCATGATGTGATAGGGGGCGAGCCCATCGCCATATCGGGCACAAATTTTTGACTCTGGGCTGATAATGAATAGAAAAACCCACATCACTTTGCCCGACCCGGGATTCGAACCCGAGACCTCAGCTTTGTAGTCGTACCGCAGCACATCGCCGTATGGCTGATACAATTGGATAAATCTAAAAGCGGACGAAATCACGAGTAAATTCAATTTTAAACGATATCGAAATTATGTTACAATCGATCATACGTAAGAGTCAGACTATAAACGAATTTATAGTACATAAAATATGTAACAAAATAACAACATGGTGTTTATTACTGTTTGATGGTCGGTAAGATTGTATTGCTGTTAATGTATGGTTATAAAATTCCGCACCTTCAACTGTTCGTAAAATAACACCGCGCAAATGTAATTATTGTTGTTCGAAATTGTTAAGAATACATTACTGCGCGAGTATCAGTTAGTTCTACATTTTGCACAATTGAAATTGTATTAGAACGGTAATGTACTTATCATTGGCTCTTGTTTTCGTTTTACTAAAAACTGTTGTAGAGATTCTTATATTGCTGATCTGCTCATGGAGTCTATAGAAGTAAAGACTAATCCTGATCAAGTAAATATTTATTGGAAGCAAAACTATAAAGCAATTTAAAAAAAAAGCTTTATTTTATAAGTACCAGCTTACACAGGTTTAACTGGCAACAAATTCACAAATAATTAAAATATCAAAACTATTTATGAGCCAGCATTTCAAATCATAGTATGATATATCATGAGAGCTAATGACAAAGTCCTGGAGTCTTCAAAGTATCCTAGTATCCCAAACACAAGTAATTCTATAAAAGAGTCACGGATGAACGACGCTGACGTACGAAAATTGGTTTTAACGAGTATTCACTTAGGGTGTGGTTGAGTACACTTAAGTCTGCCACGAAATGTACGAGGGCTTGAGGGAAACGTACTGTTAAAATACTTGAGTGATCTTTTACTTCTGTGTCTTTTACCACACAGATTGAGAATGATTAGTAAGATTGTTGGAGTTTTATCTAGTTTTTAATGTCTGTTGAATATTGAGCTCTTTTTTTATTGCGTTGAATGGCGAGATGAGCATGCCATTCGCCTGATGGTAAGCGATACGACCGCTCATGGACATTACAAAACCAAACAAAACCATAAATTACAAAGCATTGCTTGACATTCCACTGGGCTCGCCATCCTGAGACATAAGATCTCAATGTATTCAGTAGTTACTCTGGCTATAATGTTGTTGTTTAACTTACATATTTCTATTTACATTACATCTTCAGTGATGATTGCCGTAGGTTTGCTCTAGAGTTATAGATGTTATTGTGAGATGGTAATTCCAGATAAATAAAAGGTCTCTCATAATATGTGAGAGGTCGCCTGGATAGTTACCATCGCAATGTCTATTCCTGCCGCCAAATAACAGTGTAAATGGACTGTTGTGTTCCGGTTTGAAAGACATTGTAGCCAGAGTAACTACTGGACATATTGAGACTTAACATCTTATGTCTCAGGATGGCGAGCGCAGTGGAATTCTAAGCATTGCCTTGTAATTAAATTTGTTGTTTGGTTTTGCTACTGATGCTATGATCGATCGTATCGCTTACCATCAGGCGAATGGCATGCTCGTCTCGCCATTCATTGCAATAAAAACAAATAAAAAAAAGCAAGAAGAAGCTATGGGAACCAAGATATTTGGGTCATAATATGTCGGTTGATATTCGTAATTCTGTTTGCTACCAAACAATATTCTATCTGGTGGAAAGTATTAATATATCATCAGTTACCACTTCGCAAAGCCAGAATAAAGCAGACCGATTAGTTTTATTAAACCTCTGTTTTAATATTATAATTGATGTGGCGTTGAAATGATCGGATTATCACCGAAATCGTTGGAAATCCACCCGCAATGTTTTTCGTCAATTAACTGGAATCCAAAAATGTACACGCAATAAATTAAATTCTCCATAAATATCTTCGGCCAACTTCATACAAATGCAAATGATTATAAACACAACAATGAAATCGCACTATTGCCATGAATTATTAAAATTGTATGTAAATTCAATATAAATCTATGATAATAAGTGCAGAGGTAGTCCAGGGGTTCGCAGTTAAATCTGAATTTGGATGAGGTATCACACATATTTTAATTATTTTGTATGAATTGAATAAGCCGTCGAGCTTACGGCGTTCTTAGAATTAAGTAACAGAATTGCTGACCAAAAAAATTTGCTGCATCGCTTTATTAATATCGAAACGCATTTTATAAATGTATATTTTTTTTCAGTTTAATTGCTTTTAGTATAAGCCGACACAAGGAAAATAATCAAAAATTTAAACAAAGTACCTACTTGGTTGATAAGAATTAAAAATGAATTTAAACCTTAATCTCGTGTCTAGTTTTTTTGCGAGCCGTAATTACATCGCTACCAATGCCTCTCGGGTGCCCATTTGGTTTTTTGTAAGATTTTTTCCTGCATAATTTATGCCACCAATATTTGGTCACGATATCAAAAACAAAAAAAAAAATCCGATTCATATCGGCCGTCACTGTTACCTTTGCTTTGACTAGTTTTTGCCGTCGATTCCGTACAAAAAGTGTTACATTTAAAGATAACTGTTAAGATGACTTTAAATATTTGAGTACGTAAGTAAATAGAAAATGTTTAAATAAAGTTTGTTTTTACTATCGACTGCAGTAATTAGAAATATTTTAATTTGATCAGTTACTACATAACTAAGTGTCATTACCATCAAATCTCTAAAATCAGTTGCAATCTAATAAACAACCTCTTGAACTAAAAATTTGAATCATTTTATAAAACTGAAACAACAAATTTTTAGTTGTTTTGTCACACGTGCTAAATAATAAACACCTAAACTCATTAAAAAGTCCTTTATTTGTATACAAAAAAGCGCTAGACAAACAAATTCGAAGCAACACGAATAGGCCAACAGCAAAGGACCGGGTTTTTCAAAGCAGTTCGCGCCGAACGGTCGACATCCGTCGGTAGCCGTCACGACATACAGCGATTGTCGCTTTTTGTTGCATTTGTTCCGTATTCTTGTTTTATTTACTTCACTTGTTGGTTTTGTTAAGAACGCAAAGGAATTGACGGCTACATTGGGATCGGTCACGCCGCGCCGTCGACGCTATGACGCTGCGATTTTTTCCGCCATTAAAACTTAGCTACGTTATTGGGTGATCTAAAATAGACTTTAGTAAGTGGCACTAGAGTGCATTTTGATGTGATTGGGTTGTTGTTTAAATATACGCGTGGAGCATGGAGACCCCTTGTAGTGAGACGTGATGACTTAATTTCAGTCTTCCATTTGCTTAATGCTATTGGTGCAGGGCTTGCATATCTTTTTTATACTTTCTGTTAGTATTTCCATCTTGAAATGTTTGTTTAGTAGTTTGATTGTTACGTACTAGCTACATGATTTAGTTTGTGTTAATTAGGTAATGCAGTATTGTGTTGGTTAGGTTGCTATAAAGCCGCAAAGACAGCTAATTTGATATTTGTTTTCGTCAGACTTACTTGATGCAACCGAGGCAAAATAGCTAAATTTTTAGGTTTCTTGCTGCATTACAGGCTGTGAGCCGTCTTAGATTCAATTGTCAAATTAGTCATTTTAAAATGTGTATATTTTCGATTAAGAAATAAATACAACCAACAGTCACATACATAATCCTGACCCCACACTAAGATCAATTCTTGTGTCGTGAGAGTCTACGAGAGACTTTTAGGTCTCACAAACACCCTGACCCGAAACAAATACTTCTGGTTTACATAAACATCTGTATCGGTGCGGGGATCGAACCCGCGGCCTCACTTTTACAGCCGGCGTTCAACCAACTGCGCCACGGAGGCTGTCAAAATCCAATTTATAAGTTTCCTGGTGTGGAATTTGTATATCAGTAAGATTATATTATCTCTGTATGAATATTATGTTAAAATGTCGGTGGTACTACTGGTTTTACGCCTAGAGAGATGTGAGCAGTATGTATTTTTAATATACATAATTATCTTAGTTCCCAGCAACACTTACAGTAAACAGTTTCTCGTGAAACCACTCACTAGCGTATTTACCTTTTGTAATGTTAACAATTCACTATTTACGATTGTACTTAGAGATGCTCATGACCGTATTTTTCTCGCTGATATGGAAGTAAACGAGAAGAAGAAGTACACTAGTTATGCATTAATTTAATGATCCGTTGCTTGTAGCGTCGTTGATGAAATGAATTTGTAATGGTATTAAAATATATACTTAAGTATGCACTAATGATGCATACTCTATATTTCAGAGTAATATATTGTTTAAGTCACAATCACACAAAGAAATCAAACAATCTTTCAGTTCAAGCTTCGTTTCGAAGGTTTTAAAAACGTATGTTTTTCCTTTTGTTATATTCACAATTCACAAGATTGTAGCATTTCTATAGCCGGGATGTTCCGTCATAATATTTCCTTGACTGTTAAAAACACGTTCTTTGTTATGTTATCCCTCACTGTAAAGCGAGCGTATTCCCACCTTAAAGGACGGCGACGCATCTCCATGCCCTATGGTGTTGCAAATGTTCATGGGCGGTGGTGATTACTTACCATCAGGTGAGCCGTATTCTCCTCAGCCTCAGTTATTTGACAGCCTCCGTGGCGCAGTTGGTTAAACGCCGCCTGTGAAACGAGAGGCCGCGGGTTCGATCCCCGCACCGAGACAAATGTTTGTGAGAACCACAAGTATTTGTTTCGAGTCTGGGTGTTTGTGAGACCGAAAAGTCTCTCGTTCCTGATACCCATGACACAAGACTCGATCTTAGTTGGGGTCAGGACTATGTATGTGACTGTTGGGTGTATTAATTAATTTATTTTTTTCTCGTTTTCCCACTATAATATAAAAAAGACTCGCGACCCTTATCTAATACTCCCAATAGAAGCTAAATTTCAACACCTAAGCGTATTATAACCGGCAGTGCGAATCGTCTAGACTCATCCTAACCAAGTTGAGGCGAATGGGGATTGACACCCATATTCTAAGACGTTCCTCGAAAATTTTTCGACTCCACTTGACGTTACTAGAGGAAATCCGTATTCTTAGTTGAAAAAAACCTCCTCCACTCAACGTCACTCAAAAATTTTCCTTTCTTGAGGAAAGAAATCAACTGTCAAACTCAAGGTACGTCGCGACCTACCTTAAGGAAGAAATGAAAGAAATAATCCTACTTTAAAATTGTAATTTAAAAGAGAGAAATAAAGTTTACCTTTTAAAATTCTTAAATACCTAAATATGCCAACAATTTTTTGAGGTGGGTGCCTCTACACGATCTACACGTTTTTCTAGTGAATGATATAAACATTACTCTTTATTTCACGATGTCCTAAAGTGTGCCTCCTGGTGCGCCGCGCCGTAGAAAGTAAAGGAGGGCGGCGCGTAGAATTCCCTTTGTCTAAATTTTTAGTTTTGTGCTTATTTACCTAACTAATATCACTGTACGTTTCAGCCAGCTAGATAGATTAGGGTGCCGAGACAAAATAGTAAATATGTATTTGCGCCGCTGACTGAAAAAGATTGTAGACCCCTGCTCTATCTCAAAAACTGCAGAACCGATTTCGATTCAACTTAAACGGTGCAGTTCTGACAAAATTACATACATACAGCTCGAATTGGTGATCTACTTTTTTTGAAGTCGATTAAAAAAAGATTTTTCGTTTGGAAACAGTGTTTATTATTTTAAACGAGTTATTAAAGATTTCCAGCGGTTCCTGTAATACTTGTACGATACGCCGTACGAATATCCCGAACGACGATTCATCCATAAGAATATCCTTCGAAATTTCCGGGTTGGATTGTATGACCCTCCTCCTGTCTGCATGCGTTTTTTTTGCATCCACCATTTCTCCGAGTCAGTAAATATTTGTCTTCCAGTCATAATCCTGAAGATTTTGAGTTAAATAATTATATATTAATTGTAAACACTTTTGACATGACATTTGACTGTCACTTTTCAAGTGACCATAGGCTAGTTTCAAAGATTTTTTGTGAAATCTCTACTTTATCTATACATCAGTGACGTAAATGATGACGTTTTTCCTCAACTCAACCTAACTCGAGGAACCTTTAGTAAAAGTATATTTTTAACTAAGCATACCATTTTCGAGGATCCCTCCAATTCATTCGTAAAGTCACCTCGACTAAGATATGGTTGAGGAAGATTAGAGGAAACGTCTTAGAATACGGGTGTGAGACGTCACCGCAACCTGTAGGGTCCGATCGTTTTATTGTGCCCCTAACGATGCCGTGTTCTTGCAATAAGAGCTAAAAGATTTAGTAAACATTCCGTAGAAGTTCTTGGTATTGGATAGGTTATTTTTACTGGAAATTTGCTGCAATTATTTTGTGGTAGTTTAGATTTTATGACATTTTTGTGTTTTGAAATTTGTCGTTTTAATACAAACAACAGATATTGTGAATTCTTAATGTGTTTGATGTTTATGTATAATTTCTGTGGGTCCAATTTATAAAATTTCTGCGATTGGGTTTTATTTTTAAAATAGTCTTGTTAAAATTAATATAATAAGTTGTCATAATATTAGGGAGTAAATAGTTTAAGCCGATCGGTTTTAAAATCATGAGCCATAATATTCAGAAATAATCCTATACTTACATCATCACTTCATTGAAATATAACTATTCCACACACGGTAAAAAGTTCGTGAGCTAACAATTAAAAACAAGGATTTAAAATCACATCACTAAAAGAAGAACTTTAAGAAGCTTTATCGAACATCGATAATCGAATCTCAACAATGGCGATTAACCAATAACTAAATGCTATCCTCGGCGCGTGCGCTTCAAAGTTTCGATTAAGATGTCTTTACAAAAAATCATAATTATAAGATAAGATTTGTGGTTGAGTTCTGTATAAAATTTTATTTGAATATGCTAATTTCGTACCGGAATGATTATGACGCTTAATTATTGGGTAAATTGCGAATGAATAATTGCTTGTGTATATTAATTTTGTGTTTTTATTGTTGTTTTATTTTAGAGTCTTTACCTACTTATAAAGAAATACAATAACGACTACAATGACACTGCACAATATTATAAATAGTATATTTTGTCTTTTATGATTAGCATCAAAATCTATGAAGTTTATTTATCGAAATCACGTAAACTCCTCTTATCGTCGTCATAAACATTTTGCTGATATGAAGCCGTAGCCTCTCGATTCACAGCGGCTTCCCTGCATCACTTGTCACAACAATAACACAATCATTTTACAGTCATTGTTATAAGGAACCCCAAATTCGGATGAAAGAGGGCCGATACCCCGCGGGTGTAACATATATAGTAATTATCAAGCCGTACAAAAAATATATACCTCACGCAAACGCAAGCCGTGCGTGCGCGCATATAAAGCCGGTAATCGCTTGCATCTGGCACATGCAAGCCAGGCTGTAATTACGAGGCCCAGCGTGGCTTGTAAACAGAACAAAATGGCGGAGTGTTGAGGTGTGGGCTTTATAAATTAGCGTTGGACGGCAGATGGTGAAGTTTTGATATTCATAGTTTTGATTGGATGAGTTCAGTAATAGGGCGAGGTGGAGGGGTGAGATAGGTGTAAGTATTGAAGGGGTTTTTTTTATTGCCTTCGCAGGCAGACGAGCATGCGGCTCGCCTGATGGTAAGCGATCACCGCCGCTCATAGACCTTCGCAATGCCAGGGGTCCAGCACAACTTAGTCGCTGCCTACCGTGAGGAGAGTAAAAACAAAAGATGAAAAGCGACACAATAAACATAAAAAATTATATTTCACAATTTATGTTTCCACTCAACATATAAAAACGTAACTTGGTTTTAAAAATATTTGGCTTGTATCTCTCCAGTTATTCTGTGAGCCTGTTAATATTACCGCATAAATCCATTAGAAAAAAATATTAGTTTCGAATTTTTAATTCATCATCATCATCATCAGCCCGTTGCAGTCCACTGCTGGACTCTCTCAAGGTACGCCACAGAGCCCGGCTAATTTTAAATTATTAGTAATTATCTATAGTAAACATTACTAATTCAAGCACGCTTCCAAACATCTTTAAATCATGTAACAAAAGCTATAACAAAAATCCATAATTCTACAACGGGAAATATAATTGTGGGATCTGAAAACCAAATAGGTTTATCAAAAGCAGCCAGTAGTGAGTGGGCACGACATGCCTTGTTATATGTTAATCATGTTTTTATGAATTAAATGCGTCTGGGCATCGGTAATTTTTCTAACAGTAGCAGGAATAATTTGTACATGGGTAAGAGCTATTAATATTCATAAAGTTGCTACTAGGGGTTCCCGAATGAAAATCTCGTTTGAGTAAAGTTCTTAGTTTGATTCGAGTTTGTAAACCTCATTCTTGCTTATAAATAGTAACAAAATCACTCAGAACTTACCGAAGTACTCCATGGCGTTGCGCTCATCATCCCGCGATATGAAGATCGATATCATCATGAAGATTCGATACCCAATAATTCTACTGGTTATAATCTAAGCATCAGCATCCAATGTTTTTAGAAAGAGTCAAGTAATTCCACTCTTGACACCCGGTATTATTTAAATGCTACCGCGAGGAAGTAAAATAGAGTAAATAGTGCTCCGCCATTAAACAATAATATCAAAATGACATGGTTTCGATTTTAATCCTAAATTTTAAATAAAATCGAGCTTCCAAGTAGGCCAGTAGATCGTCGCGTCGTCGCTACGTTTAGCTCAATACGAGTATTACAGTACCTGAGTGCTTTGACAGACTGATTATAATAGAAGCGATCATTGCTCTAATAACATTTTTAAAATTCATTTTTGAAATGAAATTTTGAAACAAAATTAAATACCATCGAGGACCAATGGTAACAATTTTAAATCTAGAAAAGTATGACAGCCATTCTCTTCTTAGAATGCAACCAACGCGACGTCTGTAAACATGTTAATATTATGAATTAATTTGTATAATCATTATGTTTAGTAACTCATTATATTGTTACACGTACACAAAAGTAAGGAATAATGTATTTCTTTAATTGAATCATCTTTGTAACGACTTAATTAATTCTGTGCATAATTTTATTGGATCTTGTCTTGTATTAATTGTGCTGTTAAAAACTATGCTGGTAATTTAATAAACGTATTTTTTAAAATATACATCATAGATATAAATAATTTAACTTTTGAATTTCGAATAGCCAGTGTTGCCTGTGACGAAAAATTACCCACGAATAAAATAAAATGGGGCATAAAAGGGGATTTTAAAATCCAGGAAAGTCGTATATTATTCAACTGTAACGCAATAATATGAAAAACAATTCGCATAATAAAAGCGCATACAGCGCATATAAATTTTTGGACGGCAACCAACTGAGGCCGTAAACAAAGCGACGGATAAAATGGGACCGAATAAAAATGGAAAAAGATTAAATACAACTTTCCTACGAAAAACTACTTGCCAGATAACACAACGGAGTCACATAAATTTCACCAAATACCTAACCGAGTTAATAGTTATATGAAAAAACGTGAAAAAATTGTATTGTCATTTCATCACGTATTTTTTTTATCTTCTAGCATTTACATAAGATCACCACTCTATATTTATATTAAAATGAGAAGAACTTTTAGGTTATGTTCGTATGTTTCGACAGCTCGTCAACCTTTGGGAGAACATTCCTAAGATGTGCAACGAGGCATTCAAATTGAAAAACTTTAACAAATAATTTCCTCTACATCAGAGAAAAGAAAAGAAAAGTCCTTAAAATTTACATCAATTGTTAGTAGACTAAAAAGGCGCACCAAAATAATTTTACACCCTAATTCTGAATTAACTTTAGTTGCGCCAGCGAGGGCTTAAACCTTATTAAATCCATTAAAATATATGTATAATACATATCATATTTAAAAATATTTCAAAGTTTATTTCTCATGTGGCTGATGTATCCTATTTTAGCTTAAAATGTGCGGTCACAAATAGGACACGTGAGGATACCATTATGAGTGTTGTAGTTGATGTTAAAAAATACATTAACATACACACACATAAGCATAACTACATACATATACATACATACATAAACTCACGCCTTTATCCCAGAAGGGGTAGGCAGAGGTGCCACCAGGACACCCACATTTCGCCTTGTATGTTCCGTCCCATGATGTGATAGGGGGCGAGCCTATCGCCATATCGGGCACAAATTCCTGACTCCGGGCTGATAATGAATAGAAAAACCCAATATCACTTTGCCCGACCCGGGATTCGAACCCGAGACCTCAGCTTTGTAGTCGTACCGTATTACAACTACGCCACCGAGGCAGTCGTAAGCATAACTACATAATATAAACACGCATACAAGTAAGTACATACAACAACCAGTTAGCCAATACCCAGTCTCAACGTAAAAAATTACATACAAACATAGCTAATCAAGATTGTGGGAGAATAAGTGAGTAATTATTAAAAATAAGATCATTATCAAAAACCTTAGTCCCGTGGCTGGAAAACAAGTTTGGTGGAGATTAATAAACGGACGCCAGTCATTAACCACTTCTAACAGTAATTGCCTGGCACTATTATGATGGATTGTTCGGTTTTTTATATATTCACACCGAATACGTTGAGATTTTGAGGCTCTAAACTGGGGTTATCATTAGGGTAATTAACATCATTAAATTTTATCCTGTGCTTGCTTTCTTCTAAGTTTCCAGTTCTGTCTTTCGTTGGGACTATTTGAAACGCGATGAAATTCTGTATTTGAAATTAGAGATTCGGAAATTCGAAAAACGGCTATGAAAAATAATTCATTCTTTAGGTTCGTTTAAGTGACAATAAACTGTATATATGTATATCATTTTAGAAGAATACGCAATAATTGAAGCAGGAGGACAATTAATAAAGGCCATAATATGTTATCTATAAAAAAGGAAAGTAAAAAAGCTCTTTTTCTTTTATAGTAATGATTAAAGAAACAGCTACCGTCGTTTGCTGGTTTTGTGATTAGTTCCATGATAAAATCGATTTGACACCATTCTATTAAATATATCTGACTCATTTAATCAAAACAATATTTTACAATCAATTTACTACGACTTCAGCGATTGCAAATATAAACCAGTTTTTTAACTCAATTAAGACAAGAGTCTATTAGGAAATTTATTGTCTCGGCCTATTACACATATTAATAGCTACTTTTAAATGTAGCCACAGAATACTTTGGCCGTAATCGGAACTCATAATGAAACTCATAAAACGATTTATCTGATACAATTTTTTGTTCTGCTCAGCGTCATGTTGGTTTTGCTCTGACACCAAACTATAGCTATTGTAAAGGAAAGGTCCATCAATTCTTACATTTTGTTTCAATTTGACAGCCTCCGTGGCACAGTTGGTTAGACGCCGGGTTTTAAATGAGAGGCCCTGGGTTCGATCCAAACGGTTCGAGACAAATGTTTGTGCGAATCACAAGTATTTGTTTCGGGTGTTTGTGAGACGGTAGAATGTCTCGTAGTTCCTAATACCCGCGACACAAGACTCGATCTTAGTGTATGTGGCTGTTGGGTGTATTAACTTATTTATTATTTATTAATTTGACCATATTAGATCTCCGACGGACAAGTGACGTTGCATTTTGTGCCTTTCCTAAAATCGAATTCACCTAACTCCATAACATAATAATAACTTTTCTAACCGTGCTTCAAACCTCTCATACACCACTCATTTTAATCCCATCTATTTCAGTAAAATCCGTAGTTTTATTACTAGTAAAAAGAGTATTAATTATACCTCATTGTTCAGCATTAGATTTCATTGTGACCTAGTCGGGTATTTGCTTATCTCGGTTCCGCTCGGCGTTCACGGTCGTGGTTGAATCAGCTCTTTTATTTCCTACGATCGGCTCAGTGTTTCCTTAGATTTTCTTTAAATGTGACGTCATTTGTTAACATTGGGCGTTTGTTTATCATTTATAAAGTTTCTTCTAATTATAATAAAGTTTTCTTATTAAAAACAACCTATGTACAGAGATTTCTATATAGCAGATCAATTGTTTAGGCAATTTTACAGATTGGTTAATGTTCAATTTTGTTACTCGGCCACTTTACATTATGTCGTGACAAATAACATAATATTACTTTATTTAATAAACTGATTAATTTACCTTCAGCAGAAAAAGCCAGAAATCATCGCATTTAATCACACAAACTCCAGCTCCATAGTCGAACATTTTATACGAAAGTATACTGCCTACCTTCTCGACTTAAAGTGCACTCCTTATTTTACATAAATGTATGCATCAGAAACTACAATACCCTTAACTACGTCCGATAAAGAGACATAAAGCCGTCGTTTTTTATTCCTTTGTAGTAATCCTTTACAGAACGTTAATTATCATACCCTCGAACAAAATATCCCCTTTTCGTCGCAAGTTAATTTGTTTATGGACGCCGACAAAGTCACAAAAGAAGTTAAAATCCTCTCTTATTTAAATTAGACATAAAAATAAATACACAGCGTTCGGACGGCTAGAACGAAAGCCAGAGGTTTTAACAATACTCAGCTCGGAGGAAATGTCGTGCCAAATTGTATTATTTTGCATTTATTTTTGACAATGTATATTTTTAAAACGGATTTCGCTTTTTACTTCGGTTTAATTAGGGTTGAGGATGTGAGGTTTCTTTGCAGTTTTGTTGAGGACGGTTTTATAAAGGAATACCACTTGATTCAGAATACGTGGTCTGTATATAATATACAAATATATGTTGAAATGAAATAAATTAAAAAGTTGTCCCTATTGGTCAACATGAACCAAAACCAATTTTAGCAATGTGATCAGCATCATATTTAAGAATAATTTACCAACTATACAGATATGATTTAAGTTGGTTAAGTCGTTCTAAACTTAAACGATCAAACACACAAGATCTTTACATAAAGAATGAGCATAATAAAGCAATTAATTCACCCATTAAGCACACTCCATTTAATATATTTACATATCAAATCATTTATCACAATTAAAATGATATTAAAAAGCGATTAATCGTTGATTGCGGCTATAAAAATCAAATGGAATATGTTTTCAACAACTAAATACCATGAGAATTAATTCATAAAAAAACTGACAACTGGGATAAATAATATTTAAGCTCATATTTACAAACCACTCAAGCGGAATTTGATAAAAAATGACATTTATATATTCTTGATCGAAATGAAGAGACAAAAGCATTGAAACAACATAAATACAGCAATGCTGTAGACTTTAAAAATAAATTGCAAAAGAGCAAAACTGAATACGTGGTAACGAATTTAATAATAAACTTTATACTCGAAAATTGCCGCGCCGCTGAGCACTGCCATTTCGCGACCAAATGACTCGTCAACGATTCGGATCTTTGAAATTACCCTACATTAATTGAGACGTCAGTTTTCAGAAGGGGGCTGAGTAAAAAAAGTATAGGCCTGTCTCCATACTAATTTAGATATCAAGTCAACGAGCCCGACAAATTGTTGGCTGTTAAATAGGGCTGGCAGTCGCCGGAGGATGTAGTTTATTTAAATCCTTTTGCATTTAGAATTGAGTTTCGGTGTGAGACGTTGAATGTTATTTTATGTGAATATTGTGTTTGAAATTGAATAGCTATGAAATGGCTATTACATTGCTTTAGTATTTGCACTGGATAAACATTTTGTATGTCATTTATATGCTAATAGTATATGTACTATTAGATACAACATTTTTATTAGTTCTATCATAGTTAAAAAAATATATAAATAAATACACCCAACAGTCGCATACATAGTCCTGACCCCACATTAAGATCAATTAAGTCTGGGTATCAAAAACTACGTGGGACTTTTCGGTCTCACAAACACCCAGAAGAGACAAATATTTGTGGGCGTCACAAACATTTGTCGCTGTGCGGGGATCGGACCTGCATTTCACAGCCGTAGCGTAATAAACATCGACTGAAATCAACTTCTATACTGTCATGGCAAAGTGATTACAATGCTCGTAATTTCTTACAATAAAGTCTGCGTGAATACAGTATGCACTGATGAGAAACGGCTATCTCTCACCAATAATTGAATATACAGCTCATTAATAAGTTCGCGCAAGTTTTTCAAAAATATCTGCGTCACCCCTATTTTGCGCCTTTCGTAGAATTAACTCTGGCGGTATCTTTGTTCGTGATGTTTTGGGTGCATATAAACATTTAAACCGTACAAAGTTCAACGTCAATGGTCAAGTATATTTAATAGTTTTAAACTTTTTACACAAAGCGATATCTACGAGTATCGAGCCGAAATTTTAGTATGAAATGGAGAGAATTCAGTTGATTAACATATTGGATTTGGGAATTAGTTCGGTTCTGTTTGGTTTAGTTGATTAAATTTTTGGGAATTAGGTGTTAGCTCTTCATTAGTCATTATTGTAAATAATGTAGGTTGGATATTACTTTCAATATCCGTGTTTTATATATATACATATTTATATTTATTAGTACACATTTCTACCCTACGATTTGTTCAGTACTATAAGTATCCTTCAGGAAATTGGGATTTCCCCATTGTCAAAAATAAAGAACTGGATAAATTTTCTGGACGCTATTCAAATACGTATGATGAGAATATCAAAGACTAGGTATTTCTGGTACAGAAAGCTTCAACTGCACCGATTGGTCTGACGTTTCTAATTAATTCAAATATCCACCAAAAGAACCAACAATACCAAATCACCAAAGAACTACTAAATTAAACAATAGATACAGAGATAATAAATCTAAAAACGAACTGATAATATTGAATCTAAATTCCACATTGAAAAAACCGAACGATACAAACTAAAATTTACGATGTCGAAACACATTAACATGTTAATACAACACCGACATGCGTTAAATGATGTCAATAATAAAAAAACATGAAGATTTACGCAATGTAAATCTAAAACATCGAACCGATGGAAAATCAATTCCAATTGATTGGTTGTAATTGGCTAATAAATCTGTAAGAATGACAAACGAAATTAGCTTCACCATTCGTGGCGATACATAAGTAATGCCATGACGTATAGCCTCTAACGGCGGTATTATGAAAATTCCACAAAATGAAGTATTTGTATACGGTTAATCTTAAAGATATGGAATGGAATTCTACTTGCGTGAATCTTGGAAATGGGGCTAATGAAAATATCTTTGATATTATTTTATTTCATGGTAAAATTTTCTGGAATCGGAAAAGATTGTGTGAATGCTAATATATTATTATAATGACATAAGATGCAGATGGTATAATATTGGATATAGGTATTATATATTTTCTAAAAAGAAATTAAAGATAATGAAATATCATAAACGAAAATTGTATAATTTGCCTTTATATGTGTAATTAAAAGAGAATAAATAACCAAAGAACCAAAAGCAAATACATTTTTATGATTTCATGAATACAAATGATAGATCTAATAATCTAGATTCAGAGGATTTTACAGTCCACAAAACAAGAGGAATAATTTTCTACACGAGTTACTTTCCCTCATGCCCGTATGACCACGGACTAAACTTATTATAATACTATGATAATGCGCACTTCATGTGACGTAAATAAAATAAACGTCGGAATACATAATCCTCTGTATAATACTGTACTGTGGCCGAAATAATAATGCAAATAGCAAAAGAGAATAGTAAAGACTTCGTAGTAGTTGATTTGGAAAAGGCAACAAAGCACTTCTACTTTCTAGTGTCTTGGAATAACATACTTACAAAAAAGCTTTTAGAGTTGATGAAGCTGATATTGGTACTTATTTTATGGCAAAGCGATGATAAAACACGAGACACTACGAATTAAGATAGAGATACAAACATCGCTAAAGAACAAAGTTATAAAAATACAACGAATAAAAAATACCTTAATTAATAAACCGAAGCACCGTCCATCCTTTACAACTTCTTTTGCACGCTTGTAAGTAAAATTAACGAGCACATTAATCTGTGTATTAAAATGAGGTGTTCAAATCTAATTTTACAAGACATTAATGTTAAAGTGATCGTTTATGAAACGAATGCGTTAATAACAATTAATCATTCAAGACACGCTAATGACCCAGAGACAGGGAGATCTATACAGCTAACTCGATTTGAATACGATTTTGATTTGGATAAATGGTCTTTGGGTAATGCACGGTCGTCTATTTATTAATTATTTGTATGGGTTTTGTATTACATTATTGCGCCGTGATTGTAATTAGCAAATATTTTGTGCGAATGATTTGAATTAATAAAACTGATGGCCGCTGGGGCCGAAAGGTTTTGGAGTGGAGGCCACAAGCAAGGGATGTGTCGGACGCCCTCCCACAGGCTGGATGTAAGACCTGGTTAAGGTCGCAGGAAGTCACTGGATGCTAGTCGCTTCCAACAGGTGTATATGGCGATCCATGGGGGAGGCCTATGTTCAGCAGTGGACTTCCTGTGGCTCAAAGAGAGGGAGATTTAAATGCATCTTACTCCGTGCCTGAGTCGTACCTTCGCAATGCAGGAGTCTTTTATTGAAATTCTTCGTTAATTTTTATTATTTTGTATGAATTGATAATTTTATCGAAAAGTTTATATCAGTCATGCGTCCTATTGGATAGTAAAACGAATCCCTCAGAACTACACTAAAATGCCAGACAAAACGATCCAACAAATGCTAAAAAAATGTCCAGCAAGTCGGATAATACGTAGTTCAATTATTCAGTAAAATGTGTCATCTTGCTGTAACTTTTTACGTATTCCATTATGAAACTCGATACGAAACATATTTTGTATTTAATTATTGCATATAAGTTCATTCTTTGTAGTCTTTATAATTATAATTTTTAATGAGGGAATAAATGCAACCAAACGGTTTTTTGATCCGAACTTTTATGTTCATTAGCTTGTTAATTTTTATTATTCAGATCATATAACTGTACTTTAATATCGCGATACGAAGTTCTTTTAAACTATAGGCGATCACGAATAAAGGAATGTTATAATAAAACAATAAAAGTCAGTTAAATTAAGTGCTTGTTACAAGATCTGATATTCCGTGGAGGTATCAAAATAATAATACGGAGCGTTTATGATAAAGACAAAACCGATCGTAACATAAATATGGAATCGTCTCAACTTACCCCAACACTTGGCGACGTGTAAAATATTGTTGTTCGTAATAAAAGCTACAATGAATCAACCAAACGGCTTTATACATCTGAATCGCGTCACGTATTGAGAAATTTGAGAACACCATGAAATGTAATCTCGGAATAAAACAAGATCGTCTTTATGAATAAATTATGGCAATGTAAAGTATGATAAACGATGCTAAGGATTGTAATGAAACGGCATGGGGTGTACAACCGACCGCTGAAGTGCGTTTAAAACATTATAAAGTGAATGTTAATGTGGATATCGAAGCTATTTTAAAGATTGATCGCGTTACTTGCGCGGCGGAGTGTACCGACGCTCACGTCCACTCAGCGGGTGGTTCGGACAAGTAAACTAGTATCTTGTAGAGAGGATAACGTAATAATCTGAGTGTTTCACGACCGTATACAGCTGAAGACACCCGATGATGCTCATGATGAATTAAGTGGGGCTCGAGCTCAAGTGTCCAATTAAAATGGTCGTGCACCATTAATACGCATGTTCAATGAATGCTCACGACTACGATGATTATGTTGTTACGAATAATTAAAGTTCTGACGTTTCTAGATCGGGTCAATAGGTTGACGTGTGAGTGAATTACAAGTCAAGTTCAATGTTGATCTGATTTTAACTATCAGGCTTATAAAAATAGGAATAAAAATGTTCTGTTCATAAAAAGACTATAAAATCAGTACAATGTCCCCCGCCGCGCCTGTCTGTCAGTATTTTCTTGGTCTTTACTAGCTGAATTTTATTCCTGTTTTTATTCACGATTACGGAGCAAATTAGCTGGTTGGATCAGTATTTATGAAAGCTCATACGATTATCGACACTATCAAGAAATGAGCACAAACAAAAACAATATATTTCGCTATGCATGTTCCTTTAAAAATTTAAATGTATTTCTCGATTTTGATGGATGGGATATCAAACGATTTGTCAAAGTCTATCGTGTGACGTTTACTATGACACATCGTGCGAGCTATTTTGTTAAAACTTCTACACAACAAACGCTTCATCAATTAACCGCTTCTGAGCACCTAAAATGAATCAGAAGTTAATTTTTACAGGAAATTTCAATATACATATATCCCATTTCCTCATATTATGTTGTACATATTCATTAATATGCTGTAAAATATATCACTTATTTGATTACAGCATTAAACAGCACCAATTTTAACGATATTAACTAAAAATTCCTTAAAAATATTCTTGCTTCAACCTACACCAGCATAGAACAAAGAATCCAACCCAGCGTTCAATCAACATTTCTCGACTTTATCAACACACGGGATCTCATAAAACCCTAGTTTTAAATCACACAAAGCGTCGCGCCATTATGAACATAATACCAGGCGAACGGGCGACAGGTGACAAAAACTGTTATGAATGCCTGTACAAGATCCATAGTTTTTGCGTCAAACCCGTTTCGAAGCACGGCCAACACTTAAGAATGCAGTAGGAGAGAAGCTCTGATGAGACAGAGCTGCATGGCCCCTAGATTTGCAAACAATGCACAAATTATAGGTACGAATATTTTAGCTTAGTAATAATACGTGGCTGATGCTAGATCAGTAAACGTGGATTTGAAAAAAAATTAGATGTATTTTTTAGCTTTTTTTAAAGCTTGATTGGATAGATTTGGTTATATTGTGGTTCGTTTTTTAAATAATATGATGCTGCCTTTGTTAAAATTTATCGGCTTGATTAGATAGATAATATTGTATAAGAAAAAGTAAAAAGTATCTAAAATTAAACGTGAAATAAAAACAAAAATATGTTGTAAAAAAGTGTAATTTTTTTCTAATTTCCAAATCCCAAACGTAAAAGTTAATTTTACATTGAAAGGGTTTATTTTTTGTAGTGTTATTTTAAAATGATGACTCCTACTCATGACTTGACTTAATGTACTATTTATTAGCATCTCTAAAATATTTCCGGAATACTTTTACGATATCAAATTGTAACGCTTGCTGCATGCAAGGCACTTGACGAAAGTGTATAATGTCTAAATATACCTAAAATACCAGAAAAATCTTACTATGACGCAATATGAATCTTTGAAAAAAACCATATGTATTAGTACTACCATATAGTTATATCATACGTTTTTTTCTATTTATATGTATTTATAATAACAAGTATTTCTCTGAGCTTTCATTGTCTTTATTTTACACTGCCCTTTCTTTCTTCATCTCATATATCCACCCCATGCTTGTCTTTCAGAAAATGCTTTAGAACGATAAGACTGCCATTTGTACTTTGTTGTTTTATATTGTCTCTATTACTGTTATTTTTTTATTGTATACAAACAAAATAAAAAAAATTAAATAAAACAACGCTTAATCACCAACATACTCAAATAATTTAAAGATATCAGCTCCTTTCATAGCCCAACACCGCCGCCTCCCGCGTCAGTTACAAGCGAACGCTACTTGCAATACAGTGAGTGTGTTAATCATTTTATGAAAAATAAATAATACATTTTATAAAAGCTGCACTTTGCTGAACAGTAGCCAACAGTTACTTCGTGCTTGTTATTATCCTTCATATTTTTCTTTGCGTTTCGCTAACATGGTAAGGGTAATGAGATGTTCTAAGAAGTGGTTTATGTTCGATAGTGCTCGATGTTTATATATTTATTTGGTTAGAATTAATATTTTGAGTATATTTATAAGGTCTCTCTTGATTTAGCTATTGATATCCTTCTATGTTATTCATTGAAAAGAAATTTGATTCAGTTTTATTTGACAGACATTTTGGTATTCTCATGCCAATTATTTTTAAATACACCCAACAGTCACATACGTAGTCCTGATCCCACACTAAGATCGAGATTTGTGTCGTGGGTATCAGAAACTACGAAAGACTTTTTGGTCTCACAAACACTCAAACCCGAAACAAACACCTTTGGTTCACACAAACATTTGTCTCGTTGCGGGAATCGAACTCGCCCCCTCTCGTTTCACAGCCGGCGTCTAACCAACTGCGCTACGGACGCTGTCAAGATGTGAGAGTAGTGATCAATTAACATAATTTCCAATTATACAGTTGATGACATAACGATACCACAATTCAGAATGACATCATAATAACCTACAACAGAGCTTATAATTTCTATCAAGTATGACCTTTCATATTGAAACCGAAATGATGTCATCATCTAAAACCATATCATTATATAAATCCATTCTACTAATTAATCTATGGCCTATGGGTACTAGTACTAAATATTAACAATCATTAATAGGTTCAAATAGGCAGTGAAATTAAAACGAAGTTGTTTCATAGCTTCTCCTTCATCATAAAGTCCTCAATAACTGCTTAAAATGTTCTAAGATTGCTAAGAATTTTATTCTTAAATATGATTGCTCTTATTCGATTCTACCCCGCTGTGCAATTTTTCACAACCATTGACACTTATGTCGAGATTTTTGACAATAACAAAGCGTCCCTCGCTTTTCTCGTAAAACTCTTTCGCTTCTTAATACAACATCCAAACCACTTCATTTCCTATACAAGACGCTTTAGTTACATAATTTTATACAGTGCCAAGCATTTTCTGCGAGAAGCGGGATGCACTTTTCAAATTAATCCTGTCAAGTCTCCGCGGTCTTTACCGCTCTCAACGTTAAGACTGTTGGCTTTTTAATCTATTTTTTTAAAGCGTCAGCGAGGTTCAACTCGCGGCTTGGCTTTTTCATTTTCAACATGTTACTTGAATTCCGGGGTTTAAGTAATTATAATGTTGGACTTTGAGTAATACATCTCGTGGGGTAATTTGTATTTTCTTTGAGTTACTACAAAGATCAAACTGGAATATTTTTCTTTATAGTACTCGGTTTTTTACATTTAAATTAAGATCAAATGGTTTTAAAACTAAATTCACTATACCACCAAATTGCCTTTCATCATAATCTCTTTCTTTGTATGTATCGTTCAATTTGGATTTTAACAGCTCAATCACAACAGGTTCTAAACATCTTCAAATTATACAGCGCGCTTTAAGACTGTCACAACTTTATTCAAATAACATTTCAACACCCCACCCACTTTTACATAAATCAAACTTTAATATAACTCCTCGTAAGTAGTGATCATTCGCATTGCAACCCAACGGTGTAATTAAGCGCATTGTGTAAACGATTCCATGTATAGATACCGTCGATGATTTCAGATAGCATCAAATGTTTGCTTATAACTAAAGATTAATGTGCTGTTGTTTCAAACAATTATTTCTTTAATTAAATTGGCTATCATGGAGATAATCGTAAAAACAATGTTGTGGATGCGGTGTGAATAATTTCTAATACAAATAAATAATAGGGTACGTTTTAAATGTTATAAAAATTCGGCCATAATTTGCGCACCTTCGATAGTTGTTTTTTGCTAACTTTATCTTGAAATTATTTCTACTTTAAATATAAAAGGTCGTGTAGTTTAGTTTTACATCTAATTCTTAAAATGAGAACGTAGGTGCAACACATACAAGGCAATTTATACAGCAAAATCCAAGAAGCCAGATAAATATCTTGAAATCCTATTAGACATCTTCAGAGAAATTTATGGTATTCGTAATTAATTTGCAAGATAATTTGCTTGGAATTTAACTATCAAAACATAACACAAACTAACAAATTCCATTAATACCACCTCGTTAATCTCTGAACTCACCAACCATTCCAAACACATCATCTGAATATTAAAAATGTCAAAATAAATTTCTAAAATGAACGACTATGAATGCATCATCCACATTTGTTCCCAATTAAAGTGATGAAATATAAACTGGGAATTCGTTTCTCCACGCGGATGCCTTGTAACTAATCACTGCTTTCAACACATGTGATTTTCTTGTATGGACCGTTTTTGTTCAACCAGCTTCCTTCGTATCTCGGATTCCAGGTTTAGCTATTGTGACATGTGTCTCTTGTACCTTGGCACGGTTTCTTTGTAAACGACCGGTATTTTTTAACGGGGATTCTTTTTCTTTTCATATCTTATACATGGTTGGCGCGTTTTTATAGTCTTTCTAAAATTACAGGTACCTAATATTTCTACATATTAGGTGTTCAAGACATTGGACTAAGTTTAACGGCTGAGTAGTTTAACGTTAGCTTTAAACAGTGAGTTTTTGGTTATATTTTACTAGTACAATCATCAACTTTGTATAAGTTTATTAAATAAGAAACATATAATTAGACGGTGATTATTTGCTAAGACTGGGTCGTACGTTCATTAATTTTATTTTTGAATTATTTTTGAAACGATTCTATTCATATCACATATACGTGCCAAGAAACTAAATTGGCTATAGACATGCGTACATCAATCCTTAATTGCAATAATAATGACAATACCTTTCAAAACTCAGATAAACAAGAACACCTACGGGTAAGATTCCTGAACCCCAACAAAACATTGTAAATCTTATTAATCAGTTCCCTAACATAGTCTACAAACAAAAACTCATTCCAACACACTTCCTGATTTATTGTCTGAGAGGGATTACCTTTTTTTAATTTCGATAATGTGTTAAGTGGTCTGCAGCGGGGACAATTAATGTGAAGATTCGAGGGGAGAAAGCGATCTTTATTAGTTTGGTTTCCACACTTATATCCCAGATAATTGTTGGACGTATTTGGACGTTTATTGACCTGATAAGGATGAACATTTTAATCCAGTTTATGTGAATGATAATCACATTTTTGTCGAGGCTAGTTTAGTAGATCGGGTTGTAAAAGATTTAATTTCTAAGAGGGTACCGTTAGGCATCAAAATGTAAGGAACTGAAACAGGTAAAATTTTCTGAATATAAAATTTTATTCAAGCGCCTAACGTTATAAAGCAGTGGTTCGAAAAATATCAATCACTACAAGCCTTGCATGTTTGATATTAAAACCGTTACAAATATCCAAGATTAATACATCCATTAGTAAAAAAATTACCAAGCAAACTGTGAAACGTTCCATTACGTGCAACACTATCCCCAACGTCCACTTTAATTAAAAAAAACACCCCACACCTTTTAATATCAGCGGAACACAAACATAGACGTAAAAGCAAACAGACTTTTTGGACAGCACCGGGTATCGGACTTTATCATTCGTATGCCCGACTGACGTCGCCCTCTCATAGATAATGGCCGCACGGCGGTCAATATTTGAAAAACCATCAGCGACATCGACCAAATGACTTCTTCACTTTACCCACACAAACATCATCCTACCACAGATGAAGTTAAAAATGACCCTTCTGCTGATGAAGATAAAGATCATCAGTCAGTTAGAGAGGTGAAAATTGATGTTGCTGCTACACTTGATCCATTAGGCAAAGATGGTATTAAAATAAAAGAAATCATAAGAAACATGTCATAGGTAATGATTCTGGTGTTGTTATAATGGAAATTGTTGTAAATAGCTTAATTGCGCCCGGGCTAGTGAAGATTGAGACATGATGGACACTTAAAATATATTTGGAAGAAGCTAGAGCAATTAATATTAGAGGACTACTTAGTGGAAATATTTTTTCGAAATAAATTCTTAGTCATTAGTGCGGAATTGAAATGTTATAAATTATGGTACATATTAAGGAAAGTTCGCGAATTAAGAATATAAAGTTTATCTGCGCAAATAACTGAGAAATCATGTTTTATTATAACTTAGGCAGCTATGAAAGATTTTTTCCCAAGGTCTACTTAAAATAGTTGACAGTTGCGAAATATCCCTTCAAGTTAGTCAGAACTTCATCGGGGCTCATTAAAAGTTGAACAATAAATCGCAAAACAAAATTGTCTGCACAGACGTCCCAGTAAATAAAGATTAAAGTATTTAATCAGTTTGTACTGGCTCCAGCGCTTTCCTGCAATGTTTAAAGTAAAGTTTTGACGTGACTTATATCTTCTGGACTTTAGGCGAAATTGCTTCGAGAAATGAGGATACAAATGAAAAAGGGCTTGGAAATAAGTATTATGAAGTAGGGGTTAAAGAGACGAACCTTACTTCTTTGCTCAATGATGCAGCGTACCTGTAACAAGATACTATCATCAAATATCCATTAAGTAAAAACAACAGTTAAACATCACAAGAACATAAAATATCTCGTGTTATATATTTAAGCTTTCTTGTTGCTATCGGTAGATGCATTAAAAATTGACAGCGCATTAGTATTATATTGGTAAAGTATTACTATTTAAATGGTACGCGTAGGTGTGGGATCAAAGCAGCGTTATGCGTTTCGACTTACAGCGTCGAGATAAGGCCGTGTTATTGAGACGCCTATGCTATGCGGTAAAAGATTACAATTTTATTTACTACTCCAGAACGTTTGATAATCTATGTCTTAATTAACTAAGCGAGAGGAATGCTTGTACCACGACGCGCTCTCTTCGAACTTTCTGTATCACGAAACGGTTACAGCACAACCGAATTTGAGCTCTGTTTTCGTACTATTAAGATACATTTTGAAATGAATAATTAAGTTTTAAAAAGTATTACGCTAATATCGCCGTTGGTTCATTAGTAGCGGGTGCGTTACATGTGTTTTGTCGGCATCCCATATCCATTTGCTTCGGGCTGATTTGATTAGAGGTTATTTTTGTGAAATGTAAAGACTCATACGTACCTCTGCCTAAGACTAAAACCGTCGCTATCGTTCTTAAATAATATAATAAAGCTCTAAGGACAGTAAATCTCGATGATAAATTTGATTCGAAGAAAACCAACATTATCCGTACAATCGGAACAATAAATTAGGAAGACTTTAAATCCAAATTTAATACCAAGACATAAAACAAACTGGCTGACAGAGTTCCGTGGTGTTATAATCCGTATAAATTTATTAAGAACTCGAATCAATCACAAAAAGCAATCCAAGGGGCCATAAACAATGCTGGACAAATGTCGATAAACTGAGTTTACGAGCTGCCACCTCGTTTATTGTAGGACGCTAAGACAAAAGTTGGGGACTGTTGTATTAAGAAAGGGAGCACTTAATGCTATTGTCGGTTACATGAAGTTTACGATTTTCCTTGGGAGTGTAATCGGACTAGAATATCAGGTGTCATTAAAATGTTCCAAAGCTATCGGCAGTGGGCTTTCGATTTATTTACGATGTTCCATTATTGCCATTCAGTGATTATTGTACCAATTTGTATGCAACGTTTTATTGGACAGTTCTGTGATATTAAATGTTTGTTTACGTCCGATATTGAAAGGAGGCATTTAAATGTATGAAGGGATTTTGCTCTTCATCTGTTGTATGAAAATGCCATTTTTCTCGATGAACATGTTAATTTTATGATAAAAAGGGTGCATTTGAAAGTCAATTCACAATTTTATATTTAATGGCGTATAAATGCTGGATATATCCAGTCTGTTAACGATAACGAAGCCAAGTGGTAGTTTTAGTGACTTCAGACACAATGCAACTTTTTGTAATATTTTACAAATCATCGTGATTGGGTAGTAAATACATCGTTTTTCAAAAAATAATAATTGATACCCTTTTATTTCTAAAGGCGCAATGGTACGCAAGGACTTACATTATTATTTTAGCATAAACTACGCATTTTCCACCCAAACATGATGATACTTTAACAGATATTAGTGTTATTTCCTCCGTCTGAATCAATTGGTAATATAGTATAAGTATTTATATATGTACTTGTATATTTATTTATTTATATTTTTATTTATGTATTTATGAGTCATAATATGTATAATATGTTTGTGTATTTATATGTTAAACTAGTATTATTTAACTTTATATCTACACTGCCCTCTCTTTCTCCTTCTCTTAAATCCATCCTATGGTTGTCTGTAAGACATTGCCTAGAGCGATAAGACCGCCACTTGTACTTTTATTTTTTTTGTTATTTCCGTATATTGTGTTTCATTGTTGTGTACAATAAAGACTAAATAAATAAATACTTTAAAAATTACATAAAAGTCGCGAAATATTTAGTTGCAATGTGTATTATCAGTAAAACCACCACCTGGCTTCGTTTCTTATCGCAGTCTGTATACACACGCTCTAATTATTGTTTTTTGTAAACAATTAAAATATGTTTGATACGTGTCGCTGAGCGCAAACTTTAAAATTGCGTATAATACTATTGTGTTTATAAAACAATTTAAATATTTGGTGTTAATATGTCATTTTCTTCGGCATAATGTAAAATAGGTATAATACGAAATATCACTTTTAATTGTTTCTCATAAAACTCATTATATTACTTTGATGAGATTTAAAATATTGTAGCCGTGTTTCGAGATTCCACGGAGCACTTTAGTGAATTTGTATTTTAAAAATAACATGAAAGTTTTATTTATGAATGCCTCTTGTAAAATCGTCCGTATATTTCTCAGTCTTGACATGGTTTTACCTCTGCCTTCAAGTCTAAAAATAACTTATTTTATGATACACTTTTTTTTTTTATTTCGTTGGTTGCTTAGATTTACGCGAATGTTACACATTGAAATAAAAATAATTTTTAGGGATTTTATCGCGGATGTTTTTAACTTCCCGACGTTACGATTAGTTTACAGCTTTCACGGTCACGGGGCGGACCCTCTCTGAGTAAAAAATAGTTTTATTTCAATCGTTAGAAATCAAGAACGAAGTAACCACAATTGAGCTGAATAGCGGTTAAAGAAAGTCCGTACAAGAATCAAAGAGTTGATTGCAAAAGACTGTAATTGTCCATTTAAATCATAATCTTTAAATATAAAATACAAAACCATTTCACGGATGTTAGGTGTACCGTCTTATGAATATTCAATTCTGCGCTGAAGCCTTCGTTAACACACTTGACCTCAAGCTATTGACGTTGATACATACCTTAACGGTGTCTACGGTGATTCCACTACAAACACTAATGATAATCTAAGCGAAATCCAACTTAATCCTACCAATTTTAAAGTTGAGTTTACACTGTTAGGATTGATAGAGATAAAATATGTGAGAAAATATTTAAATGTAGCTATGAATCATAAGCTAGACGGTGTGGAAAGTAATGTTAAGCAGCAAGCAGAAATCTGCGAGTATTATGGATTTGTGTCAGGGTGATAGATGCTTCAATCGAATGTGTACGCACAATCGGGGTTAGTGTACATGAAACTATCTCCTGAGGATGAAAATGATATCGTTTTTGTATCCAAGGACACATGATTCGAAATTCTGAGGCTGGAGGTATTAATTGCGGGTCGTGTAATTCGTGAAATATAATTCAATATAAAATTGTGCCTTCATGAGACCCCAATCACAGGTACCTTTGTCTGTCTTGGTATTAATTATTTTATAATTTTGTTACTTTACTTCCAATGATACAACCATATATACTTGTCTAATTTTGGACCAATAGATATAAGCAAACATTCAATGACTCCACATGAATAAATTATTATAAACAACAGATCATTTCCATCATATCCTACATTATTGTCACACATAATATACTATTAATACCAATAAATGCAGTCTCCATGCCCCATTTCCCTGGAACGCCTAACATTAACAGTATATTACATAAACAAGATCTTCATGTATTGAATGCATCGTCCCCGTACAATCGTACTAATGCGAAACCATTTTATGGAAATTTTATTACAGTTGTATTAACCATTTAAGTTTATAATACACCGCATTTAACTACACGTTACGAGACATTGTAAGGCTCACTATACCGAGCCTTAACTGGAATTAGTATCTTGTAGTTAGCACGACGGAACGAGCTAAATCATGAGTTAAGTTGTAAAATATATCGTGGTTACGCGAACGGAGATGTATATCAAAGGTAGGTTCTTAGCTTCCGAAAGTAGATAGTAATGTTATGGATGCTAATGAACTGGAAACAACTTGTGTTAGATCTCTTGGGGACTATTTTATGTATTTGTACTTTTGGATTAGTCTCTATAGAATCTACTAGATTATTATAATTTATGATCGCTTTATGCTTCGTCTAGTTGCTTTTGAGGTTTAGATTTCAGTTATGAATATATTTTTCTTCTTCTAGTTGCTTGTATGATACATTTCCCTTAGTGCATCTAATCATGAATGTAACAGTAAAGTTATCGTCAAGGAAAGAATCAATGTCTTTAATAAATATCAAAACAAAGTTACACAAAGTAGTATGACTGACCCGGATATTGAATGCAAGATCTCACAGTTTACTGCTAATACTAATTAACCATCATTAAATGTTATTACTGCTGCTGAAGCAGTTAAGTGTTGTATGATTTTTTTATTGAGTTTAATTGATTCAGCATTCAGTATTAACTAGCGGTCCGGCTTGGCTCCACCTGGATGTAGATATGTACACGTTTTGAAAATATTCAAAAATTCGCCTATGTTCATCAAGAATAATGTAGGATTCTGATGGTGAAAGAATTTTTCAAATCGGTCAGAAAGTTTCAGAGCCTATTTAATGCAAACAATCCAATCTTTCCTCCTAATAATATTAGTTTAGATTTGGCATATTCTATCACAAGATGTATTATTGATTGTGTTATTTGAATGCACAGAAAGTAGGAAACTTAAAATAATCTTCAATAATTTTTAATAAAAACTCCATCCCATATACGTTTCACTGCAGGACACAGCCCTCCTCTATACTTGAAAGGGTTTAGGCCATCGTTTACCACGCTGGCCTAGTACGTGATAACGAACTACACACACCACAGAAATTCTTGGGAATCTCTAAAGTATTCTGGATTTCTCACGATGTTCTTTCCAGTCAATGAGTGAGGTAACTTGACGTTTCCTTAGAATCCACAATGTAATATCGAAAAATCAAATATGTGTTCATTTTAACCCTTTCGAACCTTTTTATTTATGAATTCTTAATATCTAGATTGAAAACCTAACCTAAATTCATTGAAGCAACGTACATTAACGCGAACCCTATTATGGACATAAACTCCTTTAACATTGCTCTCAAAATTTCCATCATTACAACAAAGGAAGATGCTTCAAACGTAGATAAAATATAAAAATGACGTCCAACTCACGACTAAATCGGATTCTTGAGCTGTCATGGGAGCAGAACAGATGTCGGACCGTACAGATTGGACCCGCGTTTGACAAGGTCACTTGCTCGAGATTAATGATAGTGGAGTGGGACGGAGATTTTACATGACTGTCGCTTTGGAGCTTGGGTGATTATGATTGGAAGTCAGGTTTCATGAGATGTGTAGCCAGTAGCTAAATAGGTCGTGAGTTCGAGGCGTAATTTTGTTCACGTCTGGCTGTGATGAAAAAGGAATGACTTTAATAATGTCTGGTCTTTCTAAGATAAATAAGTAAGCCTCAATATAGCTTACAGGTTAAATAAATTAGATTAGAGATAAAACAAAAGCCAGATTTAAAAAAAAAGGAACTGAAAAGCAAAAAATAATTACTATAACATTGTCAATAAACCTGCATATTCTTAAAGTACATAATCTTCAAGAACACGCACTACTCGTATACTAACTTGTAAGATTCCCCTCGCAATTGTAAAACGTCTAAAACATTTTTATAACTTAATAAATCAACTCAAACTGCATCAATATTTAGTCTGACTTTATTCCCAGTAATAAAATTAAATTCCCGTTGTTAATAATACACCAGCCGTTAATCACGGCAACCCTAAAAGCCTCAAATCATAGGCAATCTATCTGAACACAGGGCACCATAAAAATAATAATTCGTCTCAAACGTGGAAATGGACCGAGTAACAAGCGCCTTGCGTTCACGAACGAAGGATCTGCTTATTCTCGCATTTATTTCTTTCTATTTTTATAAGAATAAACGATAAAATTGTTGATGTAGTAGTTTTTCTGAAGTAGTTTGTTAAATTAGAGAACTGATATATTTTAGGAGCCTGTAAGATTACAATTACATTTTCTATGCGATATTTAGTTTGAAACATTCTAATAACATGTCCCTTCATAAAAAAATTTCATCATTAATAAAATATCCGTTTAATAAACTTTAAAAACAGATACGCAATTAATTCGTTGATTTTTCAAAATAAACACACACTATTCCACAACTTTTCTAACCATCGATTATTCGATTTGCCATTCCGATAGGTATCTATATCAGCCCATATACGTCCCACTGCAGGGCACGGGCCTACTCTACAATCGAGGGAATCGATTGAGAGTGGTTAGGCCATAATATAGTCCACCACGCTGGCCTAGTGCGCGTTGGCTCCGATAGGTATAAAACCGAATAAACAGTAAGCTTACAAATTACTCCAGACAAAAAGCAGTCATGATCCTCGCAACAGCCGGGTGGCTCGTAATACCCCATGGAGAGCGCCGACATTAAGCTTTGCACCTACACCATATCTGTACGGTAATACTACTAGAGTCAGAAATTCTATTGCTGTTTTGGTTATTGTAGTGAGAGTGTTTAAAACTAAAAACTGTGATGGTAAGTACAGTGTAAAATTTTGAAGATGAGTTTGGTTCCTAATTAGAGATTTAAAAAAAGAATACACTCACAAATCGTATTAAGAACTTCGTAACTTTTTTTATTGATAATTCAAAAGTTAGTCCATAAATAAGATAGGCATGGATTTATTGTGTTCCGAACGATTTACAATTTTTCTTATTTTCAAAGAATGTTACAAAATTGTAGAAACTTCGCTCTTACAAGCAATTATTCCTGACTCGCTATAGCCAGCCAATAAAGAAAAATTAAAAACTCCGGGCTTTGTCTTCAATATCGGAAAATAAAGTTTCCACTCGCTTTTTGTTCGCATTCAAGGCGACTTGTAACGAGAAGTAAATAAAGACATTGGACCGGCGCATAACTTTTACACTATCGCAGGCTTCACTTAACCGAAGTACTCGGAGCAACTAATAAGATAATTTCGAGATCAAAGCTTTACGCTAAGCAAAAAATACATTATGATAGCACCAGAAACAATCATCGTCGGCATTACAAACAACTCCAGGCGCTCGGACGAAAAAAAAAGAACAGGTTTCTTACGAGAGACCGATTAAGTCATCTCGAAGCTGTTTCACCGATTTCCAGTTAATTTCTTCATTTTGTTGCGCCTCGTCTCGAACCTTTTTCGTCTTACAAATTTAACGTTCGGGAATGGAACGAGCAATTTTTCTAATAGAGCAGTGTGTCGGGCGCCGATCAAACATACGATGTTCGTCACGGAACATTTGTTCACTAAAGTGAGCGATAAAAAATGTTTATAACAGCCATTTTGTTATTGAGTGTGGTGATTGCTCGGCTTTATGACTTCATCGTTGGGTTGTTGCAAATTTGATAAATGTGAAGCGTTAAATTAGTTTTCAAGTTTTATTGAGGTTATGTAAAACGGTTTTTTTTGTGACATGTGATATTTAACAAATAATAATAAGCTGTAATTTATCTGGAACAATATTATGTTTATAAGGTGTTCAAAGATATCTTATCAAATTTAAACGTAGGTATCTAATTAAAAAACCCTAAATTACCCACCGTCAACCTATATGTCATATGAACAATATTATCATATTCAAACCAAAATATGACCTCTAACAATGACAGACAGAAATTATATTCAGCACACACAACTTCTATTAAACTCATCCAAAGGCTTTGTATAAATAATGATAATAATTAATTAACTTAGACTTAATACCAGAATTTCCCCTGAAAGACTAACTTTCAAAAGATTAATAAGACAGCTGATGAGCCTTTAGTGAAATTACACTTTATAAAAGCGGTCTAAAGTAAATGTTTGGCGTCGGGAATTGTTTTAATGAAACGCTATGCAAAGTTGGTAATTTTCAAAATAAAAATATAAGTGCTGGTAGATTGGATAGAATGGATCACAGTTCAGAAGATATTATACTAATTAATACTCTTATTGCTATTATTTCTGACTTTATTATTTTATCAATCAATTTATGTGTAGAAAGTACGTTCGATTGAGAGGGTTTTGGTCACAATATCTTTCGAATACCTGAATGATTTGTGTTTATTTTTCAGTATTCCATTCACCCTTTTCACAATGCTATTCACTATTTCGCACTTAAATTTGGAGTATATGAAAATCATTATAATGCAACCACAATTCGAAACCGTACATAGATTCATCGGAATCCGTTCCAAAAGGACAAAACAAGGCTGCGTCAAACAGAGCTGATAACGAGCGATCGGTCATCCGCCCACTAGTGTCGTGTGCCGGCAGCCTAATCAATTACAACCCGGGCTTAATAAAGCCATGTCGGCTTACATTTAAAATTTGATAACAGACGAAGCTACTACGGGTGTTGGCTTATCTTTTGTATGTCAATATGTCAGGACAAAGTAGGCTGGATATTTGTAAGACGTTGAAGGTAGATAGATGGAAGGCTGATTGGGATTGGAATGGTTTTAATTGGTTGTATTTTAAGACTGAATCAGATATATTTGAACGTTAAAAACTGCTTAGTGAGAGTATTATCAGTGAAGAAATAGCAGTCTTTATAGAGAAAACCAATAATATACCTGACAAATTACTTTATAGTTTTAACAATATCTTTTAACATTAAACATACTTGTATTCATAAGAACATAAGTTTATACACTAGTTAATTTAATTAATGTTGATTATAACAACGCAAAAATATGATGCAAATTCTTGCCATGAATCCCAAATTGAAATTCTTTAAGACAATAAGGAAATTTTGACCCAAACCTGTCCTAAATATTATATTAACATTCTCCGAAACGTCGACAGCTCCTCTTATTAGTGCCACGAAGAGAAATGATAAAACCCTTTATTTGACGGTTCCGTGAGTGCGACGGATTATTTGGGTAAGATTGATGAAAACAAAGTAAAAAAAAGGTCGTGCAGAGATTAGCTATCTTGTCAAGTCTGAGCTGAGTTAAATTAACAAACTTACAGCTTGAAGGACGAAGTGGATTAGAAGTGAAATCTCAGGGACAAATTGTGACAGGTCATTTCGAAAGTGGACGAAATCGTTGCTACTAGAAAGAAGCGATGATCTAAAACATCTTGAATATAATGTTTTACTATTACGCGACATTTATTTGGAAATAACACACATTTTTCGTTGATTGATCTAAGAAACTCTTTAGTAAATACTAATTTCGCTTCTGTTTTATTTTGATATTATTGATCTTTAAATAAGCCATTTCAAGCCGTTGCACTTCATTTATAATAATTATATTCACAACATCAAGATGGACTAAAAAGATAGGAAAGTCGACACGTAATAAATCATTTGTTTCAACATGTTTCTTTGCAACGTTGCAAGGCGCAATCTTATCATCAGTGAACATTCATTCGTACATTATGTTAATAAAACCATATCGGCTTACTTGCATATTATCACGCTGACAGCGAGCCAGGGTAGGCAATTACCTGTATCTAATCGATGTATACCACTTAGAAACTGCTAGGAATTAATCCTAGGGAAATGTCTGGGAATGTGAGTGAAACAAACATGGATACGAATTTGAAAGCACATTTAAAATTTCGAAAAATAATAAGCGTAATTCTTCAAAGAACTTGAAAACTGAGATCACTAATTAAAAAATAGTTTTCAGGAAAGTGGCAAACGGAAAATGCTTAGATTATTTACAAACACTGCCTTTACAGCTAGAAAATCTTTAAAATTTGTAGTAATATTGGACTCCTCTAACTCTTCACTGAGTTCATAGCACCTAACATTTGACCACATATATTTAAAAAAAATATATAAAAAAAATATAGCATTTTCAATAAGCTACAATACGTGCCTGTTGTAGAAGAATTTAAACGTGCAAACCCAGTAATTAAGGAAAAGTCAAGCGTCGACTTGCATTGATATGTTTCATAGTAATTAAGTCTTGAGACCTAGGCATATCTACTTTAGATTGCCTGGATCTAGAAAGACTGGTTCCCTGTGCGATAATTACTGTTAAAGGCATTTAAAAGCTATCGTAGTGTTGTGAAGATGTCACTGTCGGTAGAATTTATTTTATTTTATTTACATACTTTATTGTACACCACAATAAAAGAGAATAACACAGTAACAGTAAATCACTGAAAGCTAAAGTCATGGTTACAATTGGCGGCCTTATCGCTACCTGCGATCTCTTCCAGGCAACCTTTGGATGGATTAAATCATTACTAAATAGAATTATGGGGTAGTACAAGTGGAAAAAAAATGGAATATGGATTATTTTTATGATTTTATAAAGATCGTAATCTAATGCTCATTGATAGGTAACTTTAATTGATATCTAAGCTAGTAAGTTGACTAACTTGAATCATGATTTTATTAGGTATAACTACATATTTATCAAGGTATGAATTTATTATGTTACTTCTAAAAACTTAAATGAGAATTCTGAATTTCTGAGGTTGTATGAAATTTTCAACTTTGAAGCGGAAATGAAAAGGATACTACATTCCTCACTTAATCTGTATTAGGTATTTGATTTCTGAACAAGCAATTCTGATAATCATTATCAAATAACATTAAAGGTTTGGATGAATTATGAAATACCTATGAGAACACAATAATATTGTTAATATTCCACATATTATGTGGATTCAAAAAACCCATCTTCATTGGCTCCCACATTACACCTTCGAATAAAACAACCACGAGTCTTAATGATTTTGTTAAAACGAGTATTAGCAGGGTGAAATGTAAATAATGAAGAGAAACCAACACATCTCTGAGGGCCCACGCTACGTGAACTTAATTAAGAGACGGGAGTACATCTCATTCTTAAAGGAAAACGTCTGTTGTCACGCAAGAGGAATACTCGTTTAGTAATTATACGTTATTCTAAATTCAGGATATACATTAATGAGGGCTTCCTTTAATACTATAAGGTACTCTACAGCCTTATTTATAGACAGTTTTAAAACCTATTTTAGTTATTGAATGTTTTGTCTTCTTCGCTTAAACTGAACTCAAAAGTCAGTCGAAAGGGAAGGTTTTAAAACTGTGTATGAATAAGGCCGCTATTATTTAGAGAGATTTTGGCAATTAATTTGTATGTTGAAATTTAATGGGGCAGAAATAAATGTTTCCAGATCAAATAAGAGGTGGTAGCCTAACGTCCAGCTCATAAATCCTAATATAATTCACATTCAATTTAAAATGCTTTCTCAAATTGTATTGTTCGAGCTGGGTATCATACTCAGGACATCACTTTTCGCAGCCTATACCTCTTAACCAATAAGGCAATGAAAACATGAAAACACAAAGCATCGATACAATCTATCATTCCACGTCTCTAAGTTTTTTATTGAGAATTCCTGATCAGAATGGCGTAGAAGAGCGAAGTTAGCCTTGAATAATGGTGTTTATTTGTAACATTCTTGATTTTTTACTGAGTATTTAATGAGGGACTGTGTAACGACAGTTATTTCTTCACGGCCTATTTATAACACTTTTATTCTAGCACAAATGAATATCTTAATCCACAAGGCACACCTCTGACTTTTCAGCGTCATGTGTGTATTGATAGTCAATCACCACGCACCACAACGGTCAAGGAAAATATCACGAAGATACATACAATAGAGATTGGTGAAAATTTCTATGGTATGTAAAATCCGACAACCCGCACTAGGCCAACGTGGTGGACTAAATGGCTATGTGACTTTATCTACAATAGCCTGAAAACTGTTCTTCCTCAAAAAAATAAAGTAAAAATAAAAAATAATAGACTTAGTGGTGCAGTTAAGCTATGTAACGAGAGGCTTTGAGAGAGACAAATGTTTTTAACCGACTTCAAAATAAAGAGGAAGTTCGCAATTCATTCTCAGTAGAAACTAAAGTTGTAACATCAATTATAATTATTAATATAAAGCATTAGGTCCTACCGACAAGTTTACCAAACTATGGTACTTACTTAATATTCTATATTAATTAATCCACACAATCTTCAACAAGTAAACAAAATAAGTTCAACACAACATTTTGCGCCTAGATTATCAATTAACGGGATGATTGTTGTTTAACCTCCATTTAATTACAATTTAAATGTACAGACGAATAGGCTACTACGAATATTTATTAAACGAAATTGGAAAATGCAACTCACATGAAATCGAATTTAAAATATAATCATCCCATCAGAACGCTAAATATTTGTCTATTTGAGTGAAAAAGTTGAAACGGCGTTCAATTTTTGCTGAATAAATGTGAAATTGTAAACTGATAAAATTATTTATAATTTGTTTCAATAATACAGTTATATACATAGTTCTGACCCTACACAAAGATCTATTAAGTCTTGTGTCGGGGGTATCAGAAACTACGAAAGACTTTTAGGTCTCACATACATCCAGACCCGACACAAATACTTGTGGCCCTCAAAAACATTTTTCTCGGTGCGGGGATCGAACTTGCGGCCTCTCGTTTCATAGCCGGCGTTTAACTAACTGCGCACTAAAGGCTGTTTAAGCATTGCTTTGTAATTAATTGTATATTTTGGTCTTGCTACTGTCCATGAGCGGTCATATCGCTTACCATTAGGCGAATGGCATGCTCGTCTCGCCATTCATCGCAATAAAAAAACACTCCTGAGCAAAGGGCTTTTCTACATTGACACGTCTTAGGCTACATTTCACCACCGTAGCCCAGATTACACTAGCGGTCTTAATACCATAGAAAATCTCTATATCTCATGTTTTTCTTTCCTGTGTAAAATATTGATAGCATAAATGCATGAATCAGAAAATCTCTATAACTAATACCTCATGTTTTCCTTCATAGTATAAAAATATAGATAGCATAAACTACTGTATCAGCCTATTTACGTCCCACTGCTGGGCACGGGCCTGGTCTACAATCGAGAGAATCGATTGAGAGTGGTTAGGCCATATAGTCCACCACGCTGGCCTAGTGCGGGCTGGCGGAGACTTACATACCGTAGAAATTCTTTAAAATCGATAGCATAAACGCATGAATAAAAACATATTAACGAGGTAGCACTCAAAGGTAGCTTTACCGTCGAGTCTTATCTATTCTTATCTGACCGATAGAATCCCATTACGGAGTCGTCAGTCGCCATGTACCATTTTATTTGCACACCTTTAAACTAGCCGCAAATATTGAATTTAAACGTATTTAACCGAGCTCAAATATGGCCGGGCTGGATAAACGTTCAAATGTCGACGATTGCGGTTAGCTTCACCTTGTGTTTTTAGAGCGGACGACGCGATGGGTACGATATTATATTTAAATATATTTCTTTTATAAAGGATGGATTAGCAGGTTTAAATGACTGTGTGAAAGCAAATGTTTTAATACTGTAGTTAATTGGTTGACTGAATACTGTTACTGTAGTTGATTGATTTATAATTTAAACGAGATTATATAATTTGCAGGTCCAACTACGAATGAACACATTTTCGAATAAATATAAATGAAATCGGTTATTAATAAAAAACACTTTTTATTGTATGAAATTAATGATTATATCATTCAGAATTATTATTAGGTAATTCAGTAAAAAATTAAATCAGTACTATACTAGAAAATAATACGTTTTTAATTTCCTTTTTAATCAAATCTGCAATAGGACCTAAGTAAACTTACCCCTCGAATATCGTATCGTACGATGTAAAACCGTTCAGGCCATTTGATTGAACTCGTAAGGGATAACATTGACAGTTTTATCAGGCTTTACTATCACTTTCTGCGTCGTTTTTCTTCGCGGAATTTTATTTGAGAACCCTGCGTAACCCTATGTCTTAAATCTTTATGATTGTGAGATTGCCCCACCTAATACTTTCCTTTTACGTAAAAAATACCTTAACCTGTCTTCAATCAGGATTTTAGTGGTTTTTTTTATTCAAATTGGTGCATTAGGTGTGACGATTTATTTGAGAAAAGCCATTTTTTCTTGGGATCGATTTAGGTATGCCGTTTACTTAGCTAAACGTTTCTAGGAATATTTAGGAGGATGGGTAAAGTGACTTGAAAAGCGAAATATAAAACGAGAAATGAAAGCACTAATATTGCATCAGCAACAATGTGATACAAATTGCTTATTATAAATATCATACAATCCTATATATTTTCGAGTGCTTGGGCCACTTCTAAAAATCAAGACTGGGTATTACAATAGTTAAGTCAATGAAAACACTAAAATATTATTCTTCAACCGCAATCACACTTCAATTTTACCAAAATATTATTCTTAAACCGCAATCTCACTTCAACTTTACCAAAAACCATTTAATTCTCATCAATTCCGTAATCCGAGCGCACATAACAACATTAAAACAAGACTGATGTGTGGCCATATTATCTCAAAGCCTTTATTAGAGTTTCCTTATTGCATCAGGAATATTGTAGGATATTTTCGTCCCTTTCCTTCTTGTGTAGCACCGTCTTTGTTCCAACCTCAGCTTTTTAGCAGATTTTATCTAACCCATACTTTCGTCTCAGCGTTGAATAAAATTACGCGGGTTTTGCGAGGCTCTTAGCGAATGGTATTGACGGCTAGTCAAAATTCTGAGTGTTTGTGCATAGTAAAAAAGGGTAAATATTTTAATATTTTGGGATTTTTGTGAATACCTACTCTAGTAGAAAGGATGTATCTTAGATATCAAGATAAAATTATTGGTATGATAGAGGTGGGAATTAAAAAGTATCTTGTGGTTTTTACTATATACTGATTCTTCGTTTTGGGTTACTTCGGTTCGTTTCTCTCAGCCATATTAAATATTAAGTAAACTTATTCGTATTATTATCCTACTTGCAAATCATAACAAGTTATTAATGAACTGCTCTGATTTAAACCAACTTGTAAGTTTTGTAATAATCACTACATTGTAAACTGGTTTTGAAAAGAGCAACACTAGAGTTTCTTGCCCGTTCTTCTCTAGTGAAAACCGCTTTCCGAGCCGGGTGGTAGTTCAAATAATGACTGAATCTAAACAATGTTGAACATTTTAATGGATTCAATAAATTATTTTCGTTTCATTTTATTTAATACCAACGAACGACTTTTAGAACTCAAAGTAGTAGTGAATTAAGTGTATTTGCTTCATTGAATTATATCGCCTATGTATATTTCATTCATCACAATTCTATGAAATTATATGAAAACTCGAGTGCTAGTTTATTTCCTCACCACACGAAAATATTCAAGCCTCACCTCACTAAGCTTATCCAATGCGAAGTATTCCTACACAGGCGTTCAGTCCATTGTTAAAACTTACTCAAAGAAAACCCACCCACTCCGAACTCCTTCAGCATGGATACGACGGCATCACAAAGCTATCTGATATACAAATCAAGAAAATAGTTGTGTTTCAAATAATGATTTTGTTTTAAGGATGGCTGAAAATTTCTGAAATATTGACATGGTTTTTATAGGAAAGACAAATATAAAAACTGTAAAAACTGTAGGTGATATAAAGTTGTAATAACCCGATTTCAGTAAAGGACTTCTTGTGGCTGGAGATGATGATGATGTTAAGTAACTGAACATAGATTAAAGTATATTAACTAAATATTACCGAACTCTTAAACCAAAACTAACAAATAATGATGTTGTGCGAATCAGTTAGCCGCTTTGACCGAAGAATCGAAGTATTAATAAGATATACTTCCATAGGTATATTGTTTTATAAAATGTCAACTTTAGTTTTAAACGCCAACAGAAGTCGTATTGGATGCGAATTCTACTACAGTGAAAATAAAATTATCCCATTCTATTACAAAATAGGAAGCTAATATTTCACACCATGATAAAAACATTTACAAACCATCTGATCTATAAATACAAACCGAAGGACAAATAGACATTCCTATAATAAACCTACCTGGCTCATAACTAAGGGTGGATCATGCATCAAAATGTCAACGTAGTGAGTTGGGGACGAATGGACATGAAAAAAACTTCGCTCCGCCTTGACGATTTGCTTCGGTCCAAATGGTTGACGTTTGAAGTCGATAGCTAACAATATTTGTGACAGTAGGCAGCTTCCACGCCGTTTGAGATGGAGTATGAATGATATATCGAATGTGCTACCAGCTAGCCCGACGTTTTTTGACAATCCATTTCTTACATGAAATGTCAATTATGGAATTTTCGGCTTGTATTAGTGAGAGTGTCTTTTAAGTTTTATATTTTGTATATTATAACATACATTGGGTAAAAGTAATAAAAATTGGTTGAAATCATATTAGAAAGGCAATGTGAGAGATACACCAGTTAAGAGCGGAGTAGACTATTAAGGTTAAAAGAAAACTTCGTGAGAAATTTACATACCTTCTAATTCAATTAGTAAATAAAATAAAATAAATAAATTCCGCAAGGATTTTTAAAATAACCAATCTTATTTGATCGCCGATGTGACCGATGTCTTCCACCTCAGTCGTAGAATAGGTTGTGCATAGCAATGATATAAATAAAAGTTGATGTAAAATCGGTATTACAATAAGTTGTCAGGCCTGATTATTATTATAATTGTATAATAAGTTATACTAAATGATATTAATTCTGAACGCACATTCAATACCAGAAGTTCAGCCACTTAGTTGTCTTAAATACTAATTATCTGCATAAGATAAACTTACGTATCCGACGTGAGCAGCGCAGCGATATCCTAGCTATTGACATAGTCGTTTGCCTTCCGGTTTTCGAAGTTACGTCGCTGAACTCAACTAATATAAGGTATCGACAAAGCTTAGCAGCAATAATCTTGGCTCTAACGGTACCTGGGTATTGGAGATTTGTTCTGAAATTACTTACGAGTCTTTTGTTCAGAAGTTTGTTCATTTGTGGATAATAGTTGAGTATACTGCGGTGTTATTGGGACAAAAGACAGCTGTAGATATAATTAATAAAAATATACTTTTTTACATCTCTATTACATTAAAATAACTCTTTCTCATTTTACAGCCTAAAAAAATCAACTTTGTAGAACAACAAATATAAATATTTTTTTTAAGAAATCTATTAACTAAAGCTTTATTTTGGTTACTAAATGCAATTTTTTTTGCTTCCTATGTCAAGTAAACTAAACTAAAATATACAAATCTTATATTTCTAATATAAGAATCATACGCAGAATTGATACTGAGCACCGAATTCCCATAACCAAAAGCCATTACCCATATTATGTTACGGTGCCACTTGAATCCATCGAGCGGCCATAAATTATATCCTAAATAGATACTAGTTACCTCAAGTACCTTAAGCAGGTGGACTGAACCATTATGAATTGGTTTTTTAAGTGGATGTTTTTGAATGGTATTCAAGAAGTCATATTTGCATCAAGAACGATGATTCCTCCCATGCAGCAACAGATGTTAGACATAATTTTATCTTTATAAGTCGTATTTAATTTTGAAGTATCATTGGTACTGGGTGGGATGATATGACAGAAATTACTGTGGCAATTACTTTATTGGCCTAAATACGAGACAAACTGAAACAACAAATTATTTTGCACATATTTTTAGAAACAATTTGTCTTCGTTGTAATGGTCAATTACTTAACACAAAACATACTAAAATCAACCAACATTCCTAATTTTTTAAATATAGCAAATCAGCATATATGACAGATGTACCAATTTACCCAAATAAAAAGTGTATCGTTTGTATCCTTTGTAGTTTAAAATACATCAATGTTATTTGGATATTTATTACTGATCTATATAACAATAGAGTCAACCTTTCAAATGGATGCAACAGGAACGAACCAAAGGAAGAACTGTCAGAGATAAAAAAAATGACAAGGTCTGCGAGCGGAAGCATAGATTTACAAAAATTGAATAGCGTAAGCCTATCATAGAGCGTGGATACAATGCTATACAACTTTTATTTGTTGCCGTTTATTATTTCTTTACGTATAACTTCCGGGCTATTTGTAATGTTACAATGAGAAGGCCGAATATACAGGACCCAGACCGCAAATAAAGCGACATTTCCAATGGAATTTTGGATACAATTAAGAATATTTGATGTTGCACGGGTTTAGTTTGTGCTACTTCCGTCGTCGCTGCTTTATAGTTTCTTATAATTGATACTTTGTTAGTTTTTGCAAATGAAGGAGAGCTCAAACAATTTCTGATATAAAAGTAAGTGTGGTATATTATAAAAGTATTTGTCCAAATGTGTGATCGTAGAGAAACGAATACGAACGAAAGAAATGAACCTTGAGTTACAAATCCAATATCATAAAAAATAATGAAAGTATTTCGCTAAGAAAGAGGTAAACCAGCTAAGCTTACGCAATAAAAACATAATGAAAATAAATGGTTCTCATAATGGCCCTAAACTAGAAACAGTAAAAAAGGAGAAAACCGCACCCGAAAGTTAACTAGCAAAAAAACTTCGCATAAGCCAGCTCCAATCTACAAAGATAAAGGTCCCTCACAATCTCGCGAACGAATGGAGAGATTGATGATTTTCTAAGAATGTACAAAAAATATACGGCCAACGCAAACTGCACGAATATCAAAAACCCCTATAATGTTATTCATAGCTACATTCCTCTGGAGGCTACGAGAAAAATCAAATTCATAAAAATACACCTTCAGTGCGTTCTTAAAATACGTCACAATAACTGTATCAAAAAAATATTTTTTTCACACAGTAATACGATCAGACGAATAAACAGAGTTATTGCCGCGCGAAAAAAAAATAGCTATAAAAATATTTTGTATCAAAATAAACAGGTTTAGTGAAATCAGATCTTCCCGCTTCGATTTTAGCCAAAACAAAATCAAAATGCCCCTTTGTTGGCAATCCACTCTTGCGGGTATCATGTTTAAGATGAGGATGAGGAAAGTAAGGTCTGAATAAAAGATTTTTGCAAATATTATCGTTGGTGCGACGAGATGGTTTTAAAGATAACGGCGGTTTCTCCTTTTGAATTTTTATATGATCTTATTCAGATGAATTCGTTTGTACTTATGATTCAATGTACTTCCTTATTACGTATGCGTTCTTTATATTGAATTTGACACGTTCAAGATAATTTACATGTAGCAAAGATACTACCTTTGTATGAATACATTCGGTATTCTAATTAGAGAATCATTAGCAATAACATTTCCTTGAGTGTTTCAAACGAAGTCAGGAATAATTTTGCAAAAGCACAAGGAAATGTCAACGGTAATCAGTTTGTTTTTTGCGCACGCCGTACTGACGAAATGGGGACAAAGAATCCTGCGCTCCCCATCGCAAACACCATGATACCGTGGTCTCAAGTTACATGTGTCGACTCATTCATGTATTGTGTCTAGCTTTATAATAGTCCCCTTTATGAAGTAAAGAATGCAAATCCATCTTTTTAGAGTTTAATACGCGAGGCATTGTGTATCAAAAGGATAGAATCTGTCGGAATTATTTTTTGTTTGTAATATTTATACGTGTTTTATGAGTTGGAAGTTTTGAGCGGCAATAATCTCTTGTTATTTTTTGTTTTGTAGATCGCCTTAGTTTAGCTACTCGTTTTAAAGGTATTAAATTATTTGATGTGAATATTTCAAGTGTAAGTGATGATACGATTTATATTAGATGATTTAAAGATCTTTTTTAGGGCTTATAACATCATGACAATTAGTGCAAGCGGTACTGATTACTTTGACTTTAAAGTAAATGTCATATGGATAACCGATACACCGTCTTATAGTTTGTGCACTATCAATATGCCATCCGCACATCAAACATTTACGTAAGCATATATCAGCCATCCACGCTCCGTTCCCTTGGCGACAGCTTACGTGGCCGGGTAAACATCGTGATCCCTGTTAGATTATCTGATACGGTGTTTCCTGCGATACTCCGGGATTGTCTGTATTTAGGTTTTAAGTGATGGGGATCATTGGAGACACTCAGTATCACTCATACGGTAAAGCGTTGGACTGCAAAAAATCTGTTATCAAGTCTTATTCAAAACAGTCTTAAGAACTAACTTTTAAACCTTATTCAGTACATCTCAAAAACCACACACCAGGAATAAATTGGACAAAATTCTTTAACTTTCAAGCACCTTATAAGAACTAACACCTGAACCGCCATTCATCCAAACAAACTACTCCAAAATAATCACACTATCGAAGGGACGCGATATATTATTCAAAGAGTTGAAACTTTATATCCTACTAAAATCTTAATCTACGCAGAAAATAGTTGCGTACGTGGAATTCAGGTAACCGTCAGTTTTTTACGATCGCCCGGGCCCTTTCATTTGGTCCGGGGTGAAATTCTTTTCACGGTAAATCGGCCCGAGAAGGCACCCCTTTGAATTAGTTGAGAGAGAGAAAAAAATAAATAAACGAAATCCTTGTTTCTCGCTGACCTGCAAATGGTTTAAAAAAGATTTAGCGAGTTAAGGCGCAGGCCTTAGGGTATACGCCGAGGTAATCTTCTTAATTTACGTTTCAATGGATTGAGATCTTGTTATCAAATGGGATGAAAGAGAAGTGCTGCTGGGTATTAATTAAAATACAAGATGTTTATTACAGCATTTGAGCTAAATTTAGTGGTGCGATCGACACAGGACTTATAAAATAGATATACAGGTACAGAAAAATTGTGTCTTCATTGAAATCAATTGTTCGAGGAAGCATTCGACAGGTTTAGACGGAGATTTACTAGTGGACTTCTCGTGTCAAAAAATTATGTAAATAATCGTCAAAAATATTCGCAATATACCCAACGTTGTAAATAATACCATCAAATATTTCCAAGAGGCTACTGGAAGCCGCATAATTAATCCAAAACTTAAGGAAATTAAATTCGTAATATTAACAAAAAGACACAAAGACCCAAGAGACGATAATAAATTCATTAGTCAAACGATTGGACCATTAAAATAAATCAAAGCTAGCGAGAGCGGAGACAAAACGGACCACAAAAGGGACCCACCGGTGGAAACTCACGAAGTCACTACTAGCACGGAACTCGTGATACGAACCCGAGCTTCGGTCACGAGGCTAATTTATAATGTCTCAGGTATAAATCAACATTTTATAATGTTATTGATGAAATTAAGATTACTCAATCGTTACTTATTACGTTGGACGTCAGACACTGTTATGATGTGACAGCTGTAAGAAACGAGAAATGGAAGAAATAGCTTTCGAATTATATTATAACGCTTTTTAATATACACTTCTGTCATCATTAATTTAATTTAAAAAAAAATCAATTGAAAATTAATTATAGTAGTAACTGTGAAAAAGAAAATTGTATTTGTAAATATATTGCATAAAATTATAAATTATTTTGATAATTCTCGGCAAGTATTGAAATATGTAAATTATTTTGAAATACAATAAGTAAATCAAAGAAACGTTCTTATCTTTTATTGAAAATCTATGCAAAAGATTTTTATGCAAAGTACAAACTGTAACACTCCATTTCACCTTTGGAGAAAATACGCGTGCTCACGCTTCGATAAACGCAGTACTTTTGTTGAAACGTGAAAATATCCAATACCTTCAAAGACGATAACGTAAGCGCTAACAATAAAATTCTTTAAATTACTTACGCCATTCAGCCGAGACGTGAATGAGTTTATTTACAATACAAAAAAATCAAGTCTTTATGCTACAACGAAAATCGATATAGCACCTAGTCAAATTTTGTTTGACCTTCGTTTGTAAAGAGTTCGCTGTTGATGACAGGTCTTCAGAATTTTGACACCCGACAGTCACGTCTCAAGTAACGGCTTGGTACAATAGGAAATACTTAAGAAACGTTGACCACTCGCTGAGAGCTTTGTGGTGCTATTGTCTTTGTAGAAGCCAGTACACTTTCAATACAATATCACTGCCATATATTTGTACAATATGCATTGCTGTTCTATGATCTTCCACATCTCCTTATTCTTAAGAACATAGAGTTCATTTTGGCATAGCATTAGGACTAGTATCGGCATAGTCATCTTGCCAAACCCACTTGTTACTTGTCACAGATGTCTGTTAATTTTTACGGTGCGTTTCCTAATAGGAAACAAAGAATTTGAAGTGTACTCTCGTACGCTCATTATTTCATTGATTGTTGTATTGTGTTGCTAAATGTTCTGCTATTTAATTGTCTGTTGTACTTTTTGTTGCGTTTATGGTTACGATTTTAATTAATGAATGTGGTTTCGGTACAAACTTAACTTTTAGCTCGTATTAACAATTGTTTATATGTTTAGTAATAAATTATGCTAATTAAACCTAAGTCCATAAATTACATTAATTTGATACTCCTATATAATTTATTTCCAAATTATTTTACATGTATTTACTTCAACTGAGGCTAGAATCTAAATCGTCACGTAAGCCCTTATCTACTTTACACTCCGTTGATCAAAACCTAAACCCTTAATAAATTGTATCAAACCGTTACATCTTTATCACTCACCCCCGAGTAAATCCTAAGTATATTAAATGTTCCGAATCACGTATCTGTAACACATATCATCGATACAAATCTAAGGCAGAGCCCAAAAGTTTGTTTGGAATACTAATAAGCCGGACTAGTACGGTTTCAACATCAAAGGATATCTTCACACGAACACGGAAACTAAATCCAATCGCTTTAAACTTTACAGTTTGTGTTATGTAAGTTTTGTGTTTTAGTTATTTATCAGATGGGTGTGTGGGGATGAGGGGTTTATTGATTTCTGTATTGTCATCGGGTTTAGACTCATTGCTAAGTTTTATTGATAAATCTTTCTTGCAAGTTTTATTTCTATCTGAATCTACCTAATGTGCAATATTAGGTGTTATGCAGTTTGTTGTAACAGTATCAGAAATGTGTTTCGTAGCTATTTTTTAGCATTTGGGCTAATATTTACTGTTTATTATTACTTTGCGTGAATAATTGCTGTTTGAAATATACTGACGCTTCTTATAAGATAAAAAATATCAGCGCTTAATCCATATTTTCGTATATATCACGATTAGCCATAGGATGTCTAATACCAAAAGCCCTTTAAAAATGCTCCACAATATTGGACTTCACTTAGCCACATCCATACGTTACTCGATTGCAACACTTAACAAAAATATACCAATCGTTTTCACAAGAACTGTTCCATAAACTCATTTCTTGTTTTCCAACAATATTACAAATAAATAATAGCGTAGCAATCTTCATTCGTACCACGTCATTGGCTCACTCGGAATCAATTGGCCGCTGTAATGAAGACATTACTGTCTGATTCTGCCTGGCGTAATCGTCCGATCACGACTATATGTACTGTTCGCAGATTACATCGGATTTTTTACTGCCAGTTCTTTAAAATATTATTTTATGATGAATTGATTTTCGATAGCGAATGGTGTGGCGTGTTTTTGCGGGTAATTACATCGGTTTTTGCTACGTTAGCTTCGTTGAGAGTACACGTCCTTTACGGATCTGTGCTAGTGATTATTTAAGATTTCTTTTTTACTATAAATGACATGAAAATTAGGGCAACAATTCTCTCATACTCATATTAGCGTCGTTTATTTCTAAAGCTCATTCTAATTTTGATATAAATTGAAAAAATAGCAACGCTGTGAGACCCAGTGCGTGTGAGAGTCTTTATTTACATTTATAAAGTTTAAATTGTTATAAAACTATTTCAAAAGGGCTCATTTAAATTAATACAGTCATTATTATTATAATTTCAGCAAAACAAAGCAAAATAAATCTTTTGTCTGCGATTGCATGACAACCTCAGACTTCATATTCGCTTTATCCAACTCGCGTTGTATTTTCTTCGACTAAATAATTATTGTCCTGTCCTTTGAATGCAATTTCTAGATTATTTCTGATATTCTCTAAGCAAAACACGTATTCAGTTAAATGCAACTATAGATTCGTCGTACAATAATGACGGTGCATTGGAAAGTCGCTTTCTAGTAGGTCTGTACCCGTTGTTTTTTATTGTGAGATCGCCGGCGTCCCGTCTGCTCCCATCTACACTTCACTTATATTTCATACGACGCTCCCGTTTGCCCTTTTTACCGTCAGAATATTTAGTGTTATGGATTCTAGTACATCGATAATCTTGCCTTGTTTTGTATGTGGAATAATTTTGCTAATCGGGAATTTTTTAATTGGAAGTTTTGAGATCGACCAGATTTCGTTTGTTATGGTACAGAATGATATGCGGATTTTTTTATTTTAAAATAAGCAATATTGAGAAGATTATTTCGCATATCAAGGTCAATACAAAACGTTCAAAGATCAATTTACAAAACCATTAAATAGTAATTCATTAAAAACTTTATATTCTATGTATTACCAATATTGATTTGATACCATTAGCATCCTCAAATATTTACAAAACCATTACATTCGATAACTCATTAAAATTCAAGTCCACACATTTGTTTTATGATACGTAAATATCGGATCTACGTATAAAGACTCGTTTACACAACAAAGCGACACACATGTGAATGATATCAAAGGAAATATTTTCATATTATAACTAAAACAACAATAGGATCCGTAGCATCAACATCCAGTCAAGACCTCATTAACATTCTAAGAATGTCCACTTAGAAAATTTGGACAATTCATTATCACTAATAGTGTGTGACTCAACGTATATCTGCGACAAAAGAAAGAACACTTAGTCATACGAGCGGTATTTCCTTCTCTATTGAATGTCACAATGCTAAGTAAACGATTTTCGCTAATGGTTAACAATTTGTGATTTTTGGATGAAGTCATGCGAGTTTCTTAGAATTTTTATGATTTAGGACGTGCAATATGAGTGTTGGTGATATTTTATATTATTTTGGCAGAATTATTCACTGCAAATTATCAAGTGGCACTGTAAAGTCCTGATACCAATGAGTTTACCAGTGACGTAGGAAAAGATTATGTATTAGTACTATTACATGAATTTGAGGATCCCGCAATAAAATAATAAGTAAGAACCTACAAGATCAGGAAAATATAACACATTAGAATCTAATGATTAGATCACATAAATTATCAAACATATTTGAGCAATTTACAAGAGAGAAGAAGAAGACGTAGAGTAAAAAGGAACATTATTCACAAGACAATAAACTGCGCTCTGGTCGCCCTTACAAATCACAAAGAGAGTGATGAAAAGGCACCAACGAAAACCCAAGCCCAACAGGTTAACAATCCAAATCTTATCCGCGAAGAAGATTGGTTGGAACACAGCGACATCTCAAATGCAAATTGGGTTAACCTTTTTCAATTCACTGAGCGTTAACTTTCACGGGCCAAACGAGGAGCTCTTATTGAGTTAGTATTTAAGCCAAAGATTTATTCAAAACAGTACTGCCGTTTACGGCTCTCGCTGCGTCCATACAAATGAGGAGCTCTCGCGGCTCTTACGCTTCATTATCAGTCCTGAATTTGGATTTGTTCCGATGTTTCTTTCCGATATTTGCATGTTTTGCGATTTGTTTGGATTTTGGCGGGTTTCTTTCTCAGATTTGAATATTTGAGTGCTTGGCGGTGGTGAAATGTGTAAGATTTGTCGAGAAGTTAATTAAGTAGGTGCTAAATACGAGAGGTGTGATAAAGAAAGTCTTTTAACGTTTGTGCGTGAGTGTATGTTGCATTTATTTATATTTAAATCGATTTTTAATCTCAGACAAAACATATTTCTTGAATTAAAATACATGAAATATAAATAAACACAGCAGCTCCATACACAGATCAGAATAATGGTGACTCATGGAACAATTAGATAGTATTCGAAAATAATTAAAACAACTCTAAATAATAGAAATTCCATAACCTCATTGTAATTTCAAAAGTATTCCATATAAGAGCGGAACGAGATCCTTAACCACACCCCACTACTGAATTTTTCTAACACATTACCATACGAATACCACCGACTATGAGAAAAAAAACCATTAGTAACACGTTTCAGAGAGCACCACGTCCATGATTATTTCGCTTCAACCAGACCGACCATTCAAAATGGCCGCTTAATATTCAAAGGGGCACATGCTTCATAATTCCCTGGCTGCTTAATACGGCCTCACACTCGACCACCAAAGGAACTAAATTGAAGAGCTCCCTCGCCCCTCTGCTCAGTACACTGAATGGCAGATAAAGGTGACCAGCGATGACTTACGAGGGGTCAAGTTACGCTGGACGTTTATCTCATACTTGGCCCCATCTCTTTGTTTCACGAAAACGTGATATAAAAGATTAACTTATTAGTATTCGGGGGAGGGCAGGACGGCACTGCTCTGAGCACGACGCTATTCCAAGTTTAGACATTTCCGAAACGGTCAGTTTGTTTAAATTGTTTTTTTTTTTCTGTTGTCTCTAAATGGTGCGATTGAGTGAGAATATTCTGTGAAATAGGTTAGTGTTGTGCTCAATTGAAAAAATAGCAAATAAGAGTTTGCAGTCGATATGGTATTTTCGTAAATGATTGCGTTGCCATTGCGTAGATTTTAAATCAATGTGAATTTTACCATTACACTGGGATAAATGCAATTAAATATACGTAAATCAACCCACATTCATAATGGCGTTAATCTACTTTGCATGAAATAGACGAAGGTTATTTTATACATAAGGATGAGGAGCCAAACGGGTGGCTCGCCTTATGATAAGCCCTACGCTTGCTCATAGGCAGGAGCAGCAACATTTAGAACTTATTATTATCATTAAGCACTTCACGACACTTATCACTCTGAAACACTCGATTTTAAGTGTTTTTATTTTCATATTCAAATTGATAAACAACGTGATTAGAACTATTTAAAATTCTAGCTATAACTTGTCAAAAATTTTACGTATTTTCCACATTACCGAAAACTCATAACCCAGAACATAAAACATCACTCTACATTAATAGTTAAATCTTGACGCATCCTCAAGACATACAAGAACTATTTCCTCCCACTAATTACCTTCATTAATGCTAATTATAAAAACACGCTAATTAAATTTCAAACCGTACAAAAAATTCAACGGACTCGCTCCACAAAGAGCTGTGGCATTCAGAGAAACGTTTTCAAAGAAAATTCCTTTTTAATTGAATTAACACTGACCAGTGAAGTGCGGTGAACAATATGTGGGGTATTGTTTGTACGGGTGCATGTGCACTGCGCGGTTATAAGCATAAAGAAGGTAAAAGATTGTGCCTGTGGCGGCAATCGGCAATGCTGAAATTTCTTTAAGTTTTGGCATGAGGGAGTATTATCATATTTTATTGTAGATTTCTCTTCCGAATTACTTTCTATGTATCGTATAACCAATTCATATTAATGACTACAATTGGAGTCTATCTAAATTATCAATTTGTGCTGTTGTTTAAATATTTACTTGTGCATGTTGTGTTCTATAATTGAAGAACACGTCACAATGTGAACTGCAACAATGCCACACCATTATATTTATTATACTCGTATGTCGTGTATTCTTCGTTGGAGGTCCTAAAATAAATAAAGTTTTTCTGGTTTGTTAAAATACATATTAATAAGTATCATTTATCTGAGGATAGATTTTTTGTTGGTCATATGCTCGCCTCTATTACAATATCTTACGACGGAATAAAGTTTCGCAAACTGTGTTCTCCATTAGCGACCATTAACCCTACCCCTTTGGGATAAGGCGTAAGCTTTAACTATCTATTCATGTAGATTCAGGGAAAATCGATAGAAACTATCACCCATAATCTCAGAAAGTTAAAAATAATCTAGCTCCCAGCTTTGGAGCAGACAAGGCAAGGCTTGCAATGTAACACAGATGTCTGGAATTGCCTGGATATGTCCAAATCGGGCGAGGCGCGGAATCGGAGCAGCGTGAATAATTTCGTAGCCCACATAGGACATTATAAGCGCGCTCAATGGCCAGAAGCGGAGTGCGCTCTTTTAAACGTCACGACTTTACGCAGAGTTAGGTTCAAGTCTAGATATGCCATGTTGCAATTAGTGACTTCTTTTAAAACTGAACAAAAATTTAATATAATCGTCGTTTTTAGTAGGACGAAATTTTAATCATTCGCAACTTTACAATTTTGAATATAAAATATGTTATACAAGTAGAGAAGTGCTCAAATGCGAGAGACTGTTTAACTAAGTACCGCCGCTTTGTATATTTCTACCGTCAATTGGCAACGTGTAAGTTGAGTTGTGTTCCAGTTTAGAGCAGTAGCCGCTAATATTAATTGTAATTAAAAAACTTAATATCTAATACATCGGGTGGCTGAGGGTAGTGCCTAATGCTGTGCTAATGCTTTGCGGTGTTTAGTAATAATAATTTCTAAATAGTATTGATCTTATTTATTGGCAAATGTATTCTTATGACTTCTTGATTAATAAAATCAAACTCTCAATTAAATTATCATTAACAGTCAACATTATATAGTGTATAAAATTTTGCAATGTTTTTATTATCTCAAATACCTCATCAAGTATCTTTATCTCCACTGAAACTAAAATAACACATCACGATTTTTATATCGTGTGTTATTACGCAACATTTAGAACCTGTTGGTAGCACAATATTGTCCCTTGTTCTATAATAGGATTATTAATGGCCGAGGCCTAAGAGCAAATAATTAACAAGTGGAAAATTCTATATAAATTCTTATAAATTTAGCTTGCTTGAGTCAAGTAATCGCTAATATTTTTCCCTTCCATTTTATCTTTCAAGGCTTGCTTACAGCTACATCGTTGTGGGTACTTATGTACTACTTATCATCAGTAGAGTTGTTGCCGAGTAAAAACAAACAAAATAATATTAAAATATGTTTAGATAACCCTTCCAGTTACTTTTCAGTGGAAAATATATAGAATGTAAAATACATACATGACATAGCACCTTTAATTTTACTAAGAACTTATAAGGTTTGGTAAATCATAATGCTTTAAACATACCCACCAATATGTTATTCTATACTTTGCGATTGCCAATCCAAATACATCGAACATTTTTATATAATAAAACGAACTGCAATTACTCGTCAATTAAAATAAACAGGAAATTAAGACAGCCCATTAGTTTCTTAAGTATTTATTTAATTGTTAAAGTTTATCTCTAACATAATTATAGCGTATATTGATAGACGCCTAGTTAAGAAAGTATATGTTTAATTATTGAAGAAACCATTATAAATAGACCTCTGGCGGTTCGTTGAACTTAGATCTTACTATTTGAATTTGAAACCAAACACAAGACGCAGGGCTCAAGTTGAAATGGCCATGATTATAATCAATTTGTTATCTAATATTGAAATCTGATATGAATTTTGTCGTTTTTATATCCTCCAGTTAATGTTGGAATTTTAACTACTGGTTGGACACGCTACGTTGTTTACATCAGAATAATACCGTATAGTTTCTGTCTATTTCAGTGATTCTTATCAGCAAACTCATTTATGTTTTTGATTCCAGATTAATGTGTTATTTGAATTTGATGCCTTTCCTTTTCATATGTTTCTGTTAATAATTTAACCCCTTCTTGGGGCTGCTGACAGCGATTCCTAGAATGGAGAAATGAGTTTAATTCGTGGACTGCGGAATCTTGGATCTTTGGGACATTTAAATAAAATGTATTAATATAATGTTACCTACATTATAATTATCAAAGTATATTTTTTATTTTCTTGTAAAAGATAGATCTTCTATTATAACTAATTTTGCTAGAAATTCTGACTAATCAAGGTAATTTCGAACATCTGTTGTATCTGAGGAGAAACTTTGTCTAGCTTTATTTTACAGATCTTACAGAAATTTGATTCTCCTTAAAAAAACATATTTTGACTAAAATAGTTGTAAGCTAATGGGCACATTTAACAGATTTTTCTTGACCTGATTAAACTTCAATGGTTTTAAAATGTTAAAGATCCATACTTAAGATTATGAATTTAAAACAATATTTTATCTGCACTAATACTTTTAATTTTATTGTCTACGATCAAATTTACCAGTGGTCCTAAGATAAGGGACAATCACTTTATTCTCTGAATTTGTATAGAAAAGGAACAATATTTTCTCGCGGTTCATTTTTTAAATACAACAAAATTCTAGACATAAACGTCACATTTGTATAAAACAAAGATATTTTTTACACTAACCTAATGCGATTCTATTCTCACCCACTCTTCCTCTACGCTAAGACGTAGACAATAACCCCCCCCTCCCCTCACTCCCCCTTGTATCCCCAAAGGTTCAATACATTACCCTCTTTATCGAGTCTTTACATTAGGTGTTAATAAAAATTCGAATGTTATTGCCTGTTTTCTATTAAGTTGATTGTTTCCGCACAATGGATTTGAAAGGGAAAAGTGTGTTAAAAGCATTGATACAAAGAGGGGGAGCGATATGTAAAACAATTAACATTTACATCTGATTTTCATCTACAATTTGCTTAATTTTATTTATTCTTTTGGTCAATTCTGTAAATGAGGAAAACCCCAGGGGATCATGAAAGAGATGACCGGCTTTTAAACCATCCAATTGTGCTAAAACGAGAAAGTGGCTTACCAGATGGTAATGATGATCACTGAGAATTACGGATAATTCTTTGAACACATAATATATAGATGCATTCGAAAAGATGGGGAAAGAAGAGAAAATGAATATTTTCCTTTAAATAGCAAGTTCTTTATGAGTTACGGACAAAACGCGACGAAAACTCGTAAAAGTTAATGTTACCTAGTTTTCCTTCAGGAAATGTCTAAATAACTTACGAATCCAAATTCGTTTGCTAAATATTTAAATACTAAAACTACATAAATTAAATAACCTTATTTCTAATAACCAAGGCGCCGTGACCTGTATATATAAAAACATATAAAACTAATTTCACCCCTTTTAAACCCCTTTCAACCCGGTGAAATTGAATTGGCTAAATTGGTATTTAAAAGCATACTAAATGCAAAAAGGTTCGCTTTTATGTTGCGCGTGTATGTGGGTACATAATCATAATATAATTACATTTTATACGTTGGAGATGGCGAAGAGACTATAGAGAAAAATTCTCATCAATTTATGCTTATTTTGGTGATTGATCGTGTTTCATGATGTTAAGATTCAATTTCTCGATATCGACAATCGGAAATTAGCAATCGGCTTTGTCTGAAAATAAGGTTTGGAGATACATTTGCAAGTGTTGAGAATACTCATACATACATAAACTCACGCCTTTTTCCCGGAAGGGGTAGGCAGAGGTGCTACCAGGACACGTCTCGCCTTGTCTGTTCCATCCCACGAGATGATAGGGGGTGAGACTATCGCCATATCGGACACAAATTCCTGACTCCAGGCTGAGAATGAAGAGAAAAATCTAATATTACTTTGTCCCACGCGGAAACAGTACAAATGCGCCACCGAGGCACATACCATAGAGACCTGCTCTCTGTACCCTTGTGGGTTTCAAAAATCACGAAAAATTATCTATGTTAGGTTTTATTTCTTGCCATTTCACAACCGATTTTTTTTATCGCACACGTCCGGCACACGTGCAAACGGCTCACCACAAGGTAAGTGGTTACCGTCAAAATCAGAACTAGATTTGAAAGACAGGAAAGGACGGGTTTCCGTAGCCGCTGATCATCTTAAACGAATACATATACAATAATAATCGGCAAACAAACTAAGCTAAAATATCAACGCGATCATTAATTCTAATTTTACAGTGAACAGTTAAAGCCTTCCTGTTTATGTTCGGAAATAAAGACACGTCGACGCTCGTGCCCACGGCGTCAAAGCATATACCATAAAACAAGTTGACGTAATATGCCATGTCTGGGGTCCCGGGTTCGACCCTGATATATAGCTGTAGGAAGGCAATGATGGCGGGATGCTAGAAGAGACTAGAATTGAAAAAGAGACAAATCAAAATAAAGGTATTGAAGAAACTATGGAAAATGAGATTGAATTCAATTACTTTAATAAAATGATTGCTTTTAATCTAATTATTTTTAATTGGTAATGCAATGAGCTAAACGAAGTAGAAAACGTTATACGACATAAACTACAGTATAATTTAAACGAAATAAGATCGAGTTTTAGGAACTAACAAAGCATTTGAAATATAAATTAACCCGCATTCTTTTGACTTTGCTGAGTGTCGCGTATTTATTGTTCAATACATCGTTCCCATATATAAAATAACTTTAACAAAACATTTCTTGGAAAAATATACTGACAAAAATACAGAAAACTGTACAAGTTTTCAAAATATTTTCGCGTATCACGTTTGGTCGTATTTTAGCTCGCTCTCAATTTTTAGACGTTACGACAAAGAGCAAAAATATAAATTATATTAGGAAACCGTAAGTTAACAAACTAAATACATACATAAACTCACGCCTTTATCCCAGAAGAAGTAGGCAGAGGTGATACCAGGACACTCACATTTCGTCTTGTGTGTTCCGTCCCACAATATAATGGAAGCCGATCCTATTGCCATAATCGGACACAAATTCCTAACTTCGGGCTGATAATGAATAGAAAAATCCAATATCACTTTGCCCGACCCGGGATTCGAACCCGAGTCCACAGCTTTGTAGTCGTATAGTAGTACGTAACTACGCCACCAAAGCAGTCTTCAGTACACTTAATAAATTACAAGATCTAATTTGGAATCCAGTAAAAAAAGTATATATAAATAATAAGTCATCCAGTAATTCTCACTCCACGCATATTCCTAATGCATCCAGATGGATTTTATGCAAATAAAGCCAGTAATTACGCTATAAGTCGAAGACTCGTTCATTAACGTTTCAGTTCTTGCGATAGTCGAGTGGGAAATAAGTTCTAGACTTTTTGCTTCGCCACTTAATAATACAGAGTAATGCAGGCAGATACTACTTAAAAAATTAAAAGTTAGCCTTATTCCCGGAAGGAGACTTTGTCGCGATTTTAAGAGGTAGTTTAGTAAATTTTAGTCTAATAGCTTGAGTTGGATGAGGTGAGTATTCTACTTTGTCTATTTAGATAATATTATTCCCGTATTATCTGAATTTTATACAAATCTAAATTATGGATTCGTACGCAGACTAAGATAACTCCTAAAATAAATGTGTGCCACAAGTCTTTGATATATTTGAAATCTGCATCATTTTTACTGCAATAATTTTACCTAATTTAAAGCACAATTCCGTCGCTTTGGAACGCTGAAAGTATAAGAATATAAAGTTAAATTATTTTGAAAAATACACGAAGAAACAATATTAGATATAGTTATCTGAATAGAAATAAAAATAGATATCAAAAACTGACCACAAGCAAAATGTTTCGGACTTTCCACAGTCGTGCTACTCTGTGGGCCATACGATATATAATTACAAATTCATTCATTCTCTTCAAGAGCTCGTACATTTTTATTGGTTTGTTTTGCGCTGAGTTTTATTTGCAAATGCGAAGCAAAAATAAACTGCACTGAATAAAGCAACAATTACCAAACAGCACTATGTGTTTTTTGACGCAATTTTTTATCAGACAATCAAATTGGCAGCTTTATTAAAAATACTTTACTTTTTTGTACTAGTACTAAGCAAATCAGTTTACTGAATATTTTCGAAAAAAACATAATGAGCAATCAATCTATAATAAAATCAATAAAACAGGTTCAAGCATTGGTTTTCATTTCAAAATTCTTGTTTCCCTTATATTCCAATAAATATAAAAATAATTAGCAAATCAATATTTTCATACAACGTCACTAAAAATCCCAAATATCGTTTTACGTTCACACACTTGTAGAATGTGTGAGAAAGGTCCAACAGAACGCCACGACAATTGCTATGCGGGTCTTATTGACCCCTCAATTAGTGAGGATCCAATTTGCGTCCTCCAGCGAAGATTTGTCAAATTGATTTTATATGGAGCGTTGAGAGCTACCGAGGACGTAATGCTCTTCGGAGCACTTTAACCCTTTTTTGTAGCGGAAAACAAGACAGTAGTATTTTAGGTGAAAATGTAAAATATTAATATATTTATATTTATAATCTATTATTGTGGTGCTACAGTGGTATAATAATTCCTATTATTTTGAATACATAGATAATATTGAATACTCCAAAAACAATTCATGGCTCAGTTAAAAGTGATTCCCTTATTTTTATAATCACGGCATATGAGTGAAAAATAGTTAAAGTTAAGAAATAACGTTTATTCATTTTTGAAACTATCAATCTTGTCGTTGGCTTCAAACTAGTCAATTTCTTTGAACGGCTTAAAAATCCGACGCTTAAACTAGCCATTTCTCTAAGAAAACCCATCCGTTCACCAGTTTTCGTTAGGTTACCAAGTCCCAAGTCCCTTCACACAACGTAGGTAGAATCACAAATAATTTAAGTATTCAATAAAAATAATTGCCTTAGCATCAAAACACTCATTATAATAAATAAAGTCACGGAAGATTTTCTCATCGAACAGAATATAATTCCTTTAATTACTATAAGATGGAACGCTCCTGCAAGAGCTCGCAGTATGTGGAAGGCGTTAATAATTTGCACCGTGAGATATTTTAATTAAGGTAACCGGCGTATTGCGCCTTCAAAGAGTTTATATAAAGGGAAAATTTTCATTTCCGCTCCTTGCTATGTAAGCAATCCATATATTTTATGATTAACACCTTCATTCATAACATTAAAATCAGGCAGTATTGGGATCAAAAAATCGTTTAGCAAAACATTTGTTAGCACTGGAAATATTATTAGTGTAGAATTTAGTGTGACAAATATCAATTTAAAAAAAAATGTCAAAATAGATTCGACACTTCATAATCAAATATCCTTAACTGAAGGAGAAAACTAAAACAGATTACTTATATGCCTATAGCAAACTTAAAGTTGGCTGAAATTAACGTAACACTCAAAACTCACCTGTCCCTGTATTCATGGTTAGAGAATCGGAAGATAACATTGGCAGCCAGTCCTTAGTTTTTAAAAAATAAACTTCAAAATCGTTATTTACCCCTAAATCCCACCCAACCCATAATTCTAGAGCCATCACTACTAACCTTAGTATAGTCAATTAAACTCAACCAACAATGGAAGTCAATAAAAAGAAGACCAAAGGAAGTGGCATCACAGGGAGTGATTCAAAAGAAACTTAGGATATATCTGTTAACACTCCAAACAGTAAAACAGATAAAAGTAGTGGACTTCAGACAACGGACATTCATTCAGTGATTGTGATAAAATACGAGGAAACGTATAAAAGTCATTGAATCGAGCTGTAGCCGTTGCCTACCCTGATTCATGTTACACATCCATTGTAACATGTTGCTTGATCTGTTTAATCCATTCTCCGGTTAGAAATTCACTGACCGGTCAACGTGTTTCTTATTCTAATGTAAGATTTGATCGTTACAATGAACGGATTACTATTACTCATATATTTATTTTCATCATCATTATTCACCTTAGTTATAAAAAGTCCACTACTCAATCTTCGCTTCTCCAAGGATTAAAAATAATATGGAAACCAATAGCTGCCTCGGTAGCGTAGTTGTAATACGCTGCGATTACAAAGCTGAGGTCTCAGCTTCGTACCCCGGGTCAGGCAAAGTGATATTGGATTTTTCTAATCATTATCAGCCCGAAGTCAGGAATTTTTGCCCAATATGGCGATAGGTTTGGTCCCAATCACGTCGTAGGACGGTACATACAAGGCCAAATATGTGTTCTGTTAGAAACTTTGCCTACCCCTTCTGGAAAACAGTCGTGAGTTTGTGTATGTGTGTGTGTATGAACACCAATAATAAACCCCTAACTAATAATATGTCAGAAAGCTTACTATTTAGGGAGCACTATTAGCTTAAAATGTTACTTTGTATTTCCGTTAAGTTATATTAGAGCTTAAGTCAGAACAGATACCAAAATAAATATCGTAATATAAAATGTGCAATTCGACTTTTTTTAATAAGCACGTCCGTAATTATTCTTAATGTATGATTACCATACATTGAAAGATTTTTATTCAACAACCAAAACTACAAACAACTCAAGCAAAATATTCAAAACGAACGAGCCAGGAACGAACCTAACCTTAGGAATCGCAATAAATCTCCATACACGCAGGTAGACATTCATACCCAGCAATGCCATTGCGAACCAAATGGCCATGTAACCAACAAATGTACACGAAGCCTAATGGTCGAACAGATATCGTAAAACGCCCCGAGCGCTATAAAAGTAGTCTTCCGTAGTAAATTGTTTTACTGCTTCAAAGAACTGTACTGATTTTTACTTTTTCTCTGACAATGGCACGCCCTCACGCATCGGAGACACTTCGATTGTATTTTGTTTTATTGCTTGTTCGAGTGCTTCTTTAGGATGCGATATTGAGTGATGTTATTTAATTGTAGGTTTACTTATTTTATAACTTTTATTATCAAGCTCGATGAAATTTTTGTATACAATTATACTTATTGGTAGCTTACCCGTGGCCATGACATTTGAGCATGGCCAATCTCACAAATTGAATTAATAAAAAAGCTGATTGTTCAATATTTAAATAAGCTCTATAAGTACTGTCTAAAATATTTTAGCAATACCTCATGTACCCAGAATATCTCAAAATATAACAACTACACATATTATTATTATCATTTTAAAAACCAAAGCTTGGTCAATGGAAAACCTCAAGAAGTTGAGTATAAGAGAACCACTATGCATCATGGTCATTAGTTCCAAACTAGACTAAATCAGATCACAATCCAAATGTCATATGAAAATTGGCAAAAATCCCACCCGACGTTTATTCATTATTTTATGAAGGAAACTTTGTAACATCGTTTGAAACTCACCAACTTGCGGAATTACCCGTCCATCTTCGTAATAAGCGGGAAACTCGGGATATTTTGTTCCGCAATGTTTGTTTAAAGTTAATCATGTGTGCCAGCTTTAACTCTAGAACATGCTTCGAGCAATTTCTTGGAGATGTTCTGGTGCTTGCGAGTTGTGTGGCATAATCCGTGATGGGAATTTGTTCAATCATACACTTGTGCTTTCGCCTACATTAGGCATAGGTGTACTGTGGCTACTTACAGTCCCCCAAAATATCGGTCTACAATATGAGGGAAGATGAGCCAACTGTCATGTCATGTCACATTCTGGTTTCAGGCCATTTATATGAGATTTTTCTGATGTGTAGGTTTTCGAACCTAGGACCGCACGGTTTACAGTCTGTATAAACAGGCAATTAAGAATAACGATAATGAATAATTTCCTACATGGCAATCGAATCACATCCCTACGGACCATATTTTATGTACACTACCATTAGACCCATAGAAGAAACTAAGTATCACTTAAAGAAGAAATATCGAGAGATAACACAAAGTTCCAAACTCCAGATCCTCAATATATCTTAATTTGCATTTTTATACGCCGATTTAAGATCTGGTGTCGAAAATATTTTAATATACGGTTTGCCACCAACAGAAGTTCGCTAACTGCGGTGACGCGATAGCCAAAGTTTTTTAATAAAATATGTAGCGGGGACTAGAACAAGGGCCGTTTCTTACTTTACGATGTCATCCCCGGTTTTATTATGAGAAATTAGTAATAAATTGAACTCCAAAGTGAGGACTTTAATAAAGGGATTTATTAGTTTGTCAGTTCGTTAATTGAGAGATTTCAGCGTGCAACTGTTATTAAGAATATTTTGTTGAATTTCTTAGAGTCGGTGGTGCTTTGGTTTGTTTATTTATGGGGCGTTGGAATAAACACAATATACAGTATATGGTCTTAGTTATGGGTTATTCAAACATTGTTTTAGATAAATTCATATCCACTTGTTTTTTATTCTCAAAACAATAGGAACAGATAACTAGGAAACTACAAAACTCATTTTAGATTAAGAACAACTATTTGTACATTCATTCTGCAATAATAATCTGATTCTGATTCAATGTAGTAACTTCAGTAACTAAAGCTAAGAAATGACTGGAATCCAGCGGCTTAGAATTATCTTCAAGACACAATCTACGTATTTTGCGTTCAACCGTAGTCATTCCTGAACTTAAATCAAAACCCATAGCATTCCAACCCACTAATCCCAAAAGCACATTCGGCCTATTAATCTAAAAATCTTTTTATAACACATAAAAATTACAAAACATGTCATTAAGCCCCAAAGGTAATCGCTAGGATTGTGTCAGAATTTCTCTTCATGTTTACGAGTGTCATAATTTAATCAGGACTCAGATGTAATAAAGGAGTGTTCGAATAAAACCAGACCCATAAAACGTGGTTTATGACAAATTTTGTTCAATATTTATATAATAAATCACCGAGATCTGTTTCTCTGCGACGGAAGTACCTTTGTGTTGGACGTAAAAATAGCTTTATCGTCAAAAATAATATGTTTGTAAGATCAGTCAGGGAATAGCGTGGCATGGCTTTGATAGTAGGAATTTATTTGATAAACATTTGAGAGAAGATTTAAAATTGGATAATGTTCGGATATCGTTTTGTAAATAAAATGTGCTTATATATTTTTTTTTAAGAATTTTTGACTTTATTTTTACCTCTTTGATAATATCACTGGTTACTAAAAATATCAAATGCTTTGGGTAATTTAGTAACCCTTAAAATAAACTTTAATCGAAACCCGTTGATGCGTAATGAAATAATATTTAATATAATTTATGTTTTAATTATATAAGGCTCGCTATCTATCGCTCAGCACTTAACGAATTGTAGATACCAATTTGGTCTTTAAGGGGTTGAACCAACGAGGAATCTTATAGGTAATTAATCTAGCAATAAGTCCTTCCAGGCCCCAATGCATTATCGTTTCAAATTCAACAAACAATAAAACTTCAAAGGGTTTAAAATTAGACACAAAGTCAACCGAACAGAGACGAACAAATGTTTTGGTGTAGCGTAAACAGCAATATTGCGTGTAATCCATGCTTTACGAGCTCTCTTTATTGACCAAATTGTGTGTCGGCTCGTTTGTGATGCAAAAAAAGTATTTTAATAATGTCTGGTTGTAAGGCATTTTTAATGTAGGTATGATTACGCAACTGTATTTTCTTTTTATTGTAATGAAATGGCGAGACGAATATGCCATTTGCCTGATGGTAAGCGATACGGCCGCTCATGGACAAGAATAAAACCAAACCACACCATTCATTACAAAGCATTGCTTGGCATCCCACTGCGCTCGCCATCCTGAGACAAAAAAGGTTAATTCTCATTACGTCCAGTAGTTACTCTGGCTACAATGTCCTTCAAACCGGAACACAATAGTGCATTTACACTGCTGTCTGGTGGGAAAAATAGACATTGCGGTGGTAAGTATCCAGACGGCCTCTCACATATGAGAGACCTATGACTAGTTCAGGACTATGTATGTGACTGTTGGGTGTATTTATTTATTTATTATTCCAAATCAAGTTATTCACACGTTAAGTTATTCACACATATAAATCTTACTATTTCCTAACCAGTTATATATTTGCGAGTTGTTCCGGATGTGACAAGCCTTCGCCCCAACTCGCCGGCGGAACTTAAGTTTTGCCTTTCATTTTTTACTTCCCCTACTTAAGGTTAATGATCTCTTTAAGATCCTTTCTTTGATTCTTATTAACTCTGTCGGCATCTGTGGCGGGAAAGAAAGTTGTGGAATGAGTCGCGAGTCCGAATCTTGCTGAGTTAAGACTAATGTGTTTAAAATTTTGTTTCGCTTGGTTATTATGTATAGCTTTGGGTTTAACATTGTAGCCAGAGCAACTACTAGACATAATGAGACTTAACATCTTATGTCTCAGGATGGCGAGTGCAGTGGATTGCCAAACATTACGTTGTAATTCATGGTGTTGTTTGGTTTTGCTACTGTCCATAAGCGGTCGTATCATTTACCATCATGCGAATGGCATGCTCTTCTCGCCATTTCTCGCCATTTAACGTAATAAAATAAAAATAGCTTCAAATTAAGTAAAGTACCAAATTGCCAGAAACAATTAAGATTACCACCAGTCATGACTCTTACAAACCAAGGTTTTTAAGTCATCTCAATGACATTCATAAATCATATAAATAATTTAGAATATACAAAAACAGTCATTAGTTCCGGCGAGCGATTTTATTTGCGCACTTGTAATGACATCCGTTCGCTATTTTGCGAAATGGTAATTTTGCTAAAAGGATGTGTGGGAGTGTATTTAATTATATAAATATAATGGTGTAGTAAAATACTTTTATACATTTCCTTGTTATTTATATTTTGTCAGGTCTTTAAGTTAAGGCAATGACCTCTAGCTTAATTTCTAGTATTTCAACTATTACACATATTTCTTTCTTTTTTATTGTACTTTAAATTATTCCCATGGCAGGGAAATGGATATTCATATTTAAAATATTTAATTATAAAGACGTAATTTACTTCAATAATTTAAGTTGTTTTATTTTTTCCCATCGTAGGTCAGTCACCCCAATATAAAATAATAAACATCTATATCAATGTTATATTTAATTATGATCATTTAATGATCGCGAAAATGGTTGCGAAAAATATTATATAGCATTTTTTTTTTTATTGCAATAATGGCGAGACGATCCTGCCATTCGCCTGATTGTAAGCGATACGACAGCTCATGGACAGTAGCAGAACCAAACAACATCATGAATTACAAAGCAAGGCTTGGCATTACACTGCGCTCACCACCCTGAGACATAAGATGTTAAGTCTCATTATGTCCAGTAGTTTCTCTGGCTACAATATCCTTCAAACCGGAACACAACAATGCATTTACACTGCTGTTTGGCAGGAGAACTAGACATTGCGGTGGTAACTACCAAGGCGGCCTCTCACATATGAGAGACCTACCACCAGTATGTTTTTGTGCTCGGACTGCATTAAAAACATCAAAAGATTAATGTGTTTAAATTAGAGCAGTGCCTGTAATGTCGAGCCATGTGCCGAACCCATCGTGATAAAGTTTTGTTTACAGTACGGACAAATTTCGTGTTTTTATGGACTTTAAAATATTTAAAGTATTTTTAGTTAAAAACGCGCCGACTTTCTTTGAAAGTATGAATACAAAACGTTATGATTTATTATTAGAGAATTTATAACTTTTAGTTTTTACAATGTGATATATCGCTTTTTTACTTTTTGATACATAACTTTGGAGCATAAAGATTGTGGATTGATTTTACAGACACATACGAACCTTTTTTAAAAAAATAAATAGTTTAATATCCACGTCGCGTGGCATAAAGATCAGAAATAGGTAAATCAAGACAATGTTTACTTCTAGTCCAACGATAATATCAAAAAGTCAATACCAGACCCTTACAGTCGCATACGATATTCATAAACAAAATGAAAGCATACACAGACCTCATCAGGCATCCAACAGCTCACGATCCGAGCAACGAATTCACTCGCCGGCAATCTGATCTCAACGTGTTGGAAAGTAGCCTAATAAATATACAAATACACCCAACAGTCACATACTCCCGAGTCCAAAAGATACAGTTCTTGTGACGTGGGTATCAGAAACTACGGGAGACTTTCAGGCATCGTAATAGCTGCCACACGCGTAACGATAAAACTGTGCAAGTCTGAGATTCCACCAGTATACTGGAAAGTGTGTGAGCAAATAACTGCGCCAACTTCGTACCAATTTTCGATTCAAGATTGGTGCAAATTCTTGTTTGCGGAAACGCACTGGAAATTGTGTGGCAGAAATTCAGACTTGAATCAAAAAACTGCGAGCCGCTCAAAAATTGTCTCGGTGCGTTCGAACTTTTGTCTCCTTCTTTTACAGCCAGCATCGAAACAAGTGTGCCACTAAGTTTGTCATATATTTATACCGAGTTTTATCACTATATTATTAGATATATTATTCATAAACAGACCCCATCAAAAGCCAACGTCTCACGTTTCAAGCAACGAATTCACGCCCCGCCAATCGGCTGATCTGACCGAGTTGGAAAGTAACTTAATGTTATTCCCGACGTGCCTCAACATTTATCCTAACTGGTGGATCTCGCACGACCACCGAGTTAATACGTATTCAGATGGTAATATACTCGGAACGGATAAAAGATTCCGGTGAGTTGTGATTTGGATTTCGCTAAATCTATTCGAGGTTTTGTTATGGTGATTTTTGTGTAAATATGATAGGCTAGTTCGAGGTGGAAAGGAGTGCTGAAGAGAAAATTACAGTCTTGATTTTTCAATGTTATATGCGTGTTACTAGTTATTATAATTATCACTTGACGATGAAGGAAAATATTGCAGTGAAGTCTTGAAACGGTATGTGTAGCGAAGCTATTACGTATAACAATGATTCAAGAAATATGATTCATTTCTATCTTAAATTCACTCTAAAATTCCTGACTAAAAATAATCAAATATATTTCAAAGACTTAAAAAAATCAGTACTCTTCATAACCCTAAAAATAAATCACAACAGCGCCAAAACTCCGGTACAATGGAGAGCTCTTATTTATTTTTCATTTTTCATCCCCGATACTCTAATGATCTTTAATGAAAAGAATCTGATACAATTCTCCCTCCTCCCTTATCCCGAGATGTTTCATTTCATCACGGCTGACTTATTATTTATAGTTCACTGGTTCTGAATAAAATATCTGGAAATTCTTTTAGCATCGCATCCGATACGGAAGCGCTTACCCGGGTTGTGCTTTGGGAAATGGTCAGGTAAGTTGGAAATGAATACGTGGTATAATGCAACTACATGTTCAGTACAAGCTACAGTTGATATATTTAGTATACAAACGTACATACTAATTTAGTTTTTAATTATACAGTTATGCATATAAAATAGTTTTAAAACAAATTATAAAAGGTTTCAAACTGTTTATGTTCGGTTTTGATCTTAATTCTGTCTCTGTAAAATCTAAGATAAAATTCTGATATCTAGGAAAAATACTCAATTTTTAAAATCTAGTTACTATTATACATTTTTGATTTAATTACCTTCTCTTTGATAGAAAACAAAATCTAAGAATAACATCTCCGAAAATACTTCTCAATTTGACTCAACTTTTGACGGTAGTGTATTATAATACATTGACAAATAAATTACCCGAAACATACCATATTTTATTACAACAAATTATTTTTATACGAAAAAATATTTTTCAGACTACCCGACTGAGCTCATATAAATTTCTATAGGGAATTTCGTTGAAGCTTTAGTGCGATTACAATTTGAATATTTATACATTTTTTTCATTACCAAGTTCAATCTGCTTTCTAGGGAAATGTATGTAGTGGTACTTAACTCAATATTATTAATGATTAGGGACCGGCCTGGCTCCGCCCGGATGCATAGACTTTTTGAGTCTAGTCCACATTAGCAACATATTGTTTCCCGCACCGTTTAATTTATATTCAAACTCAATGCCGTCATCTATACTGCATTTCTCGTCCCGTCCCGTTATATCTAGACCAGTCTCGTCTCATTCTCACTCAAGGCATGTAAATAAAACTATTTTTTACGGATTTATTCGCGAATTAGGTTTAATTTTTAAATTTTTGTAACTTCCGGACGTTGTGATTACTTCACAGCTTTTTGTGTTAGAAAAAAATACAACTTCAATGTGTGACATTCGCGTATATCTAATAAACCATTAGAGTACGACCTACTATTACCCACCTACTATAATATACCTCAACGTAGATTCATATACCAACACAAACAGCCTCCGTGGCGCAGTTGGTTAGACGCCGCCTGTGAAACGAGAGGCCGCGGGTTCGATCCCCGCACCGAAACAAATATTTGTGTGATCCACAGGTATTTGTTTCGGGTCTGGGTGTTTGTGAGACCGAAAAGTCTCTCGTAGCTTCTGATACCCACGACACAAGACTCGATCTTAGTGTGGGGTCAGGACTATGTATGTGACTGTTGGGTGTATTTATTTATTTATTTATTTAAACACCCGGATTGGGAATAAACATTCGTAAAACACACAAATTATCCATGCGCGATCAAATTCACAGACTTTTAACGCAAAGAGCTTAGCACAGCTAATTAATAGCCAAATTCAAAACGATATACGAATAATATTGAATATATCATATCTATCAAAATCTCCATCAAACGGACTAATTGGTCTGTATATAAAATATTCCGCGTTTACATTTAATATCAACCAAAATCGTTCCCTGTAAGTGTATATCTAAACGGGGCGAATAGGAACAAATGCGCTCCAGTGATTTATAATTAAATAATATAATAATATATTGAAATTCATACCAGTCACATTTTAGGATACAAAAATGTTCATCTAATTATATGAGCCATCCTTGAGACAAAAACATAATGGTTTCTTAGATTTATGCGAATGTTACATATTGAAATAAACAAATTTTTGACGGATTGTAAATTAAGGGTAGTTAAATTGTAACAGTCACTGAGCGGACAACTAAAACCTCAGTCCACCCCGTGACCACGAAAGCTGTAAAGCAATCGAAACGTCGGGTAGTTAAAAAATGTAAAAATTAAACCAAATCGCGATAAAGTACGTAAAAAATAGTTTTATTTCAATACACGAACGTAAGTTTAAACCTAGCCATATTCATTTAAATTGAATTTTAATTGATTTTGAAAAAATATATTTCCTATATCCGACTGTTCACATGACGCTTTTCGATGTAGAAAAATATTAAATAATGAAACAAACTGGACGATAATAACTAAATCTTGTTTTTATTTTATGCAAATATCATGTGACATTAGCAAGAGAACGTATATAATTTGAATAATAACATGATAAATGGGTAATTTCATTCATCTTTCCGACCCGTCATTTCCTACAAATTTGGCTTAAAATATTTATTTAACGACACACTAATTAGCTTGTTTCCTCAAACAGTAATAATGGAATGTTTATATGCTTCGGTAGCAGGTTTTAACATATTTTGCATTACAATTGCTTGATTTTAGAGTTATCAGTTGACTGATTCCTTCCTTATTATAATACTGGTGGTAGGTCTCTCATATGTGAGAGGCCGCCTGGGTAGGTACCATCGCAATGTCTATTTCTCCCGCCAAATAGCAGTGTAAATGCACTGTTGTGCCCCGGTTTGAAGGACATTGAAGCCAGAGTAACTACTGGACATATCGAGACCTAACATCTTATGTCTCAGGATGGCGAGCGCAGTGGAATGCCAAGCATTGCCTTGTAGCTCATGGTATTGTTTGGTTTTGCTACTGTCCATGAGCGGTCGTATCGCTTACCATCAGGCGATTGGCAGGCTCGTCTCGTTCATTGCAATAAAAAAAAAACCTGGGTCAGTCCACTAGCGTCAAAACGTAATTATGCAAGCTGGCATACTCTTCCCGAATGACAAGAGGTCATTGACTGCATTTTATAGATGTAGAATATTCATATCCGACCACCATTTAAAAGGAGATCGGTCGATTTGGTCCAACCGTGGACAAGAAATTCATTATTACCAAAAAATTTGGCGTATTTTTTTAGATTTATTTCTCTATTTACTTTTATCCTACGCCATTGGAATTAGATTTACAAAAAAATGAGGATATCATGAAATATTTCTACCATTTTTGTATTTGTCAGCAACATTCATAGAGTTGACATCTGTCACGAGACTATTAACTGTCAAATTGCATTGTTTATTTCGTCGTGTACTCATGTGTATATAAAATTGAATTAATTTGAAAATCATATAATTTCGTTTTGTGGCTGGGTGTTGTGTTTATTCTCTACGGCGTCCCTTGCAGTCAATTGCTTACCTCGATCCAACAATAGCAAAAGCAAAAGCATTCTAAAGCATATAAATAAGTTAAAATGTTTATAATCGTCATGTAAGCAAAAACTACGGGAAATCATTGATGCGCGCCTGAAGCCAACAACTACGAGACACCGATCGTAAAGGCGCAAAGGCTTACATGATCTGTAATGTCTGAATGGATTCATCCTCAATCTTTGTTTTATTTTTTCATTATTGTGTACGGTAGCTTCAGATATTTTTTAAACTAGCGCATGACAAAATGACTAACTACATACAATAAACCTGATATCAAAATAATATACTTTTAAATATTCAAATGTGTTTTTCTGTCTTCCTTGATAAGCTTACGTACTTTATAATAATGTATATTCATACTCATCCCAAACTTAAAATATAAGCCAACTATGATATTACGTATTCAGATAGCAGAAAATGGTAGATTTTGTAAAACTTTAAGAGGATAAATCTTAAAAACCCCGTATCCTAGCTCAAGAAGACTATGTTATATTTGAAGGATAAAAAATCCTTATTATTTAATTCTATGTCTCATTTGTCTCCACCATGTTTCCACTACTAGGCCCAATATTCATAGGAAAACGACCGATCTCCTTTTGAAAGAACACTTATACTTATCACATGAAATATAGAAATCGTGTGTCGCTAATAAAAAAATATATATGACCATATTTCGTTTACTATCAGATGCAGTGCAGTTAATTTTTTAAGACAGATAAAAAAAGTTAGTAGTTATATATAATACATCAACTCACGCCATTCTCCCAGAAGGGGTAGGCCGAGATGCTACCAGGACACCCACGTTTCGCCTAATATTTTCCATTCCACGTATATCGTTGAGAGCGAGCCTATCGCCATAACGGGCGAAATGCTTGACTCCGGGCTGATAATGAATAGGAAAACCCAATATCACTTTGCCCGAACTGGGAGTCGAACACGAAACCTCAGCTTTGTACTCGTACCGTAGTACAACTGCGCCACCGAGGCAGTCTATGACAGAGTTTTTAATTATGATACATCTATTATTTAAATGATGGAGTAATTTCATAATGCGTGAAAGGACTTTAAATTATTCATATGCTCTTCGAATTAATTCCTAATGTGTGAATTAATAATCCCATGAGATTTAGAGCTCTCTGTACAATCTGACCACTAATCTAATAATATCTACTAAAGCTGTATTAAATCAGCATGATTAACTGAAAATCAATATCATTGATATAAAACAGTACGTCTTTGACATTAATGTTACATCTATATCAGCCCATATACGTCCCACTGCAGGGCACGGGCCTACTCTACAATCGAAAGAATCGATTGAGTGTGGTTAGGTCATATAGTCCACCACGCTGGCCTAGTGCGGGTTGGCGGACTTACATACCGTTGAAATTCTTTAAAATCGCTACGGTATGCAGGTTTCCTCACATTGTTTTCCTTCACTGTTAATGTTACATAGTAATATATAATTAAATATTTATAATTATGAAAACATAAAATCATAAAGGTTCATTAATAGTGACTTAGAAGGAAGAAATAAGTTTTCATTTTTTATTGTAACGACATGCCAATTAAGCCATATTTTCGGATGTGCAATGTACGTCTTGTCTATTGAAGGAGGTGACCCCACAAATTTAAAAAAGCAAATTTAGCTTTAAGCTCTATTGCAGTATTTTAAAAGGCTCTTATTACCCAGTATAACGAATCAGGATAGCCTAAATACTCAAATACAAGAGAATATTAGCTTTATTGATGTAACAATATGCCCGCATATAGGTCAGGCGTATTTGGCAACGGTTACAATGTAACATGGAATTATGTTGCTCTACAACTCTACACGGATGGTGCGAGTGTCCCGTTTTATCAGGTGCCTGATATATGTCGCTACATCTCTAGATTTATTGGGGACGATTTTTAGATGACTCTATGTAGCGACTCTACCATTTTCTGTTTGGAGTGTTGAATAATTTTAGCTTTATGATTCAGAAATATTTTATTTTGAATACAGAATTTATGTCAAAATTATTACGATTGTAAGAGGACTCTACCTTTTTTTGTTTGATAACTTTTACATAGAAATGATAATTTAAAAAGTATTAGATAAGAATATGAATTACAAATACTATCGTAAAAAGACTACATTGTGACTTAAAAACTAATTAGTAAGTAGTAGTCAGAACTAACGACTCTATTTTTTTGTTTGTTTGGAAACTTTTATTGGAAATGATCAGTTAGAAAATATTCGATAAAAAATATAAATATTTTTGCAGTCAACGAACTTACGTTAATACCTAGTTCTAAATGGAAACATTATTTCCACTTACTCGACAATGTATTTGATTCAGAACCCACCGTTGAAAGTAAATATTTGTACTCGTTTATCATCACCTGGATATCTATATCAAATGGCGACGGAGGTGATAACATACACGACACAATTAAACACACACATACACAACAATGTGTACTTTTCACTGACCTACAATGTTTGATATTTTCTAAGAATGTCGCAGGAAGCCTTTGTTTTATTTTGTCTAAAATATTTTTGTGTTTGATTATACTTGCGATGCAGACTAAACTTTGATATGAATGTAGGTAGGTTGTAGATTATTTTCAATGATAGTCGATTATTTGAGTGAGATATATTTTAGAAACAAAAAAATGTATTTACCTTCAGTATGTATGTATCAAACCTTTTGAAATATGTTTAATTTGTAATAAAATTAAATTTTGAAGTATTGCCTGATTGAGAAGTTTTAATTATAAATTAAAATGAGTGGATCGTTTTTCTTTAAATTTGCATTTTTAAGTAGTGCAATAAATTATGAACTTCTTCAATAACTGTCGATTTCTAAACTAATATTATAACGAGTAAATATTTTATTAGAATCCTACATTATCCCTGATGAACATACGCCATAGAAAATTTTCAAAAAAGTGTTTCAGCATCCGGACAGAGCCGGGCCGGGCCGCTAGTCATCAATAAAATGCAAAATCTGTTTCACTGTGCAGAGTGTGCAATTACCTAACTTTCAGAAAAAGTTTTAAAACTAACAGAGAAATATCCACAGAAGTCCATCTTCATCAATATTGCTTTATAAATACTACACAAAGTTCTGAATGAACCTTAAAGTTTTGCGGATAGTTTCAATAAACTAAGATAGGAAAAAGTCAACACAAGTCTATCTTCGGAGTTGAGATAAAGATCAATATAAGAATGGAATCAATAGACTATGGTTAATTCAGTAGAAACTAACTTCATCCTGGATTAAGGTATAAAGTCAATAAATAAATTAAGTGTGCAATTTTGAGACCTAACACCTTATTTACAAAAACATAAAAAACATAAAATATAAACAGAATTTATAAATATGCAAAGTTTTAATTTTTTATTCCTTTGCCAGATAAGGTAAGCTTAGGTCCCAAAAAAGACCGTAAACCGTTAGACTACACAATTTTTTTGGACATTTTCTTAGATTCTAGTATATCTATTTAGTTTCCACTATGTGTTTCTAAAGAAAAGAGTGATAGAGTTTGCTTCAGACATCAATCATTGAAATGCAGAGATTCGGCGCGAATTTGATGATCGTGCAAGAAATATTTACGATTCCATCCACAAATGTAGACTGCATGAACAAACAAATATTTTCGATGAACAAGCAACAAACATAATGTATACTTTACCAATAATGTACTGTGCATATATTTAAACATCATCAAATTAACTTTGTCTTTAAATTAACCACAAAAGATAAAGCTCATTGAAAAAATGGCATTTACTAAATATTAGAATATAGTCCGTTGGTTATAAATATTTAAAACTGCCTAACTGTGCTGTAAGGCGAAGAGACTCATAAAAAATGAAAAACATAAGCGCGTACTCTACCATTCCCAAAGAGTTCTTATTCTATGCAGATAAAAGTAGAGACAAAATAAAACGACGGTGCACGTGAAAAGGTACTGTCTTGTTATAAATATTAAAGGGGGAAGTACTGAATCTGTTAACTTACTTGAAATTCCTTTTCGTTCACTTAAACTTTCAACTTTATTCAAAGAATTTTAATCACTTCACTGAACATTTAGTTTTGTACATCACTTACAGTCGTTTCATCTGTAAAAGAAAAAAATAAGGTTTTGACAATCGGTTTGATGGTTTAAGCCGTTTTGAGAGTACTAATGTTCTATTTTGAATCACAAAAACATAATGTAAAAAGTGTTTTTGACAAATTATATGAAGGTAGTCAAATTGGCGCGAATTTATTTTATCTGAACATTATAACTTTATAATATTTAAATTTGCTATCCCTGTTAGATATTTACTATTTATATTTTCCAATAAACCTGACTACACATCCTTCATTAATAAACACAAATAAACTTGATACACCGACAAAAGTCTTTTATGAATCACAAACAATACTCTATTGTTATAATGAATTGTTTCGAGACAAAATGCCGCATCACTGCTAGCTTTATTCCACCCACATGTTTATCTAAAAACATTAACATTATAACAAACAATTAAACTCATTTTGTTCCATTCATCATATCAATTGATCGTTATGATTTTATGTTTCGCCCACTTAATGGCTCTTTTTGTGGACAATTTCTTGGGCCATCGGTGGCTCTGGAAATTATAACCCAACAATGCAAACACAATTGTTTGTCAATCCATATGCGAGTTTTATGCGAGTTTTCTCAGTACCATCCAGAAATATAGGAGCTGGATTAATGTTTCCGCTGTGCGTCCATTAAACACAAACTATTTAAACATATTTACTTTTGCCAATCAAATCCGGTGCATTAGCGACTTCCGTCACAGTAACAGCAAAACCATCAAACCGACACACACAACGCACAAAGTCACACACAAATCCGTTGGTTTTAGGACGCACTATCTCGGAACAAACATCTCTGTGCAATCGGCGATGTTGCGAGCGCGGAGCGGCGGCCGGCAGCGACACTCCTCCTACGACGGCCGGGAAGCGACTGGCTTCAAATTATGTTTAGCTGAGCACACCGGCTATTGCATCCGAGCATAAACGAAAACGGCCGAATGTAATTTTGATGTGCGAGCAGGATAGCGGAAAATTTGAAGGGTGTAGAGCGAGATGCACGATCAGGTGGGGTGGGAAGCGGCTGCATCAAGGGGTTTTGTCTATGCAGGTTGGGATTCAGAGAATCAGAGTCAGAGCGCATTTGGCCGTGAGGCGGCTAGCGATGCCCTCCGGCGGCGCTCGCTCTATCATTTTCCGCTATTAATGAATTGAAGACTTAACTGAACCGAATTGCGGTCAATTTTATTTAATTGTCATAGACGATAAAGCAATTTTGTGATGAATAGACTGAATTGAGAAAATTGTTTTATTGTGGGCAGATGTTGGTCGGTTAAATATTTGCGCCCGTTTGTAATTGGTCGTAGTTGAAACGTCTTTACGACGGTTAATATTCGTATCATTGAAGTTTCCAATAGTGTTGTCAATGTTCAACCATCTTAATAGTTGTTTTACACGCTCTACCAAGGTGGCTCTAGCAATTATAGAGCTAGTAGGTATTTAGAGAAAAATAAGAGTTGACGCGACTTTTTGTAGAGATGACTCTACAATTATGCAGCCAATACTGACGCTCTATAATTTGCTCTCTCATAATTCCCGAGGGTGACTATGAGAACGAGAGTTAATATGGTAGAGTCGGTTTTCCCACAAGGCATATTATTTGGATCTTGTGTTTCCCTTTATCAATATTGACTGTATGCATTGTTTATACTATCGATTATGAGCTTACTTATCTATATGTACTACGTGCATAATTCTGTGGACTGGATTTGTGCTATGCCCAATTAGACATATTATAACCAATTCACTCAACCGGTTATGAGCCTGCATAATATATGTACATTGTATATATTCATTGTACTGGTGGGAGGTCTCTCATATGTGGGAGGCCGCCTGGGTATTTCCACCGCAATGTGTATTGCTCCCGCCAAATAGCAGTATAAATGCACTGTTGTGTTCCGGTTTGAAGGATATTGTAGTCAGAGTAACTACTGGACATAATGAGACTTAACATCTTATATCTCAGGATGGCGAGCACAGTGGAATGCCAAGCATTGCTTTGTAATTCGAGGTGTTGTTTGGTTTTGCTATTGTCCATGAGCGTTCGTAACGCTTACCATCAGGCGAATGGCATGCACGTCTCGCCATTCATCGCGATAAAAAAAAGATGCATTTTATATAAAGCTGCTGATATCATAATAATATTAGTATTACTTTACTGTAGCCACTACACTTTCCTATACTTTCTTTTAGCCCAGTTAAGATACCTACAATAAAGTTTAAAAGAGTCACTATAGAAAACAATCTAATACTCTTATATTCATTCCTAAAACAAAGATAGTGACGCTACCATACAGTCGTAAAATCTTATCACCCGCAAACAGTAATGTCTTCATATATTAATTCCAAACCCACGGCCTTAATAAGCGTCAACAAATAAACATAAACAATAAAAGGCTTATCCCACACCGATACGGTATTCAGCTATATAAACATAATTTAAGATAACAACAGATCCCATATTTTACGGCCAATTACTAGGCTAATACCGGTTTTGATATTAAAAATAAAACCACAAAGAATACGATTCCTTTGGATGTCATAAAAAGCGGGATAATCTCATCTTTCATAAAATGTACGCGTTACTGCCTAAAGAGGTGATACGAATACAATATAATGCTATAAAGGTCACAGTCGCAGTGTAAGCGATGTGCGATTAATATGATTTTAGTCGGTCTTAATTAAACTGACAGTTATCATCTGGAAAATACCTATTAATTGTAGCGTACTGCTTAGTATGCTCCAAAAGTACTTCAGCCTTATTTATTTTGTACTGCAAAATTACTTCAGTGAAAATGAACATATTATGTTTAGACTAATCTGAAATAATCTAAAAAAAGCTGAAATATATTGCGATACATTTGGGTCACCACGTCACGAGTTACGAAGCAACGCATCTCCATGCCTTAATGTGTTCATGGGCGACGGTGATCAAGTGATCACCGTCGCCCATGAACACACAAACAAACATACGGTTAATCCGATGATAAGTATAATCGGATTAACCGTATGTTTGTTTGTCCCCTATCCCCACTAATATTATAAATACGAAAGTGTCTATGTATGTATGATCCGTTTTCACGCAAAAGCGGCTGAACCGATTTTGATGAAATTTAACGTAGTGATATATTGGATCATGGAGACGGACATACTTTTTATCCCAAGAAAATAGTTTTCCTGTGGGATGAGTCGGGAATTCAATTTAAATATACATGTTTGCTACTTTTTTAAGGGACATGAGAGGACAGGATTGCATGCTTTTCGTCATGGGGCAGAATGAGATGGGATATAACGTGACGGGACGGGAAAAGCAATATAGTCGACGGCGGCGACATTCAGTTAGAAATAAAACAGTACGCAAAATAATATGCTGTTGATGTGGATTGGACTCAAAAACTATTTGCACCCGGGCGTAGCCGGGCCCGACCGCTAGTAGTATATAAAAAACAATATCCTTACAGCAATAAGACAAGTTATCAACGGATAGAAAATAGAATTCAATATTTTATATCTTACACTACGACGTGACCATAACTAAATTCCTTGATCCAGTGGGAGTGCTTTGAGAAACATTTTTACTGCAGGTGCTAAGTAGGTGCCCTAGGTAGTAAATGTTCCGTTTGCATGGAAAATATATCGTCAGCTTAACTCTGATAAGATATATAGCATTTTAGATTATATTTTAAATTGCATTTTACTATTAAAAATGTTTATAGTCTAGGTTCGATACAGAAAAACCTACGCTTGAAAGTATAGGAAATTGATCATCGTTTCAAATAAGTATCGAGGATTTTCAGAGGTATCCGAGGTTTTGGGGATACCTATATGAAAAAAGGGAAGTAAGGGAAGGTTCTGGCGAAATGTGAGTACCAATATCACCATCTTCTATCCTTTCGGGGACATACTGTATAAGCCCATATACGTCCCAATGCGGGGCATGAGCCTGTTCTAAAATTGAGAGTATGATTGAGGGGTTAGGCCATAGAGCCGATCACGCTGGCCTAGTGCGGGTTGGAGGACTTTACATATCATAGATATAGCCCATAAGAGTAGTACGTATGAATGACTTCATATATCCTGCGGAATGTGCGAGTATCGTATGCATCAAATTAATTCATTTGACCTTAATAAATTCATCTATGCAGTTAAATAGTAATACGATCTGATGTCCTCATATTGTACAAGTACTATGTTTATTGTTTAATTAGCTTGGTTTTAATAACAACACAATGCCAGTAATTGGATTTGCTACTGTCCATAAGCGGTCGTATCGCTTACCATCAGGCGAAGGGCCTGCTCGTCTTGCCATGTGAATTTATACATTTTTAGTCCTACATTTTACATCAAAGAAATGCTGAAATCGTATGAAATTTTACAAAAAAAATACTATTATAATAAAAAAAATCGTACATAGTTTTTACGTTTGCAAATGAATAATTATTACATGCAATTTTTTACAAGAAAATAGTACAGCTACAAAATGAATTTACCATTTAATAGATTATGAAGAATCAAATTATGTTCAAGATTTGTGACTAAAGAAAAATCGTTTATTCAGATTTCTTAACAATGCGCAATAATAATTTGTTTAATTTCATTTATTTATTTTTACAAAAAAAAAACTTTTCATCCTTGCTAGGCGTATGTCTGCTACTTTCTACTAACCGATTATTTTTTCATACATACATAAACTCACGCCTTTTTCCCAGAAGGGGTAGGGAGACGTGCTACCAGGAATCCCACATTTTGCCTTGTATATTCCGTCCCACGATGTGATAGGGGGCGAGCCTATCGCCATATCATATTTTTTCTTCAAAAGCAGTTTCCAGCATCGACGACAACATGAAGAAATAAATGAGAGTAGAGAGAATCCATAATCCCTGCCTGCCCTGTAAAGAGGCGTGTTTACTACATTATTTGAAAAAAACGATGACTCACATATTGCCATTTTTTCCGTCTCCTAAAAGACTCCCCATTACAATATTACACAGTAAATAACGTGCAATAAATCAAAATCGACTTCGGCAAATACTCTCATAGCGGGCAATTAGTTCGCTTGTCTTTTAAAATATTTATAGCTTACTTTGCGGTGTCTGCGGGAGAAATATGGTTTGTGACGTCATAAACGTAATACGTCGTAGCTCGCCTTTGTAATGGCAGGATTTTTATTATTAACTTATATTGCCTGTCCTTTTTATACTTAAAGGTAAATCAAATTATGGTTTATATACGTTTTATTCGGTGGTCGCGGGTTGAAATCCTAGGGCACACCTCTGACTTTTCGGAGTCATGTGTGTATTGATAGTCTATTACTACACACTTTAACGGTGAAGAAAAGGATCGTGAGGAAACCAGCATACCATAGCGATTTGTTTTATTTTCGATGGTATGTAAATTCCTCCAACCCGCACTAGGCTAGCGTGGTGGACGATAATATGGCCTAACCCCTCTCTATCGTACTCTCAATTGTAGAGGAGGCTTTTGCCCTGCATTGGGACCTATAATGGCTGATACAATACAACACGTTTTGTAGATATTGCCATTATTATTCACAATTGGTGTCATGTACGTGTGTCTTTACTCACGTATAGGGAAATATCGAACCATACTTTCAAATACAAAACTCACACAAAGTAAATTGTTCGTCATGAGAATCTTACGCATGATCTCAATGTTGAAGGTTAAAACACTATGCTAGTATTAAATCGATAAGAAAGCCATCAAAACTACAGGATTTTTTTTTACAAATATTTTTTTAACATACTTACAAGACCACCCATTCTATTACCAAAAAAATCTAATTTTAAGCTAAATATTATAAGTTGGTTTGCAATACAGAATTATTGTATTGAACAAGCCATTGTTTCGGTAAATATATCCGAAGCCCCTCGTATCACATTCAGCTTCTTAACAAACTACGCCAGAAAGCCTTCATACCGTTTTTATCACGTCATAAAATAGGTTGTCGCAGAAAATAATTCGCATTATTTCTTTGAATAATTCTAGCCAATAAATAAATAAAGTAGGTACAATATAAACGAATAAATCCTTTACAATTACAATTAAATATTAATCAATTATATTTCGCAATTAAGACTGGGACAGATATTGAATAATAATTAATACAAGATAAGGCTTTTAGGCGATCTTTACTCTAATTTACCGCTGTGACATTTTTGGAATGCCTAATGGAGGGTACAATAGAATTACTTGATATATGAAAGATTAATTGCCTTTCTAATATTATTCAATTATGAATACGTTCCATTTAGGTAATAGTTCTTTAGTTGATTAAGCTTGGCTTTGAATGACTTTGTACGTCTTTGTCTGACAATGTGTAGTTATAATGTAACTAGTATTTGGCTTTGAAATTCATAAGTTACATTTTAAGATAGACCCACTTTTATTTTTAAGCTTGTCTAACAAAGTATCTCTGATGGAAAGTGCAAATTTATGTTATTAGAGATTTTCTTTTTTTCTTTAATTTTCTTTCTTAGAAATTGGACTATAAAATACAATCAGATGCTTTCAAATCTAACTTGTAGTTTTATAGGTAACTGGGCTTAAACTTTAAACAAACAAATTATTTTATTATTTAAATAAATAAATAACACCCAACATTCACTTAATATATAGTCCTGACCCCACACTAAGATCGAGTCTTGTGTCGTGGGTATCAGGAACTACGAGAGACTTTTCAGTCTCACAAACACCCAGACCCGAAACAAATACCTGTGGATCACAAAAATAATTGTTTCGGTGCGGGGGTCGCGCCCGCAGCCTCTTAGCCGGTGTTTAACCAACTGCGCCACGGAGGCTGTCTTTTCAGTATGATAATCCCTATAGGCCTAAAGATGCCAGTGATTTCAAATGCGTTTCTCATTTATTTCTCTGAAAAAACATCTACAAATACAAAAACATAAAAGGGAACCTACGAAACAGAAGTCACTTTACTTTCCAAAAGTAAAGGCCCATAACTTCGCAAACTAAGCACATTGTCAAGAACTAAGGGCGCGACGTTTTGTCCCTTCATTTTATTCTTACAATAGTACGTTTCGAATAAGTACCTGTGTGAAAAAAATCACAGTCTTATCAAGTGCTGTAATAAAATTCTTGACCATATTCAACAAAGTGTTGGACATGGCATAAACGCTTGTGAGGGCGCGGCCGAGTGCGGGCGAGTAGAATAAAATATTGGAGAGTAACGATAACCCCATTTATGCTCCATTCTTGAGCACGTGCTTCACTTTTGCTTTTACCCTTTATTTATTATTTAAATTTATTCTTAACTCCACATAAAAAAGGCTTAAAGATAAAAACACTTACAGATATTACAGATTAACAAAAAAGTACAGATGGCGGTCTTATCACTCTAGGCGATTTTTTACAGACAACCTTAGGATGGATATAAGAAAAGGAAAACAAGAGAGGAAAAGGAAAACAACAACCTTTAGTGGGTGGATTTTTAACTTAGCCCATCGTACTAAACACAGTGTACCATTTGATAAATAAGTATAAATAAATACACCCAACAGTCACATTCATAGTCCTGACCCCACATTAAGATTAATTAAGTCTTGTATCATGGGTATCAGAAACTACGAGAGTCTTTTCGCTTACAAACACGCAGATTCGAAAGAAATATTTGTGGGCTTCACAAACATTTCTCTCGGTGCGGGGATCGAACCCGCGGCCCGTCATTGCACAGCCGGCGTCTAATCAACTGCGCCACGGAGGCTGTCAAAAGTGATAGCAGTGACTAATGAGTTTTCTTAAAGTCAAGTTTGCTACTAATAAGAATTCATGTACACAATATCGTCTAAGCGAGTATCTTTGTGTTCATCAATGATCATAATATCATGTTTCTCACCTCTCAATATTTTATCGTTCAATATTACAATTTAGTGTAGTGCAGTAATATCATTTAATCAGCATGTTTTATTTACATCCTTCGAACCAGAACAAAACAATGTTTCTATACTGTACATGTAACAACTTGGCGACAAAAATAGACTAAGTTAAACCTCAATCTATAAGACCCCCTACACACGAGGAACCTACTTAAATAAATAAAATATTTAATAAATTTCTGTTAAAGGGTAAAAAAAATAAATTAATACTGAACTGCCAGGTCACTCGGACCCCACCTCAACCGCCCACACCGCGGCCCAACACCAGTGTTTGCACGAATGTGACGTCGATCGTGGGCGAAATCCTCATTTTATTGCCTTTCGTTTTACTTATTCAGTTTGTTTTATATTAGAGGTTACTTGTGTTTTGATAAAACCTTAACTAACCCGGTAATAAGAACTGAACTAACAAACATACATAAATTCACGCCTTTTCCCAGAAGGGGTAGGTAGAGTTGCTACTAGGGACCCACGTTTCGCCTCGTGTGTACAGCCCACGATGTGATAGAGGGTGATCCTATCGCCATATCGACCAAAAATTCCTGACTCCAGGCTGATAATGGATATAAAAAACCAATACCACTTTGCCCGACCCGGGATTCGAACCCGAGGCCTTAGCGTTGTTACTATAGATTATTATTTATGTTTTAATAAAACCTTTAAATTACCCGGTAATGAAAGTGAATTAGATTATTGAAATGTGATTTTTATACGTGGCTTGGATAAGTGTGATCTGGATGTTTTTACTAGTGTTTAGAATGTATTTTGCATGTGAATTGAGACTTTCTTGCATTTTTGTTGAACTAAATTTTTTATTTTTTTATTTTTTTATTTTATTTTATTTATTAATAACTTATGTTAGAAAACTTGGTTATTCAGACAAAACGACGACAACTGTGTTATAATATATAGTGCATCGGTTAAGCAGCTTAATCTCTTAAATAGTTTATAAAGATTTAGTGTATTACGGAAAAGAAAACTATTATTTAACATTTAGTTTGATTGAAAATATTGATTCACGAACCATACAACTAAATTAAAATCTTTAAAATATTTTTACAGACTCCTAGCGATAGAACAGAGACTATTCTTTTAACAATGTTATGACGTCACAACTCTATTATTATATAAGAAATATGGATTGTAAATTCAATTTGCTCCTTTTGAACTTCTTTTGAAGAGGAAGAAAACTAATGGGCGTGCTTTTTAAGTGTAATACTAGTGCTGTGTGTAGCAAGGCCATTACGATGTCTCGCACTCAGCTTGTTAACTATATAAAAATATCTTCACGACCTAGTTTTATTGGGATGCTTTTTTGTATCGACATTTTATGGAAAATTAATAATAATGTGTTGCTATGGAAATATCAAAGGAGCTATTTGTACACTATTGGATAAAATAGTTATGATGGTTAAGGAGGGTCTGCACCGCACCTGATGATAAGAGCACGTAGTAGAAAACTCTTTGTAGGTATTATGATGTTGGTTCTATAGAGAAGTGCGTGGTAGCCTGTTGGTAATGAGACGAGACTGCCAACATGCTTCACGGTGGTCGCGGGTTCAAATCCCAGGGCACACCTCTGACTTTTTGGGGTTATGTGTGTATTGATAGACAATCACCACGCACTATAACGGTGAAGGAAAACAACCTGCGTATTGTAGCAATTTCTACGGTATGTAAAGTCCGCCATCCCGCAGTAGGCCAGCGTGGCGGACTATATGGCCTAACCTCTCTCAATCGTACTCTCAATTGTAGAGGGGGCCCGTGCCCTACAGTGGGACTTATTTGTGCTGATATAGAGTTTCTATAGAGACTATACTTCATCTGAAGCTAAGTGTAACATTTCGAGGTTTTTTCGCTACTTAATAAGTCCCGTTTTATGATATAAATTGTTGACTCGAAAATCTTTGTTGTACTTATTTATTAAAGCTAGTTAATTAATAAGTTGGAAACTATCAACAAGGAAAGAATACAAGGAGAAAATATTTCAAGTAAACACAATATAAACGTAAAAAGAAATAAAAGGTAAGAAGTTAAAACAATATCGACGGCGCAACGACCTCGTAACGTCAAAGAAAGTAATTTGTTTCTGTGCAGTTACGGTTTTTATCTATTTTATTAACCGACTTCAAAAAAAGGAGGAGGTTCTCAATTCGACTGTATGTTGCTTTTTTATTTTTTTTTATGTTTGTTACCTCATTTCTCTGTACTGGGTGAACCGATTTCGATAATTCTTTCTTTAATTGAAAGCTGGTGCTTGTCGTTTGGTCCCATAAAAATATGGTAACGATCTGATGAATATCTTCGGACCTGGAGAGGGGAACTTCTTAAAATTAAGTAGGATTCCAATGGTTCTTCTTGCATTGAATTAAGTATAAAGGCAAAATTACAGTGGTGGAGGAAAATAGGGGTAGGGGCGAGGGGGGGAGGGTTAGAAAATTAAGAAACATGTAAAAAGTCAATATCTTCGGCAGCTTTTAACCGATTTTAGTGATTTCTTTTGCATCAGAAAGAACGTATTAACACTTTGATCTCACCAAGAAATCAGGAAAATCTGATGAAGATCTTCGGTCTTGGAGAGTAGAACTCCTCAAAATTGAGTACGATTCCAATGGTTCTTTTTGCATTGGATTCAGTATAAAAGCAAAGTTACAGTGGTGGATGAAAGTAGGGGTAGGGGCGAGGGGGGCGGTTAATAAAATGAACAAACATATCAATAGTCAATATCTTCGGCAGCTATACCAATAAATCATGAAGATCTGATGTAATAGTGACAAAGAATCATATTATTACAGTTTAATAGTATGCCATATACCATTCCGTAATGAAACCGATATCGGCAATTGGGGGCATTGCCGATTGTTATGTGTTGGTGAACAAATTGTACATGACGATAATAACTTTTGTGAAAACATGGAAGAACGAGCCGTCATGTTGGATGAATTGTTCCTAAGAAGCATTCGAGGATTAAATATCCAATAAAAGAATGTTTCAAAAAGTCTCAACGGCAATCAAAATCAATTTGCAAGGACGATTCAAAACTTTTTCATGTAAGCCCGCATTTTTGAAAGCCTATTATTGCGTTCTTTACAAGTATCTTTTGAAATTACTCTGGAGATAGATTCCCTTATTTGAGACAGGCGTTGCTCCCTTTCTCCGTTTGTCTCATTTAAACGTCGCTCTCTCATACGAGCAGCGCGTTTACTAAGTCTACCCATATTCAGGCTATCGAACTTTTAAGTCACTAAAAATAAAAAAATAAACCAAAATTTTAACAAAAAAAATAACCGACTTCAAAAAACTGACAAAAAACATACTAAAAATAAAAATAAAAAAAAGACAAAAAAATGTGACATAAAAAACAAACTAAAAATGCACTAAAAAGTAAAAAAATAATTGCGTATTCTAACGTCAATAATTTACAATCTATTCAATGTACATATAGGTACGATCTATGTGTTTTCCTCGCAAGATTGTATTTATATATTATGTATCCAGTTAAACTTTCCATCTAACTCAACACATACCTATGAGTAACAAATAATTATAAAAACATTTATTTACAGTTCACCTAAGCTAAAATTTGAAATATATGTATGCACTACTTAAAAGACAATCAAATTATTAGAATAATGTACAATTATTGTTATTTTTGGAGTCGGTGTCGCTAAGACGTTGTGTGGAGAAACGAGCCGATATTACAAATAATAATGTTTTGTATAAACATTGCACATATCATAAATAGTGACCATTACAATTACTATGACCCTTTTCGCAACACGACCAGCTATTCCTACCATCCGGATAATATTGTAAACAGTTATATTTACACTTGCATTGTTTCGAGCCACGGTCCGCCATAATTTTAACTCGTTGTGTCATATAACGGGAATGGACCAACCATCTATCTGTAAAGATGTGCTGGTAAATTATAAGATCAGGCTTTCAGAACCATCATACAGAAAGGTGCTTTCCGTGTGTTAAGTTGCGTCTTCGATCAACTTGTTCAAACCACTGCCTCGGTGGCGTAGTTGTATTACAGTACGACTACAAAGCTGAGGTCTCGGGTTCGAATCCCGGGTCGAGCAAAGTGATATTGGATTTTTCTATTCATTATCTGCCCGGAGTCAAGAAGTTGTGCCCGATATGGCGATGGGCTCGCCCCCTATCACATCATAGGACGGAACATACAAGGAACGAAATGTGGATGTCCTGGTAGCACCTCTGCCTACCCCTTCTGGAAAAAAGGCGTGAGTTTATGTATGTATGTATGTTCTAAACTTTAGATTTTTATGAAGTCCAGATTTTTTACCGTATAAATGCTGTGCAAATTATTGAAAGTGTGGTAGACAGTGAAACATAATGCAAATGTGGAGACATGGTTTGGATGTTATGACAACCACTTAAATTATTATCTTTTCAAGTGTGAAATCTTATGTGTGTTCTTCACGTTAAATAAAGAATTTTTTCCAAGATTATGTAAAAAAAAATACTACACTGCTATGAATTTTATGTCATCAACGTTAATGAACCTCTTTTGAATTAATAAATAAAAAATATTATTATTCCTAATTTTTACACATTTCAAAAAATTACCACAAAATCGCTCGTCGTTTGTTACTCGCACCGCGTAAAGAGATAACGTCGGAAGTCCATTGTTTATGGTGGCAACTGTCCACGCATAGGCCAGCTCAGATATAAGCTAAACGACTATGTAAGTATTGTTTATACCCACTGTTTTCGAATAAATGTATGCTGTTGGTTATTGAAAGTTTTTGTTAGGTGTAATAAGAGTTTTTTTTACCTGGGGCAAGTTGGGTATACGTATTGTTTGATGTGATATAAACTCGTTTAGACCATATTTTATGTATTTTTTGAGTGCATTAATAATAGCAACACTGGAGTTTTGCCTGTTCCTCTCTAGTGAAACCCTCTTTCCGAACCAGGAGACGGAACAAAAATATAACTAAATCTATTTATAATAATTATTTTTTTATAGATATTTTCATCTTCTATGAAATTAAATGACACAGTAGAATTTATCTTTTGACGAAATTATAATAAAGAAGTTATACAAGTTTCCACGTTATGCTGTACTTTATTTTTAAAGCCAACGAACATTATATGATCTAACTTCGACAATTCAGAGTCGTGTCACCTGGTAGCTCCTCATAACTGTATCATAATTTCATACATAAACTCACGCCTTTATCCCAGAAAAAGTAGTAGCCTTTTTCTCAGAAGAGGTAGGCAGAGGTGCTACCAGGACACCCACATTTGGACTTGTATGTTCCGTCCCATAATGTCATAGGGGCAAGCCTATCGCCATATCGGGCACAATTTTTCACTTTTACGTATTTTTAGTTGTTTAGACGACTTAGGCAAGGACCACACCGTAGGCAAGGGCCAGGATAAAAGTATCCTGAACCGACGAGAATGCATGAAGAGATTGATGAAAGTAGACGAAGCGGAAATAGTATGTCAAGATCGAGCAAAATGGAGATCCATAGTTTCTGCCTACCCCTTTGGAATACAGGCGTGAAGTTTATTTATGTATTAGAGGCCTTCTGTAGTTTATTTTTGATATACAGTACCTCCCAGGAAGAAATCTTGGTGCCTCGTAAAACCGATGCGAAAATTTCTTCTCAAGAACTTTCTCAGGTAGCCCAACGAAATCTTAATGCGTTGTAAATATCATTTTCGACGACACTTTTATGTTTTGAAGACAATGAGTGAGTCAATGTTATTAACACCGCATTTAAATCTTCGCTTTTATCGCAATAGCCATAAAGCTCAATATCGATAAACAACTCATTCAGTGTTTTATGCATACAATAAATTTTGTGTTTTTCTCAATGAATGTACAATATGGAATTTTACGATCTCACAAATAACATAGGCTTGTATTTTAAAATACAGACACTTCATGTTTTACGTTTTATACGATTTCACAGTGGTTGAGACATAATTTGTATATAAATGTAATAGAGTAACTTAAAATATGTTTTTTTTTTATAATTTATATCACGTTTTTGTCGCTTCTTTAATTTGGTAGTTAACATAATTTTGTAATAACTAGTATATCTGTGGCAGTTCTAATAAAGTTGGATATTAAATTCAATTTTATAACTTAATTTTAAATGAACTTTGAATTTAATAATGAGCTATAGTTCCGTAAAATGGGTATATTAAATGGATCGGTTGGGAAAGCCCTAGGCCCTAGGGTTTCTCAAACTTTTTATCATGACCAGGCATGAAAACCTACTTATACATAAGTATTTTGTATCAAAAGAAATTCTCCGTTTTGCTTAACAGTTCGGGATTGTCTTCCTGTCTATCAAAGACATCATTTTTATATCAGCTTGAAGTCTCCGTGGTGCAGTTGGTTGGAAAACGTGTGGCTGCGGGTTCGATCCCTGCACCGAGTCAAATATTTGTGTGATCCACATGTATTTATTCAGGTTTGGGTGTGTGTGAGACCGAAAAGTCTTGTTGTTCCTGATACCCGCGACACAAGACAAGATCTTAGTGTGGGGTTAGGAATTGTATGTGGCAGTTGGGTGTATTTATAATTATTTATTTGAAGACTGTCATCTAGGAACATTTCTAAAAATGACTGATTCAGCAATCATTGCGTAAATCATGTCGCGAACCCTCTACCGTCAAATGGTGAACACCTAGGGGCTCGCCCCCCACTTGAGACTGTGTTACAAGTCTATTTTTGTAGGAGGAGGTAGTGGTAGAATAAGAGAGTATAATTATGAACGGATTTAATTACGGTTGAAGGGAATGAGGCGTTATTGGGATTTAGCGGTCAATAGTTCTGTGCTCGTAGGGATAAAAAGTAAGATGTCAGTTTGCGTTATAATGCCGTTATGTGCTATAAGCTTGTTTGAAGCGAAAGATATTCCCAAAATTTAGATCAAATTGGTTCTCATATTCACAAAACATATGGAAAACCGGTAAACTATAGAACTGGTCTGTAAATAAATACGTATTCGTGTAAAAAGCACGTAAAAATCGTGATTCCGCGAAACTGACCTGTAAATACACGTATTCAATAAAAAACATCGAATACCACCGGGTTTCAATTAAAAGTCACCGTCGTAATATCGGCCGAAAACCAATTCAGCTGGCCGACTTTCACGGCGATAATTCGTACTAATGAAAGATCGGAGTAATTAGTTACCTGGCATCAATTATTTACGGCTTCGGAACTAGTCTTACATAGATAAAACGGACGGGAGGACCGAACTGGAATGTATGTGACGATTATTGACTCGAAGTTTTGTTTTAATTGTACATACATACATACATAAACTCACGCCTTTATCCCCGAAGGGGTAGGCAGAGGCGCCACTAGGACACCCACATTTCGCCTTGTATGTTCAGTCCCACGATGTGATAGGGGGCGAGCCTATCGCCATATCGGGCACAAATTCCTGACTCCGGGCTGATAATGAATAAAAAAACCCAATATCACTTTGCCCGACCCGGGACTCGAACCCGAGACCTCAGCTTTGTAACCGTACCGTAATACAACTACGCCACCGAGGCAGTTTTAATTGTGGCTACAGATATTTATATATTATATCTATATATCTATTAGGCCACAGGTATTACTGCCTCGGTGGCGTAGTTGTAGTATTATACTCTTTACGTAATATATCAGAAGCTACTTTATTACCATCCATTGCATTGCAACATATACTTTACTGTTTTTGACAACTTTTATCAAAATAATCCCACACTAAGATCGAGTATGGTGTCGTGGGTATCAGAAACTAAGAGAGTTTTTGGGTCTCACAACCACACAAATCAGAAAAAATGACAGTGGATCACACAGATATGTCTCAGTGCTAGGATCGAACCTGCGGCTCTCGTTTCACAGACGTTGTCTAACCGACTGCGCCATGCTGGCTGTCGCATGGATCAGATCAGCATCACAGTAATGAACATTAGTACAGCAACGCGAGGGAATCCGTCGTCGATGATTTAAACGCTCATAACTCTATGTGACGTCGATTCGCATACGACGGTTACAAGCGATTTTGAGTGCTTGGGAATGTAAAATGATTGTATTACAGTCTGTGTACGATTAGTCAATTTTCATGTTGATTTATTAGATTGCTTTTATACTTAAAGCAAGACCGCGAATTCGCCAAAAGAAAGTCTCTTCTGCTCATGTGCTTAATGCTTTGCCTAGAGCTCGAGGTTAAAGCCAGAACATTCCTCTTAAAGTTTTGTTATTTATATTCTTTATTGTACGTATTAACTGTGAGAGTGACTAAATATAGCAAACCAATTTATAGTACAAAGGGCGGGCATACAGTATGAAACGATGTCTTCCTAACCTTTGGATGAACACTCATTTCAGGACTGCAAAAAAAGACTTGACTATTAAACAATAAACTGTGATATAAATTGGTAACATGACATGTCTTATTAAATTGATATCCTATGTGTTTACTCTTATTTAAAAAAGCCCCGTACTTATACAAAACCACTGTAAAATACTGTAGTAGTAAAATGAAATGGACGCTGAAAAATATATCAGGAAATCGTGTTTGTAAACACGAACTACTCTCGCAGTTTATTTCCGCAGGTTAAAGCCGCTTGACCCTTCACTCAAGTACAATACTTCGTACCAGCTTTCATTCAGAAACAAAACAAAATATGGAAATTCCAATTTTTAACTTGCACTACTGACCTTAATGCCGATAACAATTTGTGGTTGTTTAATATACTGGGGCATTTCGTAATTTTCTGCTAGTTGTTTTGAGATTGAAAAGTTGCACTTAGTTTAACAACAACACAAGACTTGTAATTTAGTTTGTGGTTAGGAGTATGCGCTTGACTGTCGAATGTATTTATTCAATATTTATTATGACAGCCTCCGTAGCGCAGTTGGTTAGGCCGGCTGTGAAGCGAGAGGCCGCGGCTTCGATCCCCGCACCGAGACAAATAATTGTGTGAAATACAGATATTTGTTTCGGGTCTGCGTGTTTGTAAGACCGAAAAGTCTCTCGTAGTTCCTGATACCCACGGTACAAGATTCGATCTTAGTGTGGGGCCAGGACTATGTATGTGACCGTTGTGTGTATTTAAGATCGATCTGCTCATCTCATTATTCACGTTAATAGAAATACATACATACATACATAAACTCACGCCATTTTCGCAGAGGTACCACCAGGACACCCACATTTCGCCTTGTACGTTCCTTCCCACGATGTGATAGGGGGCGAGCCTATCGCCATATCGGGCACAAATTCCTAACTCCGGGCTGATAATGAATATAAAAATCCAATATCACTTTGCCCGACCTGGGATTCGAACCCGAGACCTCAGCTTTGTAGTCGTACCGTAGTACAACTACGCCACCGAAGCAGTCGAATAATTAATAGAAATACTGTTTATAAAATTGTATTAAAATCACATCGCTAATTAAAAGATAGAGTGAACGCTACTAAGAAACATAATAGCTGGATTCTTAGAGACAAAAGTTTGTATAAAATTCTAGTCTCTGATGCGTAAACAAAACTCTAGTAACCTTTCCTCTTTTGTTAATTAGAATTTCTTACTTCGTTTTTAAGTATTTTTCAGTGCTAGTTACTGGAATTTAAAAGCTAAAGCTGCAAGAGTAAAGTATGTTTTTCCTAGTTATGTTTTATTTCAATTATAAACTTCTAAAGACCGCGCAGATATTTTTTAACATTACTTAAATAATGAATTGTAATCAAGTTCGAATCTTAGTAGAAGATTCTTCATGTACAAGCGCTCGTATGATTATATACCTACGTATATTTTTGTCTCCGGGCAGCGGCGTCGCAACACAGTTGTTTTCCAATTTGAACGATATTGTAGCCTGTGATTACTAAGCATCTAAAACTGAGGATCTTTCGAGCAGTTTATTTTCTGTTTACAAGCTTATCATTAAGCAACCTATATGTTCATGTCGTTATTCACGCTAATCATTATAAAAAAATTGAAAACCGAACTTGAACCTAAGACCAATGAGATAACAACCTTGAAACCGGACTTAAATGTCTAACACAATATAATTGTCACATTAAAAACTAAGAGCATTTTTGCTAAGCCGAGCTCTTAGCAGAGAGTTTACTTGGGTTCGTATATTTTAAAGAGAAACAAGTTGAGAGAGAGGAAGCGTAGGTGTAGGCGTTTCGCAACTATTGCACAATGGGGAATACACATTACAAGTAGGGTGTTCCGGCCCGGTCTCCTCCAACCTGCTTAACGCGGCATAATGCGGAAATCTTTTGTTGAGGATCAAACGACGCACAACAGGAATCGTTTTCTGGATGTGGTGTTAAATGCGAAATATTTTGTATATATGTACATACATACATAAACTCACGCCTTTATCCCAGAAGAGGTAGGCAGAGGCGCCACCAGGACACCCACATTGCGCCTTGTATGTTCCGTCCCATGATGTGATGGTGGGCGAGCCTATCGCCATATCGGGCACAAATTCCTGACTGCGGGCTGATAATGAATAGAAAAACCCAATATCACTTTGCCCGACCCGGTATTCGAACCCGAGACCTCAGCTTTGTAGTCAGACCGTAGTACAACTACGCCACCGAGGCAGTCCAAATATTTTGTGGTATAAATTATTTCATGAAAATGAGGGATAGGTGTATATGAATTGATGGTATGTTCATTTAGCCAATTATTTAATAAGTACAAGACAAAGCAACCATGTCTAAAAACTAACAAGGTTGTCACTCAATCTCTAGGAACTAGCGGTCTAGAAGAAGAGAATTTTAATTTACAATTTTATATTTGTTAAACTATTTTTTTAAAAAGAAAGTTGAAAACATGGAATTATCCGGGCTCTGGAATTGATACTTATAAAAATGAAACATCTAACATGTTAAGGGTCGTCAGGCCACATCCAAATCCAATTAACTGGTTAGAAAGTTATCTTATTAGTACAATTAATATTATAAGACAAATATCCGCCACATCCATATATTTTAACCATAACTAAAAACACAAGCAGACAACCAAAAATAGCAGATCTATAGCCTTAATTCTGAACTTAAAAAAAGGAAAATAACAAAAACCATATCCAGATATTTACATCCATAACTGCCCTTTTGTTGTCCTTCGCTTTGTTGCCCCAACAATAAGTGTTAAACGTCGGTAGGATGCAGGGATTTCGCGAAATGCCCTTTAAAACTGACCAGTGCCGCGTTAACTCGAGAAACACTTGAGATATTACGAGATTTCACACGAGAGCTTTATATACAGGCATAATAGCGAGGTGACCACCAGATGATCTCATTCATGGATATTGCGTAGGTGTTAAGAGCGGGAGCAACAGAACAGACGAAACTGAGCTCAAAGACAAAGAAGATAAAGGTCATGTTGTTTTAAAAGTAGAGAAAATTTAAGCAGCCATTGTGAATGCACTTTTGCACGTTTTTATTAACATTCTCCGTCTGCATGAGAATAAATAAACTAAGGAATGGGGATGTGTTTTTGAGTTTCAGAATGCAGCTACTAATATTAAGGCTAGAATACAAAATACCACTGCATTAATAATAAGGCTATTGGAATTCTAGAATAGCAGAAAGATCTCACCAATTGGAAAAGTTATATCGGTTTCTTGTTGGGCGATGTCAAAGCTAAACTTTCAGAACTCAGTAAAATAATTTTGTTCACTGTGTTTTTAGTTATTGCAGAAAGTGTGAGAGTTTTTTTTTCTTCTTCTCAATATAAGATTGCAATCCAATATTGCCTTCTTCAACTCTTTTAAAAGGTCTATGACTGATAATCGATTTTATAAAATTCCGATATCCTCATTTCTTATTAATTTCCGTCGGTGTTAATATTATTATTTTAGGGAAATTGTCTTTTCCTCCAATTTTTATGGATAGATAATAATGTTCCATTATTTTGTTTTTACCGTCTTGACCAACCTGTTTACTTTCTCGTTACGAGCCCTATCATAAAACATCGTAGTATAAACCAATAGCTTTCATCAAATACATCATAGACCGAGATACATTTTACAAGATGCTGAGTCAGCAACTCCAAGCCCATTAGAGGGAGCACAAAAGCCGAGAAACACAAATCCTGGAGGGAAACATCATTCTGCGAATGATGAATGATTTTAAAGGGATTCAGCAACGTCTTATGAAGAAAGGGAATTTGGATACGATACGGAAGTAGTTTGGCTTTATTTATGACATGGTATTATAGCCACTGCACAAGTCGCGCCACTCGGGAATATTCGGCCATCTTCGGAAATACGAATGATATTAAATCCTTTTTATGTTGAAATACTTCCCATGAAATCGTATCGTTTGTTTTTTTCTCCTTAATGAATTTTAATCTAATATATTATAAACTCGCATGAGGTACTAAAACCGTCGTTTGAAATATTAAACTTTAATTTTTAATACTGTCATTTTACTTTGAATATTTAAAACTTTTTACAAATTAATTAAATATTATTTAGAATTTAATCTGTGAGTTTTTAACAATAAAACAATTTTACTATAGTTTAACTTAAAACAAAATTTTACTGATTCTATTTCAGACCAATTTTTTACCTTTTTCAAACTCTACCTCGTCTAACATAGTCCAAATAGAGATTTCAGTGTCTTTTACCTTTAAAATACGTAAGTTCAAAAAACAAAAATATTTAATACTTCTCCATAAAGTTTATTATTGGAGGAAAAAGTATGGTCGAAAATAATTTCGCGGGTCATCTCCAGAGAGAACGGATGTCGAAACTTCGACGGTGTCAAATATTTTTATTGTTCTTTTACTTACGGATCAAACGATAAAAACACGTAAGATATGTGCCAAGTTACTGTGACAAATTGAGAGGGAAACCCTTCAGTCCCGCATAATTTATTTGGTATAGGGAAATATTTTAAGATACCCCCATAGATATTGGATATGGATACTTTTTGATTAATACAATAAAAAAATGAGTCAAATACCGTATTGCACTGAGCAAACCCAGCTTGAATCGTTAGTTAGCAATAAAAGTTGGTGTAAATAATCCTCTATAGCTTTATAAATACGTAAAGTTGCCTTCACATCTCGCACTTGTGCTTCGTATTTGAATAGGTTCCCGCTGGCCGTAAAGTCTCGTCCATGTTGGTTTGAATTTAATTAATTCAGAATGAAATTTGAAATTAGTGTGTGCATCATCGGTTTTATTGCTGCGTCGGTTAATGTTTTGTTGGAATTAATTTGGGCTTCATGAGCTGAATTTTCTCATTTAGAACTGCTATGACGCTGTTTTATTTGCATTGTGTTTTTAGTGCTTGTATTGTTTTTAGTTGCTTTTGTAGCATATTAATTTTCAATTTATTTTTTGTGCTAACCTAAAAACGTGCTTTTGATGACTGCCTTATGTTCAATAAGCCGTTGTCAGATTACATAACAATTGATATGAGCGGCGAAAGATCTCGGCTCATAATTTCTTACAGATGGAATCTCACTGTGTTGTGACAGCATAAAAAACATAATATTGTATTTTCTCATTTTCTATGGAGCTTAAATATCTAACAATCCATATGTATATTCACAATTTTTCGACCGCAACATTCACCTAAGAGAGTAATATTATTATAATCGTCCTATTTTTCACTAACAGCAATCTCGAAAATGAAAATATAAAATGGATATTTCTTATCCAGTATAGCCAAGTTTATAACGAATAGTTCTCATCAGTGTGACTGAACCTTTACTAAACAGCAAAATTTCACCAAAAGATGCCATACCGGGACTTTCGGACGGGTCATCCTCGGTCACGATAAACGCACATATCGTTGAAAACTTAACTCTGCGGCTTACGTGTCCAAATTACATGAATGTCGAAAAATTAAACAGAATATTTGCGAAGTAAGTGTTTCGGTCGTAGCGTCCGTTTTATGGCTAGGTTTGGGCAAACATTTGAAGGTGGAAATGCACTGTTGGGAATTTTGTTTTTGTTTAAAAGGTTCTAGAATTTGTATGGCTTGTTAGAATATTTTTTGATGTTGTATTGATTATTGGTGAATGGCAGTTGAAGATTAGTTATCTAATCGAAATCGTACATTTAATGCTGGAATACTGGTAAAAGAGAAGAAAATTTGTGAATTGCTGCATCTCCAAATAATTGCTTATACAGCGAGGCATAAGGAGGAGTTGTTAATAGCTGGCAAAATTATAAATCCACTACATCCAATGCTTCCATTTAGGATACAAGATTACACATTTACATACTGATACAAATACACAACACTTTATTGAAACCACAAAGTACAGAGACAATAAAAAATAGAAAACTTATAAAAATAGTGTACAATTGGCGGTCTTATAAGCGATCTACATACTTGCTACTCTATCAAAAAATGTAAGACTATTTTTGTCATATCTATTGAAACCCTTGTCGAAACAATTTAGAACGATCGCTTCTCCCAAAATATCTCAGACAAGATTCACAGACCGTAGAGTGTATTGCAGATGTGTTTACCCAAAATAGCCCTTAGGTAATCGATCAAACTAAGTGTTTTTTCACTTTAAGGTCTGTTTCATCTTGTACCTTTCAGGGAATTATGTAACATATAATTGTATGATAGTATCGATGGAAATATTTTGAGTGTTATAAGAACTATATTATTGTTGACAACCTTTAGTTTGTCTTGATGCTTACTTTGAATGATATTTCTAAAAGTAATTTAATACTGCAATGAAATTGATTAACTAAGACTATTCGTTTTGAGATAATTTAAAGATTGTAATATAATGGTAGACAAATTTCAAGCATATTAAGCATTTGTTAAGATATAGCAATGACTGAAGAATTAGTTGTATCAAAATCAGTACCGAGTTACAGAAATATTGGAAGTGACAACATTTTAACTCAGGATTTCTTATTAGACGCCTCAATTACTACAATTAAGGACATAAACATCTTTTTCATATTTGGAAAGAATAATTTGCTTAACAATCACCTAAGCCACAATTCCTTCTCTAGATTACCTTCCACAAAATATGCGTCCTGCATCCATCCACCACTTACTGACATAAAGAACTTTGTAACAGACCCTCGGTTACACAACTGCGCAGTTATTACGTCAAAAATAACACCTATAACACGAGGCCACGTTGACTGGCGCCCCAGGCGAGCGGCCTACAGGACGGGTGAAAAATTTATTGTTATTAGCACGTCTAACTTGCATGGATCGCGAAATTGGCTGTAGGTTGCTGACATGTTGCTTTGTTGTAATGTTTTAAATGGTTTTAAATTAGGATTTATATTTAGGATTCATTCCTGAGGTGTCAATAATATTAGAAAACATATGTTTGAGCGAATTTGTGATGAAATTGGGATAGCAAGACAATAGTATGTACTTTTTTGTAATAACTGAGATTTCTAATAAAATTAAAACATTCGTATATTGCATGATATATTAATGACGCACATTATCACAAAGACGAATATAGTCATCGAAACAGAACACTTATATCGAACTGTTAATACTCAAAACTAAAAATATAATCACTAACCGCTTCCGAACAGCCTGTATCCACAGCATGAGCGTATAATATGAAGAAGCAAGAGATTATACGATAAAACGAGAGATATAAGCGATTTTATTCAGTGTTCAGCGTGTGATTTATATCTTTATTGTGAGGTCCGAGGCATTGAGTATAAAATGGTGCGCAACGAGAACCTGTTAGGTGTGGTTGGTAGTAGTCGGTGGATTTTACATAAATCAAAAGTGTGGATGTGCGTATCGAAGATGAGGTTTGTATTATTTGCATAGAAAGGTTGCTTTCTACTCGAAATTTGTTTTGGTCCTTCGAGCCGGATGCGTGAATTTGTGTTAATGCATTTTGCAGTATGTTTTATTAGAACGCGCAGTATTTAAATACTATACTCGCCTATAGTGGAATACTATATAGAATATCTTATTGTACTATATAGACTATATAGACTGCCTCGGTGGCGTAGTTGTATTACGGTACGACTACAAAGCTGAGGTCTCGGGTTCGAATCCCGGGTCGGGCAAAGTGATATTGGGTTTTTCTATTCATTATCAGCCCGGAGTCAGGAATTTGTGCCCGATATGGCGATAGGCTCGCCCATTATCACATCATGGGACGGAACATACAAGGCGAAATGTGGGTGTTCTAGTGGCGCCTCTGCCTACCCCTTCTGGGATAAAGGCGTGAGATTATGTATGTATGTATTATGTATGTATGTCTTATTGTTACAGCTATAGCTTTATTTTATCGAAAAAAAAAACACTGTTCAGTGTAGGGATTGAATATTCGGTCTTTCACTACCCTGCTTGCTTCTAAGCACTACTAGGCTTAAAAGCTTATTACAAAATCAACGGTTCCGTCTTTTCTTTCTGAAACCCCCGTTAACATACATAAACAAGTTTGCACTGATTAAATTACCTAACCCTATTGTTTTACAAGATCCGATACAGGAATTTTCCTGTTTCCAAGTTCAACGTTTGAGCCAATATTTGTATGCCCGGATCGCATGACCGCATTTTCATTACACTTTTCCGACGGCCGGTGAAAGTTCGCATTGGTCTTTGATTGGAAATTGCACGAATTGTTAACATGAAGTTTCCTTTGCGGACAAACATTGACAAAACAAATTCTTGATTTGGTTCCGTGATTGGTAAAACTATTTTAATTTATTTTGATTACGAATGTCAATTTGTTTACTTTTAGAAATGCGAATGAAATTAAGCTAACTCAAGGCAGATCTATGTTTAGAAATATACTTTCCGAGACTACTGACAATAATAAAATCTTAATTGATAATTTAACAATATAACCCCATGCATAAGTCGATGATGCTGAAAATTTATTTAATAATAAAACTTCAATGACAAATCTGAAGAATAAAGTATCCAAAATTTTGACAGCCTCCGTGGTGCAGTTGGTTAGACGCCGGCTGTGAAACGAGAGGCGGTGGGTTCGATTCCCGCACCGAGAGACACAAGACTCAATCTTAGTGTAGGGTCAGGACTATGTATGTGACTGTGGGTGTTATTTATTTATTTAATCTCCATCTTTTGCTTATGACCCTTAACCTCACGACAATTTTAATAATCGAGGTCAAACCTATAGCTCCTCTTAACAAAATATCTAATGTCAAGCTTTCTATAAATAAATCACTGGTTAATTTAAAATTGCTTTGTGATAACTTACTCATTGCCTGCCTACCCACGCAACAATGGAAGATTGTTCCTTTTGCGCTTGTGTGATTGTTACTTTAATTTTAAATTAATAGACTTCATCATTATTAAATTCAGGAATAGGAAGTTCGGTGATTAACATTAGCCTTCCACTAGGACAAAAAGTACAAGACATTATTTAGATATAAAAATATTGTTTCAAGACAGTAGAAAGAGAAGATGTCCTTCTAAGAAAGGGATGAAGAGACAAGGAGGACTATAGTTTTAGCCTGTATCTCTTTCTCTTTTTCAGCCATAGGTAGTCCACTGCTGAACATAGGCCTCCCCCAAGGATCTCCATTGACCAGTTGGAAGTGGTAAAAACAAACAGATAGATTAAATAGTATTTCTTTAATGTTATCACAGGCTTCAAACCAATCAGATTCGAAAACTACCCAAGTCCTTAAACAAAACCTAAATACTTCATTTCAATACATTTTCTCAATTTATAAAACAAGTAACATCCCAAACTGCGTTGCAATCATTATCCTAAGCGAGAATTTAACGCTCGTCCCAATCACACAGAGCGGTGTGGAACAAACCATAGCTCAGTAGTCGCTATCGGATCGATCTCCTTCTGATTAATAGCCACTGTGGCTATCATGATGGCCATCCACTAATTAATTGGACATCGTATAGCTTCCTTAAAGAGGGTTTAACCGGGAATATCTTCATTGTGTGCAATGCGTGCTAGTGAATTATCACGTTAGCTTGCCTTTCTTTTGAGTATATTGTTTGGATTTTTTCGATAAGCTTATGGAATTTTATCTATTTAGACATGTGGAAGACCTTATTAGGTTATTTCTTTACCATAATTTATTGGCTCATATTAACCACTGAATTTCAAAGTTTAGATATTTTCTAAAATCTATCTGTCATTTATTGTGACAATGTTTTATATTTGTAATGCCACCGAACAGTTCAGCGAACTTATTTTCATCCCAAGATGTGATAGAGATCGGTTTTGTTGTTATACGGGGCACGATTTTCAGTCCCAAGCAACTCATCTGAGAAATTCTAAATCAAAAACTGGCAAACAAGTGCTCGAACTGGAATTCGAACCCTAATCTCGCTAAAATACATCAACAACAAATACAGGCTGCCTTGAGACTAACAAAACTATCTCGCATATAAGGCACCACCAAAATTACGTTTGAATATCTAACAAAATATATTCAGCAGAAGAGCAGTTTTAGTATTATGAAAATCAGTAAATCTACAGCTACCTCGGTGGCCACACTACCTTTTGTTATAAACTATTAATGAACAGTTATCTTTATAAACGATACGCATCTAGCGCCCGTGTTTCTGCATTGTGCCCGCTCTCACTTTACACTTAAATTGTTCATTAATTTGCTAATTAAATCGCTAAAAGCGCAATCAACGTGAAACTAAGGGAACTAAATAAACGGCTGAGTCCTTATGTATTTAGCTAATAGTTACTGGGTAAGCTATGGATTAAAAACTAGGTTCCTGAGGATGATAAAGTGCTACTTTTTATGATTGGGTCATTGTTCTTTCACAAATGAATATACTGAAATTATGTTTCTTGGATTTGATTTCAAGGTCGCTTTTTAAAAATCTAATTTTATGAATTATCCGAAATTGAATTTTGTTTCTAGCATTACAATAGGCTCGAACCGACCATTTGGACGACGACAATAAAGAACTTGGCAAATTTTGCTAAAATTATCATAAACCGAAGGTATGGAAGAATTTCTAAAATAAGAAGCATTAGCATCGAAACAAAACGAAACCAACGCTGTGCCTGTATGGATTCGATTAAACCCTCAAACTTTTTGCCGTACCCAAATTCAAATTAAGACGTTAAAAGGAACCTAAAACCATGCTAATGAGACCTCTTTAGCTCTTAATTTTTGCATAAAACGTTCCGATCGGGCGCTTGGGTGGCGAAATTCAATTTAAACTGCCTCGATTATAACCTTTTAAATGTAGCCGCAGACAATGGCTTTTTGTTGCATCGAACAAGGACGCCTTTCGTTTGAATAATGTTTAATTCTTTGGGGTCAGTAATGCCCCTAAAGTCTATCAAGTGCAATTCTTCTTTGTGGTCTCTTGAAACATCTGATTTTAGGACAATTGCAGTTTGCATTTGGTTTCTAGTGATTTTCGTTTTATTCCACCCTATTTCGATATTTTTTTACTTGATGCACCTTTATTTCTATTAGATCTAATTATTTAACTGCAAAATGTTCATGTTGGTCGTGGGTTCGAATTTCAGGGCACACCCCTATTTTTCAGATTCATGTGTATTGATAAATAATCGATCACCACACACTATAACGACAAAGGAAAACATCGTGGGGAAACCTGCGTACTATAGATATTTGTAAGAATTTTCATAGTATGTAATGTTCAGTAGGCAAGCGTGATGGCCTAACTCCTCTGATGGTCTTATACAGTAGTGCAATTAAACTGCAAGTAAAAATAACCACACAGATTGCCTTCTGGTTTATGATTATTAATACTCACTAATATTCAGGCTATCTTGAAGTAATTCTAAGAGGGTTCCTGACTAAATGTCAGAAGATTGAAGTATGGAATAGAAGCAAAATACGTTTTTTTATCAACAGACTCGTTGATTACAGCAAATTGGATAGTATTACTGTAATTGCTATACCATCAATACAACAGGCAAGACATTCTGTTTCTACCACTATTACAGGAATACAAATTAAAAAAAAAGACTTTAACGTTAAAAACATTAACGCATCGTAAACCGCATCACCATAGCGAAAAGGAACTTAAATTTTACAGTCTTCCAAATACCGCTCAGTATTTTGTCAATGCACAATGCTTAAACATTTCTGCATAGCCTTCGTGAATGGTAAAAAATAATGCCCATAATTTATCCAGCCGCGTTCGATTCAGGTTTTTTTAATTAAGTCATCTTGTTTCCAGTGATTAAGGTCTTGTTTGCTTTTTGTTACATTATACATACAATGTTATTGACCGGTTTAGCTCCCAATTCAATTGGAACTTTAGTATCTGAAAATTGAGGTCCAATTTAGCATGCTTGCCCCTTCAGTATGTATCCGAGTTTAAATGTTTTTAATGGATAATTACTATTTTTAATTGACAGGAGTGAAGGCTTAATTACTTTGTTATTATTTGTGGATCAATTTGTACTGTATGGGAATGACGTTTTTTGGAATCGCAGTCGATTTATTGTAGTATAAAGTATAATTTTATAACTGACCTTTATTCTGACCCAGACACGAGAATAAAAAAATATTTTGTAACATTATCTCAATCATGTGTTATTCGCTGTTTCTTTATTTCCGACATAAGAAAACATGACAAATAAAAAAGTTTAATTTTTATTCTACGACCACAGAGAGAATATCGCACCCTGGGACTCAAACCAATACCTTCACGTTTCGCAACCGCCACGCTGAAATTAAACCTACGAGGTAATTTGTAAATCTTTTTCCCTGATATAAAGAAACACATTGAAAGGAATTTATTAAAGTTAGCTGCATAAAAAATGTCACAAACATCTGTTTCAACATACAAATAAGAAAGAATGTACCACGTATATTAAAACGCCTGTGTAAACAATTGTTACAATACAGAGGATCTATTTTAAACCAGCATTCGTTGAACTTAACAAATGGAATGTAGTCAAATTTTGAGATTCTATCATTTTACTAAATGAAATTAGAAGAAATAAGAAGTCTTCGCTCTTTAATTAAACTCACCGTTCTGGTTTTGTCCACACTTCTTTCCCTGTACAATCCACACTCCTATGGAATGCGCTCCCACAGTATGAAGTGTAAATAAGTAAATGATGTTTACGTTATCCAAAAGTATTTGTTTAGACTTGAATTTGGAATAGAAAAGTCTTTTGTAGGTTTTTATAACAACCACGGCATAAATTATTATTTAGAGTTAAATCTATAATCCACCACGCCGCGCTAGCCTAGTGCGGGTTGGCACGGCACGTAGATAGATATACTTGGACTTATATCCTACCGATAGACGAGACACGTCAAAGAAATAAAGTGCCCCCGTATTTTAAAAGCACACTGTAATATTACATCACTTACCTGGTATTTTATTAAAATATTGTAACTTTAGACGATTTGCTTTCGATTTGACGGCGAAACATTCATTTATTATTTTAAAACGTATGCGATAAGGCGTACTGCCCTGTCACTGTCACGAAGCAAACAGATTCATGTGTGGTGCATGCACCACAAGTAGGTGGGACACATTATTTGTACTGAATGTTTTATCTAGTGTAACATTGATATCAATGTAGATATAGGTGTGTATTTTTCTTTACCTCTTTCCTGTTAAACTGCATTACTAACTAACAAAACAGTCATTTTTTTTAAAACAACCTTACAGACAGTCGATTGTTTTTTCATACAAAATACAGTACCTTTTCTATAAGGAATGTAATACGTCAATAAAGCTGCACTGGCTTCCGAGGCGTGTATAAGTTACTGCGGTCGGTAAGTAGTTGTAACTCTCAAGTCCATTGTCTCAAGCATTCATGAAGTATCGTTGAATATAACGCTTGAACGGGAAATAATCTATATCTCTTTGTAGGGTTTTTTGAAGTGGTATTGATAGTAAAACTAGATTATATAATTTATTTATGAAATCACAAGCATTAGTTATCAAAAGAAATATTTTTTTTGTCTATAGAGTCATGTGTAAAATCCGTGGCTGGATATTTTTAATAGTACTTAACTAACTAGCTAAATCAGATAAAATAGACATTATGATCATTTTAATTATCAAAGTGTGAGCTGTTTAATATAGGCACCTCCAAAGACTTCCGGAGAAAAGTGATATCCTGTAAAAATCGGCTTTCTATTATTATGTGTAATATTGGTGAACACAATAAATAAACTACTCACACAAAACTTGCAATAAACCGCCACTCTACTTAAAATACAAAATATTAATAAAAGATAAGAATCATTAATACCCAGTTCCAATGCGAGGAATTTTCATCTTTATTAAAAAGAAGTGCAATTCAAGTGCGAGTGAGCCGCGATGGTGTGTACATATCCTTTATAAATGGCAAAGCATGTGTTATTGCCGTATTGAAAACGCATTGGTGGGCTCCGACCGGTTTGCATTATACCATGTTAGTACCCACCGCGGGCCGGTACGAGCTGCAAAAAAATACAAAAAATATTAAGCCAGCACTTTTGTTAAAAATGTGTAATGCAATACAAATTTTGCAAAGCGTTAATTATTCGTTGTTTTGAATATCCATCATAACATTTCTTCTTCTTTCCAGCCACAGGATGTTCAGTGCTGAACACAGGCCTCTTCCATATTCGCCATATAGACCTACTGGAAGGTGCCTACATCCAATGACTCCCTGCGACCTTGACCAGGTCGTCCGGCCACTTTGTGGGTGGGCGTCCGACAGTACATAGCCTCCACTACAGAACCTTCTGGCCCGGCGGCTATCTTTTCAACGTGCTATGTGAGATAGCAAGATATACTCTTCTATTTTTCCATGACATATGCTATCGTTTAATCAATTATAGAAACCCATTGTGACCCACTATAGAATACACCACTTGAAAATAAAACTACACATTTGCGGGTCATTTGGTATTACTTATAAATGTCGGACACAGATCACAAAATACAGTGATATTTTGCAACGTTTTCGTCATGGAACAGATGGTACGGGTATATATTTAAATAAGAAAAAATAGTTTATGAAATTGGTTTATAAACTCTCGAAATATTTATTATAATCTTGGTTCCTTTAAGAGCGACACCTTTGCTAGTCTCATTCACATTAAAATCGTCAAAATTGAATTCGTTAGAATTAACATGTCTGACTAATCTGCTGACTATACCATACAGATATCCTTTGCGCACATCCGCTAAAATAAAACTCAAGCCCTCAAGGTCTCTGACCTTTCACTCATTTCAATAAAACATAATAATTTCTTTCATCGTTTTAATTGTGCAAAAGGAACACGGTTTGACGGCCGTTAATAAATTGATACGTCAAATTAAAAAGAATGATATTGATGGTGAATTAGGTAAGATATCTTTGTGGTTATTTTTTAAAGGTGGAAATATAATCCCATTTGAATGTGAATCGGGATCACTATTTATTTTATTTATCCGCTTCTTTGTCTTACAAAAATAACTTCTCACTTTACTATAAGCCGATGATATTAAGCCTCAACGACTTTCAGAAAAAAAACAAATTGAAATTTATAAATTCACACAAATTCTCTGTCTTGGTAATTGAACTCAAGACCATACTATTTAGTACCGTCTACTCTTCCACTAGACTAATAAAAATTGAGCATAAGAAACACACGGTAAGTACCACGTATTCGCAAGAGCTTTTATAACTGCCTTATTATCCTTCCACTTGACAGGCGTTGTTTTAAAATGACAGTAACAAATGGACTGCCTACACCTTGTTGCAAACAATATGTTGTACACTAGACTAAAATAGACTAAAATATTTACATTTATTTTTTAGTATAAGCGTAAACGAATAAATAGCTTACCTGATAAATACATATATAAACTCACGCCTTTTCCCCAGAAAGGGTAGGCAGAGGTACTGCCAGGCCACCTACAATTCGCCTTGTATGTTCCGTCCCATTATGTGACAGGGGGCGAGCCTATCGCCATATTGGGCACTAATTCCTGACTCCGGGCTGATAATGAATAGAAAAACCCAATATCACTTTGCCCGACCCGGGATTCGAACCCGAGACCTCAGCTTTGTAGTCATACCGTAGTACAACTACACCACCAAGGCAGTCTTTCATTAAATTCATTATCAGCCAGGAGACAGGAATTTGTGCCCGATAGGCTCCCTCCCTATTACATCGCGGGACAGAACACACAAGGCGAAACGTGGGTGTCCTGGTACCACCTCTGCCTACCCCTTCTGGGAAAAAAGTATCTTTAATAATTTTCTACTAACCCTTGTTTCAAGCCTATATCGGATAAAAATATTTGGCTTGGATGTTTGATACTCCACCACGCAAAAATTAATGAACAGATTTTGATCAAACTTTACAGTTCAACTGCTTTTACAATAAAATTACATTCGCTATTGGGCTCATAGAATAGCCTATCCTAGCCTCCGTGGCGCAGTTGGTTAGACGCCGGCTGCGAAACGAGAGCACACGGGTTCGATCCCCGTACCGAGACAATTGTTTGTGTGAACCATAGCTATTTGTTTCGGGTCCGAAAAGTTTCTCGTAGTTCCTGATTTCCACGACACAAGACTCGATCTTAGTGTGGAGTCAGGACTATGTATGTGACTGCTGGGTGTATTTATTATTATTCATGTAAACAAAGCCGCAAGCAAAAGCTATTAAAAAATTTTATTGCGAACGCATTTCATATAATATAAATAATATTGACTGTCTCCAATTTTGTTCAGACGAACCCGCCGTAAAAATAGTAAAAGACAAAACCATCTCCATAATATCTTATACAGTCGGCCGCAAAATTGGTAACCATTGAGTGTTGAATACAAAAGCTAACATTATAAATTTAAAGTGGTCCGCTCGTTAAAATATCAGGTTTGCCCTTGTGCTTGTTTGTTTGTTTGTTGAAATGATGACGTATAGGTTGATAAGGTTCCCTGGGTTCGAGAATTTTCACATATGAGAGACCCACCACGAGTAAGTATCATAATTATTTAAGTCTAAAATTGAGATATATCAAAATATGAAAATTCATAATCCGACAGCCTCGGTTGTATTACGGTATGATTGCAAAAGCTGAGGTCTTGGGTTCGAATCCCGGGTCGAGCAAAGTGATATTGAATTTTTCCATTCACATTATCAGCCCGGAATCAGGAATGTGTGCCCGATATGGCGATAGGCTCGCCCCCTATCACATCGTGGGACGAAAAATACAAGGCGAAACGTGGGTGTCCTGGTTGCTACCAGGGGAACCTCTGCCTACCCCTTCTGGGAAAAGGCGTGAGTTTATGTATGTATGTATGTATGAAAATTCAATAATTCCTGTATCAAACAACATTATATATTTATGTTCAAAGCGATAACAAGAATCACTCAAGGACGCTCCCATACAGCTAGATTAGGTTTCCCTTCATCGACACAATACGATGCTAGATATTCAGACAGGTTGATGTTATCAAGCTGTAGACCTATTCTGGGACACTGCGGACTATACGGGTGACTTTTTTGGCGTCGAGATAATCACAATAGCATCAGGGTAGTATAATGCAGTTTGGTCTATCGAAAGTTTGCTTTGTAAAAGTTCTGTTTTTGGAGTCTTGTTATCAGATTTGTGTCTTTTGAAACACAAGGTACGTATAGATCTCTTTAGTAGGACACAAGGGTCAAATTGATGTCCGTCTAACAAGAGCCGGTTTATAAAAAACTGTTTTAACACATACGGTTACTAGTGGCTGCCGGCAGCCGTTCCTGAATTACCTACTAAAGAAATGTCAACGCTTATAGTCACACAACTACTCTGCCACAAACTTATCTGGCCCGGTGGCCAAAAGAGGAACTAACGACGCCATTTTGAAATTTCAATCTACTTGCCATTCGCTTGCATTATGCCAACATTTTACCCATGTACTTTCTTTCAAATTGCCAGGTGTTTAACGTCAAGTCCAGATACATAATAAGTATTGTGTGCATATTCTCATATTTTTAACGAACTTCAAACAAGTAGGTTATTATTTAGTCACATACCAATGTATTATTAATGGAACTGCACTATATATACATAATAATATGGTATTTTGGATAATATTTTTAATGCGACGACTTATTTACCCACTTTGTTGCTTAATTTATTTTTACCGGCAGCACCAAATGCGATAACAGCGAGTATAAATATTTTGTGAACACATACTTAATTTGATTTTGTGGTGGCTTTGACCCCGCGGATAAGCTTGTATGGTAAATTGGCCGCTGGGTCCTATTAACAATTTAAAGCACATCGCTTTTTAATAAACAAAAATGTTAATCTTGCTTACGCGACAGCAACTATATTTTCATTTCGAACCGTACATTTTAGCAATCCAGACCAGAAGCTGGGAAATCGTGAAATTCTCTAGTAAGTCCATTAGCCCAAATCGCAATTATTGAAGCCTCCAAAAACGAACATCATCGTGTTAATGATACGCTTCAAGAATAGCTCCATTTGCTATAAAATAAGTGTTAAAACAACATCTGATCTTTATAAAACTAAACAGAGCACACTCCACATTATCAAGTCGGGTCATACCGCGATGCAAAATCTCATTTGTTTAACACCTTCGACCATATAACTCAATCTTACGGGAACAAAAGGGCACGGGGCATAAAACCAATCCGACATCCATAAACGCCTACCCGGCGACCATAAAACGGCATACATCGCCTTTACACCGTACAAATCACGTGTTTACATCCAGGCTTTGCTCGGTTATCCTTGCGATACATTTTTATAGAGCCGCTTGAAGGGCTTTGTGTCATGAAACATATGTTTTTTATCTGGTTATTTGCAAGCTGCTGATGGTAAGTCGCCGGCGTCTAAGAGTAGCGAGGAGTAAGAGAAAAAGGATACAAGAGAATTTTGAAAATTAAGGATGTTTTTTTTCTTAAAGGTCTCAAGGTTTCGATTGGTAAATTCCGAAGCAATGCTATCTCTTTATACCACCTGCCTTCAAGGACCAACTGCTTGAGTTCTGCCGAAATATTTCGATTATAACCTACTTAATCTCAACTTTTTGTAATTATAATATTCAGACAAAGTAGGAATGATGATATCCAGCCTGACCTAGTAGTAGTAGATATAATCTTTCACAAACCATAATGTTAATAAGATCCGATACGATGTAAATAGTTATGAGCGTCCATGAAATCGAACTACATCAGCACTCACTCAATTGTACAGAATTCCTACATCTGGTGGTAACCATAATTAGCTGAATAACAAAAAGCAACAAAACAAATATGTAATTAAAAAATCCTCAATAAACCTGAAACTTCAAACGCCTAAAAGATATATAAGCGCGCGTAATATCAGCGAACATGACTTTTTATAAATGATAATATTCGTTACGGGCCGCGCATTGTCCTCGCCTCGTGTTCGAAGCACAAAAAATAATAAAAATTGCGAAAAAATCGAACCCGTCAAAATATACCGAATACGATCGGCAATGTCGGGTTTGGATGCTCCATTTTTGGGACGCATTCTACAATGGAATTTTTGATTATGGCGTAACAGTATTGCGATGCATGACAAAAATTCAAAATTGACGAGGTTTTACGCTTTCATGAAATGGATGAAATTATTTGTATCTGTTTCGTTTCATCCAAAGTTAAATTAGCGGCTCATAAATACTCAGCAAAACTTCAAAGACAGTCTGAAATGATGTATTTAAAAAATATTGTAAACATCAGGTTTCAAAGAGCAATAATCTGAAGATATGAATACTCATATCTTCTACTATACAATTTCCATCAGTTTTTAGGAACATGGAACCATCAGATCATGCTGGATCAATACAGTTTGTTGGATGATTCATTAAAGGATAGAATCTGAGAGTCAGATAGTCTAGAGTAACTGAAGCTACGTGGTAAAATTAAACAAGTACTTAATTAAATTTCTGTTGGTTTCTCATCCATACCACTCTTTATTAGCCTCACTCTAATTGCGAGTTGCACATAAACATCACTTTCAAATAACGCGAAAAAATAAACGCCATTGTAGAACGAGCTAAAATAACAAGCAATGACGGTGTATCGTGAACAATGGCGGTACGGATGGTGCTTGTCAAAAAATAAAAACTCTCGGCCAAAGTCGCCGCGCTGTTTCGCGATCGACTTTCATTAAAACCTTTTCCCACACAGATTATGAGATATGCGCCTAAATATTATGCTTTTTTAGAAATTGTCTTCAACTCTTGGATCCAATTTTTTCGGTAGATAGTGTTTGTTTTTTAAGCGCGTATGTTGAGGATTTGGTCTTTGAATGTATATGCTGTACATTAAATATTTGACCTAGATATATGAGTCTGAATCTGGACGTTCGTACATTTTTATTACGAATCCAAGATTAAATAGTTACCTAGTAAGTGCAATGTAATTTAAACAATGTTTATTTTATTGTATTTTTGAATCGGAAATAAAAACGACAGTAAAAACAATACTTGAATTGGAAATTTCTACAATCCTTCTTATAAAGATCTTGAAGATACCATCACCGATACGCATCATTCACACATTCCCCGCGCCTCCGCTAACGAAACGCCTTTGTGTGCAGATTCAAAAATTAAACCCCAAGACACCAACAATAAATCCATATCACAGCCTTATAAAACAAACTCACAATTGAAAATACTCGATTCATCCCACTTTTTTCAACACAAAAGGGTTTTCAAAGCAAATCTGAACCGAAACTGTTAACTGTGTATTCTCCTTATTAGGCCACAAGCAATGCGAATACGCGCCCAAATATCATAGATACCTGCCTCTCACCGGATGTCTGGTATTTCCACGATAAAACACGACTCACATGGGTCGTTCTAAATTGGTAATATAATACGAATAAAACACAAACACTCGATGTAGGATAGGCGACAACAATGGACACTAGGAATTTAAAATTACGCGTAAACTTTAGGGCTGTATCTGCCGAGGCCATAAATTGTAGTATAATATTGTGAATTTACTGTTGTAAACAATGAATTGTATGGCTTCCTAGACTAGGATTACGGCATTATGGGAATGGATGGTATGAAGTAGCAGATTTTCAACACCGATAATATTCAACGATAAGTACAAAAGATTAACATATAAAAACAGTCAAGTCGCAGATTTGTGCATGAATCAAGGCTATTATAAATGGAATAAGTAAAAGATCTGTATAATTTAGAAAAACATTAAATTTATTTTACCCGGTTCCATAATAAATTACAATTTTTTTTTTATAATATCACTAAACAATTGACATTCTATCACCAACATTGTTTCAAATTTACGACAATTTGTCATAATATTTGCAACTTGAAGATGTGATATACTCACGCGCAGACGCAACAAGACTAATGTGATGATCAGCGTAAGATAAATCATGCATGCAAAACTAAAAGATAACATCAACCTTAAATACGCAATTATTGAAATGGAACCAGTTACTACCAGTGAGATGGTAGCAATAAATCATGGTGCAATCAGTGACGCAGCATCAAGTGTGTGCCGCTGATGGGGCTTGTAAAGGATAAAGACAAATGAAAAGTAAAAGACGATGAAGAGCTATGTAAATTTAGAATAGGTGTACATAAGAATAATGAAAATTTACTCGTAAAAAGTATTTATGTTATCGACAGCATAAACTTCGAGGAGAATAATTATGTCTTATGTTTACTATTGGGAGAAAATTCTTTTGTTGATTGGTACCAATTTCAAGTACGTTTGAGATCCAGAAATCTCTCGAAACATTCAAATTCTTGTCAAATTATATGGACAATTCTCATAAAGGTCTCGTATATAAAACTTGGTCAGGAATTCGCGATACCTGAGAACTTTTCTCTAGAATATGTAACTTCAATACTTTGTTGAGTAAGCTAACCTGCCATGCCAGCATAGTAGACATACTTTTCTTATTGTATCTGTATCTGTGTCAGCCCATATACATATGTCCCACTGCGAGGCACGGGCCTCCTCTACAATCGAGAGTACGGTCGAGAGAGGTTAGGCCATATAGTCCACCACGCTGGCCAAGTGCGAGTTGACGGACTTTACATTCTGTACACATTCTTATAAATCGCTACTGTATGTCGGTTTCCTCACGATGTTTTCCTTCACCGTTATATTGCGTGATTGACTAACAATACACACATGACTCCGAAAAGTCAGTAATATTGATCCCTGTGAAATTCCGCAGTTATTAAACTAGTATACCTCGTTTATTGACCATTCCAAGTCCTGTAGATTCCATTTCTCGAAGGCAAGAAACGCAACAGTCATTGTTTTCATTATAAACATCTGCTAATACCCCGCTTGCATGATTGATGTTCGCAGTTTCAAGTAGCGCTCCTTGAGTTATTACTTACTAGTTTGTCTTTTGCACTAACTGTATTTTATTTAATGGCTTTAAAATGTTCCTTCTTGATTGATCTGTGATGGATGTTTCTTTGTTTTAGTTTATTTTACATTGAGATAGGTAATTTTATAGTAATTTTTAGGTGCTTATTTTTTTTAATTTTAGAATTTTGATTTGAAATTAACCTTATGCAAGACTTTATTGTACCCGCTTAATTTCATTTGGATTAGTTTAAAAGTAAATTTAAATTAGCATGAAATATATCTTACTGTAGTATCTGTTGTTATTCTGCTATTATTTATTCTTTATCTATAATATAGTCAGCGAAATTATGGAGTCTCGAGCGTGTTTCATCTGCCTACAAAGGAAAATAAATAAATCTTTTTTATGCTTTGTGCGCTAATACAAAACTCAGATAGTACAAATTCTAAAAATAAATCAGTTTGAAAGTAGCCTTGAACGATATATGGTCTTAAACCGCGAACGAATACGCAAACGTTTAAGAGAAACTAGACAGAAATCGTTTTCGTCTAGACGAAATCCTATACCTATCTTCAGTTTACAGTTTGAGCAATTTCGAAGATTTTTGAAACAATTACATGAAAATAGGGGAAATATCTAGATTCTAGACACGTTGGGTCATGTGATTGAGTGGAAAAAATTTCTATTTAGCATCTAGTATTAGTGTAAAACCTTTTATCAGAATTGAATAATAATTATTTATGTCGAGGAATTTAAAAATAAAAACCATACCTTAATTAGGAATTCGCTTTAATTTTGATTAAAAAATTGAAGCTGTTTCAGATAAATAAAAATATTATACTGTTTTAGCCTGGCTTAAATTTGTCAAATTAATATTAATATATCAGATTTATGTGCCAGTGTCATCATGAAATCATAATTAAAATATTGTTTCGAAATAAATCACCAAAAAAAATAAATTATAAAAATTGCTTGCCAACCCTATCAAAGAATGTTTATGTATCGGAACAATTGGTACGCGCCTAGTTGACACACTCGTTATGAGATGTCGCTAGGGTTGTACGGTGCGCATGCGCATCCGCAGATTGCGGCCTGACGCGCGGAACTAACGACTTTGTAATGTCCCACACTTGTTTGTTTTGCTGTAATGTATTGGTTTTGTATAACACATTGGTCTTGCTGTAATGGTGTTTGTATATACTATCATTATTTGCGGTAAAATTGCAATGCAAGTAATTTGCTCTTTGAGTATTTTTTGTGTTGTAACTGTTTATGCGACAATATTGTGGCTGATGGTTATATTATGTTCAGATATGAATTATAGAGAGGAAAGATTTTATCGTTCAAAATGAATTATAATAGCAAGGAGTTTACATAATATTACATCATGAAAATTGAATTGTATATTACTAAAACAAGAAAGTAGCTGACAGAGAAATACAGGTTCGTTTCCTGTGTGAGGAGAAATAACCATACGTAATGTTGGTTATATTTGAATTTTAATATCAAATTCCTTTATGTTCCTACTGCTGGCATGTATTATATTTTAAAAGATGCAAAACATATTTAGAAAATTATCACGAGTAAAATGTTGCTATAAGTAATTTTAATATGATTTTTATTTTTCCTTTCAACATGAGTTTAATCTTTGAAACATTTTCAAGGTAAATAATTATGAAATACTTGGGTAGTATTAATTAAAAAACTTTACAAACTTTATACTTAGGTAACAAAACTTTTAACTACCAAAAATATTTGAGAAGACGCTGGGATAATATTCTTCTAAAAGGAAATTGGTGTAGCTCAAGTCGGCGTCTTTAAGATTTAAATATAACAGAACAAACAAGAATATTTAAAATATCGTGGGTTTAAAAAACCATAACCTACTTTGCTTAATAATTTATTTTATATACTTCTTAAACGAGTAATCAGTTTATTTTTTCAATAGTGAGTAAACATCGTTGTTTTATTTATTATTAACTAGGTTAAATAAACCCGTGGTAAATTTTCAGTTCCACAAAATACAAGCTTTTTTTTCAATATATGGTTGTCTGGAAGATATCGATGACACCGATAAGACCGCCATTTGTACTGCGCATTTAGTCTAAATGTATTTTTTTATGTACTTTAAAGTCGGATAATAAATAAATATTTAGTACGAAAAAAAGATTCTTACCAACACCACGTATACCAAATATATTATCAAATAGAAATTGCCTGTCAAATACTTCAAAGCCAAGTACGAAGGCATCCTCATTAAATTATGTAGTAATTCCAAGCATCCGTCGTCACACTACCAATTACGTGCTCATGTAATATTATTACAATTAATATACATCCGTACTGAAACCCAGAGTGTAATTCACCTATTACATAATATTTGGTTCCTTATGATATTTTGATTAAAGTTTAAAATTTTGTGGGTTTTGGAGATGCTTGTTGTGAGATATAATAATATTAGATGTTACAATATAGAAAGTAAACTTAAAAATGCCATTGGAATGCCCTTGTGAAATAAATCTTGAGACTGCAAAAAAGAAGGAAAAATAATAATTTTTGCATGACATGACAACTTTTTCTTTTTTTTAGACTATTCTTTTTCGAGGTATTCTGATTCGTCAAGTTGTAAAACCTAATGTGTATAAATGAAAGAAAGAAACTGTGCAGAAAAACTCCGGCAACAATATGACTTTCATTTTCCAAAATACTTTAGGGGAACTTTGAATCAAAAATAAATATTTCTTTGGACTTCTTCATTTATGATATGGCTATTACTTCCATATTTGTGAATGGAATTGTATGTTCTCTGGATTTAAATAATCATAACTTTACCGCTACTTTCAGCTAAATAACCTGTTAAATCAGCTTTCCGAACTACAATAGCGGTGAAACCTTGGAGGAAGTCTGGTATATTTACAACGCCAGGCTCCAGAATAGCCGTTATCTTAAATTTCACTAACCCGCATCGGGTGAACGCGTATCACCACTTAAATCTAGTAAATGAGGAAGCATGTGGTCATCTTGACCCTCCTACCGTTAACTATGCTTTGTGTTCTATAGATAATCATAAATTCTCTCTAAATTTAAATTAATGGAGCTGTGGATTTTTTGAAGGATTTGTCGGAACTGGACAACTACTTCAAAAAATCCACAGCAGCACACTGGATATGCCAGATAAAGATGACACACATTGTCATGTCATCATGTATCTGTCGATAAAGATGATGATGATGACATGATATACCTAATCAACATTTCTATATAAAATAAATACAATATCGATACTGCCTTTTATTAGATATACATGACTATAAAAATTACTATCACAGCATACGGTGCTCAAACATGGTCTTTGACCGAACTTCAGAGGTCCAAGCTCGGGGTTTGTCAAAGAGCTATGGAGCGCAGCGTGCTAGGCGTAACACGAATGGACCAAGTGCCCAATAAAACCTTGCGGTCCATAACCAGAGTTAAGGACGTAGTAGTTAGTAGTTAGTAGGATTGGGCGGGCCATGACATCCGAATGCACCCAAAAAGGTGGGCGAAGATTTCCACGCAATAGATGCACAAGCGTGGTAAAAGGCAACGATGCAGGCCTCGAAAAAGGTGGCGTGACGACCTCGCCAGATTTACTAGAATTTGGATGGTATCAACAACTGATAGGGATAAGTGGAAATTGTTGAGAGAGACCTTTGCCCAGCAATGGGACACTATAGGTAAAAAATAATATAAAAATATGATAGAAACATACCGACCATTTTTTTTATCCACTTCGATATTAATATCACACAATGATTCTATAAATCATTGATGCTAGTTACAATCGATACATCCGATGTCTATCTTTCCTTAGAAACAGCACTAATCGATAAAGCTTGCTTGCTTACCAACTTTCCATTGTCTTTTTTCCATGTAACAAGCGTCTGTAGCTCCATTACTAATATTAACTTCTGCTGTGTTTGCCCGTTCGTGTTGGCACGCCATCTCGCGTGTCCTCCTACGTAATTAGGGTCCAAGTTTAAACCCTTTCTTGTATCGGGTATCGATTGAAATCTATTGTGCTAATGTCTCATTTCATATACCATTGGAAATGGTAGCTGTTGGTTGATTGTTTTATGTGTTCGCGATAGGGTGGGTTAAGGTGTAGACTGTAGGCGTTTTGTTACTTTTAAGAACTGGATCTTGTTGAAACTGTTTCTATTAGCTTAGTAATCATAACATTTTCTTTCTTTTCTTTTCTTTTCTTTCTTTCTTTCAATAGGCTACGTATTGGTAAGCGGAGTATGGAATTTAAAGATTGATAGAGTGCTGGTTGTTAGCCATTTTTGATTACTCTTGTGGAAGCCTCGGGGAGAGACATTTTTAGCAATAAACATCCTTTGGATAAATATGCCTAGCTTACGACAGACTAAGGAATAGAATCAAAAGGATTTTAAGGTCTTATTTACTCAAACTGTATAAAATAGTTAATACTTATTATTTATTAGGCAAGTAAAAGTAGGTGATACACCGAATTCACATTCCTAACCTAATCAAATCCCAAGATATTAGTCACTAAATAAATATTGCGTTATCTTTGTTATGAATTAAATTATGAAACTAGGGACATACTTAAACCGTAGAGTATAAAGAAATATAGAACAAAGATGTTATCACCGACCTCCTTGTTATCTGTAACCCAATTTTTGAAAATATACTCCCATTAGATACACATGATGAAATACGTTGAAAGTCACTGATTCATAAAATACATCTAACCGAGCGCGATCGCAAAGCAAGTACAAGTTAATAATTCAACAAAACCACATCGACAAACACTTTCAGATTTACAACTGCGGGATTATATTCCTACTTAGCGATAAGTCTGGACCTAGCATTGTTCTAGATGGCACAAAGGCTCTCGCATTGCCTACTTTGCATATAATAAAACTAACCGGCGTTCGGTGTAATAAATTTTTATACAGCCTACCTTGAATGGGTGCTTAAAAGTGTTACAGATTATTTGGATTTAGTAGCCCGTTTTATTTGGCTCGCTTACAGATGTTTAAGCGCGTTGTGTTTTGGAGTGAGATGTTGCGATTTCGTTTAGCGTTTAAGTATTTGCTGTAGTATTATTATTATTAGTACAAAAATGTCACTGCTGGGTCCTTATTCCAATAATATTTGTCATATTTGTCCAGCTCATCCTACTATTATTTTAGGGATCTTTTTCAAGCTATATTTGTCATAATTTAGTTCGTTCGTAAGAAAGTCTATAGCGTTTTGTAATGCTCCAATCAGCATCTTACCAATCCAAATCGTCTTGCCCACGACGCGACGGTCTCAGCTGTCGAAAGGATTGAGTTCTGAAAACCGACCGATGACGTAGCCCAATGACAGGCTGATGACGGGCAGCAGAGTCATTAACGCGAGATGCTGTGTCTCACGCTCACAAATACTACCAAACGTGACAACGGGTACTGCAAAAATCCGTTGCATGATCTCGAGGGTGGCCTATTTTACCCACAGACTTCTTGTGGCTGAATTTTATGATGAAATAAAATATATTATATTATAGTGACAGCCTTCGTGGCGCAGTTGGTTAGACGCCGCCTGTGAAACGAGAGGCGGCGGGTTCGATCCCCGCACCGAAACAAATATTTGTGTGATCCACAGGTATTTGTTTTGGGTCTGGGTGTTTGTGAGACCGAAAAGTCTCTCGTAGCTTCTGATACCCACGACACAAGACTCGATCTTAGTGTGGGGTCAGGACTATGTATGTGACTGTTGGGTGTATTTATTTATTTATTTATTTATTTATTTATTTATTTATTTATTTATTTATTTATAGTACTGAGTTTCGCGAATACTCACTTATTACTCGTACTAGTACAGTTGTCAACACTGCATCTAACAGTAAATACAGTATTATCGAGGCGGAGTATCAGCGGTCGAGATGGTTGTCAGTTGTCACCGATTGTCACAATCCGACCGACTCGCAATCGAATGTACTAAGGCTGATTCCCTAACGCAACACGCTTCAATGAGTCACTATAGCAGTGACTAACTATCACTAGGTACTTAGTTCGTAGTGATTAGTTATAAAATAAATATGTAGGCACAGGACGGCCAACATCATTTTCTTCCATCTTGGCTGAAGAGGTTATGTTTATCAGGATTGACAGAAAGTAATTGAAATACTGAAATTCTTGGAGATCACAATATAATAATTCACTAATTAACAGTCCAACATTAAATAAATCAAAACTAATCAATGATTGCGCCGGAATATGACGATTCGTCGTTCACGTGGTGCCTCGGTCGCTCGCGCATTTTTAAAGTGCAGCGCCCGCAGCGCCAATGGACGACGCTCCGTCAGAGTGACCGCTTGTCACTCTATCCGACAGCAGATGTCAGTGTTACTTCGGCGGCGCCGACAAATATTATGCAAACAAATAATAGCAAATACGGTGAAAGGTTCTGGAGTGGAGACCAAGGACAGGCAAGAGAAGTGTCGGACGCCCGCCTACAAAGTGGACAGACAACCTGGTTATGATGAGAAGATCCTTGGGGGAGGCCTATGTTCAGCAGTGGACTTCTTGTGGCTGAATAGATAAGACATAGATAGATAAGCAAACGAGTAAACGGCTATACTGGAGGTTAATCATTATCGCCATCCATAAGCAAGAGCACCTGCATCGTAAGGGTTTTACCAGCCAATTAAATGGTGGGAGATAGCGTGGGAAATAAAGAATATGGAGTCGTTGGAAAAAGAACAGGAAGATTATAGGAGGATTGCACTTTGGCCAATCGCACTCATCGATAGATAGCAAAGGCGTCGCTTTGCGTTGGGTTTCGGCTAGACCAGTTTGAAACTGCAGTACCAACCCTACTGACCCGGCCTATTCAACAGTAGCCTAAGATGACAAAATAGCTCTACAACTTCATAAATCCGGTAAATTCAAATATGAATACCCTACCACCAAATACCTCCTAATAAAAGACAGGTTTTCATAGCAAAGTGATCTTTTACGGCTCTTAATTAGAATATAAATTATTCCCCTACGATTTCGTATAAAAAGCGGAATCCCAAAAGGTACATACAAAACAATATAAATTAACATAGTAGCTTCACTAAATACACCAATAACTTCACTCAGCCCTTAGAATCTTGGAAACAGTTCTATTTCGAGCAAAGATTATTGTCTGTAAGGGCCGCGCCATAACGAAGTTGGTAATAAACTGAATTTTATTTAGAAACAAAAGTATCCGTTATTAGAATTTAGTATTAATTTTAAATTGTTTTATAAGATCTTAAGTTGGATCTTTAGATTGTGTAATAAAATATTTGAATGCGTTTGTATGTTTATAATTTGCGACATATTTGAATTTGCATAATACTTTTATGATGCTTCTACAATTTTTTGTCGAGTTTTTAAGAGATAAATACGTGTTTATTACGTCAAATTACTTTTGCTATAAACCACAATTAAAGGGTAATTTGTAGTAAAATAATTATATAGAAATTCATTGAACATTATCAGAAACAGGCCTGGGAATAATAGTTCAATATTTACGGTGCCGTTGCAACTGATATCTGTCACGTCGATAAAAGACTTGATTTATTAATGTTAATCAGTTGAATATTTTTTATAAATACATACATACATAAAGGCATGCCTTTTTCTAGACTGGGTAGGCTCTGGTTGTAAAGGTTCTACCAGGACACCCACATTTCGCCTTCTATGTCCCGTCCCACGATGTGATAGGGGGCGAGCCTATCGCCATATCGGGCACAAGCTCCTAACTCCGGGATGAAAATGAATAGAAAAAACCATGAATTTACGAGTATATAAATATTTTGCTTCATCATTGCTCTAGTCCATTAATGTTAGGTGTAAAATTAAATTAATTTTTATTTGTGTTAATTTGTGTTTGTATTTATTTGTGTTCTGGTTTGAAGTACATTGTAGCCAGAGTAACAACTGGACATATTGAGAATTAACAACTTATATCTCAGGATGGCAAGCGCAGTGTAATGTCAAGCATTGCTTTGTGATTCATGGTGTTTTTTCATTTAAAGCAATAGTTCTTTTTTTCTTGTATATGAATTTATTGTTTTCAAATTTGGAAAATCAACTGTGGGCCAAAGAGTTCATAAGTAACAATAAATAAATATGTACGCCACCGAAGTAAACATCCTGGAATATTATCCAAATTAAACAATTCGCCCGTGTGAGCACACCCTTACTCACAACGACGTGTCAAGCCGACGTAAACGTCGCCGCGTCTAAACCGGGCCTGATTTATCTTATTGCGCCGATAAATGAATGCAGCTCTGTCTATGTATATAGGATCTGTTTCACCGTTACACTGTTTTATCACTGCTGTTTTTATATGGCGATAGGCTCGCCCCATACCACAACTTGGGACGGAAAATACAAGGCGAAATGAAGGTGTAATGGTAGCACCTCTGCCCACCCCTTCTAAAAAAAGGGTGAGTTTATGTATGTATGTGCATATGTATCTTTTTGTATGTCGATCAGTAGGTTCGGGTCTGGGAGGTTTAGGTTTTTCATATCGGCTAAATAATTGTTTTCTTCACTTTAAGGCTAAACGGGAAAACTAAGAGAATTGTCGGACTCACAACACACATACAAGAAACAAATATTTATGGAGCTCACGATCATTTGGCTGCGGGAATTGAATTCGAAGTCACTTGGTTCACTGCCGTCGTTTTCAACTACTGCGCCACGTAGTCCAATATATCAATCTATTACTAGCCCGATCGTACGATACAGCTAGAATCGATTGTTAGATAAGATGTGATCAAAGATTCTAGACATCTGTGAATACCTTTCAAGTAAGTAATTAACCTAAAGCGTTTATTTAAATGAAATACTTGAATAAATAAATAAATAAATATAAGTAATGTAATGGTTTCTTAGATTCACGCGAATATTACACATTGAAATAAAACTAATTTTACGGATTTTATGGATATGGTTTAATTTTTTACATTTTTCAACTTCCCGACGTTTCGATTACTTTACAACTTTCGTGGTCTAGTCCGCCTCGTGACCACGTGTGATTCTTAAAAAAGTGTTTTATTTGATTATAAGTACCTATTGCCTGCCTCGGTGGCGTAGTTGTATTAGGGTACGGTTACAAAGCTGAGGTCTCGGGTTCGACTCCCAGGTCGGCCAAAGTGATATTTCTATTCATTATCAGCCAGGAATTTGTGCCCGATATGGCGATAGGCCCTATCACATCGTGGGACGGAACATACAAGGCGAAATGTGGGTGTCCTGGTGGCGCCTCTGCCTACCCCTTCGGGGATAAAGGCGTGAGTTTATGTATGTATGTAAGTACCTCTTCATGGACTATATTCTAACTCTTTTAATAATATAACCCCGTGCTGAACACAGAGGCGGGTATGCGTCGATCTATTAAAAATATTATTTATACTTCAACAGTTTCCCTCACCCGAACAATACAAAAATAAACAGAAGTTCAAAGGTTGCCCATTAAAAACTAATTAATATTTTTCAGAGCAATAACAAATGTCGGTCGTACGCTCATTGTTTACATAACAGTTAAATGTGTAAACTAGAAAACGCATTAACGTAGTATTTGAGTTTTAACTCAGCTTAAGTGACGTCTGGTGCAGAGTAATTGGTGAGAGAGACTTACTTAAATGTATTAACTATTGAAGCAAAAATGTATTTGGTGCAATATTATTGTTATCATACCTTTTGCACCTAAAATACTCGTAGATATAAAATTAGGCATATTTTACTTTCAACAATACTTCTTCCCAAAAGAGTATAAATTTTTGGAATTTTAACAATTATGAATATGAACAGCAAAGTGACAGTGATATTAGAGATTTTTCTTTCGCATTTACATTTCAAAATATCAAGTAGGACAAAAGCGATTGAAAGCCTGATGTCAAAATAAAAAAAATAATAACCGAACTAAGTAATAACATCATTTTCCATTACCATTTCACACCTCAATTCCATTCGTAAATATCTCTGAAAGGCACTACTCTGCTCTACTATTATTAAAACCGTGAACATTACAGAACGGTACACATATTTCTTGCTTTTTGATCTCGCCATACCGAGCACTAATCTATGATTATTTATGAAAATCTGTGGGTGGGACTTGAGATTACGGCTTTCGATCCGTAGGAAGGATTTTGAGGTAGAGTTGAGGTTTTTGAGTAGATCGATTGGTGTGTATAAGGGTGAATCTTTGGGGAAATATATTGCACTTGATGGTAAATAAAAATAAATAAATACACCTAACTGTCACATACATATTCCTGACCCAACATTAAGATCAATGAAGTCTTGTGTCGTGGGCATCAGAAACTTTGAGAGACTTTTCGGCCTCACAAATACATAATAATATCATAATTTTTGTCGTCATAAAGAAAAATACTTAGACAAAACACACGACCATAATAAGTCCATTCATAAACTACGCACACACATGCGCCACCGCTCGCGTCTGTTTATAAAATTGACCGGCGACTGTGCTTGAAGCAGATGTTGAGTATAATATAAACATTGATTAGGATATTATGAAATTGAAATAAATGACTTATTACGTGTAAATTTGAATATTTACCACCATGTGTTAATCAGTATCATTGATTCCAATAAAAGAAAATTGGTCAGACTTTGAAAAATAACATAATATACAAATACGTCAACGACCTTCTGTCGGTCGAAAGCGTTGTTAAGTAATAAGAATAGTTTTTTTGTCTTCGTATTTGGGACATGTTATTACTATTAGATTACTAGTATAAATGCTCGTTGTTTGTTTATCGAAAGGACGTTATGTAAACAATGCGTTAAACACTGATATTTTTTTTATGATTTCTCAACACGCCAAGGCATTTAACCATAAATAAAATAAATAAATACACCCAACAGTCACATACATAGTCCTGACACCACACTTAAGTTCCAGTCTTGTGTCCTGGCTATCAGACTACGAGAGACTTTCCGGTCTCACAAACACCCAGACCCAAAACAAATGCCTGTGGATCATAAAAACATTTGTCTCGGTGCGGGGATCGAACCCGTGGCCTCTCGTTTCACATCCAGCGGCTAACCAACTGCGCCACGGAGGCTGTCAAAACCACATCCAGCCTCACCAACTCAACGTCTCAGTCAAATAAATTTAGAATCTTTACTTGCCAGTATCTATCTGCAAGAAAGACATCAGTTGCGAGTCGAAAGGAGATCCTAATAAAAGAATCGGCTATATCTGTCATTGGTTAAGTAAAGAGAGACCGAAATCAGCGGCGAGTCCGCTCGAGACCAGACGTGCTTCGCATGTTCGCGATGCGGGGTGGTGTGAGGTGGAAGAGAGAAGCGGATTTATTATTTTTAAATTTGGTGGAGGAAATGGACATTCCGGTAGGACCCACCCAGGCGGCCTCTTATTTATGACACCCACCATTAGTCAAAATTGTGCATTGTTAATTCTTGGTCAGTTAAGAGTTATCGCCATAGTTTATTCTTTAAGTTATTTTTGATAAGTTATAACTGCAACAGAGATACAACATTCTTCTAATTTACTTTATTCCTTATATATTACAACAGTTCATGAACCTTAAACTTAAATATGAACAAAATCTATATGTATTAAGAAACGAAACGATTTTATGATAAATATTTACCATGAAATATCATTCAAGACTCTATCTTTCTATCTTTTTTTTATCCCAATATAAAAATAGTCCCCTAAGAAACCCAAGAAAATGAAACAGCTTGTAGCTTAAACCACGAGCCAAGCTGACGGTAGTGGCGCTAAAACTTATATCCGGCCGGGCGCGCCACCTGGGCGGCTTTTTTAGCCTGTATCATTCATATGCTAATGTGCCTGAATATTTGCCATGGAACTCTATTCACGACTACTTCTCGCCGTTCCGACCGATTCAGGCCAACATTTTTTAACGTTCAATAGCATCGTTTAGGCTTTGATTTATGATCCATTTTTGTGAGACAGTTTCCTTAATTGGTTTTCTATGCTCGATTTATGGATGTGAAATTGAAATCACGTTTACAATGTGGGTGGATAAATAGGACAATTTTGTGTTATTGTAGCGCTTCTTTAGATTATAGTTTTTATATTATATATTTTTGGCGCTGAAATTGAAAGGGCTTAGATAAGTTAAATGTTGTAGATATTCATTGGTAAAAATAGCCATGTAAAAACGTTACTTTAGAAATCAATTTTTATTTCTTTTTATCATATATCACTTTTATAAATGCGGAATGAGAAATAGATGTTTTGTAATAACCTGACGTAAATATAATATTTTTAGGCGCATTACAGTTATTCCGTCTAACTGAATTAATATATTGTTACTAAACATCACCACAGGTTATTTCGAAATAAAGCGTATCAAACTTTTGCTAATTGCTCCACAATAGTTCTAATAACAAACTCGTTCAAATTAGATTATCCAAGTTGCTAAGCCGTCTTGCAGGAGACATGAAGAGTTCGAATCCCAGTGGGGCGCTTCCACGTTTTAGAAGCTAAAGTTAGAATTGTTCCAACATCTCAACTCCAGGACGTGTGATTCCACTACAGGAACACTTCACTTTTGTTCCCAACCCTGGAAAACCTCGAATTTGCATTCAACTGTGAGCAAGACAATCACTTAGCCTAAGTAATTGGTAAGCAACGTTTGGATATCCAATCAAAGGCTTGTGACCTCAAAGACTGTGGATGTGCGTTGAATTTCTGTCTCTATTGTGACACACATAAGGTTTGAAGTGTATATGACGTATGCTTAAAGAGATATAGGCAATTTCGAGATGGGTACGTAACGCTAGGGGCCAGACATCGGCTCGACTACGTAATTGAATGCTGGAGTTCAACCGCGATCGACCCAGATATGGGCATATCTGCTTGATTTGTGTCGTTTATGGTACAGCGTTTTTATGGATTGCCCGCGAACCGTATTGGGTCATCGGAATTGTTCAGCGGGATGTTGTTTTAAATTATTTTTTTACAGTTATGAGCATCGGACGTTATTGGAGCACAAATTGGATTACCGTGTCGTTTTAGAGACGTTTTATTGGTTCTGTGTTCATTGGTACTTGTGTGCTTCAAAGTAATTAAATGTAGTTTTTGTGGCATGTTTTTCAATTATTTATCTGACATATTTGAGGGAATTATTCAATTTGGAGATGCTGAAGTAATGAATGCAGCTATTACGAAGGTAATCGTTGTCATTAAATTAAAACAAGAATTTTCAATAAAACTAACATTAATGATCCCATTTACAAAACACCTTTATTCAAGCAAACGCTCTTATTAACAATTTCATGAGACATCAGACATATGTATCAGACATATGTATACTTAGACACCCAGCTTTACTTTCTTTTCTTATTCTTAAAAAAACAGTAATGCGTCTAACATTCCATATCTTTCAATTTGTTGTTTCAAATGATCACACGCTTGTTATTTCTCTTTATTAAATAAAAACATTGTTGGATAATATAAAATTATTACTCCCATAACGTTTACCGAATCATCAATTTCAATCGAATTATTTGAATTTCTAGATGTATCTGAAAAGTTAACTCTGCCATATCTCGAGCATTAGTGCACAATCTAAATTATTCATCCGGTTGCTAAAAACGTTCACTTTGCAGACGTTCTTTCAATCTTTCTAATTTATCTGCATCTGGTACGGTTGGAAGCTAAATCGAGGTTGTAGAAAATAGCACGATTTAAGTAAAACTGAATGTTATTGGAATATGTGGATAGATTTGAAAATCAATTTAATTTTTTTTTTTAATAATTTGAATATGTAAGTGAAATGCAAATTGTGTTATTTTTTCTATGTCCTCTTATTTTATTTAGTAGACTTGTGATATTTTTGTAGTAGCAGTTCTTGCGATCAACCTCGTTCGATCAATAATATGCCTATCTTCGAAAGTCTTAACATCAACTATTTTCTTGGTTTACAACTTTCGATTCCTCAATCCTAAAGAGTTAGGAGCGCACATTTTTGCAGAGGTGACCAATGACCTTTAGATGGCCCAGCTACATCGCCTTCTACCCCAAAGCAAAACAAATAATTGAACCATACTACTCCGACCACCTTGTATCTTTTTAGCTGACAAGATTGTCAGATATATAAAATAACAAAACGAAAAATTTAGTAAAACAGTACATTATTGGTAATCGTTTCCGACCGTACAGTAAGGTCAGCATTAAAGTGAAAAAACCGGTAAAGCGGACGTCAGTTACACAAACACAAGTGGAGTGGATTCTTACAAATAAAAATCTATTGTTCGTTCACAAACTTTATCGAGCGTGGAACGCATCGTTTACTATGGATGCGGCATTAGAGCTTATTAATTGATTTGAAATATCTGTTGGGGAGTTTCGATAAAAGAAAAATAATTTTGTATCTGTAAAGTGACTCACCTTCACCTGATGATTATTGCGATGCTATCCAGAGAGAGTATAGATTAGCAGCAGTTGTCCTCTGCTGTTCTACATAAATACCCCTCCGTGGTGTAAGCAAAATGCTAATCTGGCACACTCCGCACATCACTATGTCCGCCATCTTGTGCAATTTTGCAATAACGACCCGCGGTCAGTTTGAAGTCATATGTTGTCGAGACTTGTTATCGAGAATAACAATTTAGAAATAAAAATATAGATTACTTTTTAAATAAAACATGAATAATACTAAAACTATAACTTGTTTTTATAATTTAAATTGTAATTATAATAAATAAAATGGACTGTAGTTAGAGATTATAGTTTGAAATATTTATTTATTTATTTATATTCTTTATTGTACACAAAATGAAATAAATACCATTAGAAAATCTAAAATGTTAGTATGGTAGATGCCGTATCAAAAATTTAAATATCAATGTCTGCTCCAGTTTCTACGCTAGTGGAATCCATTGTGTCGCGTCCAAGTAGCGAGTGCCACTGCGCCATTCAAATAATAAGTAAATGTGATTATAATTGGAGCCACGGTTATTTGTTCCATGGCTGCCGAATCGACAGTGTTCATTTGGGGAATAATAGATAGACCAGTTGATTGTTGAATTCATTTGTTAAATGGGGGTTTATGAGTATATTTTGATGGGTTTTGATTAAAAGAGTTTGACTATGTCACTATCGTCGAATGGATGGATGACAGCCTATTACAGAATATTTTATTTGCAATCAACCATCTAGGAAAGAATTGGAACAAGAGTCCGCGGGTTCTCCCCAATCAAGAAAGTTAGTGTGCCCCGAAAAAAAAAAACAGGATTATGTGTTGCAGTAAGTCCAACAAGGAAAGTAGTTTTTGATACTGTCAATTACAAATGATTTGACTGATTTTAATTTGAGCACAGAAATAAGCGTGTGACTATTGGGGGTATTGCGTGACTGTCATTCATTCATCTGTGTTGTGGCCTAATACCACGAGGTGTTGTGCTACCTATCACACCGACATTTGCTTGAACTTGTTCAATCTGTAATGTATAAAACTCTTAGCCTTGTATTTTTACTTTCGGTGTATAAGAAGTCTAGCAGAATTTCGATCAAAACATGAGTCTAAAATAATAAATTGAACATTAAATCGTTAAATAATTCAATAACTCGTTAGCCCGTCCGCTAATAGTTTAAAAATGATAAAATAATGATATACCATTACTGTCGAATTATGGTACATTAAAGTGTTCCCACAATCATATTATTTGGGTACGATGGCGTGCGTTTCGTCTATTAGTTATTGTGATGACAAAATGCGTGCAATTTTAGTACATTGCCTATTTGTACAAATGCCTATTTGCGCAGTGGTTGGCTTTTAGAAATAAAATTGAGTTTGAATATTTTTATGAAAAATATGAACGATTTAAAGAAGTAGGTACACCCGTGGTAGAAGAAAAAGTAGTTGAGTTAATAATTCCTATAAAATAAGTTATTGGTCAGAAAGTTATCACATTGATAAATGCCTCTTTTAATATTTAGTAGAAAGATAATTTACTGCGTATATATTTAAAACCTCCTTTTTAAGAAGAATTATGAGCAAGCCAAAAAACTAAAGGTTAACGCACAAGCAAAAAGAAATCGAACACCTACGTGGATTTCAATAGTCAAGGCTAATACTATATTTAGTTATTATTTAGGGTTGCTGAGAAGGTTTATAATGAAAACTGCGATTGCAATTATATCAATTTAAAATAATGCCATCTTATTATTAAAACGAAACTATGATCTAAATCAAAATAAATGTGAACTTTAAGAAAAATCGTATGACAATGCAGCGGCGGGCCATCCGCATTGTGAATGATGCAGATATTACGGGCAACTTAGAGTCGCTACAGTGTCGGAGGGTTGTCGCCACTCTAAGCGTGTTCTACCGTCTGTATCATGGAGAATGCTCGGATGAATTGTTCAATTTTATCCCCTCCTTTGTTTTCCTATAAAGAACCGTACATGCTGGCTTGCGAAGCCAAAGCTTGATGGTCCAAACCAACTCGGTGCGAACCAAAAGGCTCACAAATTCTTCGTGTGCCCCACCATCAAGCTGTGGAATTGTTTGCCGGCCCACGTGTTCCCTCCTTCCTATAATCCTGGGTATTTCTGCTGTAGTGTCAAGAAGCATCTCAGCAGGCCGAGATAATTGTATCAAATGGCACGAGACCGCCGTCTGATGCCATTCGATACTCAGTCTGATAGGCATTTGCACTTACCATCAGGTGCAGAGCAGTCACTACGCCATGTTTTTTTCCTGGCCCAGCAAAATGGTTGCAAACGCAATTCCAGATAGAGTATCGATTGACAGTTATGTTATTGTTTTATAATAAAACTTCCGTATTTTATTATAACCCTCCCTCAGGTATGAAATTAAACGAAAAGGCCATAAAGGTGGATGGCAATTAGCGCGGTAGTAATGCGAGTTCCGATTGATTGGGTTGTGTGAACGATTATGATTATTCACTCTAGTGGTATATCTGTGGGGATGTACTGTATTGGCCGTTACCACTCATTTAATGTACCCTGGCACTACTCTTATAATATTATAGATGTCTATTTTTAATTTTCCTAATGAGAGGCAAGCATGGGAGAATTTTTGTAAAATAAACCATATTTCTGTATCAAAAAAATAGATTTAAAAGGAGTCGTGTGATTTCTGTGTGATGCTGTACGAACTTGTAACTGAGAGTACAGTAAATTATATCACGAGGACTATTCTAATATAATGAATCATTATATATATTTACCTTGTAAAGGTAATGCCTAATTATATTGTACTTACCTAAGAAATACTCACAACATTTCTACACATTTAGATCTGCACCAACAGAAATAATTTATATAAAAATCGTTTCGATTTCCCGTACATTTGTACAGGCCAATACAATACAGGTCGACAGCAATGATTGATCCATCATTGATAAGAAATGCTCTTATTTCGTATATAATTGATCGAATCTGAGATACGTTCAGCGAGTTAATGTTGTTTTTTTGTTTACGGCTTCATTTTTGTTTAGACATGTAATACTTTATAACTAGCTTTTGTGCCTGGCTTTGTTTGTATGTATAATATCATAACGGTGTGTATATTTTTGTAAATTTCTAATTTATTGGAGTTTTTTTGATAGTGCATTTATTTTTTGAGTACCTGATAATAGACTTTTAACGTATTTCATTTGAAAAGTAGAAGCTATTTGCTTATGGTGTTAAAATTTTCAAACATCTTTCTGTACTTTAGTCTATAAAAATAGTGTTTTTTTTATAATAGTCATAACAGATCTGATCTGTCCTTTAACTGTTTGCACACATTGAGTAAATAACTATGTGACTTTGACTTCCATATTTTGTAACCTCTGTTGTTGATACTTCTTCAATTCTTAATTCAATCACTATTATCGATGACTTTAGGGAGTTGATAAATACAACCACACAGACAAAAACATTTTATGTACAGCAGTCAGAAATGCCATTAACAATTATCGGCCAAACATCTTTGTTTCAGAGATGACGAGGCAATCTGATACAGTAATGGCGGTATAGATTGCAACGCCGACAAAAAATAGAAAACTGCTGTTTTTTCCCTTCATTTGTGTTTATCATGCTTCATTGGGCCGGGGAAGCTACTGGCTCTGGGTTAGTATTGGGAATGTGTGTTAGATATTTTGGTGGTAAAATTTAACAGGATTCATGTTATGATTTTTTTATGGAATAAGTAGTTATCTATATTAAGTATGGTCATTTTCGGTCACATTGCAAGAAAAGATGGCGACAACCTCGTCAATCTCATTGTGATCGGCAAAGTAGACCTCGTGGTCACAACCCAACGTAGGTCTGATCAGATTGGCACCACTGTCGACTCTACAATTTATAGCGTCCTTCACACTGCCGGGGATAGAATCAGATGGAAAATGCTCGTCCGAAAGAAACTGATACAGAAGGGAGGTCACGACCCTCAATACTGAGGAATACGACGCTAGGAGAAGGAGAAGGATATTGAGATTGAGATAGACTAGTTGGCAGAGGAAGTGGCGATTGAAAGATTTTATACTAGAGCTTGGCTCATACATTTCAGCGAGCATTGAAGCTCAGCGAGTCTCCGGGAATGTCTAACTTGTCTTTATGATGATTGTATAACAAATTATAACATACATACATACATAAACTCACGCCTTTATCCCCGAAGGGGTAGGCAGAGGCGCCACCAGGACACCCACATTTCGCTTTGCATGTTCCGTCCCACGATGTGATAGGGGGCGAGCCTATCGCCATATCGGGCACAAATTCCTGACTCCGGGCTGATAATGAATAGAAAAATCCAATATCACTTTGCCCGACCCGGGATTCGAACCCGAGAGCTCAGCTTTGTAGTCGTACCGTAATACAACTACGCAACCGAGGCACAAATTATAACATTACCATAATATGTATTATCTTAGATTATCTGTGGCTTTTTTTATGCTAACCTCTCTCTTTACTGTCTCCTTTTTTGTCCTTTCTTCGTTGATACTTAAGGATTGGCAACCCTGTTGCAATAACTTCGCAAACTAATTGCGTAGAATTCACAACAGAAACTTCACTACGGTTATCTATACTATACTACCTATACCTATACTATTTTTAGAGACCAGAGGTGGGAAAAGAACAAAATCATAAATATCCTTCGTATATTTTAACATAAAATTACACAAATTAAATAGCAAACAAACTAAGTTAACAAACTTATGAAATCTATCTAATTTACTTGTGAATTTAAAAAGAAACAATCAATTAACAAATATCTGCCATTTTTCTATACTCCCAAACCGTTACCAAGGTAATCCTCTTTCTTAAAAATCAACCGAGCTACGTCACGAGTATGGAGTGCCTATCACATAGCGCGATGACTGACAAAAGAGGTTTCCAACCAAATAAATTTAATCTGATAGCTCCTAACACGGCCTCTCCTGACTGTGTCCGTCCTCGGGCACTCCTTCAGCAGCAAAGTTCTTTGTCGCAATGGTTGAAGGCTGGATAGAAGGTCCTGCCTCTGCAAAATCGTCATCCCGATTGTCATCACCTAGGAATGTAACAATTGATTGCGTTGGTTTTGAGTCTCCTTTGCAAATTTGCCTATTCAAACATTCATCTCGCTTTTAAGGCCCTCATTCACCAAGTACTTTTGAAAACAAAAGTTTCACAGCCATAGCGTAATTAAGTCTTTCATCATCTTATATTCATCGCACAGTACGGCCGTACTAAAACCCCTACATATCAATTGAGATACTTTTAAATATGTCAATTAATATGCCTGATAAATAATGTACCGCAGCACATTTGTGAATGTGTGGACAACTATACCGCAGCAAGTGTCTCGTCACATTCCCTGGACTCGCCCCGCAGTTCGAGCCCAGTACCATTGGTCACCGCAGCGCCAAAACCTGGGTATGTCACCGCAGCGCATACCCAGTACCACACATCTCAACAAGCATTGCAAAATGTATCTTGATGTGTCTCTCCAAAACAGCAACTTCTTTGGGGTACCCCACTCATGCACAGCAAAGCTGCACATCCACCACACCAGCGAGGTTAGTCGCTTATTCACAACAGTAACTGTAACACAAAGTTAAACAATTACTCACTTTCAAAGAAAGATGCACACGTGTCCGGGCACCATTCTCCCTTCCAGGGAACCATATATTGGGCTGCCGCCTGTGTTGATTTCCCTCAAGCCCCTGTCAATAATTTGAGCTCATATCTGTCACTTGCCAAAATTTTGGTAACTTAATAAGGTCCTCTCATTCCGCAGTCCAACTTGCCCGTGCTCTGTGAATACTTTATCACAAACACCAGGTCTCGATGCTTGAAAACCCTTGGAGGTTTTCGGTGCCGGTTGACACGAAAGTCTTGCTCCGTTTGGATATTTCTTAGCATCTCGCTGGCTCGAGCTCTGCATAGCTCGCGCCACGCCAGACGATTAGGATGAGCGCCTTCAACTGCGACGTCTCGAACCAGGACACGTAGTGCAGGAGTGGTCGTATCAGTACCAATCAATAAATTTAAAGCAGAATATTTGGTAGTTTTTTGCTTCGTTATATTTAAGACTAATTGGAGCTTCAATAAATAATTATCAGACCAACGAATATTTTTATTGCTAACTTCTATGCAAATCATATTTAGGACAGTACGTAAATAACATTCCACCTGACCATTTGCATTATGCATCTCAGGCGTGATATAATGCATATCACAACCCCTTATCGTTAATTAAATTTACAAAGCTAGAAGCTTCGGACATACGTCCGCGATCACAAATAAATAATTTTGGAACACCAAACAAAGTTATCGCGTTGTTAAAAACACGTTTCAAATCATCTGCGTCTTGCCTATACATTGGATACAATAATGTAAATTTTGCAAAATAATCAACAATTACAAGTATGAATTTGTAGCCGTTAGATTCAAGTAAAGGACCTAAGGCATCTACGTGAATAGTTTTAAAGGCTGGCTTTTCCCATGATGTATTTGGTTGTTGGGAAGCTCTGGGGACACGTTTTTTTGATATACAAGCAAGACAGTGAGACACATACTTATTTACAAAACTACTAAGCCCAGGGAACCAAGAATGTTTCAAAATCAAATGTAATGTCTTTTCAACCCTGATATGTTGATGTTCATCATGAAATATCCTTAATAGACTCAGTCTATAGCCTTTGGGGATATAACATAAAAGGCGAGGACCCTCTCCGACGCGAATGTAGCGGTAATAAAGCAAGTCATTTTGACAGACGTACCTCTGAGGATCCAAGTTACCTTCACTTAACTTCTCAATTAATTCCTGAGTTTCATTGTCTGCACTTTGAGCAATTTGGGCCCAGTTTCGAGGTCTGTCAATATGATTAACTTGTTTTGCTAGTGGATTTCTGCTCAGATAGTCAGCATGCGGCATTAAAACACCTTTTCGATATTCAATGGTGAAGTTAAAGTCCTGTAAATAAATCCACCAGCGCGCCACTCTGGGGAGTAAGTCTTTTTTTCGTTCGGTAGCCTTCAGGGCGTTACAGTCAGTGATAATGTTAAATTCAACGTAAATGAGATAGTGTCTTAGATATTGCAACGCCCTAACGACTGCCAACATTTCTAACTCATAGGAGTGATATTTACACTCTACCCCCTGTGTAGTTTTGGCGAGTTTATCAAAGCTGTCACTTTACCCGGACTCGGCCTAACCTGACCGTGTGAAATGATACGGTCAAGATATTCCACCTGTTGTGTCAGAAACGAACACTTTTGGAGATGGACTGAAAATCCAGCCTCTGTGAATGTTTTTAAAACCTCGCGGAGCAACGTAATCCCGTCCACAATAGTCTCACTCATCAACAATACGTCATCGATATAGATGTACATTGCCAGATTCAATCAATCTCCGAAGAGTTGTGTTGATGATTCTTTGATAGACCATTGGTGAATTACATAAACTGAATGGCATTTTAAAATATTCATAATGGCCTTATTAATGATTAATAATGATTTTGATTATTATTACGGGCCTCTGACCGTTCCTTAGAAAAACAGCCACTTTCTACATGTCCTATCTTTTTACAGAAGGTACAAGTTGGTAACGTTGCCGGTTTGGTTGCATTTCCCGATTGTCTAGAATTGCCCAACGCGTATTGATTCTTTAGACAATTACAACTTTTATGTCCAGTCCGACCACAAGAGAAACATTTTGAATCCGGCTTGTAAACTCTACGCAATTTCGTATAATGTGAGGGTAGACGAGGATCTAATTCTGTTCGGACAGGCTTAACATGGATGGCTAAAAACGAGACTAAATTTTCAACAGATAGCTCAGCGTTTGCGGCCGCTGCTCGTACGTGCGGGTCCATTATTCCACGAATAACAATTTGCACCATGAGATCATTACTCAACCCTTTAATTATTCGTAATCGCAGTAGCGAACGTCGAGCGTATTCTGCATACGTCAGATATTTATCTGAAGTGGTGGTCATGATCTCATATAAAATATTTGCATAATCTAACTTGCGCGGGCACAACGGTATAAACTCTAACTTGAAATTGGATCATGAACGATCGTTAGTAACCCATTCATTAAGCCAGGTTTTTGCGTCACCTTTAAGCAATTAGAAACTCTCGAAAGACATTCGGTATCGCCCCAACCGTTTGCGACTTTAGCCCGTTCAACCTCCTCGCACCATCCCGCGATATCGTTGATTAAAGGGTCGAAATTCGATACGTAATAGTTCTGAGATTTGTTCCTTATCGCAGTACCCAGAAGTTCAACAAACGCACTATTCACGGAAGACGCATTCAAATTTTGCTGACTAGTGTTTTGTGGAACGGTACCCAATGACTTTCGCGATTCGTCCAAAGGACTTCCTTCGATAGCGTTAAGACGTGAGACTATGGAAGTCAATGCTTGTTTCACCGAAACATGGCAACGCGAATGTGACCTCCGTGACCGCGAACACGAGTCATGCAAACGTGAGCGAGAGCGGTTTCGGTTGCGATGTCGCGAATGTCCACGAGAACCGTGCGTAGGTACCTTAGGTGTGTAACCCCGAGAACAAGAACGAACTTGCTCATGCGAAAGGTTTCGAGACCTAAACCGAGATTTCTCAGGTGCGTAACACCTAGACCGACTATGCGATCGCTCACGCAAGCTGCCATCTTTTCGTGAACGTTCTAGACGCATACGTTTACTACCACGGTAACTTATTTCCGAAGACTTACCACCTGACCGCGAAGTGCGGGACATCATATTTGATAGCTGATTGTTTCCTCACAAACAGTTGTGGGCACAGGGTCCTATCCCACTTCTGATTTTAGAGACCAGAGGTGGGAAAAGAACAAAATCATAAATATCCTTCGTATATTTTAACATAAAATTACACAAATTAAATAGCAAACAAACTAAGTTAACAAACTTATGAAATCTATCTAATTTACTTGTGAATTTAAAAAGAAACAATCAATTAACAAATATCTGCCATTTTTCTATACTCCCAAACCGTTACCAAGGTAATCCTCTTTCTTAAAAATCAACCGAGCTACGTCACGAGTATGGAGTGCCTATCACATAGCGCGATGACTGACAAAAGAGGTTTCCAACCAAATAAATTTAATCTGATAGCTCCTAACACTATTTATTTCGTGTCAAGAGCTAAGCTGACAAGCTCCCCTTTCGGTACCCAGGGGGAGGCCGAAAGGGGCCCTTTACTACATTCCCAGTAGCCCAATTGCTGTAGTCTAAACTGTAGCATGCCCCGACATTTAAAGTTTGAAAATGTTTAAAACTCTGGAATACCACACAATTATTGCAGAGCCGGGGGTTTATTGGTAAAGCAACAGTTTCACGGCAAAGCACTCAACGATAATGGATTTTGGCTGATATTAATTATTTTCACTGTTGCGTGAGCTCACTCGTGTTTCTAGAATTTTTGATGTGCAAAATTCAAACGGTCGGAATTTCACGCGATTTTATACTCTATTCCCTAAACTTAGGGTGCCTTTTTGCCTGTCGATCGTATGCGTAGAGGTCCTACTATTTGTTTTAATTAATTTATGGGGGTTTGAATATTAATGTACAACGACACTTGATTTTTTTACCTTTTTTAAAGGAACCAAGTATTCTAAGTGGCTAGTTGGGATATTAGACAGAAATTTTAAGTACCACATATTTTAGATGCATAAAGCTTATGAAATATACATACATACATAAACTCGCGCCCTTTTCCCAGAAGGGGTAGGCAGAGGTCCTACCAATGACACCTACGTTTCGCCCTTTGTATTCCGTCCCACGATATGATAGGGTACGAGCCTATCGCCATATCAGGCACAAACCTGACTCCGGGCTGAAAATGTATAGAAAAATCCAATAATTGCCCGACCCGGAATTCGAACCCGGGATCTCAGCTTTGCAATCATACCGCAGTATAACTGCGCCACCGAGGCAGTCCCGCTTATGAATTATTATATTGGTATTGCATTTCAGTCTGTTCTATGTCAGTTAAATAAATAATTAGTGAACTGTATGTCTGACTCAAAACCTTAAGGGGAATAACCAATCCGAAACGATTCAAATTCGACATGAAACAAACTGAGAAGATAATATACTCATATTCAGTTTTGATTCTATATTTACTACCAGAAAATACACGAGATTTTATGTTGGTGCCAATTATAATCAACCTTAACAATTTGTAGAATAGGTATTTTTTTATTTGAAAAACAGTCACTTAAAGGCGGTTTGCATCCTCAATATCCTATATGCAATCCTTTTAAAAATTGAACATTTTGAAGGAGCTGGAATTGTGCTTATCGTGTCGGCACGTGATTTCCAGATCAAAAATTTAAAAGAGACAATATTCTTTCCACACCTTGCACTTACTTGCATTTTAACTTGCTGACATTCTATTATATTGGACTGTTTATTTTTTTTTAATTTTTGATACGATCAATTGACTATTTTAACTGCAAATATGTTAAGTGCATTGAACATTTTACAGCTAAAATTATGACAAATCCACAGCATTTTATGTGAAGACAACTTTATAACGTCACAAGACTTAAGAATTCTCTTCAATCAATTGTTTTTTTACCTCTACTGCCTCAAAAGTATAAAAAATATACTACGCTCTAAAATAATAAAAATATAAGTAACACAGAAAGTGATACAGCTAGGGTTGAGGTTTACAACAGTTGCAATCCCGGATAAAGGAACACAAATAGAGATGCTTTTTAATCTCACTGATACATCATTCAATAAAACATGGTACTGGCCCAATCGATACAGTGTTCCGCATGCAAGCGACCATTGCCATTGCGCGGTTTCCGATAAATTTGCCACTACGTGTTTCATACATATTTTATTGTAGCTTTGTTTGCGGCCAGCGTCCCAAATATGGAACCGTAGTTCCCACCTAGTTTTTGTTCTGGACACAGCAAATTGAATTTCTGCGTTGTCGTGTGCTGGCTGGCTTGTTTTTTTCCATTGTCCCCCAGTGTACATCGTTGGCCTAAAAACGAAATAGTTGACCACACAGTCGACAAAAATTGTTGGAAAATAAAATGGCATGTATAGCTTTGTGTTATTGTTGAATTTCATGTTATTGTTTTTTGAAATCTGTCTCCGAATATTGTGTGGTAAATAACAAAGAGAATGTATTGGGCGGTTTTTAGAATTGCTTCTAAATGTCTCTTTCATAGCGTGGATGTGAAACCGAAGGTATGATGCAATATATGGCCGCCAGAACTTCGTCATATTTTATAAACGCTGAAAGTTTGTATGCGCATGTATAATAATATAGATATTATATTAGTTTACAATATCTTCGAACTTTAAGAAAATTTAGTTTTGCCAGTTTTATATTATAAAAGCTGAATTTAATTTATGTTGTTAAGGCAACTAAGTACCAAAGATGTTTTTTTCGCAGCAGTACACTTTTGATGGTTCTTTTATGATGTCAGACACATTAAAGCTGAAAGCTTCCAAGGCCACTACAATTGGAACTTCATAATAGCTGATGGTGTGATGCCTATGTCAGAGGCATGCGCAGACAAAGTTACAGCTTTTATAAAATGACGAAATTTTGGCAGCCACAGCCTCTTGGTCTAGTAGAAGTACATAAAGCAAAAGTGATATTAGATTTTTCTGTTCATTATCTGCCCGGAGTCAGAAATTTGTGCCCGATATGGAGACAGGCACGCCACTTACATCGAGGGACGGAACACACAAGGCGAAACGTGGGTGTCCTGGCAACACCTCTGCCTACCCTTGCTGAGAAAAAGGCATGATGTATTGTGTTTGTTCAATTAATTATACCTCCTAGACTAACTTACCTTCAAACCAACACTAATCTCAGTACATTACCTAATGAATTCGCGGCCATTCCTCCAAATCTTATTTAAATTTAGTTAAAATGTCCGCACTCGGTTATAAAACGCTGGGAGTGAGGAATCCGTGCGCGGTTCGAACCGCCCGGGGCGCGAGCCTCAAAGAGCTGCGATCGAGATAACGCCACCACGAGACTGCTGGGATAGGATAATACTGTAATGCAGTATTTAAAAAATATATAATTAAAAATCAATTTTGTTGGTAGACTTCGAAATTTATCAGGTGGTAAGCCCACGGTCTCAACTCATAGAACTTTGGTAACGTCAGACCCACCTCGAACCATCGCATACAGTGTAATGAATAGTTTCTAACGGTGAAGGAAAACATCTCGATGACACCTGCATACTATAGCGTTTTCAAGAAATTCTATGGTATGTAAAGTCGGCGAACCCGCACTAGGCCAGCTTGGTGGACAATGGCCTAACCATAACTATACCATACCACCAACCACCACCACGTAGCGCATGGACACGAATACCGAAGTATTCCTGATCCCTGAAATCCCTACTGATAATGGTGGTTAATTTTGAATTGAGTTTATATTTAATTTGGATATATTTTGATCCCTTTAGGCGGTTGTCGTCTAGAATAAATACTGGTTTGGTCATCATACAATGTTTAGGAGACTGTCCCGCCCTCACACCCGTCACTGCAACTCCTGTAAGTCAGGATCAACAGTGGCACGCATTTTAATAACACTGAGCATTGAAGCTCAGCGAGTCTCCGTAAATGTCTAACTTGTCTTTAATTCATACAATGCGCCAGATTTCTCCATAAATAAATTAATTATAAAATTACTTATTCTGGCACAACAGCGTCCGCTGACCGCGCATACAATCTAATGGCCGCCGGCGAAATCTTCACATGGTGTTTCACAGCAGCTCAGTCAATAGGAACCGGGCTGTTTTGATCGCGAACCTGCACTGTTTACTTACTTTATGTGCCTTTTATGTAATATTCGTTTTGATGGAATTTGAATCTGGAATGCAATCTGCTGTCTGCACTTATTTTTATGGAGGTGCATCATGATTTTGATCTTTTTCTTTCGTTTGATTCTTATTTTACGTTTGTTTGGGATTTATGGAATATTATTTTTAACTCAGTGTGATGATCAATCAGTACGTACTGTAACGGTGAGGGAAAACATCGTGAGGACAACTGCATACGGTAGCGATTTAAAAAAAAATCGTCCTGTCGATTGTAAAGGAGGCCTGTGCCCTGCGGTGGGACGTATTTGGACTTATACAGATGATGCAGAAAATATCTAAACTATTATATTATAAAAAGGAGAGATTTGATTGTTTGCTTGCATTGAACAGGCTCTGAAACGACATGAACGATTTGGAAAATTCTTTCACCATTAGAATCCTACACTGTCTCTGGTGAACATAGGCGATAGAATATAAAAAAAGTGTATCTGCACGTGGTCGGAGCCGGGCCTCGCCGCTAGTTGATTAATAAAATCAATTCACTATTCCGTATATTTAGATGATCAGAGTAGATCAAGTATGGTAAGTAATGTGGAGGTAAGAACTTGTTCAATATAAATTAATAAACTATAATATGACTAATGTAGAAAACCAAATAGAGATAAAAAAAGATTTATTACCCAAAATATTATCACATTAAAAATATAATTAATTTGACAATAGATTAATCTTTAAAATATGTACAAAATATTATGACACCGAATTATTTGCCAGTCATGTATCCGAATCTCCTGGCCTGGTGGATCAGGTCGATGATTGAATCAAACGTCTCCTGGCCGTTGGGCAGGATCTGCTCTGGTGGGAGCAGGAATCCGTATTGACCCCGGTCTCGAGACTCGTAGCAGTACACCAGGGGTACTTGCAGATTACTCTTCACCCAGTCAATGCTGCCGCCTGTGGCGGAATCTAAAAAAAAATTGATTGAATGAGTTTAATTAGTAAAATATATGTACGTATTGTTTGCATCATTAACTAAGTTATGCGTCATCGGAGATCTTTTTGGTGTTACTTTCGAAATATCTAAGTATATTTTAGTTTGGTATAAATAAATAAATAAATACACCCAACAGTCACATACATAGTCCTGACCCCACACTAAGATCGAGTTTTGTGTCGTGGGTATCAGGAACTACGAGAGACTTTTCGGTCTCACAAACACCCAGACCCGAAACAAATACCTGTTAAATTAAATTAAAGAATTAACAATTTACAGGCGGTTGACTAAAAGTAATGATTTTCTAAATCAATTCAGCATTAAAATGACGGAAAATCTTACAGATAGCTTCAGCGATGTTGCCAGTAGTGTATAGCGTACCAAACCTTACAGAGAGGGCACCCATAGCACGTCTGCCAATGTTCATCTGCAAATAATAAAGTATATGACTGAGTGATCAATAGCTCAGATGGAAGTGGATCGAATTGATGAGTCAGGTGTTCAATTACTCAGCTCACACTATTAACATGTCGAAGTAACGTGTCTATTTTTAGCAATTTAGAGCGATACTAAGGGTAACATTGTGACGAAACCATACTTAATAGTTCTGCACAAGAACTTTTAAAGTATTTCAATAGTATAAGGCCTGTATAGTAGATAATAGGCTCACTATTGAAAGGTCTGATGCTAGCAAGCAGCTGTTCGAAAAATATTATAAGTCAAATCATTCTGCAACAGTAAAAGTATTATTGAACCAACCCCATATAAGTATAAAAGCAGACAATAGAAGATGAAGAATTAATTATAGTAAACTTTCTGTTGCTAAAAAGGAAGACATATATACATAAACGTCACGCCTTTATCCCAAAAGGGTAGGCAGAAAATATGGATCTCCACTTTGCTCGATCTTGACATACTAATTTCGCTTTATCTACTTTGATCAATCTCTTCATGCATTCTCGTCGGGTCAGGGTACTTTCAACCTGGCCCATGCGTAAGGTGCCAGATAAGGAAGGAAGGAAATTTTAATAAATGTTATTCTAAATCTTACCGCGTCATAATAGTTATCGTAAGCAGCGGTAGAGTTTCCGTAAGGCAACAAAAGCAGTTGACCAAAAGAATGGAAGGATATATACAAGTCGATCCTATCTCCGAGGGTCCTCATATAACTTGATAATGATCTGGTCTCTGGCTCGGAGAAAGGACCAGGCCCAGCGTATGTATCTGATGCAGGGTTTATGCTCGCTCCAGAAACTGGAAAAAATCATATTTAACATGTGATAGTTTAGAGACTTAGTTGTTTATCTGTATCTGTATCAGCCCATACACGTCTCACTGCACGACCCTCCTCTACAATAAAGAATACGATTGAGAGGGGTAAGGCCATATAGTCTACCACCAGTTGGTTGAGACATCGGCTGAAATAAGAGTAATCAACGAAGATAATATTAAATTCCAAACAGATATTTTGTTAAGAGATATTTTCTTCCTTCTACAAAATAAATGAAAAATTGCTACAACAACATTGCTGCTGGATGCAGGCCGCTTCCAACAGGTCGATGTGGAGATCTTTGGGGGAACCCTATGTTCAGCAGTGGATTTCCTGCGGCTGAATTGATAGATAGATTCCTACAAAGGCTTGGACTACTTATACTAGTTATTTCTACACTAGCGGCTCGGCCCGGCTTCGCCCGGGTGCAGATAGTTTTTGAGTCCAGTCCACATCGACAACATATTATAATTTTCGCAACACGCAATGTAATTAATATTATAGGCATTTTTTTACACCTTGGGTAACATTATTGGAGTTTTAGTAGGGATCCTTATTTTTTTCCTACAATTAAAATAGCCTATATTAATCAGTGATAATGTAGCATTCAAATGGTGAAAGAATTTTTAAGTCCAGTAATTTTCGAGCCAATTCTTTACAAACATACTTACATACAAATCTTTCCTCTTTATAATATGAGTATAGACATAAAATGCCAGATAAGTATGCGTAGATTGTCTGGGATAAATGACAAATATAGACAGTACAAATAATATTATCCATTAACAGAATTAATTAAGTTATCGCAATGATTCTGTATCTATTGTTATCAATGGCTCATGCCACTGCAATCGTAAAGTTATCAATATTATTAATCCTAGTTTGACCGAGCTGCACCCGGATTAAAACTTGATCGACCGCTTGCGGTTTTTAAATACGGCTAAAAGGAGATCTGCTTTAATTCCAATAACATTTCTATGACCTTTCTTTTAATTGGCTTTAGTAAAAGCATTTTTTTGAGATATTTAAATAAGGTGTAGAGCTGTGAAACATTTTGCGGGTCATGTACTCCGTGTTTAATTCTACTCCGGATCTTTCCATCGCAGCGTGAAGATGCAGAATGTAGGCCAACATAATTATGTTGTTTCAAGATATCATGAGGCCTATTTCTGCCGTAGACTGCCACAGGCTGAATAGAAAGATGATGTAATGATGGTTCGTTTACAAACTCTTTTTCGACCATACACTTGTCCATCAGGTGCGGTGCAATCATTTTTCTCTACCAGGTAGAAAAGGAAAGTATAGTTTAATTGTTATTTATGTAAGCTGCATAACAAATAAACCGGTATAAACACTATGGTATGAGTCTTATACTAAATCGACTTGAAGTGACAGTTTTGCTGTGTGCATTTGATTAGTGAGTCGACCTAAAAATCTGTTTTCTATTGCTTTCACTTTCTCTTTCCTGGTCTATTCTCAGTCAACCCTTAAGACTTATCACACCTTATTCGAAATATATTGAAAATATTATTTACCAAGCCAGTTCCTATTCCAATTTCTATTTAGATCTACGCCGAAGTTCGATCCAATGGGACGTCTGTTTTTACGCCACATTCTGAACTGGAAAAATAAAAATACATTAGTATCGATATATCCTCATAGTCTTCGAATTCAAATTCCTCAATGAAAAACGAATATGTATTTTAAATTTACTAAAACATGCAATTTCCTAGTTGAATATGATAAATGGTCATAATCGCCTATAAAAGTATGTGCCATTCTGGATTTAGCTATCCGGTTCAGCAGTTGAGCATCAATGTCTTGACCAATTAGATATCATCTCTTAACACCCACATACCAAGAATAAATAAATAAATACACCCAAAAGCCACATACATAGTCCTGACCCTACACTAAGATCGAGTCTTGTGTCGTGGGTATCAGCAACTACGAGAGACTCTTCAGTCTCATAAACACCCAGACCCGAAACAAATACCTGTGGATCACACAAATATTTGTTTCGGTGCGGGGATCGAACCCACGGCCTCTCGCTTCACAGGCGGCGTCCAACCATGAACCAACTGCGCCACGGAGGCTGTCGACACCCTTGCTGTGCCTAATCTTAAAAGCCCACGCTCTTCAAAAAAGGAGTAAAAAGATTGTTACAGGGAAGGCAACGCGCGAATATCACCTCTGTTGACGTCCATATGGTAACCGTTTACCATCAGGCGGGCCGTATGTATGATTGCCTCCTTTGCAGTATAAAAAAATACGCTTACCTGCGTATGACTCCAAATGTACCCATCAGGATTTGTAACAGGAAAGATATACCAATCAAAATCCCTGGCAGCGGCCACTATTTCCGGATCACGGCTCGTTAACAACTCATTTGTGATGAAGCAGAGGGTTGCAGGAGAAATCCACTCTCTAGCATGCGCACCTCCTTCGAGGAAAATAATCCTTCTGCCAGACCCGTGGGAAATCCTTAGACCTTTGATATCGTGACCTTCGTGGGACCTTCCGCCAATGACAGTTGAAACGATGCTGGGGTATGTTCTGGCAAGATCGTCTATCCAGGCATTGATTTCTTCATTGGTGTAGTAAGCATCGAATTGCATGCTCCTGAAGTTGCCTCTGGTGTAGCGTTTGACTGTTTCTTTGTCGATTGCTCTGTAAAGTAAAATGTATTTATTTTGCAATTCTAATCGACTGATTACCTAGATGTTAATGGATCGATATTCTGTCAAGTTGAGTGCTGCAGGTTGGTGCTCGCGGCAAACAACTCATTTTGTTTAATTCGCGTTTACCAAACAAAGCGAAGAAACCTGTACTTGACAATTTTTTAAATGGATTTAAAACTTTTTCTTAGAAAACTAAGTTTAAATTATTATCTCTCAATCATAAAAATAATCCGTAATCATATATTTTTTTGTCGCATCATTCAGAAATAACTATCTACTTATGTGAACACAAGAAGTTTTTTTAATGTATGGTGCAGCTTAGTGTAAGCACAGTTGATCGGCACGTGACGCAATAAACCGTTTGAGGTGTAAAAGCAGAAGAAATTGTATTCTTATGGATATTTAAATTTAATAAATACTTACTGTTGAACATCGTTCATTGATATCTCAAATTGGACACCATTTTTATTGAGTAAACTTTCCAGATCATTTTTATTTTCAGGACTTGACATCACATTTACGAATTTAGCCGCTAAGCCAGGACTTGACCAGAAATCGTATCTCAAATCATTATCATGAAGATCCTGAAGCAATTTTATATGCATCGCATTCTCAGGTACAATTTTATACAAGGTGTAATTGTCATATCTAAATTTTTCAGCCGAAACACACAGCACAGTCAAACTTAGAATCAATGTTTTCAACATTTTAATAAATTTATGAATGTACCATTCACGCGTGGACTACAATTTTTATGTTGGATATAAAGAAAATAAAACGTAAATCGTAATATCGCAGGGCAATAGACTGACAATAAATTATGTAGATAAGTTTAGATTATATCGGTTTGGTAAGTCTTTATATTCTCGATAATTTATCCTATTGTAAATAATTGTTTATTATCATAATATCTTTAACCCAAATAAAAAGTGCACTCTGTACTCTCCTTCATATCCACGTATTATGATTATAATAAAATTTTTGGAAACCCTGAAAGTTACTTACAATATTCTCGATAAAAAGAAACAATATAAAGGAGAAGGCGGACCCTGGCGCCAGCCGGGTTAAAGCCAAGTAGAAGGAAGGAAGGAAAGAAAAAAGAAACAATATAAAAATGAATATGTTCTCTTTTTTTTATCATTTTAAAAAATATATACAATTATTATAATATAACATTTTAGTTACCCCTAATGCGAAGAAAGGACTACAATGTGCATTTGCACATCGAAGTATTATTATCAGTGCATTGTATATTCCCTAAGTACAATAATTTTATCAAACAACGAATACTTATTCATACTTAGATGGCCAGTTAATAAATAGTATAATGGGATCCGAAGATTATCGCATTATATTGTGGTTAAAAGTTAGTAGTTTACTGTTTACAAAAGGAGGTAGTAATCAAAGCCGATTTTATTATTTTATTCAATCTTTTATTTACAGCAATCCTTTGAGCGTTACGAAGCTTATCACAACAGTCATCAAGAACGAAACCCTCAAGCCATTCCCACTGTTCATATAACCGAATCTCTTCGCCTGATGAATCAGGTCGATTATGGAGTCCGCCGTCTCCTGGCTAGTTGGCAGGATCTGGTTTGCTGGGAGCAGGTGGCCATAGGTCCCTCGATCACGGAGCTCGTAGCAGTAGACCAAAGGCACGTGCAGATGTTCTTTGACCCAATCTACTGTTATTCCTGTGGCGTAATCTGAAATAAAAACATTTTAAAAATATTCTATATTTTTTTGCAGTACAATGTCATTCATGTTAGGATTTTAACTGTATAAATAATATAAACCGATTCATGAATTTGAAAGCTATGGTTGAATACATAATCTCACTTCCATACATAAACCCTGATATCATACGCTCCTTTTTAGGCAGTTATGAAAAAGAGATCACATAACTATTCCAATTTTCATGGCCCTGCAAGTAACTAATCTTGCACCACTGAATTAACACATGTTTTATTTCATTCAAGTAATCATATTGACAAGAGACTAAAAATCATTGACACTACCCCTGTCCCTCTTTGCTCCTCTTCCACCTGTAAGTTGTCACAAACTTTCAATCTTCTACAATTTACCAAATCCTACCTACTCAGCATAAAGCTAACTTCCAGTCCGTTCACCATTAAAAGACCAATATCCATCCTTCTTAAATCCTTGCAATAAGCCTGGATCAAAGCAACATAAATAAATAGTAGGAAATATCTTGTACTTACAAATAGCCTCGGCGACGTTCCCTGTTGTGTATTCTGTACCGTATCTTACAGAAAGGGCTCCCATCGCCCGCCTTCCAATATTGACCTGGGAACAGACGTGCCGACTTTATTAAGACTTTTTATATTTCCTTTGATTTCGTTATTTTGAATATGAATATGTAGAACTGTGTTTTGTCTATGTAAAGGGAATGTTAGGGTATATTTTGCTCACGTATATCTGGATATGTATGTATGATCTTTATCGTGTGAGTATTACGATACAATTTCTCTTGACCTACCATACTTTAATGGATAATTTGACAATAGTAGCTTCCACGTATTTTTCTACTTTATGATTAAGCCAGGTTTGTGAAATATTTTTCATAACTAACATTATATTGCCCTTTAAGGAACTTATTCAAACATTTATATCTGGGTTAAATAGTTCATTGTCAAGTAATCACGATTTGAGTGAAACATACATAACATCTTCTATGGAGACTTGGTATTTAGATGGTAAGAGTAGTGCGGTCCAAGGAGAGTATCGATCGCCGGCATACTACGAATATCTCACACCAGTTGATACAATTATGTCGGCTTATTCAAAACTGGATATTCACAGGTCGGTCCTAGAACGCGACATACTTTCCACACACCTAAATTTTAGCAACGCTAAGAAAAAAGTATACATGAAAACTTCATAATGATTCGCCCAAGTTAGAAAGCAGTTGAAAAATATTAAGGAGGCCTATAACCAACAGTGCATGGATACAAGTTGATCATGATGATAACAATTATATTGGAAATGACAATTATGATGCTGATAATTAGGAAAAACTTACTGCATCGTAGTAATTATCCAAAGGCTGGGTGGTATTGCCATAAGGGATCAATAGGAGTTGTCCAGATGAGTGCATTGATAGGTACAAGTCTATCCTATCGCTAAGGGCTCTTAGGTACGCAGCCAGGTCTCTTGTTTCTGGCTCGGAGAACGGTCCTGGACCAGCATAGTTAATGGATGCTGGGTTGATGGATGACCCGTACACTGTTGGGATAGAAAACACATATCACACCTAAAAGATTTAAGTGAGGACCTGAATCTGGGGGAAGACGCATGTCTTGTGTTGGTTGTTACAAACTACGAGAGAGTTTCTATGGACCGAAATAATTATAATATAATTACAAGTCAAACAAAAAAATGTCTAGGTGCTAGGATCAAAATCTATGACTTCACGTTTCGAAGCCCACAGGTTCTGGCTCAATAGATCAAGGAGGCTCCGAGAATTTGCGTCCTACTCGTATTAATAGAACTTAAAATAACAAAACATTTAAATACAATATTATATACATTTATAGTATGAAATTGTAGCATTTACAGACACTAGTTTGACCTTACTATCTAATTTAAAATTCAATTCAAAAACAAAACGGGTCTTACGAACTAACATCATAGTGGCTTAATTAATATTTAAATTAACTTTGTTTTAATCTCTATAAAAACTTACCCAGCCAGTTACTGTTCCAATTTCTATTTAAATCTACACCGAATTGTGACCCAAAGGGACGTCTGCTTTTGCGCCATAATCTATACTGGAAATTAAAAAGTAACTATAACTAGGAAAACAGGACTATATTTTTTATAGTAATAGGGGCAGATGTATGCTCAGTTTTTCAACACAACTGGGTCGATCCATCAGAGGTTGTATCAATTACTCATAAAACCTTATGAAGTACACGCTTCCGCGTATTTTTTTAGCTAATGAAGTTTCTGTAAACTGCGTTATAATATTTTAGTTGGACCTGTCAATATTAAAATACTATAGCCTACTTAGAACAAAAACTGTTGTGATTTGATGAACTTTACACATTTGTTTTAATACTAAGAAGTTACTAAAGCTGTGAAAACTTCTCGCTAAACACTTCTGAAAGCTTCTCGCAAAATATTTACATATTCGTCTCGATTTGGAAATAAAACCTAATATTAATTTATAGCAGGTACATAAATGATTATTAACTTACATCAGTATGAGTCCAGACGAATCCATCAGGATTGGTGACGGGGAAGACGTACCAATCAAAATCTCTCGCAGCTGCTTTAGTCTCTTCATCATTACTCGTCAGAAGCTCATTAATAAGATAGCAAACAGTAGCCGAAGTGATCCATTCCCTAGCATGTATTGCACCTTCCACAAAAACTATTCTTTTACCAGCTCCATGCGATATCTTAATTCCTTTGATCTCACGACCTTCGTAAGACGTTCCAGCGATTTCAATAGTTACTATAGATGGATATGCTCTAGCTAAGTCATCTAACCAAGCGTTAATTTCGTCTAAGTCGTAGTATGTGTCCCATCGCATGCTTCTTAAATTGTTTCTAGTGTATTTGCCTACGGGTTCCTTGTCTATAGCTCTGAAAGTTGTGATATAGTTAGAAGTACAAAAAATATGATATTTTGTATTTTTTGTGTGATACAGAATACTAAGGTTCATTTATCTAGGCAATATTATCCATATCCTTTTTTAGCAAAATCATCTGGCAGCTATAGCTACATCATCTGGCATCTGAGGCATGATGGAAACAAAATTTTAATATGTAACACGTCCATAGACCCAAATTATTTTAATGTTGCAATGAGAAGTAAGTTTAGATTAATAAATAATATGAGCTCAAGGAAATAATAAATATGAAAATACTTCACCACTTACTCTTGTATATTCTGCATAGATATTTCAAACGCTACACCATTTCTGTTTAGGTAACCTTCCAGTTCCCCTTTATCTTGAGGAGCTGACACAAGTGTAACAAATTCTGCCGACGGCACGGGATCGCTCCAGAAATCAAACCTTGTATCATCGTAAAGATCTTGTAACAATTTTATCTCATTTGAGTTCTTCGGTAGTATTTTGTATAAAGTGTAGTTGTCGAAACGAAATTTCTCGCACGACGCAATAGTTGTTATTAATAATAATAGGAATACTTTTGAAACCATTTTACTTCAACCGCTGCACTTCAAATGATTACGACAAAAACATAAAGTTGTAAAATATATAGTGTTGTAAAGCAATAATGTAATTTATATATTGCACCGATAATAGCACGGTGTTGTTAAAATTAGGCCGATAAGTCTTATGCATGGCCTATATACAGATTAACTGTAATTAGGATTATTTACTGGTGGTAGGTCTCCCATATGTGAGAGACCGCCTGGGTAGGTACCACCACAATGTCTATTTCTTCCGCTATACACCAGTGTTAATGCACTGTTGTATTCCGGTTTGAAGGACATTGTAGTCAGAGTAACTTCTGAACATAATGAGACTTAACATCTTATGTCTCAGGATGGCGAGCGCAGTGCAATGCCAAGCATTACTTTGTAATTCACGGTGTTGTTTGGTTTTGCTACTGTCCATGAGCGGTTATATCGCTTACTATCAGGCGAATGGTATGCTTGACTTGCCATTCACTGCAATAAAAAAATGGAATTATGAGATGCTTATAGACCAGCAGACATCTTTATTCTAACCCTATTCCTTAGGATTTCAGTCTTCTACAACTGCAAACAAGTTGTTTTTCGACATTTGGGAGGGGGCTCAAACGTCGATTATTGACCTATCGGAGACTTCCCTAGAATTTCCTTTATTCTTCTTTCTTGTTGTCATTTTACAAAATCCTTCAAATTTAATATTTATACAGCATGCACTCCCGTTGTATTGTATTTTATAAACATACAATGTTACTTTAATGTAGGTAGGCCATTATTTCTCGCCATTTGTAATAATTATTCCGGTCTCAATTAGTGCTTTACACTTTGCTAGCAGAAAGAATTATCAAACTATTTCCTTTTGTTTATATTGTTTATCTAGCGTCTATATAATAAGGAGTGTATTATGATGTGACAATCCAATATATTTATTTTCATAAAAACCAAATAAATTAAAAGAGTACCATTTATAACATAGCTATCATCATAAATTAATTTATTACAGGCTTAAGCAAGGAAAATATAGCCAGGAAAAAAAACAGAATCCCGGATCATCATAAATACTGACGGCCGATTAAATTCGTCCACTTACTTATCTTTACGTCTACATTGATAAGTTTTATTATCATCTATTAAATGTATTGTAAATACTTAAATATTTATCAAGAACCGGTTAGTAAGCCATCTCATAAAATGTGTTTTAAATCCCTCATTACCGTGGACTAAATATTGTCCTTTAGTATTGTCACATGCTCCCTATCTTCTATTTTCTAATACATTGTGTTATGCCTCACTTTCTAGTTTTCTGTCTAACTGAGCCGACGGCTCATCTGAGGGTGAACCTACTACGACCACTTATAGACGTTGGCAATGCCAAACTACTGCTTGCAAGGTTTGGAACGCTTTGTTAACCCGGCGTCATTGTTGCCGGGTATCTAATACCCGACGCATTTTAAAACTGTCATAATTTTAAAACAAAATGCGCGCGTCTTTTGTCCGTTACAGTAGCTGCGGTCGTTGACCTCTGTTCGCGTATTCTCTTGTCTATTTAGTGTTGCTGCGGCTACCTCGTAGTGTAAACGTGTGTAAAGAGCGCGCGGGTAAGTTATACCCGGCCACAATGGCCACGTAACATTTATAAAGACAGCGTGTTTTTTGTTTTTTATTGTTTATTGATAAAACACATATCGTTTTTCACAGTTTTATGAACCATGTCTTACGAAAGCGAACAACGTCGACTCCTAGCCTTGTTTGAACAAGCTGACGCCAGTGAAAATGAACAGTGCAGTTCAGACGACGAGGGTGAAATCGACCATATTTCAGAGCGAAGTCAAGTCAGTGATACGGAACAGGAATGCAGCGATGACGAGCAAGAAGTAATTGTTTCAACAAGTAACCAGCAGTTTTATATTGGTAAAGACAATTCCACCAAATGGTCTTCGCAACCACCTCGGACCAACGTCCGCACAAGGTCAGAAAACATAATTTTACAAAAACCTGGGGTAAAGCCTATTGCGCAAAACGATAAGACTGAAATAGAGTGTTGGAGACGCTTTATAAATAATAATATGCTGGAACAAATACTTTGTCATACTAATGCTAAAATAAAACAGAGACAGTTGTCTAACAATAAACAATCGCTTCAGTATTTATTGAAAGAAACAACTATAGACGAACTATTAGCTTTGTTTGGCTTGTTGTACTTGGCTGGACTAAATCGTTCTAATCGCCAAAATTTGAGCGACTTGTGGAGAACCGATGGTACTGGTGTGGAAATTTTTAGTACTACTATGTCTTTGCAGCGTTTTTACTTTTTACAAAGCTGTTTGCGTTTTGATGATGCAACAACACGCCAAGAGCGAAAGCAACTGGACAATCTGGCTCCAATTAGATATTTTTTTGAAGAGTTTGTCTCAAACTGTAAAAATACTTATACTCCCAATGAGTATCTTACAATCGATGAAAAACTGGAAGCATTTCGCGGCAGGTGCTCATTTCGTCAATATATCCCTAATAAACCTGCGAAATATGGCATCAAAATTTATGCTTTGGCTGATGCAAAAAACTTTTATACAGTCAACCTTGAAATTTATCCCGGTAAGCAGCCTGAGGGGCCATTTTTGCAAAGTAATAAAGCTTTCGATGTTGTAGACAGATTAGTGCATCCTATTTCTAAAAGCAATAGAAATATTACAATGGACAATTGGTTCACGAGCATTCCACTGGTAACACATTTGCAACAAAATCATAAACTAACGTCTACAGGCACATTACGTAAAAACAAAAAAGAAATCCCACCAAACTTTATAACCACTCGAAGAAAAGAAGTATACAGCACTCAGTTTGCATTCCAAAAAGATATGACGCTTATTTCCTACATGGCTAAACGGTCTAAAGTGGTGCTGGTATTGTCTTCTCTTCATCATGACCAAAACATTGATCCTGCTAGTGGTGAAAAAAGGAAACCAGAGATAATTACATTTTATAATTCTACGAAAGCTGGCGTCGATGTGGTTGATGAGCTCTGTGCTACCTATGATGTATCTCGAAACTCAAAACGCTGGCCAATGACAGTGTTTTATGCGGTCATGAATGTAGCTGCAATAAATGGTGTGATTATTTTTCGTGAAAATAATAACTCGAAAACAAACCGGCGTGATTTCCTTAGAAAACTCGGTCTATCAATGCTTGAAGGTCATCTTCGCGTGAGAAAAAATATGGAGAACTTACCGAGAGGCTTACGTAAACGTATTCACGAACAAGTCGGTGAAATGATGACCTACCCTCCGAATAAAAGTTCTATAACATATACGAGATGCAAAGACTGTCCTTCTGCCAAAGACAAAAAAACTAGGCATAACTGCAATAAGTGTAATAAGCCTATTTGTATGCAACACATTATCCCATTATGCCAAAGTTGCGTTGATCTCGATAGCGAATAAGTCGGTATATTATTAGTAAATAAGCTTTGTTTTATATAGTTCATGATTTCATGTTTATGTTTTAAAGAAAATTTTATGTTTTGTCTCTAAATGTCTATTATGTTATGTTTTCGAATAAACGTTTTAAGTTATGTTCTAAAAAAATTATCGCAGAATAAAAATATTTAATTTGATGAGGAATATGCTCATTTTATGATAAATAAATGTTTGATTTTTATTAATAATGTATTTAACTACCTATTTCCCTATTATAGAAAACTAATATTGTCATAAGCTTGATTCAGTGTACAAAAATGTACATGGGTAAAATTTACCCGGCCACAATGGCCAAGTTCTGTTTAGTAGCCACAATGACGCCGGGTTAACAAAGTTCTTAAAAATAGGGCAGTAATAAAAAACTATATTATGGACATACATTTATTGAAAACACTCTTTACATAACAATATTTGGGTTGTCTTCACCTTTGTAATTTTTGTATATTATGATTTTCATTCATTAATTTCGTACTTGATTTATTTGCACAAAGATGAAGTGTCCACTAAATACGTAGCCTTAATCGTGGCTATGATAATCTATGTTATGCAATTAAAGTACGTTCAAGGATCTTGCTTCCCTAATGATGGCCAGCAGACCATCGAAAGTTTCTTCGCATGATGGCAGTACTTGGTTTACTGGTAACGTGTAACCCCATTCTCCTTGGTCTCGGAGTAGGAATGTGGCTGAGATTGGAGGGTTGAAACGGTGCTTCACCCAGTCGTCTGATGTCCCAGTTGTACCACCTAAAAATAATTGTAGGGTCAAAATATGTAATATTTAATTTATTGAAATAAAACTATTTTATACGGATTTTATCGCGATTTGGTTTATTTTTACATTTTTTAACTTCCCGACGTTTCGATTACTTTACAGCTTTCGTGGTCACGTTTTTTTAATTTAATAATTGCAAATTAAGGGTAGTTAAATTGTAACAGTCACTGAGCGGATGACTAATACCTCAGTCCGCCCCGTGACCACGAAAGCTGTAAAGTAATCGAAACGTCGGGAAGTTAAAAAATGTAAAAATTAAACCAAATCGGGATAAAATCCGTATAAAATAGTTTTATTTTAATGTGTAACATTCGCGTAAATCTAAGAAACCATTATATTTAATTTAATTTGATTTAAACAATTAAAATATTAGATAAAAGTACTAAGGTAATTATTCTATGATGAAGTTCGTAACCATAACTAGTTTCGGGATGAGGCTGATCGATTCTGCTCTGCAATATTTTTTTGGGTCCGTCTATCGATATCGACCTGTATTCAAAGGCCTTCTGTGACCTTTATCGGATGACTTATCTACTGTTAAGTGCGCAGTGAAAATACTATATTCCAAGCAATGTTAGATTGTACTACATCTTGTATATGTCATTTTTTTCATCATATAGAAAAAAATATAAAGGAAAAGAAAAGTTCATAAAATTCAAATGATGAAGTATTTCTCTACAATATAAGAAATCATCTTACTCGATACACTCCTAGAAGTTCCAACGATATATTGAGTGCTGTAACGTACGGCCAACGATCCCATTGCTCTCCTGCCAACTACCACCTGAAAGGCATTATCTGATTAATCTATTTTTAAGTCAACGTAAGTCATATAATGAGATACTATATAAAAATGCATTGCTAAGATGGATATGTAAAGACAAAAAGTTTTTATTAATTACTGATATTGAAGTAGATTTTCACGTTCATACATTACATCAAATAGTATTGAAAAATCAATACCAATTTAACTTGAGTAACGATTAGAAAATGATTATCTTTAATCGTAATTTTGACGAATTTCCAAGAAATATTAACCTAATCTCTTAAAACAAAAATTGATTTCATAGTTTATCTTACCATATCATTGAAGTTATACATTGGTTCAGTCGAATGAGCGAAGGGTAAAAGAAGTCTTTGTCCAAATGATTTGAAAGTCAGGTAACCAACAAGATTAGAACGAAGGTTTTCTATATATCTTGAAAGGGACCTAGTTTCTTCTTCAGAAAACGGCCCGGGGCCAATGTAGTTGCTAGCTGCAGGCTCAAAACTACCTCCGATTACTGAAATAAAAATATTCCTTGTAATTATGGAGAGACGCATCTTGTTAGGTGTTTTACGTCGATGTTGAGATCTTTTGTTACTAATTCATATAAAAGTTCTGGTTCTTTACTTGTTTAAATTGCATGCTAAATATGTTTTTGCTATGCATTATAAATAAATAAATATACACCCAATAGTCACATACATAGTCCTGACCCCACACTAAGATCGAGCTTTGTGTTGTGAGTATCAGAAACTACGAGAGACTTTTCGGTCTCACAAACACCCAGACCCGGAACATGGTGGACCCGGTGGTTCACACAAACATTTGCTTCGGTGCGGGGCTCGAACCCGCGGCCTTTCGTTTCACAGGCGGCGTCTAACCAGCTGCGCCACGGAGACTGTTAATTATAATATCATTAGTTTCAATAATTTTAACTACTTCATTAAGCTTATGCTGTATAATAAATAAACTTTATTTGAATTGCTTGCATCAATCTTAAAGATAGTATGGTTATGTATAAAAAATTGAATAGCATTTTAAGATTATACTATGTGAATTCAGAATAATTACTTACTTCCCCATTGAGAATTCCAGTTTCTGGATAGATCTACTCCGATGACCGATGACCTTATGGGTCTCCTGTTTTTAGTCCACAATCTTACCTAAAAATCAATTAATTATTATAAAAAACATAATACATTACTTAGATGTTTTATTTTAAAGTTTATTTGTATGTGATCGTCAAATCTTATAAGACAGCAAAAAATATAAATAACATTTTCGTTTCATCCACGGCATGTGTACCTTACTTAAAATTGATGTTCTTCCCAATATACTTGCATTGTTCTTTTTCTTATAGCCTCTAGTCACATAATTATTTTAAAATACACATCAATTAATTCAATATACTAATTTAAAAGTCGCATAAACATTGTCACTTACAGAATCCTGCGTAAATTCGTGTCCATCAGGATTGACGACGGGGAAAATATGCCAATCGAAGTTTTCGGAGGCAGCTAGGGCCTCAGGGTTCTCGCCTCTCACCAGCTGGTCTACGAAGTAAGTTAGAACAGTAGGAGAGAGCCAGTCGGCCCCTATCTGCCCTCCGTCCAGGACGAAAGCTCGTCTGCCTGATCTTCTAGATATTCTGATACCTGTTATGTTGCGCCCTGAAATGCGGTGTAATGTGAATGATGGTGACGATTTATCCGTAATCTTAATTTTTGATAGGTAACACAATAAAGACAATATCCCTTTCTAAAGGGTTATCGATATTTAACAAATTGTTAAGATACACTTATCCTTTTACCAATTCATGAGGCGAAATTTGAAAAAAACTCATTATTGTTTATCACTCTGGCCATCACTAGACCGAATTAAATTGTAATTTTTTTTTACCATTTATCAGTGAAAACAGTAACCTAATTCTTACCTTCATAGGATTGTCCAACAGTAATCAGACTAACGATATTACTGTGAGTTCTGGCTAGATGATGGAACCATTCTAGGATATCATCCAAGGGTTGGTAGTTGGTCCAGAACATCTCATGAGACGCAGAACGTTTCCTCCTGCTCATGATTTGTGCGTCGAAGGCTCTGAAATATCACATTTTTGTAGTACAAACGCAGCAAATGAGCAGTTCGCTTATTGGTTGGAAGGTACTTTACACAGCTTATAATGCCCTATATTTTCAAAAGCGTAAAAGCGTAAGAAAAGCAAAAAAAGAAGACATTTCGTGTTGCTGAGGGAGTTTCTTACGCCGCTTCTTCTTCACAGCTACAACACGTTCCGAAGCGGTGGTAGCAGAAATTAACGATTCAAAAGATCTTGTAAAAGACTACTTGAATAAAGAATATTTTGACTTTGACTTTCTAGATGCTTTGGTGGTGGTGCTGAAAAGTGATTGGTGTATAGAAAATGGGACAAAGAGAAGGGTAGTGGTTATTTTGATGAGATTTGATAGTTGTTACAAGTTTCCAATTTGTGATGATAATAATAGACTCGGTCGGTCTTTTCTGCTATATAAGGATAGCGTAGGATCTATTATGACTTGGGCACATATAGAAAAGATGAGTTGCATAACCAAATATTTAGATTTGGCACAGTATATAAATCTTTCAGATTTTCATAATCTAAAAGAATAAATCTCAAAATAAAATATTATGCACAGCTTTTATTTTGCCTCTACATCAATAAAAAAGTTACCGCTTCAAAATTACTTACTCCTGTATATTTTCCAACATCAGCTCAGATTTTATGCTTCTTCTAGACAAGGAGTGTTCGAATTCCCCTCTAATTTCAGGAGAGGAGACCACACTGACGTACTCCCCCACCATGCTTGGAGGCACCCAGAAGTCCAGCCCATTGTTCAGCTCGTACAAATCAGTCAGGAACGAAACATGGTCTTTAGTGGTTGGAGTCACTTTATACAACGTATAATTATCATATCTAACCTTTTCTCCTAGTACTAAAGCACTTAGAACACTAAATATTAGTAGTTTAAATAACATTTTAATTACTTAACACACTACTTACAAATTGAAAATTATTTTTCATTTGTCTTATCTGTGTATCACTTATTATCCTACCAATTTATAATGGTAGGTGAAAGTTGAGAAATATACAATAGGAAGTCCGATTCAATTTGGTCGTGTTAATTGATATTATTTATCTAATCGAAGTGTGCCGCTGATCAGAATTTTTACGATAAATTAAGTGTAGTTAGCTTATCTTGAATATTACAGGCGCTTCGTGATTAGGATTATATTATTCGATAACATTAATTATTTATATTATATTCTTATAAAACGTTAGGAAATGTTGCAAATTTTAACGCATTGAAACGTGAGCATTTGTCTTAAATTTTTTGATTTTTTGAAAGTTATATTAATACGATATATTGCGTTGTTTTTGTTGCCAGTTTTAGTGATGAACTAGAAAATTATAGAGCATTAAGTAATCCAATTTTAAGCCACTCAATATTATTAATTAAATCAGTAATTATAAAACAAGAACGATGAAATAGCCGTTAATATGAAAGAGGAATAAAAACTGTATGGCAAATGAAGTCATGGCGGATGTCGTTCGATTTGTTCCTTCCATTCCCATAACTCGCATTTGGCCGACAAATTACATATCATCATACAAATATCTCATTACAATTCCGTGAAATGACCACGAAAATAATATTTTAACCAAACAAAACGTGCACAAACAAAAATATTTGCGTATGTTTAATTATAATATTATATGTATCGCGTTGTAGCTGTGTTACACGAAAAAATATAATAACAATGTAATTATTGTTCATCATAAATCCGTTAATGTGCGTCGGCAATTAAGCTCGTGTCGGGACGCGGTCACAATGACAATTTGTTGAGGATTAGGGATGGGGTGAAAAAAGGTTTTATACGCTTTTTTGAGGTCGTAGGCTTGTTTGAAGCCAGTTCAACCAGGTCACTAATAATGATGTCAAGATTCAGCTCCGATTTCGGCTTTTTTAGTGTAAGTAAAATTTGTAACCATCACTGGTTGTCTCAATGCAATTAAAACATAGTGATTTGCCGTTCACATGTAGTGTTGTTAGTCTCCGTTCAAGAAAATAAAATATTGTAAAATATTGCGGGACCATTCACGAACACAGCAAATCTGCTACTGAAAACGGCTTTCTTTAAATATTTCCACCGGTAGTGTAAATAAAAGCTTGACGGGTATTAGCAAAAACGTAGAATGTTTATAAAGCAAAGTATTACTCGAAAAGCAGCTATTCAGCACTCACTCTTAGAACTCGCTGGAAAAAAAATTGAAATATTTTTCCAAAAAGAAACCAACAGCACATAAATACAAAACACTTTTCCAGATAAAGTTCGCATAAACAAAAAATCACATAAGACAAAATCATTAAATCCATTTAAAATATCCGAAAAAGGCGGATATTTCCAATCTGCCGCGGCACATCACTCGGCGAATGTACAAGATTGATTGCCAGTAGGTAATTAGCGTCGGATCAGTTAAACCGAGCTCTTTGCAGTTCATTTTTAACTGTTGACATTTTGACAGGTGAACTTCAGCGGGTGTTTTATTTCGTAAAGGAAATTAACGGTACTGAAATTTGATTTTCAACGTTTGCAGTGTATTGTTATTGTTTGTTTTAAATGAGGTATTTGTATGGCATTTGTTTTAAATGTTCTTGTTTTTTATTTTATTACGGTGGCTGAAAATAAATTGGTTTATAAGGAGTTGAAAGATATAACGAACAGTAAAATGACCACATATAAGACTCATACCTAATGATGAGCAAAGACTGAAGTTGCAGTTATTATGAATTCAGATAATTATGATTCCCTAAATGTGTGACTACATGGTCCTAGAATTATTGAGAACTCGCTTTGCATAGTATTTACAATCCCGGGAAAATATATGATGTCGGTTTGTATTATATAGTGATGTACATATAAAAAGTCCGTACGTGTGACGTCATGACAAAACCCAGGTACTTCATAATTACTAGAATGATTTACTTTGTTAAATACGCATTTCATAATTTCATGCATAATTTCCTCATTTGTTGATCCATAAATTTTAGGTATTTAAGTAGTCTTTCCAGATAATTTAAAAATATCCAGAGACACCTGCATCCAGGGACCTTTTGCAGTTTTTGCAACATTAATAAACACTAAGCATCAGGTAACAATGTACTGTATTGTACTGTATCCGCCCATATAGGTCCCACTGCAGGGCACAAGCCTCCTCTACAATCAAGAATACGATTGAGAGGGGTTAGACCATATATGAGTTCAGGTAACACTAATCGTTTGCAAATCCCCCGCTTTAAAAACACAAAGTTGACTACATAGACAAATTTGCACGTTATTCATACTCTACAAACTAGAAGATAAAAAACAGGCCACGATTTCCCAAGAACACGCAGAGCGTTTTCATATCGTCCAACATCGAATACATTTTTAATAACGTCTCACAGTTTTGCATTCTGTTTTGAAAAGCAAATTGTCTGTACAGTCACGACAACGAGGTCAACAGAGGTTTCTATATAATTAATTCCGAGTTAAAACATCTGAATTCCTCATAAATATTGGATAAAATACAGAATATCTTCGATGTAATTGCGCTTGGTCGGCGCGTGACTTTCTTTATGAGATAATTCTCTATCACCTTTATCGCTAAGCGGTCCTCAACTTGTAGTTAGACGCCTATGTTACTCTACAACACTATATTCTTTCTGCAATGTGTTCGTATCACCCGAAATAGTAAACTAGATTTTGCTCACGTGTTTGCTTGCGGTGAGGTAGGTTTTGTCAGTTAATGTAGGTTTTCGGTTAACATTGGTTGGCATGAACGTAAAATCGATAACGTCATTTCACTTCCTTCGGGATCAATACATCAGGATGAACAATTCCCCATGTTCTTTTTTGTGAGCTTTTTGATTGACCTATAAAGTAGTTTAATGACTTCTCTTTGACAGCCTCTGTGGTACAGTTGGTTAGATGCCATTTGTGAAACGAGAGGCCACGGGCTCGATCCCCGCACCGAGACAAATGTTTGTGTGAAACAAAAATATTTGTTACGCGTCTGGGTGTTTGTGAGAACAAAAAGTCTCGTAGTTCCTGTTACCCACGACACAAGACTCAATCTTAGTTTGGTGTTAGGAATATGTATGTGACAATTGGGTGTATTTGCTTTTAACTTTCCTCACACATTTAGAACGTTTAAAATTAGGTTAACGTCTATAAGACGTAATATTACGTCCAGAAACGCTTTACCTCGATAAAAAACCCTGTAGTTGTCGTCTGTACTATTAAATACAAGTTGTTGTTCAGTCAAACATTTATTTTCATGGATACAAAAATTCACCAAATCCTATATTTTATGTTAATACATAAAGATTACCAAAAATATTCGCAAGCAATTAATATTTTGAGACACCTCGGAATATTTTAATTGAGTTGTCAAAGTTTGATATAATTTTAATATCTTATTCTCATTAAATGTTTCAAATTAAAAAAGTTTCTTTTTGTTTTAATATTAAGTAATGTATTAGATTTTGTTACAAGCGACGGATAAAAATGTAATTTTAATTTATCTAAAAGTATAAAATACTATTCTTATGTTCTATTAATTTATGTTAGTTTAAGTGTAGTTGAGTTGTTAAGTCTGGGAAAGGCCTAGTTTTAGCTGTGGACGTCGTGTGGCTGAAGAGAGAGAGAGAGATGATAACATTATTAAAAATAATGGAGACATGATTATCTACATTGATAACGCGTGTCTTTATCGCATAATGATTAGAATGAAGATATGTTAACTAATTGCATGTTTTAGCGAAGATAATATTTTAACACATAGGTAGTCTACTACTGAAACAGGCCTCAGTCAAGAATTTCCACAGCGATTGGTCCGTTTAGAAACACAAATACATGTGCATTGTACAATGTACAGTTGCCCAATTTAGGATAAATATTTCTAGTCCAAACAGTTATTAAAATAGTTACTTGTATATGGGTATCGAACCAACAATCTATTTTATTTAAAAATCTCTTTTCAAATGCTCTTTTCAAATTTTTAAACTTTTACAAAATAAATATACTATCATTATCATCAGCCCGTTGCAGCCCACTGCTGGACATGGGCCTCTCCCAAGGTACGCCACAGAGCCCGGCCTGCTGCTTTACGCATCCAGTCGCTGCTGGCCCTCTTGTGCAAGTCGTCCCGCTATCTGGCCAGAGGACGTCCCACGCTACGTTTTCCAAGACGCGGTCTCCACTCCAGAACACGCTTACTCCAGCTAATATACTATATGGACTAACAATTCTCAATCGATTCTCTCGATTGTAGAGTAGGCCCGTGCTCAGCAAAGAGACGTACATATATGGGCTGATACAATAAAATAAATGACTTTATGAAAAGTATTTTTCAACGTGTCTGACTGCCTCGGTGGCGTAGTTGTACTGCGGTACGACTACAAAGCTGAGGTCTCGGGTTCGAATCCCGGGTCGGGCAAAGTGGTATTGGGTTTTTCTATTCATTATCAGCCCGGAGTCAGGAATTTGTGCCCGATATGGCGATAGGCTCGCCCCCTATTACATCATGGGACCGAACATACAAGGCGAAATGTGGTGTCCTGGTGGCGCCTCTGCCTACTCCTTCTGGGATAAAGGTGTGAGTTTATATATGTATTTTACAACGTGATTTATCATCATACGAATAGTTGTATAACTATTCGATAATGTCAAACTGACTAAACATTACGAGAAGCATGAATACACCAATTAAATCTAGAATTAGTGTATTGGCGATCGTCCAACGATCAAAACAATACATTGACTCGTCTTCAAATAAATTAATGCGGCATTTTGATAGATCACTTTGCGGGCCCGGTTGATTTGCTCGTATCATTGGACGTTTGAAAGACAGTAATAACTTTGTTCTTGTTGTTTTGTCTTGTTCTTAGTCGATAAGTGTTCTTGCTGTGTATTGGAGAATGTATGACTTGTATGTGACTTTAGAACAGATCATTTTGAACGCGTCAGTTGTAAAGTTTCTATGTTGTATCTTTATGAGTCAATGGGATGATTTTTTTCAATTTATTTAACATGCTCAAGAACGTTACAAATATGTTTGTTAGTAGATAACATCAAGAAACCACTATGGTTTATATTTATGCTATCAGAGTTGACAATGAGGTGAAGCCGAAATGGGGAGCCTTGCATTCTATTCAAGAGACTATTGCTAGTTTCATCAGCACAAATTATTTGTTACAGGTGTGGATGTTATAGGACCTTTAATATTATGCTTTTTTAACTTCATAATCTACTAAAACAGGGCAGCTTTGTTATATTCCGCAATATATGCTGAAATATATTTGTAACTGCACATATAAGCAGATGTCGAAGTTATTTAGGGATATTCCAAAACTTAACGATATATTCTTCTTTACCTAATTTGAACCACAAAAAGATAATTCATTGTTAATAACTACACTTTTATTTATGTTAACTTTTTAGTAATAAAAAGTAAGCGGCAGTATTATTACAGCCTCCAAAGCGGACATTTCATATTCGAACTCAAAAATCAACAGACCTAGCTGTTGATTTTTGAGTTACATGTAACTTTGATAAAAATTCAATTTCTTCGGATTAACAGTAAAAATAGACAAACGTAACGAATCTGCACGTATTCATGTGTATATAAACGTATATAATATTTCTATTTTGTTTATTACGTAAGACGAGTTAGGTATTCCCAGAGACTGGCTGAGCGACTTTCGGTTCATTAAAATGCGTGCCGCTGTTGATCATGGCTTGCAGGAGTTGCAGTGGCGGGTGTGAGGGTGGGACATTCCATGAGCCTTCGCTAAAATTGTCTTCTCTTAACATAAAGGGGAAGCGTCAATAATTTACCAGAAACAAAAATATCGACAATCATGCACGTGATCTCATTCATTACAAAGCCACGCATTAGCGAGTGCAAGCGGACGACGCGCCGTCGGAGCTGATTTATTGGACCACCTCCTGCCCTTAACGACACACAGTGATGTACGACTGGTATTGGGTGGAGTAAGGAATGAGAGGCAGCGGGGGAGGGAGCGGGAGCGGTTAAATATATAATTTGGTTGAATTTGTGCTATTTTGTAATGTCGGTATCGTTCACTTACTTGTCGATAGAATATGATTTTTAAATATGTTGCATAATAATTTGGGTTATCATGTTATAAGTGATTACGTGCCTGCATAAAGTTTTTAGGTACAGGAAGGACGCAGAGAGGAGAAGCGGAAGAATTAGAGGGATTACTCATCGAATATTTTCCTTACCACAGTTAAGACCCCGGCTGTGAGACGAAAGGTCACAGCTTTGATTTCCACAACCTAACAAAAGATTGTGCGATTCACAAGTTTTTTTTTTTTCAAATCTAGATTCGGTTAAACTAAAGTCTTTCGTTGTTTGGGATACCGAAGACACAATATGTATTGTTCGTAATGTGAGGTCAGGACTACAGTCGTAGACGGAGTATAATAGTCTATCGCCCGAATACTCAAACGCCATTTAAATATTAAGTTGCACTTAACTACCCACGTCCCACTTAATCAGTATATTTAAGCGGGACTTTAGTTAAGTGCAACATAATATTGAAGTGGCGTTTGAGTATTCGGGCGTTTGACCATAGATTTACTATTGGATTTTTTTTTTCATTCTCGCAACATTTTTATAACTTGACTTCAGATTTAACATTAAAACATTTCAGCAGGTTATTCTTAACTGTATTAAACCTCCATCGCCTATCCCACGCACCGTTACAAAAAACAGCAAACGCCGTCTGCAAGGAACAAAGAGAATTATTCCAAGATGAAGTCAACCGTGTTATTGTGGCAAGAAGAGACGTGCCTGATAAATGTACGATGTAATTTACACTTGCGTTTTTGTACCGGGACGTTTTGGACAATTTATTGTTTGCCAATAAAAGTATGAACATTACGGGCACATAGCACGTAGAAGCGATGGCCGCTGGAGCTGAAGGTTCTAGAGTGGAGGCCACGTACAAGCAAGCGAAGTGTCGGACGCCTGCCTATAAGGACGGACGACATGGTTAAGGTCGCAGGAAGTCGCTGGATGCAGGCCGCTTCCAACAGGTATATGTGGAGATCCATGGGGAAGCCCTATGATAGGACTGTGGCTTAAGAGAGAGAGATAGAGATTAAAAGAATGTAAGATTTGTCTATAAATAAACTGCAGTTAGGTATATTATTGCAGTTCACTACTGAACACCACAAGAATTATCTCCAATCAAGAGCTCAATTGAGAGGGCTTAGGCTGTAGTTCATGTTGCTGTCGTAGAGTGGCCTCCAACATGACACATCATAAAAACACTTGTAAAAATATTTATGGCATGCAGCTTTCCTCGTGTTGTTTCCTATACAGTAAGATTGCTTGGTAATTGGATATCAATACACAAAATATGACTGCAGAAAGTTCTAGTTGTACCTTAGGATTTATAGTCTATCTAAACTAAGAAGTTCCATTTGACATTGGGAAATAGGGATGCTGTCAAATAAATCGGTTCTTACAATATCCGATTATTTAGAGATATCGATAATATTTGTTTGTATTTCTTAATCGATTACAGTTTATATTTTCAGTTTACATCATTTCGTTTATTTTTTCATGAACATATTTATTCTAATGAGACATCAACAATTGCATGTCACTTTACTATTTAGGAACAAAAGGAGTGATTTATCTATTACTAGCGGCCCGTCCCGGCTTCACCCGGGTGCAGACACTTTTTCGAGTCCAGTCCACATCACGCACATGCTTATGAACACATGATACATACATACAATACAATACATATACTCCAAAGTGAAAAACCTCCTCACTATGTGTGGCGTATCCTACAATACTGCCATCATTTCCATTGTAATATCCAAATCTATTAATTAATGATAAATTAATTCATATTAATATTATTATTTCACTATTTATTTATGTATGTTCGTTGACAGCATACCTATTATTAGCTGAAAGTTCAGTATTTTTAAAAATTAAAAATCAACTGTTTTATATCTGCTCGATTATTTAAATATTTTTACCGATTATGCGTATACAAATGCGTTTGAATAGTCTCGACTCTACCGGTAAAAGACCTAACGAGGTGACTTTATAATGACGTCTAGAAAAAAAATATGTTGTTTAAAATGGTTATTTTGCTTTATTTAAAGAATTCTAGTTTAAATTTAGTGATTATGGTTTGTATATCTAGTGATAAAATAAGAATAGCTTCATAATTCCATAGATTTACGGAAAGTGTTATTGAAATTGTGTGGGTTACGTCTGCACAAAGTTATTTACGTTAAAAGTATGAAACGTCAAATGGAACCTGTTAGTTTAGATAGGCTATAGGCCTAATCACAACTATTTTCATTAATCTATTGGGTCTGCATGTGGGGCGTAGAAATGTTCATTTACTGTGAAGTTGTGCCAGTTGCCGCACCTTACATGCTGTATACTGAAAATTCTAAAATAACCATATGCACATGGCTGCCATTTGAAGTGGGACTAGTAATAAATGAGTAAGACCTTATACATTTCGACCAAAATTCAGGACTGTACGATATGCAACTGCAAACCTGGTCTTATATAAGCTCAAGGTCATGGTAAAAGCGGTCGCATATACAATTGTGATAAACTATCGTGAAAAATGAATTTCCTAATCAAAAGGAATTTCTTTAAATGCTAACCAGTTATTTATGCCTTACACCAAGTGAGATTATAATGATTTAGATAAACGAGTTAAGACCTTGTTACAATGATCCTGTAATCCATTTGTTATTTTCTCAAAGATACTGAAATTGCAATATCGCTTTTGCTTTGAAAATTCGATTAGCTATATTAACATGGTGACGCCAAAGCACAGTCAAAGTAACGTCTCGAGACAAGTAACGTTAAGCTGTGTACGTTATACGAACCGACACCGAGCGACTTTCTCTCTCTCTCTTCAGTCGGTCCCTCATTATTGAGGATCGTGACTCTCAATTGTCTTGATGACCTCTCTCCACCAGCTTCGGTCTTCTGCTTGATGTAATGCTGTGTTAATAGGTACCTTCAGTGTATTGGCAACCTGATCTACCCATCGTTTGGGAGACTTTGGCGACTTTCTACGTCCCATTTAATATTGTTACAAGCTGTTAATTAAATAATCATCATTGCGCATGGCATTCATCCTGTTAGATCAAACTTCCATGTCCAGGTTTTTAGCCAGCTTGCAGGAGTGTATTTATGAAGTTCCGACATTCCGCCGGGAAAACAAAGAAGTGGGCATTCTTTTACGACATGGGACAGGGTCTGGTCAGGTCCCCCGCAGTCGCATTATGGTGACTCCCTTAAACCCCATTTTTGCAGGTGGTGGTTAGCTTTCCCATGATTTGATCGAAATCTAATAATAAATAAATACTAAATAACAATAATAATTTGTGCCCGATATGGCGATAGGCTCGCCCCCTATCACATCGTGGGACGGAACATATAAGGCGAAATGTGGGATTCCAGGTGGCGCCTCTGCCTACTCCTCCTGGGATAAAGGCGTGAGTTTATGTATGTATGTATAAATAATACATTACACAGTTTCTGAATTACCTCTAAAGTTGGAAGGGAGAATAAAAACAAAGGTGTTGATATGAAGTCTCGAGGTGCATTCGGTTGCAATAGTCTCGTGGTCATCGCTAATTGTGATAAATGTTTTCCCAGCGGTGGGACGTCGTTTGTCTTGCTGCATCGCGACATACAGTTTACTTGCTGCGACGCGTGGGCGGTGCAGACGGGCGGGTTAAAAGTCGCTAACGAATAAATTTATTTTTATTTTTTGGCGTTTATTATTTTATTCATTTATGTCGCAGTTGTTATTGTTGTTACCTTTGATAAAATTAAATTTGCATATTGCTTTCATTAAAGCGCTACAAAAATCCTTGGCCTACATGATATATTTAACTGCAGACTTTCTGTATTTTAAGTTGATGATAATGAAGATTAAGTATAAGGAGTAATAATATAGCTATGGATAAGATAACGAATCGAACTATTTTATACATAATAAAAGTACCTACTGAGAAAAATAATTTTGTAATCCACACATTTTTATTTCGGCTCTGACGTATAGGACCAAAAAGCCTCTCATAGTTTCTGATACCCACGACACAAGTCTTAATCTAAATGGGTCAGGGCTATGCTAAGTATTTATTAGTGTTTTTAAGCGTGGCGGAATCCCGCCCGTGTGTACCCCCAGACCGCAATGGAGCTAAATTCGCCGCATAAACCGCGTAATTATCGTGCCCGCACGATTCGACATCTACAACTAAAATAATGCGATTTGAACACGACGTAAACGGTCATGAAACGGTTCACGACGAAATATCAAGCGTGGTGGAGTAATTGCGCGGTTTCGTGGCTTTGTCTTGCGTAGGATTTGGGGAATTAAGTGTTTTGTGTAATGCTTTGAATGACGAGACGAGCACGCCATTCGCCTGAAGGTAAGCAATACTACCGCTTATGGACAGTAGATAACCAAACAACACTATGAATTACAAAGCATTGCTTGGCACTCCACTACACTTGCCGTGCTCAGATATGAGATGCTAAGTCGCATCATGTCCAGTTACTCTGGCTACTATGTCCTTCAAACCGGAACACAACAGTGCATTTACATTGCTGTTGTCGGGAGAAATAGACGTTGCGGTGGTACCTTCCCAGGCGGCCTCTTAATTTTGAAAGACCTACCAATTTTAGTTAATTTATGGATGTTTTTATCCAGTTGATGTGTTTTATCTGCGAACGATTTCGAAGACATAATGTCCTTTTTCATAAACATAGCTATCCGCAGGTGACCATTACAAAATAAAGGTCTTGACTTTTTTCTTTCGACCACTTCTCGGATACTTGAAAAGGAACAGCCATTTCCTCCTCCATAAAAGGTACAAAAGTACGAAAAATGTCCACGTAAGTGTTTCTGAGCAGCCGCATGTAGCAACCTCGTGGTAACTTTTTCAGATTAAGTAATTGTTAGGCGGATTTAATTTATCTACAAGATATACTATTTAAAATATATTACTGGCCTCACTTTGCATCCACCTATTTGGTACACGAGAAAGCGGCTGCGTAACGAGACGGACAGATGCAATCCCCGCATTAAAACATGTTTTTTGGGCAAATAGAAAGCCATGTCAGAACTCGGTGTGCACGACACTCAACTTACTTGTCTGGCCTGACTGTGCGATTCAACTCAATGTGACTAAACATTGACACATTGGGCATAAAGGGCAAAAAACACATTTAAAAAATTTAACTTTTCAATTTTCACTTTTCAATCATACTCATAACTCCAAAGTAACACCAAAAACCGAAACTAAAACTCTCATGGAGCTTAACATCAAGCAAAACCCCACTAATACGAAAGCAATTAAACACACGATGTAATAGGGGGACCGGAAAGTAATGTCGTTCCTGCGCATGTCGATATTTGCTTATCTTTTATCAGCTCAGTGTATTTCGAAGGTGTGCAAAGTCTTTTTAAGATTATTGTGACTTGTTTACTTCCAAATAATTCAATATTAGACTTTTTTTTCTGCAATTTGGGGTAAAATGGCCAACCAAATACCAGAAGAGCATATTCGGAATTGTATGCTTTTTGAATTTCGCAAGGGTAGTAACGCAACAGTTGCGACCAAAAACATTTGCGATGTTTATCCAAGTGCATTAGACGTTCGTAAATGCCAAAGATGGTTTTCCAAGTTCAAATCCGGTAATTTTGATCTCTCTGACTCCTATCGATTAGGAAGACCAACAACATTAGACAACGACATGCTAAGGGCAGAAGTGGAAGGAAATCCATGTCTAACAATCGAGAAACTGTCAAAAGCCTTAAACCAACCTTGGTCGACCATCCAGGAACATTTACACCAGATTGGAAAAAGAAGCAGAGCAAAATTTATTCCTTTGAAGTTAATATCAAAAATACGACATTACTTTCCGGTCCCCCTAATATTTGAAAACGCAAGACTTGCACTACAATAAGACGGCGACTGTCCCAATGTCCCAATTAATTAATCCCCTGGAACACAGCCAGGATGTGGCATTACGGGTAAACAAAGAGACTTAGCTTAGTGTATTTTCCATGAATAAAACTATAGCAAAAATCCTTATCCACGTCTCTGGATTGCAATCTGGAGGGATGTAGCCAAGAAATTGTACGTTACCTACGTTTTGGTCAAAATTGGTCACAATATTGTAAGGTTTAATTTGAGTGTGTCTTGAATTAATAGAATTTAGATCTTTCATAGTGTAATTTATATGAATCAGTATAAGGTGCGTTTTGCTTATAACTGGTACTGATATTTTGACTTCATCTTGATGCCCGATATCAAATTTTTAATAAGACGCTAACTTTGTTAATTCCAAAAATTATCAATACACCACAGTATTATTTTACTTTTGGCTTTAATTAGTCTAACAAAGATATTACTAAGTGCATTTTTTACAAGGTCTTTACGAATTGGATCTGAATTCACAGATGAAACGATTGTGGTTGCCCTGGGTTTAAATCCAGTGACCTCAGTTCAAGCAGTCCGATCTTCACTTAGCTGTGCTATAGCTCGATTAATTCCTACCCAATTTCAATACAAGTGCGTGGTGACCTATTGGTAATGGACCAGGCGTGGCTGCCAACATGTTCACGGTGGTCGCGGGTTCAAATCTCAAGGCACACCTCTGACTTTTCGGATTCTTGTGTGTATTGATAGTCAATCGCCACGCACTATATCGGTGAGACATGACATCGTGAGGAAACCTGCATACCATAGCTATTTGTAAGAATTTTTATGATATGTAAAGTCCGTGGTCCAGCGTGGTGGACTACATAGCCTAACCCCTCTCAATCATACTCTCGATTGTAGAGGAGGCCCGTGCCCTGCAGTGGGACGTATATGGGCTGATACAGATACAATATCAATACACTTAACTATCAACCTACTAACTCAACAATCTAAATTGCAACCTCCATAAATACATCTAAAAACATTCCAATAAACGCAGAGAATCTGGGTTAAGTAAAACGCTAAACTAAATACTATTGTACCGCTTTAAGACCGGGGGACAAGAAGGCACAAGAGCCACTCGGCGTTGGCAAGAATTCCGCTGTATCTTTAAATTTTCCGCTTAATTCAAGAGTATTCTCGGGCGATTATTAAAGTTAACGAGACTGTGCACAGTTTGTATTGGCTTCCGTCCACATTGGACCTTCGATTTGTTTTACTTTTCTTTTTTATGTTGGGAAATAAATGTCGTCGTTAGAAAGTATTTTATTTTAAGCTGGATTGGTCTGGATTCAGGATATATGATGTCTATGGTGTCGAATGTCAACGAATATTAAACAGTGTGGAGAATGCTCTGAATCTCTATGGATGCTCTGAAAATTGTATTATAATTTATGGAGATACTAGCTTCTGCTCGCTAACTTCGTCTGCGTGATTAACTTTATTTAAAAAAATATACATGTAAAGATTATTTGGAATTTCCTATCCCGTCCCGTCCCGTCTCGTTATATCCCACCCGTCCCGTCTCATTCTCACTCATTGCATACAATCCAGTCCCATCTCATCCCCTTGAGTATAAAAAAGTAACAAATATATCGTAATTATTTCGTCATCCCACGGGAACACTTAATTTTTCGGGATAAAAATTAGCCTTTGTGTTATTTCAGCGTGTCAGCTACTTCCATACCAAACTTTCATCGATATCCGTTGAGCGGTTTTTGAGTTCATTGCGCACAACCCCACAGACAAACAGACAAAAATTCTAAAAGTCATTGGTTTTATTACGTTAATACAGACCCCCCATATTAGTTTTTCTGGTTTATCTTCCATAGTACAAAGAAACACCCTGTATGTAAATAAGACATATACCAGTTTTTAATTTGGACTTGCACCTATATAACTGTGAAACTGCATCTCATTTGGTGCGGTAGTTTTTGAGTAATGTGCAAGCAAATAAAAAGAAACACCCTGTATGTAAATGCGACATATACCAGTTTTTAAGTTGAGCCTACAGTAATACAACTGTGAAAACCGCATCTCATTTGGTGCAGTAGTTTTTCCGTGATGCGCAAGCAAACATACAGACAGACAGACAGACAGACAGACAAAAATTCTAAAAAAAATTGTTTTGGCTTCTGTTGCTGTTATAAAGACCCCTCGCGTCAAAATTTCTCAAATATCTTCCATGTACAGACATCGACCATTTACATTTTTATTATATGTATAGATGTAGAATCTCTTTACATTTTGTATATAAATTTATATTTGTATGTATGTATGTCTATTTATTATGTATTTATTTTATTTGTTATGTAAGTACGTAATGTCTGTGTATTTATATTTATATGTTTATTTCGTTTTATTTGGCTTCCATTCGTTATTTATTTATTTATTTATTTTTTACACTGCCCTCACTTTCTCCTTCTTGTAAATCCATCCCATGGTTGTCTGTAAGACATTGCTTTATGCGATAAGACCGCCATTTGTACTGTTTTTTTTTCTGTTTCTGTATGTTATTTAACTGTGTACAATAAAGATTTAAATAAAATAAATAAATAAATCCTAGATTAGGATCTTAACTCCAATTATAATTTAATTAAATACAATACCATAATACAGTTCCATCAGCTAGGTTTTTTTAGTTTCTTTCTATAAAATTACTAACCGATTGTTAACGTTCGCGCTGTCATCATCATCATCATGTCAAAATTTCAACATTTTGGCCACGACGCGCCATATTTTCAAGAATTAACAAAACCTGCGCTATAAAATAAAAGCGAGAGAAAACACAACGAAATATAAAGACCCATTTTATATACTATAAAAAATTGAATAGACTATTTTTATTCAGGACACGGCTTTACCAAAACATCTACATTAACGACGGAGACAGTGAAATGAGCCTTGTATTAAAATTTAACTAAGCGAAAAGTATATTTGGCAAGACACGTTTTCATATTTTTAAGGAGGTCGTATTTTTGTTGTGGTTATTTTATGGGATAGCCTTAAACTCGCATTTCTATGGTAATTCGGTTTCATCCTTGCTCTCCGGGCGGGACAGTTAACCTGCAATGGGCCTGAATGGACAGCGGACAATTTTTTCGGTGATTTTTTTTTAAATAATGCTTATTGAGCGAAATAATAATGCTGAATGGCAAGGCATAATTGGTTCTCGCCAGTCTATAGTCTGTTTGAATATGTACAACTTATGGAAGGTAGTCTTTTTACCATATCAATAAATATTTACAAAACTTATTTATGTTTCCTTGAACAATTTGGTGGTATATTTACGAACATATCAATTAGCAACTAAATATAGCGGTGTCTGAGGAGGCTAATTTATTTTTCCTTGCATGAAATCACACAAAAACAAAAGACGTCATACTGAAATATTGACAGCTTTATCCAGTGGTTAAACTCAGACCGATTAACCAAGTGACCTTCAAAAAAAGAATCCATACTTTCTTTTATTCAATAGGTCCAGCAGATGATCATAGAGGTCACCTGAAAGTATGTGATCACTGCCGCCCATAAACATCCACAACGCTTGGATCATGGATATGTTGCCCGACTATCAAATTTTGAGGGAAGAGGAAAAAAAAGGATGGGAAGAGAAAAGGGGAATTGGGCATTCAGCAATTTCTCACCACGAACCACTTCCAAAACTTTTCTTAAATGCTGGCAACACACCAATGATTCAACCGGTGTTGTGGGTGTTCATTGATGAAGGCGATCACTTGACATCAAGTTAGATATTATATTTATAGGTAATTTCATTGCATATATTAACCATTATCTAGTCTTAATGCTATTAAAACTGCAACACTAGCCATTTTTCCTCCTAATGCTATTGGGACAATGTTAATAGTGTAACTAGCAAATTAAGTTAATGTATAAGCTAACCTGAGGGGTGAAAAACCTGAAAAATTGCTACATAATAACCATTATCAGGACTTGGTACACAAAAGAGTAAAAAGCAATTAATTCTAGTACAATAGAAAAATATTACAAAATGATAGCCAACCAAAATCTTACTGTAACACAAATCATTAAGGTCGAACTTTCAACAGCCAAGAAAAATTAACACCTAAATTACATTTCGGAAATCCAGTTATGAGGACACGTTAAATAGTATCAATGCGCAAGGAAGGGTGGTTCAGCTTAAACTGGTGGGAAGACGGAAATAAATGACATTTGGGCACGTCATCCGACGATTTGTCGTGACGGCTAAACGATTAGTCGGTTCATTAGTCATATTACCACCTCTGATAACATCATTACGGAACATTAATGAAATATGGTGGACATTCCCGAGCTACATTTTGCTGAAAAATTGGGTGTGGAGGTTGTTTTTGTAGCGTATGAGCTCGAATTCTTTGTAATATTTCGATTTTCGGTTTAACAGTTTATTAATTTACCTGCATAACCAATTCATTGCTTGATAGGCAGCTTTGATTAAGAATATTAATATGGTATTAGACAGTTATATTTCGGAATCTTCATCATTATTTTAGAGTCAGTCACAAATAAATTACAAAAAGTATTAAATACCGTAGATTTTCTATTTATATCACAAAAACATAAACTTATCTAAAAACAACAAGACTCAACAAAACCTCACTACAATAAACAGAAGCACATTACAAAAAATCACAAGTTTGTCCAAAAACGTCTCTTCAGTTCTAGATGAGAACTGCTGCTCGATTTTGGAATATTTCTCCTTTCTTGGTGTCAGGAAGGAGATCATACCACTCATGGTTTCTGTACAAGTTGGCAGGATCAGACTTGGGGGTAAGGCGAACCCGTAGTACCCATCATCTCGAAGCTCTAAGGTTATCACGTATCTGAAGACACAATTTAGCTGAAGTAGAGGATATGGTACATTGCCATCTGAATAGAGTATAGCGCCAGAGTAACTACTGGACATAATGAGACTTAACATCTTATGCCTCAAGATGACGACCGCAGTGGAATGCTAAGCATTGCCTTGTAATTCATATTGTTCTTTGGTTTTGTTCTATCCAAGAGCGGTCGTATCGCTTACCATGAGGCGAATAGCATGCTCGTCTCGCCATTCACAATAAAAAAAATAATCAATAAAGACCGGAATTTTTGTGTCAAATGTAGAAAGAGTATAGTCTGTTGCTGATTGACACCCTGTTCAGTTGGCACTGTACTCATGATCAAATGCATTACAGTCACTTTACCAAATCAGAATAATAAATATACAAAGTTTTACAACTAGGGACTAAAGAGACCTTAAGTGATCCAGGCGATTGAAATTCTGAATTTCTAATCACCAGTGAATCAATTAGTTATCAAACACTTTAAGCCTCCGATTTCATATAAGTATAGGTATTTGGTTAATTCATTTATAATGGTTCTATTTCAATGTAAATTCATTTGTCAGTATTTTGTTTATGATTTTCAATTTATAACTAGGATAAACTAGAAGACTGATACTGTGTGCAGTAATACGCCTTGGTAATAATGAGATTTCAAAGTCATTTTTAATCTAAAATAGTACTCCAAAATTCTATCAAAATTGGTACTAACGGAACTCTAAACATCTCCTTCACCCAACAACCGCTGACACCAGATGTTGTATAGCCTGAAAAAGAGGTTAATTTTGTAAACATTTGTGGGGATCACTTTAGTGTGTATTTATTACATTCTAGTTACTTAATTTACTCCACCGACGAAGATAGGCCTCCCCCATAGATCTGTTGGAAGCGACCTGCATTATCATCATCCAGTTTTCACAATAAACTAATTCTCAACACATACCGGGTATATCAAGACTGCGACCGAAAACGAAGCCGGGTGGTAGTTTTAGTGGTTACAGACACAATGCAAATAAAAATTTCGCATAATAAGCGACAGATATTATTTTGCATTTTTTTAAAAATCGTTGTGTTTGGGTAGTTTGGGTAGTACCTATAGTCTATCTAAACTAACAGGTTCCATTTGACGTTTCATACTTTTAACGTAAATAACTTTGTGCAGACGTAACCCACACAATTTCAATAACACTTTCCGTAAATCCATGGAATTATGAAGCTATTCTTATTTTATCACTAGATATACAAACCATAATCACTAAATTTAAACTAGAATTCTTTAAATAAAGCAAAATAACCATTTTAAACAACATATTTTTTTTCTAGACGTCATTACAAAGTCACCTCGTTAGGTCTTTTACCGGTAGAGTCGAGACTATTCAAATGCATTTGTATACGCATAATCGGTAAAAATATTTAAATAATCGAGCAGATATAAAACAGTTGTTTTTTAATTTTTAAAAATACTGAAATTTCAGCTAATAATAGGTATGCTGTCAACGAACATACATCAATAAATAGTGAAATAATAATATTAATATGAATTAATTTATCATTAATTAATAGATTTGGATATTACAATGGAAATGAAGGCAGTATTGTAGGATACGCCACACATAGTGAGGAGGTTCCTCACTTTGGAGTATATGTATTGTATTGTATGTATGTATCATGTGTTCATAAGCATGTGCGTGATGTGGATTGGACTCGAAAAAGTGTCTGCACCCGGGTGAAGCCGGGCCGGGCCGCTACTAATAGATACATCACTCCTTTTGTTCCTAAATAGTAAAGTGACATGCAATTGTTGATGTCTCATTAGAATAAAAATGTTCATGAAAAAATAAACGAAATGATGTAAACTAAAAATATAAACTGTAATCGATTAAGAAATACAATCAAATATTATCGATATCTCTAAATAATCGGATATTGTAAGAACCGATTTATTTGACAGCATCCCTATTTCCCAATGTCAAATGGAACTTCTTAGTTTAGATAGACTATAGTTATTGCGAAAATAATAATTAAAAACCCTAACGTACCATTGCGTTTTAAAAAATAAAAAGGAGTACATCATTATTTTAGGAAAACTATGTAATTATCACCCAAATACGACGATTAGTAAAAAATTACCAAAAAAAAGGTGACGTTTTTTTTTGCGAAATTTTTAGTTGCATTGTGTCTGAAGTCACTAATACTACCACCTGGCTTCGTTTTCGGTCGCAGTCTTGATATACCCTGTATAACTAATACATTACAATGAAATTACCAACTGTATCATACGCGGTGCCGACGCTATAGTGAGTTCTGTATGCAGCAGCTATCCGATCGGCAGCTTGCAATCCCATTGTTCTCTGCAATATGAATTGTGTGATCTTATTGAACTAACTACTGTTAGCCCGTGCAAGTTAGGAATTATTGTAAGATACACTGCTGTTTAATTGTTTGTATCGTACGCCGAATGTTTATTGCACTGGATATCATATTTGATAATGCTTATACCAATTCAGACTTTTTATAATTCATCCAATAATTATAATTTGCAATTTTCGTTTGTTCAGCAATTGACTATCTACTGTATTTTGTGTGAAAAGTTGAAGTATAATAAACCACTACACGTACCATCAGATCAATTACAGCTACTCTTCCATATAAAAACAAAGATTTAAAGTATAAGGAAGTCATTTTAACATCACTACATACCACCTCATGAAAATTGTCGACATGCTCCTTCGAATCTGCATACGGTATGATCATAAACTGTCCGTACGAATGGAAAGACAAGTAATACTCCAGTCTTTTGCTGTTAGCTTGCACAAGTTTCGCCATGGCTGATGACTCTGGCTCGGAGAACGGACTCTGTCCGCAATACACTTCTGAATATTTATCCGACGTTGCTCCCACCTCTTGAAAACAAAATAACACAGAATTCACATTAATTATTGTGTAAATATTTACAATTAAATCCCTTTAATAAATAAAAACTCGCAAACTAAAGTTCAAAATGTGATCCAAAATATTTACTTACTACAAAACTGACGAGCAAAATTCCGATTCAAATCCACTCCGAACTGACCTCGACGATTTTTCCTCCACAAACGATCCTGTAACATGTTTTACCATTATCATTTTTTTAAATAAATAAGAGAATACAGGGTATATCAAGACTGCGACCGAAAACACTAAGCTAAGCCAGGGGGTAGAATTAGTGGTTACAAATACAATGCAACAAAAAAAATCGTCAATTCATTTTTTTTATTTTTTTACTTATCGTCCTATTTGGGTGGTAAATACATAGTTTACCTAAAATAATGATGTACACCTTTTTATTTTTAAAGACGCAATGGTAAGTAAGGGTTTAAATTACTTTTTCGCAAAAACTAAGTAGGTACTTACCACCGAAACATGATTTTTTAAAAATTACAAAAAAAAAATTGTCGCGTTTTTTAGAAAATTTTGATTGCATTTTGTCTGTAACCACTAAAACTACCACTTGGCTGCGTTGCGTTTTCGCTCGCTGTCTTGATATACCCGGTATTATAGATAAAAAATGCCCAACAGTCGCACTCATACTCCTGATCCCAAAATAATGGCCGCCACACACGTAACGATATAACTGTGCAAGTCTGTTCCAATTTTCGTTTTGAGACTCGCATTTGCGCAAACGGTCTTGCACATGTGTGGCAACACAGGTCTTAAGACACAGGCACAGGTCTTTGGTCTCGGAAATTACAAACTACGAGAAAATTTCGGACTCACAACACACATTATTTGCGGATTGGACAATCATTTGTCTCGGTGCGAGGATCGAACCCGCGGCCTCTCGTTTTACAGCCACACCAAACACCGCCACGGAGGCCGCCGAAATTTCATAAAGAAAAAGTACACAAACCGTCGTATGCGTGTATTCGTATCCATCAGGGTTCAGGATTGGTACAAAGAACCACTCGTACAAATTTGCTATGTGCTTCAAAGCTGAATCGTTGGAGTTCGCAGATATCAGGATCTCGTGGAGAAAGTATGTCACAAATGCTGGTGATATCCATTCTCTAGCGTGGATTCCTCCTTCCACTATTACTGTGGATCTGCAAAGTATAGTAATTTTTGAGCTAGTGACGAAGTCTAGTGCAAAGCATGGTATATCTATGAAATATGTGGTTGGACGAAAGTTGTATCTATGAAAGCCGATGATTATAGTCACGTCTTCATACTATTGGCAAAAGATTAAGAATTCTTGATTATATTGCCTCTCCTATCTATTTTGAAAACCCTGGTCACGACTTCACAAGCCTTTTGATTTAATGGAAAGTAAACATCAATATTTATTTCATTATTAGCTAGCTACTATTTTGACTGCTCTACAATGATGTCCCCAGACCAGTCTATTGGAACGGTATACCTTCAACGACTCCCTGCATTATTTTTTAGATCGTCTGCGTTCCGTTTATTTATGTTTTCTAATTCAATACCTTGTCTAAGATTTTTCCCATTTATACACAAAAGACATATAAGCGAACTAATTTACGCTTAGTACTAATTAGGATCATATTGCTGTTTATCCATCACAATATCTACTCCACAACCAATAATTTCAAAAATATCAAGTAAACCTGCCTCGGTGGCGCAGTTGTACTACGGTATGATTGCAAAGCTGAGGTCTCTGATTCTAATTTCGTGTCGGGCAACGTGATATTGGATTTGTCAATTAATTATCAGCCTGGAGATAAGAATTTGTGCCCGATATGGCGATAGGCTCCCTATCACATCGTGGAACGGAAAATACAAGGCGAAACGTGGTAACACATCTGTCTACCCCTTCTGGGAAAAAGACGTTAGTTTGAGTATGTATGTAAACCAACCTGATTTTGCTGGATCCTTTGAGTACAATTCTCATGGCCATTATGTCTCTGTTCTCGTATGTCCGGCCGATGCTCGCTAACTGCGTTTCCTGAGGGTAGGCTTTGTGCAGGTCGCTCAGCCAACTATAAATATCTGCCAGTCTGAAGTAATTGCGCCAATCGAACGAATCCATTTTTCTTCTGATGTACGTTTTCACTGTTTGCATGTCGAAAGCTCTGGGGAGGTATTTTGTTGCGTTATTACGTGTGTTTGAGAGGAGGTGGGGGAGTCTCAATAGTATTCTCGATTGTGCAGGAGGACGGTTGACGCTATCGGCTGAGGCTGACACAATACAAAACAAAAAAAATACGCGTGTTTAACAGCTCGTTGTGGCAGTTATTTGATTCAACTGCCTCGTTGGCGTAGTTGTATTACGGTACGGTTACAAAGCTGAGGTCTCGGGTTCTAATCCCGAGTCGGGCAAAGTGATATTGGATTTTTCTATTTATTATCAGTCCGGAGTCACGAATTTGAGCCCGATATGGCGATAGGCTCGCCCCCTATCACATCGTGGGACGGAACATACAAGGCGAAATGTGGGTGTCCTGATGGCGCCTCTGCCTACCCCTTCGGGGATAAAGGCGTGAGTTTATATATGTATGTATTTGATTTAAGAAGATGGACTAACGCTCTTATTTCAATGGAGTTCGATAGCTGTACTACTATTGTTAATGGCTTCGCCGCACAAATAACTGCCCCAAAATGTGATATAGCGTACGTCTGTCATACCGAGTACAAAATTCATTTCCAAGCAAAAGTGATTTTTTTAAACCACAATGACTTCCCGAACAGATTCAAACATAGAACCTCGCTATTATGAGCCAATACACGTCCCTAATAATAATTACATTATATGTATTTTTTCTATGATAGTTTAATTAGACAATCATTGAAAGATAAAATACTATGTTGCACAATAAATAATATTATCTAGTGCAACTTGGAACAGCGATAAAAGTAATATTTATTGAATAGATAAAAATAATGACGTTGATTTATTATTTTAATAAATCCTACTTAAAACCAATACTATTGAATAATTCCATGATATCCTACTGAAGTGTATTATTATTAAGATTATGTGGAAATGTATCGTCCCAATGAACTACACTAGTAGCGAGATTAAACTGCTAAGTTGCACTTCAGGTTTTGAAGCTAAGGAAAATTTATTTTTTTCATTTATTAGAAATTTAATAGAGTATGGAATCTTATTAGAATTTGAAGTAAATTTAAAAGCCTATTAAATTTACGATCCAAACTGTCTCAATCGTTATCTCGATTGTAGAGGAAGCCCGTGCCCTGCAGTGTAACATTTTGGGAGTAATATTTTATTTAGTTTTTGCTAGTGTTTTTTATTTTTTACATTTTTTAAGTGATTATGATCTACCTTTCAAATTATATAGGTACATAAAATACAAAATACATACATAATTATACGCACACAGCTTATCCTGCTCTTAATGAAAGGAGATAGCTTGTAGTCCAGCAAGATATAGGGTACAATAAATTCACTCACTTTTGCACATCCGGAAGGATAGTAGTCAAATAAATGCCAACTTCATCAGCCATTTCCAAGAACAACGTTTTGTCCCCTGGTCCTATGGTGAACTCAATTGGCCTGTGGAGAAGACCAGGTGGTCTCCAGAAATTCACATCGAACATCTTGGACAAGTTGTTGAAGAAATATAGGTGTTGTTCATTAACTGGTATGCCTCTGTACAATGTGTAGTTATAGTATTTTATACAAGAACAACAATTCACTGTGATTAAAAGGAGCAATGCTATTGCTTTCGCCATTTTTTGGCTTTCAACGGAGTTCGGAAAGCATTGCTGTATCAAAAATAGTGTAAGGAATTTATTGCGAATTACATTTCATGACATGACGGAATCTGATGGACAGACAAAATATAGTGTAAAAAATAATTTGCACCAAAAAGTGTTGATAAAAACAAGAAAAAGTATTATCAATAAAGATTTATGTAAAAATATTACCATGTGTTGCAATATAAATACCCCACGTAAGAGAAACAACTATACAGCATAATAATTGTACAGATGGCAGAATACAATTTCTTCACCACGGTTGAAAATCTGCCGGAGTGGCCTTGCTACCGTGTTTCGTTCGGTTAGTAACACTACGAGACTAATATTACGTATTCAATATATCCTTTATACCGAGTATATCAAGACTGCGACCGAAAACATAGCCAGGTAGTAGTATTAGTGGTTACAAACATAATGCAATTAAAAACTTTGCAAACAAAGCGACATTTTTTTTTTGCAATTTTTTGAATGTCGTCGTGTTTGGGTACTAAATACCTAGAATGGCGAAAAAAGGAATTTAAACCCTTACGTACCATTGCGACTTTAAACTAAAAAGGTGTATATCATTATTTTAGGAAAACTATGTATTTATCACCCAAATATGACAAGTAAAAAAGAAAAAAAATTGGCGGGTTTTTATACGAAAGTTTTAGTTGCATTGTGTCTGAAGTCACTAATACTACCACCTGGCTTCGTTTTCGGTCGCAGTCTTGATATAGCCTGTATAACCTCTTCACCGTCTTCTGTCCATTCTTATCCTCAATACTTTCGAAATGATGCGATGTACCTTCGATGCCCAGGAGTTCAAAGTCCTCCTTCCTATGATTAGGACTCATTATAATTCCACCAAGGTAACCTCTCGTTGTAAAATATAACAAAACACAGTATTTATACAGCACGAATATTTAATAAATAATTACATGAATAAATACACCCAACAGTCACATACGTAGACCTGACCCCACACTAAGATCAAGTCTTGTGTCATGTGGGTATGAGAAGCCACGAGAGACTTTTCGGTCTCACAAAGACGCAGACCCGAAACAAATACCTGTGGATCACAAAAATATTTGTTTCGGTGCCGGGATCGAACCCCGGCCTGTGGTTTCACAGCCGACGTCTAGCCAACTGCGCTACGGAGGCTGTCAAACATTTACTCAATATTTATACAGTTTTTTTTGTATGAGACATTTTCACGTAGCAGATTACATCAACATTGTCAGACCTTTTCCACAAACAAAATATACCTAAAACATTTTCCAGCTACATACTAGACCAGTTCAACGCCGCGTTAGGACTTCAGCCACGATATATCACCCTGATCATTTACATATTTTATCATCCAGTGTCTTAGAACATTAGGGAGTCAGGCCGCTTGGCTGGCAACCAACTTGCGGTGTCTTGGCTCCCATAATGGCCTATTAAGGATGCCACCTGCAGTCTATCTGCTATGTTGCACTTCTAGTAACTTATAGGAAAAATATACCATTGTTTACTCTTTAGGATGTCTAGAAACTGTATTGTGACATTCTTACTGTCTCCAGCATAGATGTAATAACATAGATCGGCAATGTGAAAGAGATAGAATGGTTTAACTCATACATTAAACATATACGGTATATCAAAACCGCGACCGAAAACGAAGCTAGGTGGTAGTAATAACGACTTCAGACAAAATGCAAGTAAAAATTTCGCAAAAAAAAATCGACAACTTTTTTTTTTGTAATTTTTTACTTATCGTCATGTTTGGGTGATTTATACATAGTTTGCCTAAAATAAAGATGTACACCACTTTAATTTTAAACACGCAATGGTACGTAAGGGATTAAATTCATATTTTCGCAAAAACTAGGTATTTACCACCCAAACACGATAATTTAAAAAAAAAATCTAAAATATATCTGTCACTGTTTTGGCGAAATTTTTATTTGCATCGTCTTTGTAACCACTAAAACTACCACCTGGCTTTGTTTTCGGTCGTAGTCTTGATATACCTGGTATTACAACTACGGTCTTTAGGAAAAATATCTGAAATTGTATCGAATGAATTAACATTATTGAATTAACATTCTTTTGCAGAGCACGTTTGCAGCGTATAATTTAATCAAGGATTCAACGCATGTAGGCAATGTTCTAAAGAGGCAACGTTTTCGCAGCACTAGAAGTGGCAAGATGCAATAAGTGTGTTAGAATAAAATCTGCGTAAAACATCGTAGCATATATCCGTGCTGAGAACGCGAAAAAAAAAACAAACAATTAAATTCATGAAAAATGCCTCATAAACTTCAAGGCTTGTATTACGTAAAGACTTTTAATGGAACAATATCCGCATTCAAGTTTCAGGTATTAAACCTTTAAAATTTAAAAAAAATCCCTGATCCAAATACGCCAATCCATTAATAAGCATTTATTTCATAACCACACATAGAAGGACCGTCAAAGCACTGATTTTAGGAGCACACGCGGCTCCAAACATATTTGCTCGAACGCGTTTCGGCTTAGCCATCATAATCTCCATCATCCCTAGCAGAGTTTCTTGGCACGTCGGTAGAATTTGTTCAGGTGGGGCGCATGGCCGAATGTACCATTGTCACGAAGCAGAAACGTGTAGACATATCTGAAAGAGCGATTTTCAATAGTATGTTTCAATAGTTTATAAAGTCAGCCGAAGAAATATGACAAACTTATGAGTTGTAGTGTGTAGAAATCAAATCAATAAATGTCATATAAATAGCCTTTCTCACATCTTATGAATTATCAGTTGATGCTACGAATGTCATAAAAGCGCGCCAGATTTGGACAGCAGATTATTTTTATTTAGGAGAACATTTTAGTTGTTTTAAACTGGAAATATTTCTACAGGTTTAAAAGCAAAGTTTCATAGGAATTAATTTTGATTTTAATCATAATATTACACAGTCTGTGGTAACTCCTATTATTTTTTTATCTCAGGAGCCTTATAATGTTGTGATAATAAATAATATTATAAAGGAAGTGATTGTCTTCGATGTAGAAGCATAAACGAACGCACAATTTTTTAAACAAGGAAATTGATAACAATACATGTTCAGGCCAAAACTAATAATACGTTAAAAGGATTTAAATATGAAATAAGAATTCCTTCCAGGAAATGTATCAAATGATCTTCAAATAATATAATTCCCAATGTTATCAATAAAACAGATTCCTTAATACTCTTAGTGATGTATGAAGAAGTTGATGAAACAAACATAATGTACCCACTTTACTTTGAGATTTTTCTTTACCCAACTGCCACTGTTGCCGGAAATCCGGAAACCTACATCAAACGAAACACATAATTTATATGTAGTACCCTCTCAACTCACTCCTGTTATTCAATTTTTACTCTAAGCTGTTTGTAATAAGACATATTTTACTGCTCACCCAAAGTGTCGTAAGTGGTTCCAACACTGTATTTGACACCATGTAATTTATACATTTTCAATATAGCTTGTTTGCCATAATTCTCCTGTCAATGAAAAAATATTTTTACATTCATAACTATTGCGTTCTATGATGTTATTAAAAAGTTAAGTTTTTTATTCTTATAAGCTAGGTTTAATATCACAAAGAACTTGACTTCTATCGCATTAGAGATTAGCCTCGTACTTAAAGCCTCATTTACACGGGGACAGTTTCTCGTCTCGAAGATACGATTATCGTAACGACATAAAAAACTTGCATCGTGTAAACTTTTGCCATAAACATTACATACATACATAAACTCACGCCTTTATCCCAGAAGGGATAGGCAGCGTCGCCACCAGGACACCCACATTTCGCCTTGTATGTTCCGTCTCATGATGTGATAGGGAGCGAGCCTATCGCCATATCAGGCACAAATTCCTGACTTCGGGCTGATAATGAATAGAAAAACCCAATATCACTTTGCCCGACCGAGATTCGAGCCCGAGACCTGAGCTTTGCAGTCGTACCGTAGTACAACTACGCCACCGAGGCGGTCATAAATATTAGAATTTGATAATCTTATAGAAATTATCGCATGCGATAATGGCATACAATTCTCGTCCGAAATCAGGGGTATAAATATTACCACAATATTACCTTCAATATTTCGTATATCAAAAATATTTCACGAAAAACATTCATTCCAATTTTTTTTATTATTTCACTGAAGTAAAAGATGTTTCTTATAGATAGTTTTAAATGTTCACCTGATCACACATAAGATACGCACGTAAAAATATTATAACCTACCTACTAGGCTGTGCGTTATGTGTAATTACTCAAAGAACTTTTCAAATATACGAGGCTATTTTAATTCCGGGATCCGAAATGGGTCAACTGTGCCCCTAGCCGGAACATTTTGAAGTATCGTATAGTAATTCTCGTATAGTAAAGTAAACATTTCCCGCTGTGAATTTTTAGTTCCAAATACGCTCACAATGGCGCTGTTTAAATTCCCATACAAAATTTTACTATTACTATTCTATTACGATACTGCAAAATGTTCCGGCTAGGGGCACTGCAAACGACTACTTATAAATTCAAACCATATATGACTCTATCGACCCTTTATTTAAAATATAATGATTAATTATTCAGTATATTGCTTTTATTAATAATTTAGTATATTGCTTTATTATTATGTCCGCCAACCCGCACTAGGCCAGCGTGGTGGACTATATGGCCTAACCACTCTCAATCGATTCCCTCGATTGTAGAGTAGGCCCGTGCCCTGCAGTGGGACGTGTATGGGCTGATATAGATAGATATTGCTTTTAAAATAATAAATGGACTATACGATTACAAAGCTGAGGTCTCGGGTTTGAATCCCGGATCGGGCAACTCTTTGCCCGATAAAAATATCGCTATATTTTTTATTCATTATCAATCCGGTGTCAGGAATTTGTGCCTGATATGGCGATAGGCTCGCCCCCTATCACATCGTAGGACGGAACATACAAGACGAAATGTGGGTGTCCTGATTGCGCCTTTGCCTACCCCTTCTGGGATAAAGGATTGAGTTTATGTATGCATGAAAAATACTTAAATCCTCACCATTTCACTATAATTTTCTACGTGGTTTATCCTATCGCTGTAGGGTATGATGATCTTCTGCCCATAACCGTGGAAGGAGAAGTAGAACCTCAAGTTATCCCCCTTCATGGAGATAAAATCGGCTAGGGCTTTTGACTCAGGCTCGGAGAACACATTCGGGCCGCAGTAATCTTCATCTTTCGGGTCCCTACTGACTCCATACTCTGTAAGAAGATTGAATTTTTCAACTGAGCGTGGGTTGCCATGAGGAATAGGAATGCTCGAAGGAGTCAAGAGCTCGATTTTGATGAAGAAGAAACCTGACTTATTCTATTTTTTGAAAATTTTACAAAAACAAATACATGCATTATTACGCCATTCGATAGTCTCTCTAATAAGGATCAAATTCTGAGAAGAATTGATGACATATGGCCAACTAAAGGACAGAGGTCTTTCATACAAAACATTTTTTTTATTTCACAATTTCTCGCTAATATACAAGGTATTCGCGTCAAGTGCCACCAAGTTTCAGGTGTTCAGTATTTAAATTCATAACTGTGTGATTAATTCATTACATCATTATTTTTATTGAACTTGTTAAGTCCGCATTAATTTTACATAACTGTCGCATACTAATTACTAACTCTAAGGCTATACCGTAAGGAGAGCATTTTCACTATGCCGCATGGCCATTTTCATGTTTACTTCTTTAACTATTTATACTTTACGTATGTATCGTATAATGATGGATTGGTTTCGTCACGACCATTTCACGCCCACGTTCATCGTCATCAGCCATAGAATCTCCAAAAAGGCCTCTCTCAAAGATTTCTTAATATAAGTGCGTGCGTGTTGGTAACGGACCAGACGCGGCTGTCCTCATGTTACGGTGGTCGTGGGTTCAAATCTCAGGGCACACCTCTGACTTTTCGAAGCCATGTGTGTATTGATAGTCAATCACCATGCACTATAAAAGTGAAGGAAAACATTGTGAGGAACCCCGAATACCATAGAGATTTGCCAAAATTCTATGATATGTAAAGACCGCCAACCAACACTAGGCCAGCGTGGTGGACTATATGGCCTAACCCCTTTCAATCGTACCATCAATAGTAGAGGAGACCCGTGCCCGGCAGTAGGACGTATAAGGGCTGATACAGATACAGAAAAAAATCTAGAAAGGCCTAACAAAACACAATACATGATTACAATTCTATTGCCTTCTTGGTCAAAATATTATAAAAAACAGTACTGTACAATTCTCAAGAAAATAATCATAATAAAAAATAATATCTTGTATTTTGCTACGAATATACTAAGAGTAACCACAATGCACCCCAGAGACACTGTCTTGTCTGCTTTAGCTGAGGCATTACACAGGTATTCTAAGATATAAATTTCATATTATTTTTATTTGACAGGTGAATTGTCTGCCAGAAATGTTTCCCATAAGAGAGCTTACGATTTTAAGCGATAAGAAATTTGATACTTATAAAAAAAGCGTGACCTAGGTAAAATTTAGTTTAAATTGTTATCTCACTAAATTCGCACACATATAATAGTTTATTTTTAATCAATATCATACCAAAACAGCATTACAATTGTAATAAGATGAAGAGTTAAAGAATAAAAATAACATGCATATCATTAAGCACTTACTGCCGAAGCTGTAGTCAAAATTTTTATTCAAGTCGACGCCTACACCATTTCCAATAATTCTTCTATTCTTCTTCCATAGACGATCCTAAAAATGAGAAATTACATAATTGCTCCTATAAACTTGCGGAATCGTAGACGTTGTAAAATTATACTTGCAATCGTAATTTGTGATCACTTTTCAATAACTGAACCATTTTCTCAAATACCTGTGCAATGTGCTTTAACTATACTTACAGTAGTATGACTGTATGCATAACCATCTGGATTCACAACGGGCAGGAGATACCAATGATATTTCTCAGCCAACATCTTCAAGGGACTCTTTCTACCACGATCCGTTCTCACAAGTTGGTCTATCAGATACGTCACAAATTCAGTCGCTATCCACTCGTTGCCATGGATACCGCCTTCGACGATCACCACTGGTTTCGCTCCAGGCTTTCTAAAACTGACCACGTATATATCCCTTTCCTCTGCTGACTTGCCAATTGACGTCAAGTCCAATATTGTTGGATGTTTCAAGGCAATATCTGCCAGCCACTGGTAAATGTCGGTTAGGGAATGATAGTTCCCCCAGGAGAACGTTTCTACTCGCAATCTGAGGTAGCTTCGGGTTTCTTGACGTTCGAACGCTCTGGAACGATACAGTAATGCGATTATGTATTTTAGTCTTAAATAAATTAAAACACAATGATGCAATACTCATTCAGAATTGAGTAATTACAATGGATAATTACCTAACGTGGCTTTTGTGTTAATGAAAGATTAATATTACAAATATGACCAAGCTTAAGAAACGTTTATGGATGTTAATTGAATGATGATATGACAATAAGATCGCCCCCTATCACATCATGGGACCGGAATATACAAGGCGAAATGTGGGTGTCCTAGTGGCGCCTCCGCCTATCCCTTCCGGGATAAAGGCGTGCGTTTATGTCTATGTATGTGTTGAATGATGAATTACTCCCTGAAAATAATTAGCAAAAATAAAACGGTTCATGCATTACTAGATGTATAAAATCGTTTGAAATGTCGCGTATGCCACTAATTATGGTTGAAATAAGATTATTATTGCTAATGAATTCAGAAGAATTAATAACGCCGATATATTACTGCTGAATATCTTCCAACATGAGCTTAGAATCCAGTCTATAGTGTCGAGCTCTCTCCATATACAGTTCCTTGTCACTGGGATTGACAATAAACTGTACTTCCGCGAACAGCTTGTTCGGTCTCTTCCAAAATACAACATCTATGTATTTCTGCTTTTCCAGATTCTGGAGGAACCTCAACTGTTCCACCTCAAGTGGAGTGACGCTGAAGAGGGAATATCTGTCGTATCTTCTACTCTGACACATTCGGAAATTTGTAAAAAATATCAGGAGCAACGCAAGAATTTTTATCCTCATACTTAGATTTTTACCGTTCTTTTGGCAGACTGCGTCAATTTTGACGGAGTGGCTAATTTGGGAGAAGCATAGATAATTTTGTCAGTTAGCAGAGACCTCTATACTCGTATACCACTGCGTATAGAGTATATTACAGAGTGGGTTTTAGTCATAGATTGTAATATAAAACAGTTTTAATTATGACATATGTGATATTGCAATGTGGATATTTTTTTTTGTACCAGGAAGGTGAAGTCTCATAATAAAGATACATAATATACCATTAACCAGTCTGTGTGATATTTAAAAAGCATCAAGTAAAGCGATGATCTCACAAAACAACAATTGGCAACCATGTACTGTGGACGGCAGACCAACTTTACTAATTTACTTGCGAACTTATGTAATTACAGCTTTCAACTATTTTTTAATCTGGTTAGCATGCTAGCTATAACAATTTAAATATAATTATTTTCGCAAATATATGACGAAAATACAACCATGTGTTAATGGTATTGAACTAGACCAGTGACAACGGCACTGGTCTATATTCGTTTATTAATTAATGCAACACGCGGATACCAATGATGAATAGCGAATACTGAATTTAGAATGCTCTGTCCTCGGTCCCGAGGCGGTATATATTGGAAACTGTCATGCTCCCACCCTTACCCTAACTGTGGGTCGTGAAATAGAACCACAACCGGGTCTACTGTAATAACATTATTTCTATAACTACCCGTAGATTTCTTAGGGCTTATTTACAATTGTTTTAACAATATTTTTGTCATTTCAACTTCACATAAAACCGCTCCGACATGTATAATAAGTCGCTAATTTAAACATGACCGGTTCATGAAATAAAACATTTTATTTACCCGCATCTCCTAAAACAACAGACATTCTTATACAAATAGACATTTCTTTTAATAAATTATATAAAGCCATGTAAGTATGTTGGACCATATGGCGTCCCGTATCAACCCTTACCTCCGTGTTCATCCCCGGCATATAAGTGCATGTAAGTCAACCCCTAGATTTATAGGGTAGCGATAAATCTCGCCCACTATTAGGGGTCGGATGACCGGAATTGTCCCTTGGAAATTGTGGTTGGCTTGTGTTTGGACTGTATTAGAATTTTAGGGAAATGTAAAAAATTGAGTTTATAGAGTCTCTTTTTTCGAATTATAAAAAACATTTATGACATGGTTGGGAAATAGATTAAAATTCCTGAATAAGACAAAATCAACGAGTGATATAAATTAATAATGCTAAATCACACAGTGTGCTCATTACTACGAGCGAATTAAGTGTAAAGAGAATGCCATCAAACTTCTAATGAGTATTCAAACAGCTATAAAATATCCATATCTTTCTATTTAATCGCTTATCTATCTTTATAATTGTCATTTACCACCGTTTTTTCCACTTACTTTTCGGTATCTACCTCCTATTTTATAGAAAACTAGCTTCTGCCCGCAAACTTCGTCAGCGTGATTAATTTTATTTGGTATTTCTCATCCCGCCCCGCCCCGTCCCATTATATCCCGCCCGTTTTGTCTCATTCTCACTCAAGGTATGTAATCCAGTCCCATCCCGTCCTTTCAAGTATAAAAAGGAACAAATATATCGGAATTCCTTCCTCATCCCACGGGAACACTTAATTTTTCGGGATAAAAAGTAGCCTAAGTGTTAATCCAAGATGTCAGCTACTTCCATACCAAATTTCATCGAAATCCGTTAAGCGGTTTTTGAGTTCATCGCGCACAACCGCACTGACAAACAGACAAAAATTCTAAAAATCATTGTTTTTATTACGTTAATACAGACCACCCATATTAGTTTTTCTCGTTTATCTTCCATAATCCAAAGAAACACCCTGTATGTAAATGAAACATATACCACTTTTTAAGTTGGACCTGCACCAATATAACTGTGAAAACTACATCTCATTTCGTACGGTAGTTTTTGAGTAATGTGCAAGCAAACAAAAAGAAACACCCTGTATGTAAATTAAATATATACCACTTTTTAAGTTAGACCTGCATCAATATAACTGTGAGAACAACACCTCATTTTGTGCGGTAATTTTTGAGTAATGTGCAAGCAAACAAAAAGAAACACCCTGTATGTAAATGCAACATATACCAGTTTTTAAGTTGAACCTGCAGCAATACAACTGTGAAAACCGCATCTCATTTGGTGCAGTAGTTTTTGCGTGATGCGCAAGCAAACATACAGACAGACAGACAGACAGACAGACAGACAGAAAGACAGACAGACAAAAATTCTAAAAAAAATTGTCTTGGCTTCTATTGCTGTTATAAAGACCCCTCGCGTTAAAATTTCTTATATATCTTCCATGTACAGACATCGACCATTTACATTTTTATTATATAAATATATAGATCAACGCCATATCCCTCTCTCTCTCTTTAGCCCCAGTAATCCCACTGTTGAACATCGGCCTCCCCAAAGATCTCAAATCTTTGTTGGAAGAAGAAGAATATTAATTAACATAATATATGTTTAAACTTTACAAAATAAGCTACATATCCTCCGACTGCAAAAACCCCGTGTATACCAATTGGAAAGATTTACACGTGCGCCATAAATCCCTAGCCCTTTTCCTGGACCATTAAATTTCATACGAAATATCTAATGACGCGTAATAATTTCGCAAAACATGCAGGTACTTATAGTTTTTTGGGGATTATTATCTGTCTGATGGTTTACATTTTTAGTAATTCGGTACATTCATAATAATAAATAAACAAATACACCCAACAGTCACATACATAGTCCTGACCCCACACTAAGATCGAGTCTTGTGTGGTGGGTATCAGAAGCTACGAGAGACTTTCCGGTCTCGTAAACACCCAGACCCGAAACAAATACCTGTGGATCACATAAATATTTGTTTCGGTGCGGGGATCGAACCCGCGGCCTCTCGTTTCACAGCCGGCGTCTAACCAACTGCGCCACGGAGGCTGTCTAAGGCAAGTTATATATGTCTCGTAAATGAAGAAAGCCAAAAAAAAAATTGCAGGAAAAGAAAAAAAATATATAATAAACAGTCAAACTATTTAAAGTTATAGTTAGTTAAAAATTAGATGACGAAAGAATGCAAGAAGGTAACAATGGTTGGCCATCTCACTTAATGAGAAAATCTCATGATGCAACTCTCACTTCATGTCAATTTCCAAGAAAATAGTACCAATACTATAGAGCTGGCATATTCAAATTGTAGCAGCGCCAACAAGTGGCCAAGAAAAAATATCGAAAAGCCATGGAAAAACCTGTATTGTAGGTCTTCCACAAAGAAATTTAGCGTTCTTCAAATTGACGTCATGTTACCAGTCCATCCATTAATAATAATAATCACATAATTATTAATCCATTTCTCGTTGTATCGTTTTGTTGATTATAAATATATTAAGCAAAGTTAAATTTTTATTATTTGGTTTCCTTATTCGGTTGAACAGTTGAGTAGACATATGACGCAGATGGTTTCTTAATATAGCAAATTGAAAGAACAAAAGAAGTCGTTTATTGGTTTAAGAGCTGGTGAAGATCGATCTTCAGCCATCTAATAACTAGATGAGACATATTTTTTAACAAATAAGCTAGATAAGACCTTAGGCGAGGAAGGAACCAGTTGATATGAGTAGTGCTTCTATAAGCTACGCTGGAGGAAATTCAGCGTGTTTTTTCTGAGATCCCGGAGTTTCTTCAAAGTGCTGATGGATTAACATGGGGATTTTAGTTGGTAAAAATCTGGCATTCCTGCCTAGTGTGGGAACCCAAAAGGATTTTCCCTATGAAAAAAAAGGTATGCAGGTTTCCTCATAATATTTTATTTCACCGTTAAGGTTCCCTTTTCTTTAGCAACTCCCTATCAACTTTACTTACACTACTTAATTCATTAACAGGAAAGGTTTGTGTTAATAAATTACTAACACTGTGCATTTCCTTCAATGCGCCCAAAGTCTAAGCAAAAAACCAGAAGTTGGTGCATTACTCACGAAAACTTGTGCAGGCGACATTTTCTATTTTCTTCAAAGTTAACTTTTAATGAGCACCGTTGCGTCGTACATCTGTTTCGCAACTCTGATATCTTGTTTTAGTTAATTAAATTATCCTTTTAATTTATTTCATGTTTGTTTTTGTGCTCTTATTTGAACTACCTTTGTTTACATTTGTGGTTGAAAAGTGTTATTTTGTGTTTGCATTGAAATGAAATGAAATGACACATTAAAGCTGATAGCTGCCAAAGCCACCCCGATCAGAACTTCATAATAGCTGATCGTGTGATGCCTATGTCAGAGGCATGCGCAGACCAATTTCATATTTTATAAAATGACGAAAGTCTGGCGGCCCCGAGCTCTTGGTCTATTATTTATTCAACTTAAATGTATGTTTTATTGTTTCGTAAGTAACATAAGATTGCGCAATAAAAGAATTGATACACATGTGACTAATATGTATGTGACTGTTGGGTGTATTTTTGGTGTATTAATACCATTACGTCCATTTCGGCACCATTAATACCATTGTTTGACACTTAGTCACCACTTACTTTTTAAATCTTTCACTAGTATACTTACTTATTTATCGTCTGACAGCTATTATACTGATAATCACGAAAATGGAAAGAAATGCTAAACGTTAAAAGGCAGGATCCAAACATTATCTTAGATTTAGCAAGCCACAAATCCTTGCTAAAGGTCACCAATTCCCACTCCTGGGTAGTATTTGACGAGAAATGTCATTTTAATAGAGAAGATGGTTAGAAGGTTGCACAAGATTGGGATCCAAATGTACACTTCATCAAAACTCAAAAGATCAACTCACGCACAGTAAGTTTCTTCAGCATAGATCGGATCACAGACTATTTAATTTTGGTAATTATAAAATGAAGGCAGCCACTAAATTTCTTACTTGCAAATTATAACCATTGACATATATTCTACCGATAGACGAGACACGTCCAAGAAATAAAGTGCCCCCGTATTTTTAAAGCACACTGCAATATTACATCACTTACTTGGTATACTATTAAAATATTGTAACTTCAGACGATTTGCATTCGGTTTGACGGCGAAACATTAATTTATTACTTTTAAACGTATGCGATAAGGCGTACTGCACTGTCACTGTCACGAAGCAAATTGATTCATGTGTGGTACATGCACCGCAAGTAGGTGGGACACATTTTTTGTACTGAATGTCTTATCTAGTGTAACATTGATATCGATGATTATAATATATTATTAATAAACTGCTCTGATTTAAACCAACTCGTAACTTACTGGCGGTAGGTCTCTCATATGTGAGAGGCCGCCTGGGTAGGTACCACCGCAATGTCTATTTCTCCCGCCAAACAGCAGTGTAAAAGCGCTGTTGTGTTCCGGTTTGAAGGACATTGTAGACAGAGTAACTACTGGACATATTGAGACTTAACATCTTATGTCTCAGGATGGCGAGCGCAGTGGAATTCCAAGCATTGCCTTGTAATTCATGGTGTTGATTGGTTTTGCTACTGTCCATGAGCGGTCGTATCGCTTACCATCAGGCGAATAGCATGCTCGTCTCGCCAATCGCCATTCATTGCAATAAAAAAATAAAAAAAGTAATCACTATATTGTAAACTGGTTTTGAAAAGAGCAACACTATAGTGAAAACCGCTTTCCGAACCGTATGGTAGATCAAAAAATGACTGAATCTAAATAATGTTGAAATGGATTCAATAAACGATATTAATTTTCATTTCGTTTTCATTTGAGGTGAGTGACAGGTATTGCAGCCTTAAAATATTAAAATAAATACACCCAACAGCCAGATGTAGTGCTGACCCCAGAATAAGATCGAGTCTCGTTTCACAGGTATCAGATACTACGAGATACTTTTCGGTCTCACAAATTCCCAGACCCGAAACAAATACCAGTGGTTAACACAATTTTTTATTTCGGTGCTGGGATCGAAACCGCGGCCTCTAGTTTCACAGCCGACGTTTAACCACCTGCATCACGAAGGCTGTAATTGATTAAATAAATCAATAAAGATTTTTTTCGATTTTTCATTTTTATATAGTCACCTTTCGTTACATTTGAAAAGGGATTTTTCTTTTCTAGTTACAAAATGTTTTTACATATTATTGTGGTCAGACAGTTACGATCTAATTAAATATAAATAATCGTTTAAAATATACGTTTTAGTAATAGACCCAACTAAAAAAGTACAAATTATTGCATAATGAGTTTAAGTTTAGAAAATGGACTGAAATACATTCATTTTATTGTTACAAAGCGTGGGTTGCTTACAAAAATTACTTATCCTCAAGCATTCTAGCTTTTTATTAAAGGGTGTATTTTAGTTTCTTAAATTATTTTTTATTTTTAACTTTGAGAAAACATTTCAAATTATTGTATTGTCATCGATACTTGACAAGCATGCAAAAGTGCTCGAAAATCGACTTCAAAGATTCCGTCACATACGTACATACAGCCGATGAGGCGAAGCTAATAAAAGCGTGTTATAAACGAACTCATAAATTGTCAATACCTGAGATAATTTTTGTACTATACTCTCACATAATAAATTCACGTAAAAGCTAACAAATACAACAACAAATCGAGATGTCAAGTGCGGGTAAGCAGATTTTGCATAACATAGAAATTCCTACAAATCGCCAAAGTATGCAGGCTTCATACCAATGTATTTCTTCACCGTTATAGTACGTAGTGATTGACTATCAATATACACATGACTCTGAAAAGTCAGAGGCGTGCCCTGTGGTTTGAACTCGCGACCACCGTAAACATGTTGGCAGCCGCGCCTAATCAGTCACCAACAGGCCACCACATACATCACGCATTAAAAAGAAACAAAAATATTAATTTATGATGCATGTAGGATGAAGGAAAACATCGTGAGGAATCCTGCATACCGTAGCGATTTTAAAGAATTTCTACGGTATGTAAGTCCGCCAACCCGCACTAGGCCAGCGTGGTAGACTATATGGCCTAACCACTCTAAATCGATTCTCTCGATTGTAGAGTAGGCCCGTGCCCTGCAGTGGGACCTATGTGGGCTGATATAGATAGTTATAGAATGCATGTAGGGAGCAGCAAGAATCGTTTGTCATTGTAGTAACTACCTGCTCGTCAATTCGTTAGCGGGTGTGTCCGATGTCAGTCATAACAGCTCGTGTCCACGTCACTCGGTTAATTAATACCACACCTCCACTGTTAGCTAATGAATTATAAATGATAATACATTTTTATTTGGTCAATGACTGGAGTTTAATACTGTACAATTACCGTTGTTCGTCCAAAAACAGTTGAAAGAGAATCTTTCTCATTAAAGTCCATCTAAACTAAGAAGTTCCATTTGACATTGGGAAATAGGGATGCTGTCAAATAAATCGGTTCTTACAATATCCGATTATTTAGAGATATCGATAATATTTGTTTGTATTTCTTAATCGATTACAGTTTATATTTTCAGTTTACATCATTTCGTTTATTTTTTCATGAAAATTTTTGTTCTAATGAGATATCAACAATTGCATGTCACTTTACTATTTAGGAACAAAAGGAGTAATTTATATATTACTAGCGGCCCGTCCCGGCTTCACCCGGGTGCAGACACTTTTTCGAGTCCAGTCCACATCACGCACATGGTTATGAACACATGATACATACATACAATACAATACATATACTCCAAAGTGAGGAACCTCCTCACTATGTGTGGCGTATCCTACAATACTGCCTTCATTTCCATTTTAATATCCAAATCTATTAATTAATGATAAATTAATTCATATTAATATTATTATTTCACTTTTTATTGATGTATGTTCGTTGACAGCATACCTATTACTAGCTAAAAGTTCAGTATTTTAAAAAATTAAAAAACAACTGTTTTATATCTGCTCGATTATTTAAATATTTTTACCGATTATGCGTATACAAATGCAATTGAATAGTCTCGACTCTACCGGTAAAAGACCTGACGAGGTGACTTTGTAATGACGTCTAGAAAAAAAATATGTTGTTTAAAATGGTTATTTTGCTTTATTTAAAGAATTCTAGTTTAAATTTAGTGATTATGGTTTGTATATCTAGTGATAAAATAAGAATAGCTTCATAATTCCATGGATTTACGGAAAGTGTTATTGAAATTGTGTGGGTTACGTCTGCACAAAGTTAGTTACGTTAAAAGTATGAAACGTCAAATGGAACCTGTTAGTTTAGATAGACTATAAATAGACATAGCTCAATATCATTTATCCGGGTCTATTGGTAATTTATAGTTTTACATATTATTATGGATGTTTATATAAGTATTTATAATTATTGTATGTATAAAATAGGAGTTGGAGTACAAATGAATATCAGTCGTCAAACACATTAATGCATTTAGCTTGGTTTATTATATTTTATCAGCTTGTAACTATTTACAATCGATATTCACTTTTATTAAACATATCTCAGAAATTTTCGTAAAGTAAATTGCGTTTTCCTCCAGTTGCTATGGACATATGAAATTAAATAAAAATTTAATGAATTCTTCATTCATCTCTGCCACTGATAGTTTAATACGTGACGACACTGCTTAAATGCCAGGAGACAAACCTTTATTAGTAATATTTGTTTTAGTAATAAAGAAAAACATGTTTATTCGTATTGACTAACACTTTTGAAATATATAAATAATCATATTTAATCATTAATTTGTGATCATTTATGATTGATTATTTAATTAATAATCATATTTATTTTGCATGCGTGGGTAGTGTGACATTCCGGTATTCGCGTTTTTAAAAGTAGCTATATATGAAGGTCATCTCTCTCTTTCTTCATCCACAGGAAGCCCACTGTTGAACATAGGCCTCCCCCATGGATCACTGCATAGAGCTGTTTGAAGCGGCCTGCACCCAGCTGTTCCTGCGACCTTAACTAGGTCGTCAGCCCACCGTCACTTCGTCCGACACTTCGATTGCTTGTACGTGGCCTCCACTCCAGAACCTTTCGGCTCCAGCGGCCATCAGTTCTACGTGCTATGTGCTCGGCCCACTGCCACTTCAACTTGCTAATCCTAAAGGCTAAGTCGGTAACCTTTTTCCTCCTACGGATCTCCTCATTCCTGGTTCGATCTCGGAGTGGAACACCGAGTAAGCTCTCTCCATAGCGCGTTGAGTGACCCTGAGTCGTCTTATGAGGCCTGTAGTGAGAGACCACGTTTCGGTGCCGTATGTCATCACTGGCAACACACAACAATTAAAGACTTTCGTCTTTAGGCGCTGAGGAATTTTGGACGAGAACGCCATTATGTAGTTTCCCGAATGCATTCTCTCACAGTTGGACCTGCCTAACCGGTCATACCAAATAATAGTTTGCTTTAAATCGTTTTCCAAGACATATATCAAGGTCTTATATATCCTTATCTAAGGCTCAATTGCACGGAAGGAAATGTCAAATACGTCTTCAAATGTATGGGATTGACATTGTTAAAGTCAAAGTTATGGGCAAAGTTACTTTGTGCACTTGGCCTTATGTATTCTAAAATGTGATAAGCAATTACCTAATAATATAATTATGTAATCTCTGTCTGAAATTATATAAAATGATAAGGAAATATTATTATTAAGTATCTGTTACGTAATAAACATGTTTAATTTTCTAATATGGAACGATGAACGGAAAACTGGTATTCATAATCTTAATATTTATCTTAAATCATGAATTAGTCAATAGTTGCTTTTGTCTTGTTTGTTGACATATCAATCGATTCCGTCTCGTAACAATTAGTAATGTTTATTTTATTTATTAATTAAGTTTATCTCGTCTATTACGAGTAGATGTTCGCTGACCTTATAACACGCATCTTTAAATTAATACTAAGCGTGGTTTTTTAATACGCTTTTATTAGCTTCAGACGTATGTATGTTAGTATGTAACGGAATCTTTGAACATTATTTTGACCCCCTTCAAAACGTCGGATTAACTCGAAATTTGGCATTCTTATTAAGGAGCGATGACAATTCAATATTTTAAACAGTTTGACCCGTTATCCTTACTAGGATAATCAGGATTAGCGATTTTTGTTTTCCGTGAGACCCGGAGTGTCTGCGTCAAGACCAATAAAGGAATCTACCAGGCGCATTCAACTAAAAAATTAAAAATAAATAATAGTTTAAAAAAAAACTAAAAAAAATACGCTTTTATAGAAAATCCAACTAAAAAATAGAAAATTAATTTTAATAAATTGAATTAAAAATAGTGTAAGAAAAAATGATTTTATTGTAAAATTAAAAATAGTGTAAGAAGAAATGATTTTATTGTAAAAAAAGCGTGGGGTGTTTTTCAGGATATTATCAAAATAACCCTTCAAGTCATATCGGTTCATAAAATATTTAAAACTATTGATACCATGATCCATGGTCACGTCATGGAATAAGTACAAAATGTGGATGTGACACTCCAGAAAACTTTTTATATGTAGAATCTTCGCTTATTTTTTTTTAATCATTCGTTGGTATGAAACGCAATAACACCTTTGAACCTAAGATTAAAACAGTTTTAGGTTTATCAGACCGAAATTATTTTATTGACCACAATTATAGTCAAAATCTTGTACACTTGTGTGTTTCCAGTAACAAAATATGACAAAAGAAAATTGGTTCAAAGAATGATTAATTACACACCGAATAGAAAGTAAAACCCATTGTGGTTTGTTAATTTAGGACACTGTCCCGCCCTCACACCCGCCACTGCAACTCCTGTAAGCCAGGATCAACAGTGGCACGCATTTTAATGACACTGAGCATTGAAGCTCAGCGCGTCTCCGGGAATGTCTAACTTGTCTTTAACCCGCAACGAAATCAATCAAAAAGTTAAATTAATAGGAGGAGTTGGAAATAAATTATTGTCCACTTCCCTCCCTAATAAAGCGGGTGACAAAATAATGAACTAAAGAGGTAAATAGCCTCGCATAAAGACATTTACAGCCAGAGAAGCCAGCTGTAAAGCACCACGGATAATTCATTATTACATTTAAATGGGACCTATTATGTAAGCTGTTATACTTGATTCCAATAATAGGTATGGCAAAATCGCGGGAAAGCACGGAAATTCTTCCTAGTCTCCACAAGGTCCATGTAGTATACAACCCCAGATGTTATTTGCATACTATCTAGCATGGTTTTACGCTCATTCTGCCAAAGACTACACTCCCAAAGTACATGATGGGCGGACTGCTCATATTCGCAATAAGGTGTTGAACATGAGCACGCAGGCGAATCAACGATGGCGAATGGTTTGGTAATTTATAATTAATTTTATTACTCAACTATAAAGTTGTTATAAAATGCCTTACAAAAGCCCAGGGTAATATTGACCTAAAATATTTTCTGCCCAAATATCATAAATTTTAAGCTTTCCATAAATTCCATTACATCCTTTAACTTTCGAAGAATTTACTCCTATTGTGCCCAAATACTTTGTGATTTTGTTGAAAATTTGCCCAACAACGGGCAAAGGTAATTAATTGACATTTAACAGTAACTTTTCAGTTCAACATGGCTATGATAAAACCGCTGTTTTTGTTTCATAATTAATTTGGGGAAGATTTTCGGGCACGCTTTAGTACGGTGCGGTGTATGAAGACATAGTAATGAAATGTTCAGTATGGCGTCTTTAAACGCCTTGTAAGTAGAAAATTATTTTTGTATTGTATTGTATTAAATCGGCCCATATACGTCCCATTCCATGGCATGGGGCTCCCCTACAATGGAGAGTACGATTGAGAGGGGAGAAAATTATTTATGTTGCTTTAATATAATATTATTTATTTAGACCTGGGCGAACCTATGTCTAAATAAAAAGGACAATATTGTTACTGTATTAAGATATTAAGATATTCTTTATTGTACACTAATCAGTCAATAGTGTCAATAGTGTACCACAATAGCTTGAATGATAAAAAAAATACTTATAATAAGTGGCTTAAAATTTAAAAAATAAAATAAAAAAAAACAGTAAATTAAATAATAATAACAATAAAAAGTAATACACAAAGATATACATATAAATAAGTAATACAAAACCATACATGTAAAATATGCTATATACAAATGTAATAACAATATAAACATACAAACTACATAATATATACATAAATAAATACATACATTTATATACACACATAAGTGCACACATATATGAAGTACAAACATAACGATCAATCACTTCACTAATTAGGCTGTTAAAGGGACAAGTAGTGTTCTTTAACCATTTTTTTAAAGGACGACAGTGTTTGTGCCCGTGTATGTAAGGTTGTTTAAATAATTAGGGTATCATTCAGTTAATTATAGTTTGGTCGTATTCTGGATACGCCCACTGTACATCCAATTACGATTTGGCCTACACTATAGTGCCGATCAACGAGATATAATTAACTATTTTGCCAAAAAACGCACGAATATATATAAATCTACTTAAACTCACGCCTTTTTTCCAGAAAGGGTCAGCAGAGGTGCTACCATGACACCCGCGTTTCGCCTTGTGTGTTCTGTCCTAAAGTGGTCAAGCCTATCGACATATCGGATAATGATAATGATACGAACTGATATGGAATAGAAAAATCCAATACCACATTTCCCGACCCGGGATTCGAACCCGAGTACCTCAGCTTTGTAGTCGTACCGTAGTACAACTGCGCCACCGAGGCAGCACGCACGAATATCTTACATAAATAAAAAGTTGCGCAGACTTTTCACTCCTATCATAATTATTGTCAACGAAAAACATTAATGGTATTACTGTAAATTGCTCTCTTAGGGTGGGTTGCAGAAAATCTGACGTTAATGTTAACGGTAAAGTTAACTTTAGCAGTGACAATAACAATGACCACGGGATAGAAAATTCTTTTGTTGCACCATTGTCATAATTGTTATAGTTAAAGTTAAAAGAGTGACCAGTGAAATGATGCGATGCGATTTTACGTCGGAATTTATCAGCGTATTTTTGTAAATTGTTTTAAAGTACAGGTTATAATTCAAATCGATACACAAATGACAATTATCAATACAGAGAACACACACAAATAACGAAAGATAACCGTGACTTTAACAATAACCGCCCGAAATTGAACGGTTAATGTTAATGTTATACGTGTCGTCATTTTAACAATTGTTAATTTTATGCAACCCGAAAATTGCATAACCGTCGATTTGACGGCTGATTAGCCCTTAGTTAATGTTAAAGTTATTTTCTGCAACCCACCCTTAAAGTGCTTTACAAAAACACCCACTCAAGAAGTTTTGCGTAATCTTATTACTAATTATGTTTTTTCCCAACGATTCATCGCATCACAAAAAAAATCAGGCAGTAAATATATTTTTTCAACCGCCTTACTGTTCAATATCTACACAAGGTGTTGTTTGGAAGAGGATTACTCGAGAGCTAACCAAGCTGTGATTTATTTATTTGCTTAGAACGTTACAAATTGCTGCATAAATCATATCGGTGTTTAACACTTAAGGTCGTTAATGCCGAGTGCCCTAAAGGATTACTGGGAAGTACTAACATAATAATTCTGTTAGAATTTAGAATAATCGAAACGTCGGGAAGTTAAAAAATGTAAAAATTGAACCAAATTGCGATAAAATCCGTAAAACTCTGATTTAAACCAAGATCTAAGAAACCAATATCCCTTGCTGTTTTCTTTGTATGTTCAATTAAAAATAAATAAACATATTTTCGAGAATTTAAAACTTTATCTGATAAATGCATCCCCGAAAGGGTAGGCAGAGGACAAGTGCCAACTGCCATCTCAGTTTGTTATATTTATTTCTGCTCCAAGATCAGACAGGGCATAACGTATTATCGCCATGTAAGACATACATTAGGGCCATAGATAATTTTAATGCAATGTTGTAAAGGGAATGAATATTTAATTATAAAAGTGCAGTGATCGACCTAGGAATCCATACAACGATCTCGCAACGAACCATATATATGAACAAGCCACGACCCCAGTGAATAAGACATGAAGCATTTAGGGTTGTAATCAAAACCTGCGAATCGACGCGATGCGAATTCGACACACATTGCTGCGATGCGATTTCATGCGGTCAGTCGCCTTCCCGATTTGAGTGACCATTCATGACCTTAGACCGTACTGACTGTGGTACTGATAATATTGTGTAAATATTATTATTATTAAATGATTGGGTGTGACTACGATCGTAAAAACACGAGCGCACTTCTGTCATTGCTAAAGAGATATAGATAATGGCAACAAAAGATTTTGGGTTCATACATTTATTACTATTCTGAACCCCGATAAGAACTACTAAAATGTGAACATTTGTCATTTAATTTGCATACGCCACACACTGTCTCAGAGCGGACTAAAATGGCGTTACAAGCGTGACATAACTCCGCAGGAATGAACGATGCGAATAAATTTCGTGCGATGCGTGGGTGCTCGTAGATTTTTGCAGTTTGAAATCGTCAATTGAATATGCATCATCGATTCGCATAAAATAATTCAAATTGAAATAAAACTATTTTATACGGATTTTATCGCGATTTGGTTTAATTTTTACATTTTTTAACTTAATAATTCAAATGTCAATAAAAAATTTAGGTATCTACTATCTTTCTGCAGCGTTAATAATAAATATCTTACTCACATTATTTTGAATGAATGGGTTTTGACCTATCTAATTCAAGATATCTTATAATATTCATCTATAAAAAGTCCAGTGCGGAACGAAACTGTTGGCCTCCACGAAAAAAAATCAAAACAAAAAAGAAGTTGGGTAGTTTAGGAGGCCCACCAATGCTTTTCCCATTATTCCTGTCTACCTCCTTTTCCTTTCTTGTTTAAATCATCGACTTCTGACGTATTTTAAGGATGGCTGTGGACACAAACAATAAGTTAAACTTAATTTCTAAAGCAAAAGGTTTATAAATGTATAATAAATGTCCACTATACGAGTAGTAAAAAAACTATGGTTGGCTCCATCAATCATTAAACGAGTTTTTTATATTATATAAACAAAGCAATTACAACTAAAATCAAATATTATCCTCATGTATTCGATAGAAAATAGTCGAAATATGATAAAAGGTGCGATATGATAAATACCAATTATAAAAATGTTCACAATTAAATCATTTATTTTATTACTTAACAGTTTTTATTCCGATAACGTAACGAGTTAGGCATTTGACCTAAAAACTATTATCAATTGAAAATGTTTGCTAAATTTATATTATAAAAAATCTATCTAACAACTTCCGATTAATAATTTATACTTATCAAATTATATTGGGAAAATATTAATTGGAATTGATTTTGTCAAAGGTTGGCAAATAAAAGCTAGAACAGTGATGAATGGAAAATTACGGAACCAAATACACTGGCTGAACCGAAAATCCGACTCGCTTGCATTAATCTTTTTTTATAAATAAATAAATACACCCAGCAGTCACATACATAGTCCTGACCCCACATTAAGATCAATTAAGTCTTGTGTCGTGGGTATCAGAAACTAAGAAAGACATTTCGGTCTCACAAAACCCCAAACCCTAGGCAAAAATACTTGGGGCCCTCACAACAAAATTGTCTTGGTGCGGGGATCGAACCCGCAGCCTCAGCCAGAGGCTGTCGGATAAGGCATGAATCATACTAAAGGGATTATTATCTCCCTGATAATAATTGGTGAGCGAGATGCAATCTCTCTCACACAATAATGCGGGCTTGATTGCATCTGTGATCTTGATTATATATACTGCTGAACCTTCAAGTCAACACACATACGTTGGGTGCTAAGACGGGTCCTTAGCCGCTGAGTACGCTGTTCCTATAACCTGCCACTGGCAAGAATACCGCCGCCTTTTTCTTATTTTTTAATCTCTATCTCATCTTTAGCCACAGGTAGACTAATTTTAAACTTAACATCCCCTGAATGATCTTCCCATCGATCAGCTGGATGCGCCATGCATCCAGTGACTTCCCTCAACCTTAACTCGGGCGTCCGTCCACCGTGTGAGCTGGGTTCCGACACTTCGCTTGCCTGTACGTGGCTTCCAGTTTAGAAATTCTTACAAATGGCTATGGTCTCCAGGTTTCCTCACGATGTTTTCCTTCACCGTGACAGTGCGTCGTGATTCATTATCAGTACATACATGACTTGGGAAAATCATAGGTGTGTTCTGGCATTTGATCCCGCGACCACCGAGAACATGTTTGCAGCCGCGTCTGGTCCGATACCAATAGGCCAACATGCACACTTTTAAATTTACCACTTTTTTTATAAATAGCCCATTTTAGCATAACCCGGTCCTTGTTTAGCATGATAAGGAGAGACTGAAACCTCGGCAAACTTCCGTCTGACTTATGAAAGTTTACAATTGTTCCAAACGAAACTTGCGAGTTTGTTGGATGCCTTTTATGTCGGTTTGTCCGGCTCTTTTGTGCCTCAAGTAGGTGTATTGAGGACATTTTCTCGATTGTTGTATAACGCATATTCCTAATATTTTTGAGATGTCTTGTGTTATTTGTTATTGGCTGAGAGTTTGTCAAGTTGTTACTGATTGTGGAGTCTTTTGGTTTACAGATTATTTTTTGGGTTCAATTTTGAATTTTAAATTTAAATCAGGCTTACTTATCATCAGCCGGCCCGCATGCTCGTCGGCGAAGGCCATAAAAAAATCAGTTTAGACTAGAGTGTAAGAAGGTCGGTCTGGTTCCGCTCCGTGATCAAGGGGCGTCAGAATTCCACCACAGTATCCCCTGCCTGTTGTAAGAGGCGACTATTAGGGGTCATCGGGGTCCCTGGGCATACAGCGGTGGCTGTGACTATCGCGGACGCTCATTTTACCATGGGCGTCTGAAATTGGGTAATTAGGCATCAGCGCTCTTCTAATTTTTGATGAGCCATATTTTGTTTGTGCTCCGGGTGGTATGAATTTTAAGAGAATAAACACCTAACGTCTCAGGGAGACAAATTTTTTATTCTATAGGTCCGGCAAATGAGCAAACAGGTAACTTGACGGTAAGTATCTAGATAGATAGAAAAGTGATCACTGCCGCCCGTGAACATCCACGACTCTTGGATCATGGATATGTTGCCGGATCATCAAATTGGGCGGGGAGCGGGAAGAAAAAGGATAGGAACAGGAAAGGAGGATTAGGCATCCAGCAATCTCACTCACTGAACGAAACGTAACAGCTAACCTATCGTTTCACGTCGGTGTCCTGTAAGACAGTGGCACGGACGAGCCTGCCTATTCATGCGGAGTCATGACTGACAACAGCGTGGTTCTACCACTTCTTATCGCATTTACAATCGCAGTATAGCGTGTTGTAGAGCTTAGTATTCTGTTCTTAGGCGAGCGATTGCGTCTCATCCAGAACGAATTGTTCTTCACGTCATTAGGGATAAATAAAATAGACCAAAACAATAATACACTCCCTGAACGCAGTTTTCAATATTTTTCCACCTTATAAAAATTGATTCCGTACAGAAAGGACGCCATTAGAGGTTACGTGGAAATTCTAAAAAGATAATTATCACCCACGCTATAAAGGTATTTTATTTATCGCCCAATTCAAAAAGGTAATATGCCTTTTTCTGAAGACAAAGTAAAATAACTTTTAGTTACACAATTCAGAGATTCCTTTCCCCCGTATAACATTTGGCAACTTTTCATTTCGAAATCGTAGTTCAGTAATGACAGTAATAAATCATACGGATCGTTAGGCGCGTTCCCCCGGTGCCGGGTTCGATTCCCGGACGGAATGGCATCATCTGTCAATGGCTGGAGGTGACTTGACGGGACCCGCTAATGGAGTAGCCATGTTTTGTTCGGGAACAATCGTACAAATAGTGTGTGACGACGGATTTTTTTTCGGCTATTTTTATTTTCACTGTTGACGCGTGTGATGGCTATGTGTTTTATAAGTTTGTAATACTATTTATTTATTTTTATACTGGCGGTCCTGCCCGACTCCTCCCCGATGCAGGTACACTTTTTTGAAAATAATCTATCGTTTGTGTTCTTTGGTGATGACGAAGGGTTCTAATGGTGAAAGATTTAAATAAAACTATTTTTACGGATTTTATCGCGATTTGGTTTAATTTTTACATTTTTTAACTTCCCGACGTTTCGATTACTTTACCGCTTTCGTGGTCAATTTTTTGTGAAAGATTTTTTAAATCGGTCCAGTAGTTTAAGCAAACAAAAAATCAAAACTTTTTTCCTTATAATATTAGTTTATACATTGCGTCCTATATTGGTCGTAATTATGATATGCCTCGTTCCAAAAACGATGATAAGAGTGGTGGATGCTTCTATATTGTCAACTTGATTTTTTATTTGATATCACGTCCACATCTCGTGTCATTCAAAATTATTTACGCTACAGAAAGACCCCAATTATCATTTTAATAACGTTAATAAAACACCGTCTTTAAAAACTCAAAAGTATTAAATAACTTAACAAAAGATTTAATTTAATACACCTCTTATGCAAATCTACCTAATTACCTTTCATATGAATAAAATACAATTATTTGTATGTGCTACCTATTGATTGGTTAGAAATCCGTGCCAAGCCAAATGAAATAGTAGGTACCTACAATCGTCGCGCGTGCGCCCGCGACTTCTTGAGCGGGATAGCTTTGTCTACACCAGTGTTTTTAATCTGTGGGTCACGACCACCTAGACTCTAGAGGCCTTACTCAAGGAGTCGCCATTGTTACAGAGTACAGGTGTTATTAATAATTAGGTACCAAAATTAAGAAAAATTGACTTTAATACTGAATCTTTTGCAAAAAGAACCATTGGAAACTCAATTTCGAGGAGTTCTACTCTAGATTCCAAAGATATTCATCAGGTCTTCACCAATTTTTATAGGACCAAATGGCAGCTATTTTGCATCCAACTAAAAAAAGAACTACGTAAATCGGATCATAAACCTCAATGTAATTGGTGTACATACATAAAAAATACCCAACGAATTGATAACCTCTTCTTAAAGTCGGTTGATAAAAAACAAACTATATTCATCGATGTCAATGTTACACTAGATAAGATATTCAGTACAAAAAATGTGTCCCACCTACTTGCGGTGCATGCACCGCACATGAATCAGTTTGCTTCGTGATAGTGACAGTGCAGTACGCCTTATCGCGTACGTTTAAAAGTAATAAATGAATGTTTCGCCGTCAAAACGAAAGCAAATCGTCTGAAGTTACAATATTTTAATAAAATACCAGGTAAGTGATGTAATATTGCAGTGTCCTTTTAAAATACGGGGGCACTTTATTTCCTTCACGTGTCTCGTCTACCGGTAGAATATAAGTCAATGATTATAATATTACTTAAAATCTTCAACATTCACTCAATCTGACCAATTGTAACTTTAAGACACATTTTTGGCGCCTGCATAATATTTTCTGATATTCCCATTATGACAATATAATTAATTATAGCTTATTGTTTCCAAATGTGACTTATAAAACGATTTTGTGTAGATAAAACCACAGGGCAGGACCATAAATAAAGGATTGATTATCCTTTAACGCGTTGTATCTAGCGGAACGCTAACATTATGACAAAACAGTTTGAGTTGCGTTAAATATTTCAACGAAGATGTCCATTAGTATGTAGCATTCGTGAGGGACAAATGGAGGCGCATTAGTAAACTATTAATATAAATAATAAACTGAAATCATAAGCTTTCAAAACATGATAACATAACGCACCCGCCACGTCGCGTTTAACACTTTCATAATTTACAACACACGACATTTTACATTTCAATATTTAAATTTATTTTAAAAATTCTGAAAAAACATGTGGTTATACTTGAAAAATCGTACCTAGATTGCATTGTTTTTTCTTTATATGAATATATTTTTTATAAAAAAGAATTATCTTACAGGTTACCTGTAATGTTGTGTGATCTGTTCTCCTGGAAAACAATAACTCTCTCGAGACTGCATAATATACCGAATTACACCTTACGTAGAATATTATACACTAATTCATGATAATTCGTGTTTAAAAATAATTACCTATGTCCCTATCTAATTTATGGATCGAATTGTGACTTTTAATGACCAAAGAAAGTTACAGTTGCTAATATTATAAAATATATTATTAGTATTTTCTTAGTCTATCATCAATTATAATTATCCAATATCAAATATGTACAATTAAAAAAAACACATTCACTCATGCAAAATAAAAATCCCACGACACGATAAATCGTATCCATATTGGAGTCTATAAAATCCCGTGTAACATCATCTTAAATGTCATAGTGTGCGGACAGCTGATGAAATGTCGCGTCGCTTCCCCATTAATTACCAGTCGGTGCTGTAACGGTGTTGGTGACCGTCGGGGACAGTTTCCGCTCGAAAACGCACGTGTTGTGAAGTTCTATATAGGTAGGTTTGTTACTATAAAATTGACTTTTTCTTTTACCATTATAGGTCGGTTGTCATGTGTGTTGACGTGTCTTATGAGTTACATAATTGCCTACGTGACCAATAAACGAATTCCATTTCATTTAATTTCAAAACTATAATATAAATTTTCAGTATATTAATTTTGGGGATTTTTGGTGTGTCTTTTCGTAATTTGCACTCAGAAGCACTTTGCAATATATTTATTGTCCATGATCTTAATTTGATCAGTTTTTTTTTATCGCAGTTTTTTAATGGTTGTGTTTGCTTCGTTCATAATATAATGTATTAATAAAACAGTAGTTTGTCTGCAAACTTTTGTATGGCTTTATTTTAAACTTTTTTTATTCTAGCATTACCTGGTCTGTTTAATTGAGCCTTTCAAGTTCCGACATAATATGCTTGTTTGCAAGACCTCTCAAATAGACGTGAGACCATTAACCCCTTAATATCATTTTTATTTATAAGATAGCTGGGTCTTAATCTCAATAAAATATGTAAAGTAGTGCTCATTGCTTTGAATTTCATCAGTGATATCGTCTTGGGTCCAAAAATATTTAGATGATAGCTGCTTCAGCGTTTTTCATATAAAGGAATAAAATCAGTTCTCTACACCCTTAGTAGATACAAAAATTCGTTCAAATTCCAGAAAAATATACCAAATATTTTTGCCATTATAAGAAACACAGAATAAAAAGCTTAATATCATAATATAGGAATTCTCATCCCAATGACAACTTAGCAAAGAGCGGGCCGCGCGAAATAGTTTCAGAATTAATAAGGGAGCAATTACCCAAACTATTTGGTAACAGTCGAAGCGTGGGAGGATAACGCCAGATTTCACTAGGCAAGCAACGGTTGACTTGCGGCTAAACTTGTAACCGACTAGGAATTCCAAGATCGTATGTACTTAATGGTGAATCGGAGATTTTGTTTCAATGCAAAATTTATGTATATGAGAAATGTGTGTTTTTGGAAGTGGTGGAGCCACGCTGTTGTCAGTCATGACTTACATAAATTGCTCGTCCAGTGCGGTACCACCGTCTTAACGAAGATCGACCTGACAGCGGTACTAATACCCCTTTCTAATCCGCTGGGCTATGTCGGTTACTTTAGTTCTCCTACGGATCTCCTCATTGCTGATTCGATCTCGTAGGGACATAGCCCAGCGGAATAGTAAGTTGAAGTGGCAATGGGCGGGGCACATAGCGCGGAGAACTGATGGCCGATGGGGCCAAAAAGCTCTCGAATGGAGGCCACGTAGCGAAAAGCACAGCGTAGGACGTCCAGGTGGTCAGACAACCTGGTTAAGGTCGCGGGACGTCGCTGGATGCAGGCTGCCTCCAACAGGTCACTGTGGAAATCATAAGGGGAGGCCTATGTTCAGCAGTGGACTTCCTTTGGCTGATGGATGGATGATGATGGAATACCCCTTTCTTCTTCGCATCCTTTTTTCCTTCCCCTCCCCTTCGGATTTGATGGTCCTTCAATACATCTATGTTCAAACAGATAAATATAGCCAAAACCTAATTGCGTCGCAGCTATATGTATCACTATGACTGGTCGTGTCGTCTCGTCATCTCGTCGTGATGACTCAATTTTAATAGCAACACAATTTTTTTAAATATGTTGTAATATACGTTCCGGTTAACTAAAAATTAAATTAAATTCACATGACATTGGCAATTAAATTTGACCTTCGTTTCTTGCAAAACAAATGGCAATGGATCTGTTCTTAAATCAAACATATAATTGTTTATACATATAGTATAAGTTTATGTAAAACTTTTCTTTCCTTTCCGAGAAAAAAGCGTGCCTTTTTCTCCACACCCATGTTACGCCTTGTGTGTTCTGCCCACGATGTGATAGGGAGCGAGCCTATCGCCATATCAGGCACAAATTTCTGACTGCGACCCGTGATTCGAACCCTATACCTCAGTGTTGTGATCGTACTGTAGATTAACAGCACCACCAAGGTAGTCATTAATTTTTCAACATGTGATAAACCTCATTATTATACAAATATATCAGATAATTTGTAATTAAAAAAATTACTTATGACTACCGTCCCTAATTTAAAATTTCAATTCATCATGCATTAAAATAAAACAAATATTTTATAATTAATAAAATATTATTATGAGTACACAGATGTTACCGCATTGTTATATTATTAAACAGTCAGGATAACATTACAAATTTGATAGTCAAATGTTTGCCCTGGGATTTGAACCCGTGACCACCGTGAACATGTAGGCAGCCGGGTCTGGTCCGTTGCCTTCACCACGCACTTCATCATGCGTCATTCTAGAATGGGGATAATTTTATAGTAGACAATCACCACGTGATCTGTCACTATTATTATTATTTCATCATATTTTTATCTGATATTTTATACAAAATGTTATAATATTGGGTGTTTCCGCTTTATGGTATACAAAACCTACCTTGTATAATAATATAACCTTCGGGTCTGGGTGTTTGTGAGACCGAAAAGTATCTCGTAGCTTCTGATACCCACGACACAAGACTCGATCTTTGTGTGGGGTCAGGACTATGTATGTGACTGTTGGGTGTATTTATTTATAACACTCGATCAATCGCATCCGTTCCAATTTAAACAATAACAACCTTGAATTTCATTTTTATTTTTCTATTTTGTTTATCAATGCGTCTACAATTATATGCCTAGGCACGGTATCCAACCACGTGAGACGGCTGTTTCTCTCAAGTCCACTCTTATAACCATGTATTTGTAACACAATATACTCAGAATGAACACGACGTACTTACGTGGTGGCTTCTCATATTTACGCGAATGTTACACAATATAATGAAATTATTTTATTGTGTATTCTGTTTAACACAGACCATATTTTACACATTAAACACTTAAATATTTGCGTCACTGTGTGTTCTTAATCACGAGGTATGGTGGTGACTATAAGAATATTCCACCACCAACTCAAATATTTCATTTCAGCTAAAAACTGTATTATTAGACTGGACCAATCAGCATCCGCTCTTATTTATACATACATAACATACATACATACATAAACTGACGCATGTTCCCAGAAGGGGTAGGCAGAGGTGCTACCAGGACACCCACATTTCGCCTTGAATGTTTCGTCCCATGATGTGATAGGGGGCGGGCCTATCGCCATATCGGGCACAAATTCCTGACTCCGGGCTGATAATAAATAGAAAAATACAATATCACTTTACCGGACCCGGGATTCGAACCTGAGACCTCAGCCTGTACAACGTTGTAGTCGTACCTTAGTACCACTCTTATATAAATAACAAAAAAACTGAATGCGCTAACGATCTTCACTAATTTACTGAACTAATTAACATCTGAAGGCGACAGGAATTTCACACAAAAAGCTCCCGAAAGGAAGTCACAAACTTTCACATAATCACTGCAAGCGCCATTTTATTATTCCCAAACGCAGCGGAATGCTAGAAAAAGCTGTATAATTTTAAAAGCAAAAACAGTGGTATAGATGTTGGTGATAGACGCAGCGGATTTGTAAGAATTTTTAAAATTTATGTTATTAACGGCCGCACTCAGAGACGTTTGATGTCAATTAATTCGTTCCTTATGATTCTCTTTGTAAAATCTACACTTAGTAATGATTTGATTGGCATTAAATGTCCCTGAGTACGGCAGTAAGAGTAGTTAGCGATTTTGAATTCTACACCACGCTGTAGGAATCATGTACTGCATTGTTAGTTAAATACCATTTACCACGCATTTTAACGAAATAAAGAAACCTGAGTACTATAGAGTTCACATTTCCATACAGTGGTAATCATACCACAGAGAAAATTACAAGAATTTTTCAAGCGTTGTCGTCTATGAAAACATTCAATAGTAGAGAAGTTTCATGCCCTGCAGTGAGATATATGGTCGAATGAGATTTATAAAGCTTATAAAACAGATAAATAAATCGTGCTCCTTTGGATTTCTGAAATAGTTTATCAGATCCTGATTTCTGACGATTTCAAACTTTCTAATCAAGTTAACTATGAGCATATTAATTATCAGTCCCTTCCCTACAAATATCTTTAACCCCGTAATGAATAGTCAAAATTATTATTTGCAGCGATAAAGAAGATGGCACCAAACACTTCAAACAATGTGGAAGTAGAGTCCTACTTACCTGAAGCGCAGAAAGTGGATTCCCATGGGAACAAGAAGCTCATAGCCCCTCAGGCCGAACCTAGGGAGTACGAAGTGGTGTACAAAAATATATTAATTATATCGTACCTTCACATCGCAGCACTATACGGGTTTTACCTCTGCTTCACAGCGGCAAAGTGGCAAACAGTCGTTTTCGGTAAGAAATTTGATTAGTTATACTCATTTGCTGATATACAAACCTATATTTTTAAGCAAGGCCAGTTTAGAAGTGTCCTGAACTATAGAGAAAACTGAATGCATGAGGGGATTAATGGAAGTAGATGAAGCGGAGCTAATATGCCAGGATTGACCAAAATAGAGATTTTTAGTCTCTTCTTACCCGTATTGGATGCATGTATATACACCAATCGTATATATGTAATAAATACTTTTCCACAGCCTACGTGTCGTACGTGGCAGCTACGATCGGAGTAACGGCTGGCGCCCACCGACTCTGGTCACATAATTCTTACAAAGCAAAAATGCCACTCCAAGTCATCCTGATGGTATTTCTGTCCATCGCAAATCAAAGAGCCACGCATTGGGTGAGAGATCATCGATTACATCATAAGTATAGTGACACGGACGCTGATCCACACAATTCTACACGGGGTTTCTTCTACTCGCATATCGGATGGTTGTTCGTGAAGAAACATCCTGAAGTGAAAAAGAGGGGGAAGCTTATTGACTTATCGGACTTGTTCAGTAACCCTGTCCTGAGTTTTCAGCATAAGTAAGTTGTATTTTTTTTAAAGTAACCTTTGTTGCATGAGCGTTATCAGCAAATATTCTTCAATATCTAGATATTTTTTTCCATTTTAATTTATTAACCTGATTGGATTCTCATTCCATTTCATTTAATTTCCTTTCAGATACTCAAAATCATTTATACCAACCATATGCTTCATCGTACCAACGGTAATTCCCATCGTCTTCTGGGATGAGACTCTCTTCAACTCCTGGCACCTGGTCATCATGAGATACGTGTTCAACTTTCACGTGTTCTTCTTAGTCAACAGCGCTGCCCATATTTGGGGGACCAAGCCTTATGATAAAAACATCCAGTCTACTGAAAGTAAGGCTGTCGCCCTGGCAACTCTTGGAGAAGGCTTCCACAATTTCCACCACGTATTTCCATGGGATTATCGCAGTGCAGAATTGGGGAATACTTTCTTTAACTATACGAAGATATTTATAGATCTTTGCTCGTATATTGGATGGGCGTATGACCTCAAAACTGTTCCTTATGACATGGTTGTGACTCGAGCTAAGAGGACTGGAGATGGGTCTTTACATAAACAGTTGACGTGATAAAAACTTTATTATTGATTGCTGTGGTAATTAAAGGCTGATTTTATGGATATTTATTTATGGAGTAACAAAATATCCTATTACAGAATAATATCAGGCCTAAAGAATATGAGCAGAAAGTCAGATCCTGAAAAGAGTGAGATTTTTGGTATGTTCTATTTAAAATTTTTGTTTTTTTTTTTATGTTTTACACTTCATTGTTTAAATTTAATATATAATTATGATGTTTTAATATATTAGGTTTCATATATTTATTTATCTCATTTCCTAGTACTAAGGTAGTATAATATTGCCGTTATAAGTTACGCACACACTTTTTAATTTTACTTTTTCATATAAATGCCCACTTTCATTTATTTCTTGTCGTACGATCCATTCTATCAATTTTGGTTGCCTGGAAGAGATCGCTTATAGCGATAAGACCACCAATTGTACACTATTTTTTTAAGTTTTCTATGTTTTATTATCTCAGTACTTTGTGGTATTCAATAAAGTGTTGTGTATCTGTATCTGTGGAGTGACTGAAGAATAACCACGACTTTTTTTTTGTATTATGTTATTTTGAACCAAAAACTTATTTATATTATAAGTAATGATTCTGAAAATTCCTAACAATTATGTAAAAAATTTATAACTTTTAATATCCTACGTTTTTATTACTGCAAAACTCAAATACCCCCTTTTCATCACGCGATATATTTTTAGATGCCATTTTGAAATCGCCGTTACCAAATTCACACCCGAATGTTGTGTGAAATTGTGTTGTACAGCACTAACTCCACATTCTGTCAAAATAGTTCACACATTTGCGCGGTGGTTTCGTCATAAATTACGATCCGGTTACACCCCAGGGTCCTATTATGGAACAAAAAATGAGACAGGAGCACAAATGTGTTTACTAACTGATTTTTAATAAACCGACGTCAAATCTTTGTAGATATTGAAAGCTTTATAATTTTTAGTATCTAGTTAAGTAAGTTGAAACTGAAATGCCAATAATATCGTGCAGAATGTGTACCGATGATTTTTATCATTTTAATAAGAACTGGCTTAAGAAAACCTTGAATTTGGTGGAAGACCTTTACCTTACCCTGCAGGGGGATAGCATTCAGAAAAAAAAGAAATTACTTGTCTAAGTATATAGGCTAACGCTTGTATCCACAAAGATGTAGACAAAAGTACCACCAGTGGCATTCTCTGTTCGCCAGTCTGAATTCTGTCCCATGAAGTGATAAAGAGCGAACATTTTCGCCACCTGCTCTCACAACTCGTTACTTACCATATTATGTATTCTCAAAGGAATTTTTCTGAGAAATGCTATTTGTATCAGAAAAGATGAGAAAAAAAAAATATTTTGTTCATTTGCCATACAATCAAATGAAAAAATTCCGTCATGGTTTTTTCTTTGCACAGCTGCAGCTGAGTAAACATTCATTCATAAATGAGTTTGATCATTAAAATATAATATAATTATGAATTCATTTACATCTTATAATTGTCATCACGTTCAACAAAAGTATGACGCATTATTATTATTTTATCCGAGAATGAAAACCTGGCATTGGCCAGGATAACTCCAAACAGATAGGAGGCAGTTTAGGGAACTCCAAACATTTAGAAAATGGATAGAGTAATATTCTTCACTATAACGGTGAAGGAAAACATCGTGAGGGAACCTGCATACCATAGCCATTTGCAAAAAGTTTTTAATTTCAGATTTTTTATCATTCTAAAGGCTTTCATGTGATCGAGTGAAATCCCTACATAAATAGCCAAGTTAACTACAATAATAACTGATCCTTCGCAAATGCATATTTCTCTTGGTTTTACTAGAAAAGCTAGGTTTGGCTAGAAAAATAAGAAATGCAGTCTTTTGTCTTATACCGGGTATATCAAGACTGCGACCGAAAACGAAGCCAGGTGGTAGTTTTAGTGGTTACAAACACGATGCAAATGAAAATTTCATACATATTTAACAGCCTGTGTTGCGCAGTTGGTTAGACGCCGGTTGCGAAACGAGAGGCCGCGGGTTCGATCCCGTATAGTATTTAAAGATGGAACTTTCAAGATGTCACAATATGACTTACACGCGTATAAACTGCCGTATATCATTGAACACGACCTAACCAGTTCCGCTCACGTTAATAAAACCTCTTTGATCATCATCTCACTAATTATTACAAATAACCGCCTTTTCCACACTAAAATAACTTTCAAATGTATCCGAGCATTAAACTTTAGAGCTTCAATAACTACGTGCGTCAGTAATTTATTGGTTTTATAATAGTTTTAGGCGGTAAATGGTTGATTTTATTTCTCCAAACTTCAATTTTATTCAGATCTCTTGTTGTATTACGATTGTATTGGACAGGAGTTCTTTGTAAAATGGATGTCCAGTTTAAATGTGGAGTGCATTGCGTTATTAAAAGTGCGTGGTGGAGGTCTAAGTATGCTGGTTTTGCACCAGGGAAGTTTGGTGGCTCATTAAGTTTGTATGATTGATGATGGCGAACGGGTTGTCTTTGTTGCGTTTTAAAATCAGTGTATTTTTAATTTATTATTGATTCCTCGACTAGTATTTTTCAAATAAAACAATAGTTGTTTTATTTGTTTGTTGATTCTAACTAACACTTTCTACAAATGCCGTAAATTAGCAATGATTATATTAATATGTCCATGAGCGGTCGTATCGCTTACCATCAGGCAAATGACATGCTCGTCTCGCTATTCATCACAATAAATTAATATACAGAGTTTATCAAGACTGCAACCGAAAACGAAGCCAGGTAGTAGTATTAGAGACTTCAGACACAATGCAAGTAAAAATATTGCAAAAAAAATCTACAACTTTTTTTAAATTTTTTTACTTATCATCATAATATTTGGGTGATCAATGCATAGTTTTCCTAAAATAATGATTTAGAACTCTTTATTTTTAAACACTCAATGGTGCGTAAGGGTTTAAATTATTTTTTTCGCAAAAACTAGGTATTTACAACCCAAACAAGATGATTTTTATCTAAAAAATATCTGTCATTGTTTTGGTGAAATTGTTAATTGAATTTTGTTTGTAACCAATAAAACTACCACCTGGCTTCATTTTCGGTTGCAGTCTTGATATACCCGGTATATATCATTAAAATATGGGAGAATGTTTGATGAAAAATTAGCAATTTAGTTATATTTTAACCAGGCCATCTAACACATTAAGTACATTGTGCAATATGCATAGAAAAAGTCAACAACCCGGTACTGTAATGTATCAGCCCACGTACGTCTTACTGCAGGAGGTCCGTGGAGGCCCGTTCCGTCCTCTACAATTGAGAACGATTGATAGGGGTTAGGCCATATGGTCCATGTGAACCACGATGGGCGAGCGCAGGTTGGCGAACTTTACATACCATAGAAATTCTTGCAAATCCCTATGGGATGAAAGAATTTCAATCCCTTAGTACCACGATAAAATAATATTTTCGTATCTAAAACCATCGAATAAATTACTCAGCAATTTGTAAAGTTTCGAACACTTGTAATACAAAATACTTTGAAACAAAAAGAATATAATCTCAAATTATGAATCTGCATATTTATTGTTTTCATAAAACAAAAGAGATCGTAAACTTAGATGGGCAGAATTCAGAATATTTAAAGTTTGCGTTAAAACGCTTTATACGTGTTTTAATTATCTTTATACATAGTGCTAAGTATAGACTTGAACTTGAACTGAGTATATTTGTTTGATTTGAATTTAAACTTATTCACAATGCTATTTACCCAATGAAATAGTGTAGCCTTTAATATATTTTTTTTTTGCTTTGAATGGCGAGACGAGCATGCCATTAAAGTGAGTGTGTAAAACATTTAAAGTGAGGAACCTCCTCACAATGCGTGCCTTTTCCAGCAATACTGCTTTTTGTATCAGGTCATGAACCTACCAGGAAATTGAAACACTGGAGATATTTGTCAATGCTCTTTGGTATCAACGTAGAATAATTGTTTATTCTACATGTCAGTGACCTGGTAAGCTATATCTAAATATTTAGACATTTTATATTTTTTGACCTTAACGAGAGCATTGTTGAAATAAAACAAATTTTTACGGACTTTTTCGCGATTGGTGTAATTTTTTCATTTTTTAGATTCCCGACGTTTCGATTGCTTTACAGCTTTCGTGGTCACGGGACGGAGGATATCGTTATTCGGAACGGCATGGTCAACAAGTATTTCCCGGTCAATAGTTAATACAGGGTATATCAAGACCGCGACCGAAAACGATGCCAGGTGGTTGTATTAGTGACTTCAGACACAATGCAACGAAAAATTTCGCTTTTTTTTTTTGGTAATTTTTTACTTATCGTCGTATTTGGGTGATAAATACATAGCTTTCCTAAAATAATGATACTACCTACCTTTTTATTTTTTAAGACGCAATGGGACGATAGGGTTTAGATTACTATTTTCGCAATAACTAGGTATTTACTACACAAACAAGGATTTTTAAAAAAATTAAAAAAAAAATCTGTCGCTTATTTTGCAAAATTTTTATTTGCATTGTGTCTGTAACCACTAAAACTACCACCCTGCTTCGTTTTCTGTAGCAGTCTTGATATACCCGGTATATTATTACAATATAAGGTTATGGCTACTATAATAGTAGCAGATTTGTTATTATATTTAATAGTCTCGATATCACAACTGATTAAGAAGAGCGCTAAAGTATGGGGTCGATTCATGCTATGAGACTAATATTTAAGTCACCAAAATATTATTTACTCCATATTGCGAGAACTTATTGTGTCTCGTACTTTCTGGCACTCACAATACAGAAATCAGAAGCTCGTTGTGGTGTCAGGACTATGTGTGTGACTTTTGGGTGTAATCAGCTAGCATCTACTGTCCTTCAAGACAATATTCCATCAAGTAAAACGCTATCTCCTTTACCATTGAAAGCAAAAAAAATACCTTACGCTTTATATTTCGCGCGATGCCATCTCCGTTTCTTCTTATCTTTAATTCTTGCTCGTACGCGGAATAATTGAAAATGTTCTCTTGACGTGGCGTTCCCTAAACAGTCCAATTTTACGCGACGTTACAAAAGAAAACAATAAAAATGGGATCATTACGAGATATTATCATATAAATTGAAAGTGTTCAGCTTAAGAACACAAAAATACATGGGGTATATTTATAATTATCATATTTTTATTACAGTGCTCGTTTATCAAACATTTTAATTTTTTGAACAACCTTATATTTTTACTTTAAATAAATAGAATAATTTTAAAAGCGTAATGTCAACCAAAATAATAAATGAAGCCAACATTTTTGGAATAGAGACAACGCACCAGATAGCCGATAGGACGTCCGACCGCAATGTGGACTAACGAACTGCTAAAGTTGCAGGAAGTCGCTACAGGTGGCTTATGATAGGTCACTTCAATCATTGAAAAAAGCTGGGGATTAGCAATGGACTTGTGTCTGAAGACGATTATTATGAACCTCTCACCTGCTGACACACTACCCAAACTGCTCTGAGTATAAGGTGTTGTAACTATTGTTTATTGTAATGCTATAACTTTGAAATAATATTTAAAAAATACCAGCAATACGACTCCACAGCATTCTTTGTTCCGAAACCGTTATGATTTGTGGTGTGGTGTGACATTTGATTTCAGTCACGCGTCATATTGTCAGGGGAGCGGTAATTTATTATTATTTACATCTCACTCACTTATGTCGCGCGTGAAATATTAGTTTTATTTTTAATATACACCCCCTCAGAGATTTCCGGTTGTTTTATGTCTTAACGCGTCTTTAGCGGTGTGATCATTATCGGTTATGAAGTATTTTTGTTTGCTTTGAAAGTAACATCGGATAGAATAGAAAAAAGCTTTTCTAGGAAGATTGTGTAACTTATATTAAGGCTTTAGGATAATTAAAGGTTTTTGGAGAAAGATATATATTACATTTAAAATATCGTTTCAGCTATTGATTTTTTTTTAAATCTGATGAAATGTCATGTATCAATGTTTCATAAAATTTCATGAAATATCAATTTTATTATAGTTAAATTATGAATAGAGCATTGTTTTTAAAAGAAAGTTGGAGCTATAGCTGTAGCGGGGATTATGCGCTGAAACAGAATAACACATTATTACGATTGTACAAAATAATTTATTTACTGTAACAGCACCAAAAATACCAAACTAGTAACCAAAGACATGATAGAAGCGAAAACAGGCACTGTTCCGGAATGATAATATCTCAAATCCCTGGCTGATTGGTCCATTTCTAGCAGACAGTCCATGATCTCTTCATTGTTAGGGATAATTTGCTCTGATGGAAGCAAGAATCCGTATTCTCCAACGTCTCTCAACTCGAAAAGGTAGACGATAGGTACCTCTGCGACACCCTTCACCCAGTCGAAGCTTGAACCACTTACTTCATCTGAAAATAGACTTTTATGAGCTACCAGTCATGTTAAAATGGATTGTCAGACGCTTGAAGACCAAATTCTATGTCAATGCTTAAACACGGACTTTCATGCTATCTGTAATTCTTTGTTAAAGTTCTGATTAAAAAAATCTTGTAGGTGATGGCAGTATGTTGTTATCTGTCTGATTAGAGACCACATAGATGTGACGTCTTTCAGGCTCTGCATATTATAAGATGCATCTGCTTTTCATTAGGCCGGCATGAATACGACAACCGACGCAAGGTAACCATCTCGATTTTGATTTCACCGCACTTAAAATCATGTTTAATCGGTATAAAAAAAATATTTTTTTTATTGTTCAATGATCTATTGAAATTTACTTACATAAGATTTCAGCTGAAGTTCCCACCAAGTAATTAGTGCCGTGTCTCTGTTTTAGTTTCTCAGCTCCACGAATAGCGATTTCGTACTGCAATAATAAAAAGGATATAAAATTTCCATAATAGAAGTCGTATGACATCGATATGTATTTAAATTATATTTAATGTACTTAAATACTATTTTTAACTAGAAGTAGGCCTGTGTCCAACAGTGGACTGCAACGGGCTGATGATGATGATAAATATTCGAAAATGATTGCATATTTCTAAAATCTCGTAATATCTTTACCAGACTTTCCTTCTAAGTATTATGTGGTCCAAGGTTGGTAATGCAATAATTTCTCGAAAGGCATCTTTAGCAATAAGTGATGTTTAACACCAGGCTCTAATTATTTTTAAATGTTAATATTATGCTCTTAGAAATTGTATGGTATAAAAATCTCTTTTAAAATTTAATATAAAGAGCTAAATATTGAAAATGTATTACAGTGCATTTTTTTTTTTAAATTGTCATCAAAGCAATTTTAGTAGGATACCCCTTTCCTCTTCTCATCCTTTTTCCTTCCTTATCTCCTCGATTTAATGGGCTGGCAACACATCTATGATTCAAGCGTTGTTGATGTTCATAGGCGGCAGTGATAATTTACCATCAGGCGAACTCTATGCTCGTTTGCCGAGCCTAAGGAATAAAATAACAGAGTGGAGAATTTCAGTTTTAAAGCTATCACTTAATCTCACCATATCAGCATAATTAGAAGCCTGCAACACATCAAACCCAGAGACGTGGCTGTAAGGAACCAGGATCATTTGGGAGTAAGAGTGGAACGCTAAGTAGTACAACAGGTTTCCTCTCTGCTTGAGGCTGGTCACATAGTTCATGATAGCTTGGGCCTCCAGTTCTGAAGAAGGTGATGGGCCAGCGTAGGTCTGATCGCATGGGTTAGAAGACGCACCAGTTGCTGTTAAAAAAATAAGAACGTAATAATGAGAAAACTTCAAAATTTATATTGGTCTTGATACGTCCCTATGATAATAATGATATGGGTTTTTGGTGGAAAATTAGTTGATAAATAAATAAACCTAATTCTCACGCATATAGTCGTGACTTTTCAGTGTTTACTGAGAAGTAAATATTATGAATATAATACTTTGTATTCAAAGTCTTGAGTTATGGATTTCAGAAATTATGAGATTTTTGTAACATTTTCCAGATCCGAAGAAAATATTTATTGAATTCAAATAAATCTCTATATAGCAAAATAATACATAGTTTTAGCTTGATAAATGAGTTGTTGCTCATTGCAACATAAATGCTAATGCTTAACATAATAACACACTATAGAATGATTGCATAGTAACACTTACTCATCCACACAAAATTGAAATTCCTGTTCAAGTCGATTCCATTGCCCAAGTCGGTGTTGCCGGAATTGCATACGACGTGATTGGTGGGATTTCTATTCTTTCTCCACATACGGTTCTGTTTATAAGAGATTATACTTTATAAAGTTTATTTGAAATGTATACTTTAGAATGGTCTATCTATTAGTCTTTATACTTCTCATTGGAACCATCGAACAACCCTGCTTATTCTTTCAGTACTAATAAGGTTTTAATTACCTCATTTGCCTAAACGAGTTGGCCGACTTCAAAACCATTGAAGTTCTTGTAGGAAATCACTTATATTAGTTTCTTATTACGATTCTGCATACGATAAGTAGAAACCAAATAATCTAGGCCATCGCTAAAAAAACAATATTTATTATAGGTACCTTTAGTTGTAAAACGTATTATGAAGGTTTAGTTAGATAAGACGGAATATGATAATCTCTTAATACTTGTAGATAAACAAGGCCAATGTTATTTATTAAAACCATAGCAATAAACCTTGGGCTAAACTTCGTACACCTGATTAAAATTTTCACCAGAACATAAAAAAACTGATCTTAAAAATTACTTTATTATGAATATTAATGTTTATGAGGATTGGTCTTGACTCATCCCCTCTCAATGGCTTCTCGATTAGCTGTGAAACATAATATCCGAACCTTCATAGATTAATAAACAATTATGGACAAAAATAGACTTACCGATGAAAAAGTATACGCATATCCATCAGGGTTAACAACAGGGAAGATATGCCATATGAAGTTCTCTGCCAACGCTCTAGTTTCAACATTGATGCTTGTAAGGAATTCCCTGATAATCCATGTGACGGTAGCTGGTGAGATCCATTCTCGGGCATGTATGCCTCCTTCAATCATAGCAATGAGGGGATTGTCACCTCTCTGCCCAGCTTTAAAGTCAATAACTACTCCTTTGATCTCCCGGCCTTCGTAAGACCTGCCAATAACTTGGGTAGTGACAACTCCTGGGTACAAAGTGACCAGTTCGTCGAGCCACGCATGGATGGCATCAAGGGTGTAGTATCTGTCCCAACTGAATGAACCAAGTGTTGCACTACGGTCGGCGTTGGGAGCTGCTCGCATTTGAGCGTCTATTAATCTGTAATAAAGTTTTTAGTTAGCTTGTGTCTTCATGTAACATAAAATTATGTCTTGCTTTGGAATATCACTTAAAGAACAGGTTATATTTCTTTAGAACAGATCATCTATGCATTCCACTTGTCTTATTTGCATTTGTTAATTTTTCTTTATATGGATTGTGTGGGCTGCATCTAAGTAATCTTTAACTATAATATCAAAGCCATTATTCAAAGTGTTCACAGCAATAGCGAAGTGAACTGCTCAAATTATTAAACATCGGAATCGCTCAATTAACATCTGTCAAATTAAAAGCTACGGCAAAAATAATTGAAACGGACTACACAAACTCCGAAATATAATAAATTGACTTCAATATATACTACGCACAAAAATTAAAGGATATTTTTTTTGATCAATTTTTTTGGTGTTTTTTGAGAGTCTGTATCTTGGTGAAAATTGATTGTTAAGAAATTCAGAAACTAAGACTTTGAAGCTTGAAATGTCTATTTTGCAGATCTGTGCTCTATTTCTTGATTGCTTGCTTAGTTGATAAGCAATCGTAAGAAAACCAACGAGAAAAAAAAAATCCAATATTTTTCTGGATTTCAAAACCCTGCATTTACATGGGTAGTGTTTTTTTTGTGACATCATTATAAAATTCTCGTAGATAATTTAATTGCCTTTAATTTGATATACCAGAAACCTCCGTGACATGATTTGGAGCTGACTTATAGTAAATCAAAGTAAAAATGGCGTATCACACTTTGACATTGGATTACTCCATGAATATCAATCATGGGGAAAACAAAATCAGAATTTTAGTAACTTCAAAACATGTTCTATAAGATGGTATTAAAGTCTTATGATAATAAATAGTATTTCTAAGTAAAATTGTTGACTGAAAAAAAGGTAAAAATACGGTTATTTATGGATATTCGGAAAACACTGCATATCTTTGGATAAAAGAAACGAACGAAGGATATCGTCGGTAACTTTTCAACCTTAAAGTATTCTAAAGACACTCTGAAAATTTCAAACTGCTCCGATTTGATTATCTTAGTGTTCGGAAGGTTTAAACTTACTGTATTCAGCAAAAATCGTCATAATGAGCATTTTTCGCATGCTAATGATTTTGTAAATTGAGAATATTTTTTTTAGTAATTATCCATATTCTTTTAATCAAATCCTTTTTTCAAACGTTTTCACTATTCTCCGCAATTGTAAAAAAATACTAGCACTGTTTTACCTCCGGCATTAGCGTTACCCAAAGCGTACTACGGGGAGGTTGCATCGTCGGATTTATAGTAAAACAGTGCCAGTATTTTTTTAACAATTGCGGATAATAGCGAAAACGTTAGAAAAAATAATTTGATTAAAAGAATATGGATAATCACCAAAAAAGCATTCTGAAGTGACAAAAATCGAATACATGCTTATTACGACAATTTTGACGAATACAGTAAGTTCAAACCTTCCGAACACTAAGATAATCAAATCGGAGCAGTTTGAAATTTTCAGAGTGTCTTTAGAATACTTTAAGGTTGAAAAGTTACCGACGATATCCTTCGTTCGTTTCTTTTATCGAAAGATATGCAGTGTTTTCCGAATATCCATAAATAACCGTTTTTTTACTTTTTTTTCAATCAACAATTTTACTTAGAAATACTGTTTATTATCATAAGACTTTAAAACCATCTTATAGAACATGTTTTGAAGTTACTAAAATTCTGATTTTGTTTTCCCCATGATTGATATTCATGAAGTAATCCAATGTCAAAGTGTGATAGACCATTTTTACTTTGATTACCATAAGTCAGCTCCAAATCATGTAACGGAGGTTTCTGGAATATCAAATTAAAGGCAATTAAATTGTCTACGGGAATTTTATAATGATGTCACAAAAAAAACACTACCCATGTAAATGCAGGGTTTTGAAATCCAGAAAAAAATTGGATTTTTTTTTTCTCGTTGGTTTTCTTACGATTGCTTATCAACTAAGCAAGCAATCAAGAAATTGAGCACAGATCTGCAAAATAGACATTTCAAGCTTCAAAGTTTTAGTTTCTGAATTTCTTAACAATCAATTTTCACCAAGATACAGACTCTCAAAAAACACCAAAAAAATTGATAAAAAAAAATATCCTTTAATTTTTGTGAGTAGTGTATTTATTAGTGCACATATGCATTTTAACATGAAACGGTTACCAAATTTAAGTAATAAATATATCGTTAATTTCGATAAATTATAATGTTCATTGCATATTTTATTAATACAGATGACTAGCTTCGTGTTGGTGTTCTAAAATTACTTACTCTTGTACGTTCGAAATGGATATATTGGCAGCTAAGCCCGCAGTTTGAGTATATGTAACGAATTCCCCATCTTGATCGGGAGAAACCATAATCCTCGCTGGGTTTCCGACTGTTACCACATCTGTCCAGAAGTCATACCCTTCTTTCTTCAAACCATTTATCCTTGCCACGTCTGCTTCTGTTTTTGGCAATACATTATACACTTTATAATTCTCATAACTTGTCATCCCATGACTTGCCGTAGCAAGCACTAATAATGACAGGATTTTTAATAACATTTTTGTTTTTTTCATGCAATACTGTTCCGTTTGAATTGATCAAACATACTGCGTGTGCAATCAACATAATAAAGATTATTTGTTAAGAAATTAAGGGCAGTAAATAAAAGATATGTTTGATTTATGTTTTATTGGGTCTGATAAATTACTGGACGTAGATTATGTAGGTATTGTTTTCAGTTCTCTAGAAGTAATTAATTTCACGATGCCTAATATTAATGAAATTATTATTCTACCAATGAGTGTATATCAAATAGTGTCGACTAACATCTCCAGTGGCTCTCAATCAGTCGTTGAGTCAAGAGCCCAATACAGCAGTACTGATAGACACGGCGCATTATGAGGAAGTTCCTAACTTTTAATTCCGGAACGCCGCGCGCACCGTAGACATGGGTCTTGAGCTTTACTGTAGGAACGTACATTATTTTTAATATTCGGAATTATTTCAAGGAAATATTTTTAAAAATGAAAAATATATTTCAAATCGAAGACAATAGTTAAATAAAATAATGATGTATGCACATATGTGCATTTTTAAATCGTAAATAATGAACAATTAAAATATATTTCTTTATACTCAATTTAATGCAGATGCATTTTGTGTTGTTGGCTGACTTTCATACACGAAAATAAGTTTTTATATAAATATATCGAACGGTAGATTCAATATCGAGATATTTAATTTTATTGTAAGTACACACGTATGGTATCGAGTCGGGGCTTCTTTCAGCAAAAATATTCAATAATATAGTTGCTGAACATTTTTTTTTTACTGACATCGCACCTAATTTGATAATTTTACTGGGTTTTCGATTGAATCGTAGCAATCATGACACACTTAAATGTCATGTCTATACTCCCTATAAATCTCCGCAGCATCGTGTCGTGTTTCTTACGTTTGTGAGATCACAACAAAAAAATACTTTTGTTCCCGTCTAGTCTGCCTACTGTTCTTTCTTCTGGAGCTCATAGATTTTTTAATGTCACAAAGATAGTCGTGATATATAAAACAGAGTTTTAATTTTCACCCACATTTTCGAGCTTATTTTTTTGTACCGATGTGTAGAAGGCGGAGAATCCCGCCACGGTATCCCCTGCCTGTCGTAAGAGGCGACTAATGGGGCAACTGGAGGTCGCGGGCGCGCAGTTTGGGACTGGAGTGCTCGTTTGACACAATGCGACCCCGAGATGTTCGGCAGCAGAAGTGGAAGCAACTGCTTGCTGCCGTGGACGCCTAGGGCGTCATTGGGTTCGAGCTGCAAATTAAGCGGCAGTATGCACGAACGGTTCCGGCAGACACTGAGGCGCTCTAGCTTCGGGTTCCCGGGGCCGTATCAATTGCGCCGAAGAGGGCCACGCGGGGTTTTGGTTGGTATGCCATCGACCGGTGAACCCAACATAATCGCTCAACTTTCCCCGAAGTGGGGCGGTAGCGGTAACCCGGTTTCCTCGCGACAACAAAAAAAAAAGCTCATCGCCATAGCAGGCGCAGATTATAGACCCAGGCAGTGACTATAATTTTAAACCAAAAGACGCAAAGTGCGTCACTGAAGTTTGGATTTGAGTCCTGGACCTCACCACCCATACACGCTACCACTAATCCAATGGTTTGCACTAATAAAACGATAAAAGTATGCCTCGTGCACTAAGTCAAAACGATTAAGGTGCCACTTTGATATTTATGATTAACAACCGATAATGCTCGTTTAAAGATAGTGTTAGGACATTGATAAAGATATTATTATACGATTAAATATTTTAAATACTGCTGTAATTTATACGTTATCTTTGGGATAGATGCAATCGCTTTTGAGAATATGAGGTTTTTGTAACGTCAAACGTTGAAAGTAATTATCATACTCATGTAGATATTTTATCTGTCTGCAGTACGATTATCATCTGGTGGTTTTTTCAGTTTCAAACGTCAGTGTGTATAAACTAATGACCGTCACACACATTTTACGGCTGGTTTCTATAATCTATCTATCCATAACAAGAGATTTCATTAGATATTTCGATTTATTTTACGTTTCAACTAACAAAGATAGAGAGATATAGATATGATGCATATATTTATAGATTGCTAGGTCAGATAAATGTATAGGTCAATATTTATTCATAGAAGCGTAGAATTGTATCGACATAGTAATGGTAGCTATTTTAAGCTCTTGTTAAAGATAGATAAGATATAGAGACCGGCCGTTAGTGCGTTTGCGCAAACTCGAGTTAGCAGCAATGTCGAATCGAAAATTGGTACTAAGTTGGCGCAGTTATTTGCCCACACACGTTCCAGTATACTGATGCAAACTCAGGCTTGCACAGATAAATCGTAATGTGTGTGGCGACCATAAGCACTTAGAAGATTGTATCAAGCATAAAATCATAAGACATCACCGGCTTGTAATAGACTAAGAGAATAATATCTAAGATATTTTTTATAGAGCCTTTTATTCTTTACAAAATAAATATGTACCTTATTATTTTAAACTTATAGGCTAATGAATAAGTTAGTAAAAGTAGTAATTTTCATGTAAAAATAAAACCGCGTATTAATACTGAACTTTTGTAATTTTCTAATAATGTTCCTCAATAATTGTAAATACTTTTATGCTGATTCTGGCGTCAAAAGAGTTCTATGTCAAAAATGTCAAGATGTATTGTGATAGTATTCTAAATAGAATTATAGAACTAATTTGGACCCATTTTTCTACAACTATGTCAAAAAGAGTTCATAACTTCAACCTGTATGTAAGTTTAAGTGTTTCCTTCTAAACTTCTTATCATAAATTAGCAAATGTGTTATTGTTAAAAACTTAAGTTAATTAGCTTGTCGGCGCCGCCGAAGTAACACTGACATCTGCTGTCGGATAGAGCGACAAGCGGTCACTCTGACGGAGCGTCGTCCATTGGCGCTGCGGGCGCTGCACTTTAAAAGACGCGAGCGACCGAGGCACCACGTGAACGACGAATCGTCATATTCCGGCGCAATCATTGATTAGTTTTGATTTATTTTATGTTGGACTGTTAACTAGTGAATTATTATATCGTGATCTCCATGAATTTCAGTATTTCAATTACTTTCTGTCAATCCTGATCAACATAACCTCTTCACCCAAGATGGAAGAAAATGATGTTGGCCGTCCTGTGCCTACAAGCTTATTGTTAAAAGCTACTTGATTTTCTACTGATTAAAGGATATTTTATCGATATCAATGTGCCGGGTTGAGCATCAAATGAACGGAATAGGCACAAAAAAACTACAACGAGATTTTAATTTCAAAGCTTGTTATGGTCCAAATAATGAAATAAATTCTGACCAATATTTGTATTATAATTGAAATTATTTAATTAAACAACATACAAACTAAACCAGCTAAAGAAATCAAAAATACAGAAACAACACGATTCGTCGCCGCTGAATAGTATCCCATAGCCCGCGTCGTCCTATCCATTTCGATAAGGGCGTCCATGATCTCCAAGTTGTTGGGGATGATCTGTTCTGAAGGCAGGAGGAAGCCGTACTCCCCAAGGTCCCTGAGTTCGATCAGATAGCTCACTGGAACGTCCGTTGCGTTCTTCACCCAGTCGAAACTGCTTCCACTCATTACGTCTGCAAAGATGACGCGTTTTGAATCAATTTTAAGGGCATAGTTGGAAATCTAGGATCAATATTGGAGTCCGCCAACCCGCACTAGGCCAGCCTGGTAGGCTGTATGGCCTAACTCCTCTCAATCGTACTCTCGATTGTAGAGGAGGCCCGTGCCCTGCAGTGGTATGTACTACTCGTATATGGGCTGATACTGACTGGGAATCTATTGACTCTGTGGTACCTTGAGAGATTACTATTAGTGTTGAAAGTGGATGGTTCCTTCTTTGGAAATTTTGAAATACTCATGGGCTCAAAATTATGAAGCCTCGAGTAGGAATATTAAATATTTCCCTGATTTCTCTAACCAATTTTTGATTAGTATTGCGTTTAATTCCCGTAATATATTAAATTGCAAAATTTCTATGTTCAATTGTGGTAATACATGTTGCTGATCACGATGGATGATCAAAGTGCATGTAAATATGAACAGCGAGATCTCTACTTACATAAAACATCTGCTGCGACACCAACTCGATATTGAGTGCCAAATCTCCTTGAGAGTGCATCAGCACTTCTCTTTCCGATCTCGTACTGGAAAAGCAACAAAAGTAAATATATTATCATGGGTGACTTTAACACATGCCTTCTTAAAAATGATTTGCGCACTAAATCACTTCTTTCTGTAATTGAATCTACGAATCTTTCCATTCTTCCTTTAAGTGCGACGCATCATTTTCCTAATTGCTCTCCTTCTTTATTGGACCTCATCTTTGTTTCTTGTCGTGACCATGTCAGTAAGCACGGGCAATGCTCAGCTGACATGTTCTCTTTTCACGACTTAATTTACATCTCCTACAAAGCTCGCCCTCCCAAGGCAAAATTGAAAATTCTCCTACAGCGCAATTTTGCTGGAATGAAATTAGAGGATCTTCGTGCGGCTGCTAATTGCATTGACTGGGGTCCCCTTCTGAGTTCTTCTACTATTGACGATCAGGTGAACCTATTCAACGAAAAGCTCATAAGTCTCTATGACATTTATGCACCTGTCCGTGCGATAAGAGTTAAGCACCTCCCTGCACCATGGCTTACAGATGATATAAAAAAAATAATTCAACAGAAAGCATCTGCCAAAGCTAGGCTTAAATGTCGGCCTACAGACATAAACAGAGAAAGATACATAACATTACGGAATCACTGCAATAAGATGTGTAGGAACGCTCAACGCCACAACATTCACAAATTTGTTGAAAATGGAGACCCATCAAAAATTTGGAAATTTCTCAAATCTATAGGGGTTGGAAAACAAAATAAAGATCCTGTACCAAAAACTTTAGATATTGAATCTCTTAATAATCATTTCTCTTCTTCGTCCTACTGCAACGTGACAGCTAAGGCAAATACACTTAAATATCTTTCTTCTCTTCCAACTCCTAACTATCCACCATTTGACTTTAGTCAATTGTCGGCATGTGATGTTAAGAAAAGCATTTTGTCTATATCATCCGATGCGGTTGGTAGCGACTGTATTAGTCGTAAGATGATCATTCCAATCCTTGACGAAATCCTTCCCATTATCTGTCACATCCTCAACTATTCCTTATCCAGTGGGCACTTTCCATCTCCATGGAAAGCAGCCCAAATTATTCCTTTACCTAAAAAACAGAATCCCAAATCCTTTTCCGATTATCGACCCATATCCATTCTTCCTTTTCTCTCAAAAGTCATTGAACGTCTCACCTACAACCAACTCAATTCCTTTCTCTGCAAAAACAGTCTCCTTAATCCCATGCAATCCGGATTTCGTCAAGGTCATAGTACCGTAACTGCATTACTCAATGTTACGGATGATATTAGGACGGCCATGGAGAGTGGAAATCTCACAGTTCTGCTCCTTTTGGATTTTAGCAATGCTTTTAACACTGTAGATTTTGACATTCTCCTTGGCATATTACGCTCTCTTAACATATCTCCATCGGCAATTGGTTGGTTTCAAGGTTACCTGTCTGGTCGTCGACAACGTATATGTATTGATAACACCTTATTTTCGTCTTGGTGTAATACAACAGTCGGTGTACCGCAGGGTGGCGTTTTATCTCCACTGCTTTTTGCTATATTTATTAGTTCTATCTCTCTTAAACTTTCTTCTTCTTACCATCTTTATGCAGATGATCTCCAAATTTACAGTCATGGATCGTTAGTAAGGTTGCCGGAAGTGATCGCCACAATTAATAGAGACTTATGTCAAATTGGAGACTGGAGCAAAGCTTATGGACTAATGGTGAATCCCATAAAATCCCAAGCTATTGTAATTGGCAGCCCCAGAATGATTTCGAAGGTGCAATGGAATCAACTTCCTCCAGTTATCTTTGACAGTACTGTAATACCGTTTGTCGAGAGCGTCAAAAACTTGGGTGTTATTATTGACAATACCCTATCCTGGAATCAACAGGTAAATGCTGTCAGTCGCAAAATCTTTGCCTCAGCGGGGAGTTTGCGGCGGCTACGCAACTTTTTGCCCATAACTACCAAAATTGCGCTGGCACAATCACTTCTTCTATCAGTTCTCGATTATGCCGATTCCAGCTATCTTAATCTCAGAGAAGACCAACTGGATAAGCTTGAGCGACTTCAAAATTTCTGTATAAGATTTATATTTGGCCTGCGCAAATATGATCATGTCTCCGCATTTCGTGCTAAGCTCAAGTGGTTACCAATTCGACTTCGTCGGAATGCTCACATACTTTCTTTGCTCTTTAATATTCTTTTTGATCCATCCTCTCCTCGTTACCTTAAAGAACGTTTTGAGTTTCTAAGTGTATCACATTCGGTGTTCCTGAGGTCCTCGGAGAATTTAAAACTTCGTACTCCGAAGCACACTACAAACTTTATGGACAAATCTTTTACAGTGCAGGCTGTTAGATTATGGAATGCCCTTCCCTTTCAAATAAGAAGTGCACAGACTCTAAGTTCGTTTAAAAAACTGTTAAAATGTCATTATTTGTCGTTATGTAGCTAATTATACTATCGTTGTGTAAATGTTATATGTAAGTATATGTATGTATGTGTATGTATCTATGTACATAATTAAAGTATATAGTACTTATATAAATATGGTATTATTTGTGTAGGATATATACGTATTGAGTATAAATATATATTATATTTATTTATGTTTATGTACTATGTGATCTTTATTTATTTTACAAACTTATGTTATATTTATTTCTATCGTCATTACACTTTTGCTGCACACTGATTGTTTTCTTATAATTCCTGTCCATCCAAAGGTTGCCTGGTAGAAATCGCTATTAGTGATAAGGCCGCCCATTGTACAGAACTGTTAAGTGTATATCCTGAAAGTGTATGTTGTCATTGTGTACAATAAAGTATATTATTATTATTATTATTATATTATACCACGCTTACCAGGTTAGAATTATCCTAAAATAGTTAATGTATATTGAGTTTACTATGCTTAAAACTAAAAATTTAACACTGAAACAAAATTGAAAATTATTAGTTTTTCATTACATATACAGGTCGTATTATAATATGTAATTATGGAACATATTCGTGCTAACTACATGTATCCAGCTGTAGCATATTCTTCATGATTTATTAAACTATTTGATATGCTGGTCAACCGTGCCGAGATGTCTATATTTACCCAACAACGAGCAATATTTTCCACAAAAATACAGATAATTCCATACGCTTTTTATGTCTTCACGTCAATAATAATAAAACACTTCTCTAGGCTTAACATACCTAGGTTAACACTGAAACTCACCATATCAGCATAATTTTTGTTAAGAAGAACATCAGGGCCACTGATATGGCTGTAAGGTATGATGATCAGCTGCGTGTAGGAGTGGAAGGCAAGGTAGTAGATGATCTCTCCTTGCCGGTGTAAGTTGAGGACGTATTGAGCGATAGATCTAGATTCTGGCTCGGAGAACGCAGTAGGACCGGCGAATGTGTTCGTGCATGGATTGCTGGAAGCTCCCACGGCTGAAAAAGGAAGAATTTATTAAGTTAGATTTTATTCTAGTAAGAAGGTTGGTAAATATAGAAATGATTCAATCAAAGTTATATTTTGGGCTATTTTAACAGCTTTAGTGCAACATTTTTCTATTCAGCCACTGCTGAAAACAATTTATGAAAGGATTAACTATTTAGTGAAGAAACTAGATCAAGAACGACATACTCATCCAAGCCAAGTCGAAGTTCCTGTTCAGATCTACTCCGTGGCTCATGTCGTCGTGAACTCCTGAGGATGCGCACGAGATCTGACTCTCTGGACTACGGTTCTTCCTCCACATACGGTGCTATTGAAAGAAAAAAAAAAGTTTTGACGAAAATTGATAGAGTACACGACAGATAGGTACAGGCCGCTTGCAATGGCGCAGTGTGAAAATCTTTAGTCCGTTTTTTTTTTACTGATAGTATGCCTCTCATGTGTGAGAGGCCGTCTGCGTAGGTGCCACTGCAATGTTGAATTCTCCCGCCAAACAGCAGTGTAAATGCACAATGGTGTTCCGATTTAAAATATATTGTAGCCAGGGTAACTACCGGACATATTGAGACTTAACATCTTATGTCTCAGGATGGAGAGAGCAGTTGAGTGCCAAGCAATGCTTTGTAATTAATACTGTCGTATCGCTTAACATCATGTGAATGGCATGTTCTTCTCGTCATTTATTGCAATAAAAATAACTCTATACTGCCACTATGCAACTTTATGTTACACATCTGTGTATTCAGAAAAGTGAGACTAAAATTATAATTGGGTATATTATTAAATATTTTTTATGAAACAATACTCACTGTAGTAAACGTATAGACATATCCATCAGGATTAACGACTGGGAATATATGCCATTCCATGCCCTCTGCCATGGCCCTAACCACTGGATCAGTGCTGGTCAAAAACTCCTTGATAATCCACGTAACTGTCGCAGGACAGATCCACTCCCGCGAATGAAGAGTCCCTTCTATTATTCCAATGTAAGAATTATTCCTATTAGGATTATAATTTATTCTTATTCCTCTGATCTCTCTGTTTTCGACAGATCTTCCCATGACGACTATTGATGCTATACCAGGATAAGCATTAACTAATTCATCAAGCCACGCATTGATATCGGCGAGGTTGTGGTATCTGTCCCAACTGAAGCCGTGGAATGTTTCCGAGCTCCTAGCATGTGCTGTTGATGGTTTCATCTGGTCTACAATGGCTCTGAAAATTAAAGTAGTAATTTATTTGAAAGTTGCAAAATTGTTCTATGAAAGAATGTTCTTAACAATTATATCGGACTTTTACGAATGCATACTTAAGTATATGTCATGTATGGTAACCATGGCTAGTCAACTAGACTGACAAAATTTTATTATTAATTACTTATATGTCAAATTCGCTGAATCTGTTTGATATCGATAATTTATTTGGGCGCCAGTAGTAAAACCAGCAAGATAAAAGTATGAATCAATAAAGATAGGTATCCAAAAATGTTGAGGTAACAGTACCACGATGTAGGCTTTTTTTATTGCAATGAATGGCGAGACGAGCATGTCATTCGTCTGATGTAAGCGATACGACCGCTCATGGACAGTAGCAAAACCAAACAACACCGTGAATTATAAAGCTATGCTTGGCATTCCACTTATCTTGCCATCCTGAGACATACGATGTTAAGTCTAATTATGTCCAGTAGATACTCTGGCTACGCTGTACTTCAAACCGGAACACAACAGTGCATTTACACTGCTGTTTGGCGGGAGAAATAGACATTGCGGTGGCATCTACCCAATCGGCCTCTCACATATGAGAGACCTACCACCCGTAAATCAGCTTTTAATATTGCTTGAATAGTCGAAAACATTTTTGTCCTTTCTGTCTTTCTTTTAAATTATCTCCTGCGACTAAAAAATGGTAATGTGTCAAACAGCAACCAAGAACATAATGGATTATTATTACGTATGTTACAATATAAAACAAATTAAATTCAAAGCTAATCTCATGGACTAATGACCTATCTAATGTAATGAATAAAATAACTTATGATAAGAATGAAAAATGAAATGTAGGTACCTTTGCAAATCAGAAATAGTTTCAGTGACGTCAATGTGAGCAGCCTTCATCTTCCCAAGGAACAGCTCTTGGTTGTGAGCAGGAACCATAATTCTAACTTTATGGTCCACATCGAAATAATCATCCCAAAACTCTCCAATTCCATTTTGTTGGACTTCAGCGAGGACATTCACTTCTTCCTTATTTTTGGGTTCGATTTTGTACACCTTATAACCTTCATAGCTTTTTAGTGCATTGACTATACTTAAACTAACTAAAAAAATACAATAAAATTTAAAATACATGTTTCTGTCAGAATCGAAACGCTGGAATGGTCGTAATCATTGTGATTAGCTACTTATGTTTTATCAAAGACATTTATCAGATAAATGCTTAATTTTTAATGTACTGACTAATTTAGCAATTTATATAATTTGTGTCAGGTCATAATGTCCATGTTTAATTTTGTCATATTATCTTCTAAAATAACAATTCATGATAAGAAATTGTCATTTTTGCCTGCCTGACTGCCTCGGTGGCGTAGTTGTACTACGGTACGACTACAAAGCTGAGGTCTCGGGTTCAAACCCCGGGTCGGGCAAAGTGATATTGAGTTTTTCTATTCATGAATTTGTGCCCGATATGGCGATAGGCTCGCCCTTATCACATCATGGGACGGAACTTCAAGGCGAAATGAAGGTGTCCTAGTGGCGCCTCTGCCTACCCCTCCTGGGATAAAGGCGTGAGTTTATGTATGTATGTTAAATGAAATCAGATATAATTTTAAATATCAGCATGTCTCTATTGAAATCTTTTGACCTCTAATCAGCAAATGACTTCTTGTAGCCAAGATAATGATGAATTTAAATTATTTTTGAATGTATATGATTTTAAAACTTATTTATTCCTTGCAGGCCAATTTAGTAAATTATCTCAATTATAAATTGTGTTTAATTAACCATCTAATTTTCAATAAAATGCTATGACTACCTTTTGTTTCTTGCTTCGAATATATTAAAGTTTTATATATTTCCGAAGTGACACTATAATTTAACATCATCTGCATAAGCCACGTTCATTTACTTTGCATAATTGCTGACAATCACGTCCTAATCTTCATTAAACCGTTACTAGTTTTCATCGCATCTCTGAGGATCTAAGAACTCGTTATGTTGATCGATTATTAGCAAAAAATGATATTGAGGCTCGAAGGCATAAAATTATAGACTTATTAAGTCGAAAACTCTTTTATGAAGCCTGATTATCGAGCAAGTGAGTTAGCTGGTGGTAGAATGCATAAATACCGATGGAGACCACGACCATTGATGTGACATAATATGTGTTTTGTAATTGGCAAGTTTATTTAATGTATTTAAAATTTGTTTGTAAAAGAGTAAATAAAAAATACATTATTATGTAAATGTATTCTGGAACGATAGGGTGGTAAATACACTGCATTATAGATAAAGTACTGGTAAGAAAAAGGCATCTATCGGCAGACGACATGATTATACTGTTCTGCTCGAAAACGAATATTAAACTAATTACACAGATCACATAAATTTCCACCATCATCTCCGGTGCTCGATATATAGATCAATATACACATTCCACCACCAGCCAAGATGAACAGAAGAGACTAAAGACCAATAGAACGTACTTATAAACAGGTTCAAGTATATAAATTCAAAAGGAATTCCTTTAAGACTCATTACACAAATAGTAGAAAGATATAAATTTAAATTTTCGTCTCGAAACATAGCCCAAAGCATTTGAGATGTTTATCTCATCAGAACTATCTTTAAAATAAAATAATTGTACAAATGCAAAAATAACGTACATGGTTGTACAACAGCAGTCTTCTATATTTTACAAAATTGTCTTTGATGTTGTTATGGACCTTATATCCTAAGTAATAAGGCCCAGTTTGCTCTGACTGATGACGTTAGGAGCCATCGAAAGCAAGTTCACTTAATGTAACCGTCTTCCTGAGTATTGCTTCAAGTACAACTATGGGATAAAGGTTTGTTTATAATGAGTTTTTAGTTTCAAGTCTTTCTTTTGTCAATTTTATAATAATTTAGAAATAAATTGTAATTAGCGACAGCCTATTTGGTAGTGAAACGGACTGTTATGAGTTACAATTGTAATGTCTTAAGTCTCGTTCGTGATCTTTTGTTCTAACTTTGATTATTTCAAATCAGCACTTTTGAGATTTTTAATATTGTTGGATGACCTATCAACCCCATCATCATCCTTAAAAATATGTACATACGTCACTCAGGGGAAGTGGGATGGTTGGAATCACCATCAGCCAGAAAATCAATTTTTCGTTCGTCGATTTCTATGTCCATACTGGGATCAGAATACTTTATAATTATACATTTATTTTATTTTACTGCCTCGGTGGCATAGTTGTATTACGGTACGGTTACAAAGCTGAGGTCTCGGGTTCGAATCCCAGGTCGGGAAAAGTGATATTGGATTTTGCTATTCATTATCAGCCCGGAGTCAGAAATTTGTGTCGGATATGGCGATAGGCTCGCCCCCTATCACATCGTGGGACAGAACATGCAAGGCGAAATGTGGGTGTCCTAGTGGCGCCTCTGCCTACCCCTTCGGGGTTATAGGCGTGAGTTTATGTATGTATGTATTTTATTTTATTTGTTTCATGGTTGTTCTGACAACTACAACAATAAAACTGAGTTTATGCCGAAGATTTTTATTTTAAAGAGAATAATCAGCAACCCGTTCAAAACAAGCACTATTGCAAAGCTAATTCATTATGTAAAGAGCCTTACACACTTGCCGCACAACCGCTCCCTGGGTGGGTCAGAGCGGCACAATTATATTTATCGCCGTGTGCCGTCGTGTCGTCTGTCCACGCATAAATCAGCGCACGTACTCTTGTCCCGATACGTCGACGGTACGCGAAACGTCGCGGCGCGGCGGGCTTGTGGGAACGCACGCTTATGTTCTGTTTGTTTTGAGAGGATTAGATGTAATGCTTTTTGGTGTAGAAGGAAAATATGGAAACATAGAAAGGTTGGAGAAGGTGTAGTTTGTCGTAATACCAGATTTTGTGTCGAAAGGTATGTGAAATTAATAATTTTAAAGAACATATCTGTTCCAAATTACTTGGTCATACTATTTTTGAGTATAAAAATTCTCAAAGCTACTCTCTAACAGTGCAGTGCCCGATCTGGAAATCATACACACAACTTCACACATTCACAGGGTCACTACTACACGCTGTAATTGGGTCAAAATTGCGATGACTTATACCCAAAGACTCCAAACATGTGTTATCCAGGCTCAGAAATACCCTGGATTGGAATGCATTATAGACACATACATAAACTCACGCCTTTATCCCCGAAGGGGTAGGCAGAGGCGCCACCAGGACACCCACATTTCGCTTTGTATGTTCCGTCCCACGATATGATAGGGGGCGAGCCCATCGATATTATAGATAAGACATAATTTATTGTGTGTAAAGCGAAAGTTTTATTAAAATCGAGAAAAGTGCAGACTATGGAGTCAACACTTACCTTTTAGAACATTGATGAGACCGTTCTACATGTAAACCAAGTATAATGACGAAACTATTTATTCCTCTAACCCGTTACGCGACCCCTCCATACAAAACCGATATGGGCCATTGTATTTTTTCAAAGCACTGTTTTCGGTTTTGTAAAGTACGAAATAATTTACGATCAGCATGGTACCGCTTAATCAAGGCTCGGTTCATTGTTAACTCGCTCGCCTTGGAATAATGGTGCTATTGTCTCTTAGTATCGCGATAAACGCATGTCATAGTTCATAGGCTTAGGGAGGATTGTTTTAAACATTAAAATATATAAAAAGTTATTTATATTATACTACCTTCTTAGTATATTATACTATACTATATTATACTTTTTATATTATACTACCTTCGGTTTCCTTCTCCTGTTCATTCCAGTCCGATAAGACCGCCGTTTGTACTCATATTTAGATTTAAGTTCCTTAACTATGTTATTCCTATATTTTGTGTACAAGAAAGAATTATAAATAAATAAAAATAAAATAAAAAGTTGCGCAAGACCGCAAGATCTAGAAGGAAAGGGAGGAGGCCTTTGCCCAGCAGTGGGACACTAATGGCAGAATATAAAAAATAAAAAACAAATACACGAGCTAATGCACCAGAATTTATCGAGGTATAGAAGTCAAGACTTTAAAATGAGTCTCCCAATTACACATAAACATTTGAAAGTATCATTAAAGTTGGTTCACTGCTAGGAGTGAATCGAGAGGCCAGCATTAGGATCCTCACTCTGATGCAAATGTTGATGTTGCCTATAAATATTTATTTGAAGTAAACCAAGAAGGTCTCGTTGTTTTTAATAACTACGGCACAAGGCTTGATAACTTACTGTGGGGTTAGAACTATAGGCTGCTATCAAAACACTTGCATTGGTTATGAATAATTCCCCGCGTTTATATACGGCGGTCGTTTAAAAATTGGATTCGAGTATTCTGCCACAAGCATGATTTTTAAAAATAATATACTTGACATATCATCTTTAACTAAACGAAACTGAATATTTCTTAAAATAAAACAGGACAAACAAGCAGCTAAGCCAAAAACCATTTACCAAAGCATTCTGAACACAAATAAAAATACTACTATGGAAGGCACTGTACTTATAATCAAGAGCAGTACAACAACCCAAATTCAAAACTTACTCCACCCTTCGTACACTTAAACACAAATCGCTTTCACCCATACCCTATACCACACAAGTTTCGCTATCAGCGCTCCCTGTATCGAGCTTGTTCGCGCGGGCTACACGCTGTGCAATGAAATTGATTGCTTCCTGATAACGCTGGTGCATTTGATACCCAATGCCCGTCACTATCGCTTAATTAATTTGTTTATTCTTTAAGACGGTTCATTTACTTGCCATGGTTGGGTGGTGTTGGTTAGTAGGGTCAATTTATAATATAGCGGTCACGTTAGGATTTTTAATGATTGGTGTTGGCATGGTTGGAGGATTTTTCGTGTTAAGTTGGGTAATAGCGGCTACGTCACGATTTTGGTTATCCCCGTGATTAGTGACATTATTTTTTTCCGTACACACACATATAAATAAAAATACGTTATAGCCAGTCAAATCTATAAATAGGCTCAATTATTATAGACGATACCTTATGAACTACTTATGTTGAATGAATTCTTAATTTTCTAATTTGATGCCGATTTAGTTATTAAAAATATATTTATTTATTTAATACCTTTTTGCACTACATGGAGATATACAAATGCAATAAAATATAGTACTCTTTTTATCTTTTACTTTCCTAACATGTTTTATTTATGTGTTTCATTGATTTTCATAGGTATTTTACGCTTTTTCACGCATTTTTGCCAGTACATTTTAAGCTTTTTGTGTTGCATAATAATCCAATCTCTATTGATAACTTACATAATACAATTTTCATTTTCACATAGCCCACTACCAGACACTACGCCGAAATCATCACAGCATTCATATTATATATCCTATTTACCCGAATCTCCATAATTCGGGCATCTTAGGCCGAAGACTCGCAGACCAAGATTCGTGCGACCCTATTTGTATGCTAAGCACATTTGCATTTACATTCATTAACGCCTCGATCTCAGTCTCCGGCTTTCATAGTTTTTATATCTCGGTTTGTAATTAAAAACTCTATTCGGGAAACTCGTAAAGACCGCTACTACTGGTTTTAGTTGGTTATCACTATCGTATTACTACAAAAAGTAATTAAAGAAAATAAACCGACTTCAAACTTGTATTTTATTAAATTCATAACAAAAAAATATATGGATAAATAACATTTTAATCTTTTAAAACATCTGAAATATCTAAATTATCCCATTTTTTTTAACTCAGTACCATCTTAATTATCAATTAATTATAAATTTAGTTAACTTTCAGATTGCTTTGGATTTAATTTTTCTAATATGCAATATTAAAATGTACCAATTCAAAATTAATTACGAAATCATATTTGTCATATATACAGGGTATATCAAGACTGCGACCGAAAACGAAGCTAGGTGGTAGTATTAGTGACTTCAGACACATTGCAACTGAATTTTTTTTTGTGTAATTTTTTACTTATCGTCGTATTTGAGTGATAAATACATAGATTTCCCAAAATGATTTTTATTTCTACAGACGCAATGGTAATGGTACGTAAGGGTTTAAATTAGTTTTGCAAAAACTAGTTATTTACCACCAAAACACGATGATTTTAAAAAGATTGCAATAGAAAAAACTGTTGCTTTTTGTGCGAAATTATTAGTTACATTGTGCCTGTAACCACTAAAACTACCACCTGGCTTCGTTTTCAGTCGCTGTCTTGATGTACCCTGTATATATGACAAATATGAATATATAATATGATATCGTAATTAATTTTAATATTGCACATGAGAAAAATTAAGTCCAAAGCAATTTGAAAGTTAACCAACTTTATACTTAAGTAATAATTAAGATGGTACTGAATTAAAAACAAATTGGCATATTTAGTATTTTAGATGTTTTAAAAGATTAAAATGTTATTTCTCCATATATCTTTTTTTATTAATTTTACTTCACTCTAAACTTAAAAACTCGATGAACTCTCCTTAACCAATAGTAAGGATTTCAGGTGTGACGAAGTCTTTAAAGATATTACGGTACGCTTGGCCTCGTTTTATGACGTCATTGTTAGGTGTAAACGTCATTACAGCCTCTCTTGGGTTAAGGTGGCGGAAAATTTAAAGAGACCGAGAAATAGGCGAAAAATGTATCATTTATCCAGGGTAATAGGACGTTAGGGGTCATTACCTTCAAAATCTAGAAGGCTATGCTGCCTTGAGGTGAAATTATGTTTATGAATATTTCTTTTATGTAAACGAAGGAAATCTTTTGAATTTCTCATTATTTGGTTTTTGATAGTAGATCGAACTGCCTCGGTGGCGTAGTTGTATTACGGTACGGTTACAAAGCTAAAGTCTCGGGTTCGAGTCCCGGGTCGGGCAAATTGATATTGGGTTTTTCTATTCATTATCAGCCCGGAGTCAGGAATTTGTGCCCGATATGGCGATAGGCTCGCGCCCTATCACTTCGTGGGACGGAACATGCAAGGCGAAATGTGGGTGTCCTAGTGGACTCTGCCTAACCCTTCGGGGATAAAGGCGTGAGTTTATGTATGTATGATAGTAGATACTTGAATTTCGTGGAGGCCACGTACAGGCAAGCGAAGTGTCGGACGCCCACAAGGTAGACGGACGACCTGGTTAATGTTTCAGGAAGTCAGTGTCTGTCAGAAGAAGAAAGTGGATGCAGGCAGCTTGCAACAGGCTTATGTGGCGATTCATGGGGTAGACATAATATGTTTAGCACTGGATTTCCTGTGGATGAAGAGAGAGAGAGAAAGGTTTTGTGTCCGGATCGCGACCACCCTATAACTCACTGCAGGGCATGGGCCTGCTCCACTCAAGAATACGATTGACGGCCTTATTCATGACAGATATCAAACTTATTTTAGTTAATGTTTTCTTAGATTTACGCGAATGTTACACATTGAAATAAAACTATTTTATTTTTTTATTTATTCAAATAAAATCCACAGCCCTTAATACTACTATAATACAACTGGTTTACTTATCTTACGGCCAATAACGGATAATACATTTTAAAGATACAACTTATATAATAATTGATTTAATTTAATTTTGAAAATAATTGATTTTATACGGATTTTATCGCGATTAGGTTTAATTTTTACATTTTTTTACTTCCCGGCGTTTCGATTACTTTACAGCTTTCGTGGTGGTGCTTTAGTTATCGAATGCGTTGTCCCTCTCGAACGACTTTAGAATTCAGTTTGAGCGAAGAAGACAAAACATTCGATAACTAAAATAGGTTTTTAATCTGTCTATAAATAAGGCCGTGAGGGTATTACTTATTTACCTGATTAATAAACCTATACAAAAAGAAATACGAAGCTAACCCTTCATTGTACCAATGTCAATGTTAACGGACACAACCCCTCATTACGCGGTCACTTCGACCCGGCCTGGGATCGCTATTAACGGGTCATACCCGGGAATGTTTCACGTCATGATTTTTTGTTAGGAAATATTTTCCAGGGCATTCAACTTGCTAGGGGCTACTTGGTATTACCGAGGATTATAATTGTTCGATTTTATAATAAATATAAAATAATAAATACACCCACATAGTCCCGATCATACATTAAGATCAATTAAGTCTTGTGTCGCAGGAATCAGAACTACGAGACTACTTTTCGGTCTCACAAACACCCAGACCCGAAATAAATATTTGTGGGCCGCACAAACATTTCTCTCGGTGCGGGGATCGAACCCGCGGACTCACGTTTCACAGCCGGCGTCTAACTAACTGCGCCACGGAGGCTGTCATTTTATTATTTAAATACGTATTTTTTATTCCGATAAAAGAAATATGATTAGTAGGTAGTTTTTTACTCCTCTCAATCGTACTCTTGATTGTAAACGAGGCCCATGCCCTGCAGTGGGACGTATATTTTAAATAAATTTAACATACATTTTACGAATTTTAAATTAATTTTAAATAAGGCTCGTGCCCTGCAATATAGTATATGGGCTGATAAGGACAGTATCATTTTTTATCATTAAATAGGATAATTTGCGTAGTAGTAAAAATAATCGCAGTATATAAGTACCTGAGTAGGATAGGTATTTTAAAAAGCAACGTCTCAATAGGATTTCAGGATTTTCACGCCTCCACAAATCTTGCAGACTGAACGGAACGCATCAGAAAACATGTTGGACAATGGATATAAAGCTCGCTATTTGGGTATATACTGGGTATATCCAGACTGCGACCGTAAACGAAGCCAGGTGGTAGTTTTAGTGATTACAGACACAATGCAACAAAAAATAAAATTGAAAATTTCGCAATAAAGCGAAAGTTTATTTTTTGCAATTTTTTTAAATATCGTCGTGTTTGGGTGGTTCGTCTGTTTTGTGATCAAATTCTAAACTAATACAAATATCCTATTAGCAAAATTTCATTCATGCGAACAGTGCTACAAATGCTCAGGTTGCTTGATTTGATATCAATACACGATAATCTAACATTGTGTTGTGTATCTCCTGAACAATTGCGACCTGAACAATTGATTATATTTCGTTTGTGTTACCGTAATTATCGAGATAACGTAAATCATAAGATTTTCCAGTAAAATTAATTCGATGACAGCCACATAGACCTGTCGAAAGCGGCCTGCATCCATCTAATCATAAATATAATTTATTATCACAAAATTATTTTCCATAGATATGGTAGTAACAAAGTATGACAAAAATATTTTGGTACATGTCATGCTGGATTATCGCGATTATTATTAAAATAAATAATAATGAATACACCCAACAGTCCCATACATAGTCCTGACCCCACACTTAGATCGAGTCTTGTGTTGTGGGTATCAGGAACTACGAAAGACTTTATGGTGTCACAAACACCCAGATCCGAAACAAATACTTGTGGGCTACACAAACATTTGTCTCGCCGCGGGAATCGATTCCGCGGCCTCTCGATTCACAGCCGGCGACTAACCAACTGCGCCACGGAGGCTGTCAATATGTCTATAAGAAATGTATTTCGGACATCCACCATTAAAAGTTGGAACATCGTATGATATACTGTATCTCAGGATTTAACAGTAACATATATACGGACAGTAGTATATACGTATATATAGGTCACAATATGTATCTTACCGACAACATTCTCAATGTTCAGTAATCTGCATAGCGCTTTGTGAAGCTTTCAGTGCGACGGCCTTTGTGTGAAGATTGCTTGGAATCTTAAATTTTGGATAGGTGATTGTATTTTTTTTTATACTTGCCCTTATCGTAGGCAGTTAGAAAAATATATTGTCCATGTTTCCCAATAAAATTAATACAAATATTGGTGAAAGAAATAATTTGAGTATTTTAATGGAAACATCGCTTAGGATATTACTTAAAATGTAATAATATGATGAATGTTCAACAGCCTCCGTGGCGCAGTTGGTTAGACGCCGGCAGTGAAAGGAGAGGCCGCGGGTTCGATTCCCGCACCAAGACAAATGTTTGTCTGAATCACAAGTATTTTTTTCGGGTCTGGGTGTTTGTGAGACCGAAAAGTCTCTCGTAGTTTCTTATACTCAACATTAGTTGGCACAAACTTCCTCTCACCCCAAAGAAATATACTTACCTACCCGACGAAAGTAAAAATAAAATAAAAATTAGCCTACTCCAATCCCGTAAACAACATTCTAAGTGGCGTTCGCGTGAGCTCTGTTTCCTGGTAATGAAAGGCTAGTGGCATCTCCGCCTCAATGCTCATGTTATCTTATTGACGAACATATTTGTTACATTAGAGTAAGAATTTTCCATTAAGACCAATGAGTAGTGAGTTTATGAGCTGTGTTTCTTGGTTTTATAACTGTCATAATATGGTAATCCAAAAAGCTTTTGGTCTCACGGTACCTATCCAGATATCAAAATAAATATTTATTTATACATTTTTATAAGAAACACAGAAATACACAAGTACCTTGAAATGCCTACAGTTAAGGAGGAAGTAAATAGGAATAGTGAACACTATAAGGAGAGACTTTCTGAGCACAGAAACGAATTAGCTAGAGAACTTTTGAACAAACAACAAGATATTAAAAGATTAAAGAGACTGCATATATTTGATCCAAGAAACTGAGAAATAATATGAGGTTAATTCTCAATGGAGAATAACTAATAGCAACACCCCACCGAGACCAAATCTAATTATGGCTACAACAGCCGATTGTAGATGGAATATAAGGGACGAAAAAAAAAATTATACATTTTATTTATTAAAATTAATTATATGATAAGCAGAAAAATTACAAACAGACACAGAAAAAAGTACAAATGGCGGTCTTATCGCATAAAGCAATGTCTTACAGACAACCATGGGATAGATTTAAAAGAAGGAGAAAGAGAGGGCAGTGTAAAAAATAAATAAAGAATGGAACTAAATAATACAAATATTGTGTTCTAACAAACTTTTGTGTTACTGTTTGTTTACTCAGTCATGTTTGCGAGAAACTTCAAGCCAGTTGGACCAAGATGACTTTCAATTTGTTCGTTGTTTATAATAATTTGACAGCCTCCGTGCAACAGTTAGTTATACGCCAATTCTGCTGATCCCCGCACCAAGACTAATATTTGTGGGATCCACACAAGACTCGATCTTAGTGTGGGGTCAGGTCAGGGTATTGGTCATCATCACTAGCCCCAAGATGTCAAATACTGGACACAGGCATCCACCAAAGTTTTCCAGCGTGCTACTGTCAATCCTGGCTGACAGGAATTGCGGTGGTGTGATAGTCTACGTTAAATTGCTGCTATATCTCACAATCATCTTGTTATCATTCATGCATACTTACTAGGACATCGAAGCAATAAAGAACAAACTCTTGGCCAACAAAGCTAATGGCACAACCCGGAATATTAGCTAAATTCGTCTCATAGCGCTCTCCAAACAAATTAGTATAATAGTACGGACGCAGCAGTGTCCAGTATTGGCAGTGTACGCGGAGATTCAGTACGGTCACTTATTTAGACAGTAGTAGATGTAGATACGGAAATTTCCGAAGATCGTATGCCACTTCTTCGTCCAATTCATAAAGGCCAGCATCGCTAAGGGCTTGTGGTACATCAGCAGTCTAATCGAACTATTCCTAACTCGATTCAAATGTAGATGTGTTTACGGGCGGTAGTAAAAAATTCAGGGCAAAGTTAATTATATCGGTGCAGGATAATACAATAATTGAATTATTGTAAACATTGCATTGTAAACAATTATTGTAACATTATTTTTTACTTACCTAAATTACTATGGGAAGAAATTATTTTACTGGGTTCATATAGTAAATTATGCTCTCGCTGGTTGCACTAAAATCATGACATAATAATGATTTGTTGTATTTTGAAGACACAATTATTTATTTTTGTTTCCACCTGATATTACAACAAATCATTCCAGTTTAAAGTATATAATAAGAATAACTTTTTAATACGATTTGTTTAAAAAATTATATTATTTCTTACTAAGCTGAAGTTTAGTTTTTTAGACATAGTATTTAATGAAAAACCGACTGACCAGCTAAAAACACGCCCTACTGCAATCTCTATCTCCCGGTATCGGTTTCTGTTGCATCCCCAGCAATCAGAGCTGGCGCAATTAACGTTCCGGGACAAAGGGGCGAGCCGTTTGACTAACGCAGTTTGGAATTACGCGGCTGAATTACATCGAACAAGCAGCGCGTTTTGAGGAGTTTATTACACTACTGTTCCTTTGCATACTCGTGCAGATTGCCTTTGGAATATACGAGCCAGTTGGACATTGTCATACTGTGCTGTACTGTACTGTACCTATCATAGTCGATGTTGAGCACGGGACTCTTTCTTTTTTTTACAATGAATGGCGAAACGAGCGTGCCATTCGCCTGATAGTAAGCGATACCACCGCGCATGGACAGTAGCAACACCATGAAAGTCAAAAAATCAAAGTAATGCTTGGCATTCCACAGCGCTCGCCATCCTGAGACGTTAGATGTTAAGTCTTAATATGTCTAGTAGTTACTCTGGCTACAATGTCTCTTCTACAAATGAGTGTGATTTGGGCTTAGGCTATAGGTTAAGGAGGTCTAGAGCCAGTTGGCAGATTTCACATACCATAGAATATAGATAAGATTTCTATGGTATACAGGTTTCCTCTTATTTTCCTTCACCGTTATGTGCGTGGTAATGGTCACCAAGTCCGACTGATAGAGAATGTCTCAGATATTAACTTCACCTACACAAGGTATTTGTATGAAGTGTTAATAAATAAATAATTAACTATGAATAAACACATGACTCTGGATATTTTAGACTATGGATAGTTTACCTTCGCGACTATCGTTTCGGCAGCCAATCTGTTACCAACAATTTATCATACATTTTTAGAGGTGTTGCACTACTGTTCATTTCCATACTCGTGTAGATTGCCTTTGTAACATTATACATGCCAGTTGGACATGATTGTCAAACACGTACTTGGAATTGAGTGCTTGACGAGTAAGATGAGTGGCTTGGATTGATAGATTTGTATTACATTACCCAGGTAATTGGCAGGTAAGACAAAGAAATAAGAAATATAGTATTACTGCCTTATTTATAGACTATTTTACAACCAATTTTAGTGATGAAATGTTTTGTCCCTTTCGAACGGCTTTTGAATTCAGTTTGATCGAAGAAGGCAAAACATTCGAAAACTAAAATATTTTTTTATCTGTCTATGAATAAGGTCCTTAGAATTTATTTGAATGCATTTTTTTTCGGTTTTCGCTATATGGCCTTTAAGTATGCCAGTAATTTTGATGATGACTTTATGAATAAACACAAAATGACTGTTAATTATTTCAACATCACTCGGTACAAAAAACTTCTCTGTAAGTTATTTAATGACAGTATAAACACATCTTAGCACAGGGTCTATCAATATATTGCCGTCTGCCAATATATTATATCAAATTTTTATCAATATATTACATCATACTGCCTAATAATAACTATTAATTAAAACAAACGCATCATAAACTTGAAAAGCGCTGTCAAAGCTCCAACACCTGCACAAAAGCTCAAAATAAAAGCAATTGAAAACTTTCAATCACCCACACTGGCGAAGTTTACGGTCCACCCACATCTTCAATTAGTTCAGAGCGTCAAAGCTTTCAAAGCCTTTGTGCCGGCTCTCGCAGATTTTTACTAGATAACCTTGTTTGCTGGTTATGTGGACGCCACGCATACGTTTTAAATTATTCCATGTAAAATGTTCTGTTTGAGTGTTAAGATCATTTGGTGGCTAACAACTAATGTTCATTAAAGATAGGAAAGTAAAAACTTCTATCTACATTTAAAATATTCTAGGTAAGTAATTCGGGTTTTTCATGTCTCAGCCCAAATGATTAAGTGCAGTAGAAATACAGCATTCGTGTACTGAAAGCGAAATATCCATTAATAAATATTTTTTAATTGAATATCTAGAGTAGTTATTGATTGTATATATGTCTTGGAACAGTTTTATTTTATTTTAAATAATCGTAAACATAAAAATTAATAATTTAATGCATAATACAATTAATCAACTTCTTTGCTTTCAACGCTGCATAGAAGTAATTAAACAAATTAATGTTCCGACGATAACCTCAAATAACTACATTCTTTCAATTAATGCAGATTCCATCAAAGAAAATACATTGAATAACATTACATTCATACATCTGTTACAATAAAAATCCAGGAAAATCAGCAGGAAACACCCAATACAAAATAAAGGTTCATAAAAGAACGTCCCGACAAATAATTCGACAAAAGATGTTCGTGTAAGGAACGTACCTTTGGAAATAAAAATGTCCAAATCATGGAGTGACAAAAAAATTCTTCACAATCAAACTTTTTCCATTTTCAACGACGAAAGAGCTTTAGGCGTAGGGCATAGTGCATGAACAACTAGTGAATCAACTCTGTATCAATTATTTTGTAGTAAAGTGACTGCAATGTGATTATTGGATACTCAAGACCGTCTCCTCTTCCCATTCTTTTTCCTTTCCGCTCCCCTCCCGATTTGATAAGCCGATAACACATCTATGACCCTTGTAACATCTTATAAAAACACCTACATTTACGAATAAATTATTATATATTTGAAAACCGTTGTGGATATTCATGCGCGGCAGTTATCACTCACCATCAAGATACCTGTTTGCTTGTTTATCATATTGTACTAAAAAATGCGTTTGTCAGTGTAATTCATCGGCGAGAGATAGCTCGGGTCGACACTGTTTGAAATGTGTTTGTAACTTCACAAACACAAGTACACTGTACAAAATCATTAATTAATTGAGGGTTATCCATGAACTGGTAATTAATTTACACGCACTTTAAATGTGAAAAAAAATCGTGAGGAAAATAAAATAAAAAAATAAAAAATATTTATTGACACGTAAATTACATAAACACTAATAGTAGCTTGGCATAGTTTTTAGGTTTATTGTTATAGTATTATGTACTGATTACTGGTTCCCAAACTAGGCCAGAAGCCTGTATCTTGGGAATCAGTGTTCAGTCGCTTCAAAGGTAGAAAGTTTGTACATACATAAGTTCGCTGTTTATGCATTGTTTTATAATTTCAAAGCTATTTATTACATACAGATTTGTGGTGCATATAAGACATTGGGTGGTGGTAATGTGTCTGTGAAAATGTGTGTATGTTTTGTGTGTGTGTGTGTGTGTGTGTGTGTGTGTGTATGTGTGTGTGTGTTAGTAGATTAGTGGGATTTATGTTAAATAAGTAATTAGGTCTTCAGTTTTTTAAAAGTCAAGTTGTTGAAGCCAGTTGGTGACTTTTACTTTAACTTCACGTCTACTTATTGAAACGATATTTAGTTTCTTATTTAAATCGTTGTATAATTTGGAAACCTCCATACTATAAAGATCTCAACAAGTTTTTCTATGGTATGTGTGTCCGCCAATTCGCACTAGGTCAGCATGGTGGACCATAGCCTGACCCCTATCAATCGAACTTGTGATTGTATAACAGTTCCGTGTTCAGAAGTGAGCTATTGTTGGCTGCTACAGTTACTGTGTTATGATAATTACGTCACACATTTACATATTATTTCGCCTACTGTATCACAATCAACTGTGGGATGGGCTGAACATTCTTGTGAAGGAATCCTTCAAAACTTATCTGAGTGATGACGCCGCTCAACATATTTCGCTTTTATGAAGTTGGTCTTGGCTGGAATATTTACGCTTCAGGCGTGCGGCGCAATCATTGTTGTTTAACGACTTAGGTGAATTAGCAACATTTGTTTCATGAACAATTGTTGATGTAACACCAAGTGTTGCTTTTGCTGGATTTTTTATTCTTTCTTCTTATAATCACTACTGGACATAATGAGACTTAACATCTTATTTCTCAGGATTTGCTTTGTCATCCATGGTGTAGTTTGGTTTTGCTACTGTCCATTAGCGGTCATATCGCTTACCATCAAGCGAATGATATGACTCACCATTCATCGCAATAATATATATATATATATATTCGATTATTAGGAGTATAGTAAGTGCGTGAAGTTCTGTTGGTAATAGACTCGAGGCGGCTGCCAACATACCCACTGAAGTCACGGGTTCATTACCAGAGTCATGTGTGTATTAATAGTCAATCACCACACACTATAAGTCTGTGCTATAAGGGTGAAGGAAAACATCGTAAGGAAACCTGCATAACACAGTCATATTATGGCCTAACCACTCTCAATCTCGATTCTCTCGATTTTAGAGTAAGCCCGTGCCCTGCAGTGGGACGTATATGCTGATATAGATACTGTGTCCCACTGCTGGGCAAAGGCCTCTCCTTTTTTTCCTAGACGAATGGCCGAAGCTGCATATTAGCGACTTCAAAAAACTTAAGCAGTCCTCTTTACTGAACTCGCGACCTAATGTATCATACTTGGTTATGACGGACTTAACATTTCATACTAGGTTATCGCCGACAACATTCGCAACAAACATTATACAGCTACACCAAACAAAACCACCAGAAGTCATCCCAACGACAATCAAACAAAAGAAAAAACCAAGCTCCCAACTTCCCTTCATTATCTTTTCGCATTTACACGGATAACACAGTACAGGGCTCCCCGGGGCCTCGAAGTTTTCATTGAAGACGGCATTCATCAACTGACCGCCACCACAAATGTATTCAACGCAAAACGAGTAAACAGCGTTGTATGCTTAACAAAGAACAGAAAAGTGGTCGGTTTTCTGTCTAGACTGGACAGGGCCAGTACTATTTGTTTGTTTCGGGTTTTATGGAGAATTATATAAGGAAATTTGTTATTGACAAAACTGATTTTTCAATCGCCAGATATCTGCTATCGAGAGCATAATTATTATACGCTGAATAGAATTTAATCAGATTATTGCAAAATGACTCGTAAATGTAAAGCTATCAGGTTGATTTTTTCAAATAGTGTCTTAATTCACAATATTTTCATACCCTTCATTCAAAGACTGCAGACGTATAATAATATAATATATGATATTATTCATGTTTGTCGTACGTTTGTGTGTTCCTACTTGAATCCTATAAAATCTTAGTGTATTTTGAAATAAGTTATCTCTACGAAGAAGTTTTCAGTTCACGATAGAAACCGAACACCTGGTCCAAATAATTGAATTATAACAGAAAATTCTAGAAGAAAAATCGCGAAAACATCGACGCTAACCGAGTCGACATAATACGAAATTAATATTTACTTAAAACAAATAAAAATCACAACTCCATGAGCTTGAACCAAACCTCTGACAACTACAAAAACATTTGACGCCTTAAAATTCCATGCATTACAGAATTGGAGTCAATTACCGCGACCGGTGGTAGGGCAGAGCAGTTTCAGAAATAGGAGCTGTTTAGAAAATGGCCGGGGATTTTCACTGCCGTTTCCCTTTGCGGTGTTGGTGAAAATACTGAATGCAAAACTTCTAGTGTATCCTTTATTTGGAAACAAGATTTCGGCGCTAACGTTCCCATTTATAATATTAGGCCCGTGGCTAAGTACTGTGATTTATTTAAATTAGATTGCTATTTTATCCGGAATAAAGTATATTTTGGGTGTTAAACATAGTGAATGAGAAAACGGATACTAACCAATGGAAACAGCAACGCAAGCTGGTTATAAAAAGACTCAAAATATTTTATTTTACTAATTCTAATGGTAATTTAACATTACCAGAATGATAGAGAAAGAAAGAAAGAGAGAAGAAAAATCGGAAATCTTCTAATCATTCGACACAAAAAAGAAGGATCCTTTATCTCCCATAATATGTAAAGGTTTAGCACCCCTTAATATTGTCACTAGACGAAGCTATCCCAATACTTCCTATTTGGGTCGAATATTATAAACATGGCTTAACAAAATGAAGCGATATTTTCTAAGTTACTGGAGCATTGCAATAAAATACATATGCTGGAATATTTTTTCTACATTTGGCAAGATTTGGAGACATCAGCGATGCATTTTGTAGTGCATTTGCTTAAATTATTTCAATATTGTTTGGAGTTCTATTTCTTGAAGCATATTGTAGTGTTATTAAAATTGTTTTCTTGTTAGTTTTTACATATTATCAATACATTTCCTGCTTGTCCTAACATTCTTGAGAGTCACTTGATTTATAAGCAATTGAGTCCATTGGTATTCTTAAAAAAAAATAGATCTTGATAGTTGTTTTTTCCTGAACAAAAATTGCCTATTTTTCGCAACACCTCACATTATTACGAGATACAAATTAAAATCGCTCTTTGATATTTCGATACAATTCTAAATCTAAAATCCACTATCCTTGCATCGGTTAATATTAAGTTACAATACAAACAAAACTAAATTACTTCATCGGACCCGTCCGGAAAACGATTCAAAGGAAATTCGCCTCCAATTTTCACAAAATCATTTTGCATAACGGTTGAAATCTCGCCTGTGTACATCCTGACACGTTCGGCCCGAGCCTTGAGCACCTAGCTTTATTCAACCATTTGTGGGCTCGTAGGATCATAACTGACATGGCTGTAGACCCGAATTGCTGTTGTATTTTTAGTGTATTTTATCTAAATAATTTGAAGTTAAAATACTTATTTGTACCTGTAAAACGTTACAATATACATTATTTAGATTCAGTCACTTTTTTCTCTACCACCCAGTTCACAAGAACGGACAAGACACTACAATAATAATACAATACAACTAATTCAGTGATTATACCGGGTATATCAAGACTGCGACCGAAAACGAAGCCGGGTGGTAGTTTTAGTGGTTACAAACACAATGCAAATAAAAATTTCGCATAATAAGCGATAGATTTTTTTTTTTTGCAATTTTTAAAAAATCATTGTGTTTGGGTAGTAAATACCTATTTATTGCGAAAATAGTAATTTAAACCCTAACGTATCATTACGTCTTAAAAAAATAAACTTGTACATCATTATTTTAGGAAAACTATGTATTTATCACCCAAATACGACGGATAAGTAAAAAAATTGCCAAAATAAAATTGACGATTTTTTTTGCGAAATTTTTAGTTGCATTGTTTCTGAAGTCACTAATACTACCACCTGGCTTTGTTTTCGGTCGCAGTGTGGATATACCCTGTATTTACGAGCGGCAGTGATAACTAACCATTGTGTAATCCAAAATAATAATCCACTTTCATATACTCATGTATATAAGGCCTGCTACATATATTAAAAGTAATATCCTCAAGCATATCACCACAAGCAAGAGGAATTAAGGCTTCAGTTCACTATGTCATCCCAATACGCATTACTAACATTCTGTATTTCAAAATATCTAATAAAATCGAACTCAGGACTCGGAAAGGCTATAAATTTCGGAATAAAACATACAGAATGGCTTTTAGACATATTTTTTTTTGAATCGGTACGAGAGGGCGCGAACGTTATTTCGATTTTACAACCCCAGGAGGAAAATTTTAACCCCCATTTTTATATTTTGTGCAAACCGTTCGTTTGAGTTATTATGCTATTGCTTTTTACAAGAGTTTTTGTTTTAGAAACAATAGGTTTTGTGTAACATAAAGTTTTTTCGATTGAAAAAGACTGCCAATGAGCAAAAAGGTCGCTTGGTAGGTAAGTGATAACCGCCTATTAATATTTAAAACCCTTCGATAAATAGAGCCAAAAAATACGTTCTGTTAAAACACATTTTCAGGTGAACATTTTTTTTTACTAAATCTTCCATATATTATAATAATCAGCATGTACATATGTGAGCGGAGCTTTATAGAGTCGACTGGTCAGAGTTGATTATCATTAGCTATTCGACACATTTTAAATTTCATCCCTCAATTCAGAATCTCCCAAAACCATCTCGCCATTCCAAGCCTCCAAACTTAACCTAACAAAAGAAAGAAATATTTGCCTGAATTCCCAGATCCATAAATTCACCAGGACCATTGTGACGGACATAATCAGATTCATTGCAAAAAGCTTTTGTCATCCAAAAAAATCTTTTCACGAGCCGGTCCATTTGTTAGTTGGGTTTAAATAATTGCCTTACTTAGTGGAGATCTTTTCAGGACTAATTTAACTTGATGGAGATCACGGACTAAGCCGATTCAATTTGCTTTGAAAAATAGTTGCAAAGGTTTGTGAATCTACGAATTTGAAGGATAGTTTAGTTTAGTTTTGTACACGCAAGTTTATTAGTAATTTGTTTATTCTTTATATAGTTATTGGTAATTTGCTTATTCAATTTTTTATTTGAAATTTTTGTATTTTTATTTAAGTTTTTCATATAGTACCCCTACCCTTATTTATTTATTGAATCAAGGGTCTCCCACTGTATATTATTAAAACACAGGAACTTGTATGACTCGTTATTATTTCACAAAAGAAAGTTCCAGAAGGAAAATAACAACGTACACCCGGAAAAAAAACATACAAGAATCGCATAGCTCGCGCCACCTAGCGGCAAAATCTTCTATTATGTAGACAGTGTCAATAGTGGCAGGAAGACAAGCCGAACACCGCCGAGCTCCGTCGAACATCGCCGACACTCGGTGTACTAGCCAAGCAGCGCGTAACAATATACATTATCACAATTAACACAAAGCTTAGCTAGTTACGTTCTTGTTCTGATGCATATACCACTTATGGGAGTACACAGCACTTATAAATAACACACTCATGAAAAAACAAACAAGGAAAACTTAACTTAATACTTAAGCATATCACAGAAAATGCATCTACAACTGAGCCCTATTAAAGTCTAAAAGTAAGGAAATAGCATAAATCCAGGTAGTCGCCGTTCAAGACAGGAAGCGGCGCTTTCACCCGCGTCCGGCGACTTAGAGCTCTCGCAACACTATTTCAAGTTAACGGTCTCACACCTCGGGCGGGTTTCGTGTTTGTGGGTTTTATTTTGTATGTAGTTTGTTTATATTTTGTGTGGATAGGTCTGTGATGTAAGTGACTTGTGTATTGGTAATAAATAGACTGCGCTGGATTTTTTCAATATATTATTAAAAACAAAATGTTTTATTTCTTAGGAAGATCGCGCTTGCAAACTTTTACCACAGAGAATTGTATCATTCATTGAAAATCCAAGACTACCTGGTGTTAACTTTTGTGATTAGAAGATAAAACATTAATATATAACAGCTGACAACTACAATGTATCCAAACTATTCTAAACACAAATCTACAAGCAAAACCAATAGACGACAATAACACAACTTTAACACACTAAACACATCTTTAAACATCAACACATTCTCATCCACTTCACAAAGACCGCTCAATCTTCGCGCACCATTACTGTCCAGTTTCAGCCGACTCATCGACCGGGCCACTTTCATTTTTAAATCAAAACCGAGAACAAACATCTTACCCCAAGACGGACGACCGAGTGAACAAGGAACCTCACTCTTGGCAGGAAATGGCAGGGCATCCGCCAAGCGTCCGCGAAGTCTTAATTTCTGGCTTGTTTATTTCTCGAGACGCGGTTAATGTACCTTGGCGTTATTTATGATAATCGTGTGTGGGTTTTTTTTTTTTTTATTGCTATGAATGACGAGACGAGCCTGCCATTCGCCTGATGGTAAGCGATACGACCGCTCATGGACAGTAGCAAAACCAAATAACACCATGAGTTACAAGGCATTGCTTGACATTCCACTGCGCTCGCCATCCTGAGACATAAGATGTTAAGTCTCGATATGTCCAGTAGTTACTCTGGCTACAATGTCCTTCAAACCGGAACACAACAGTGCATTTACACTGCTGTTTGGCGAGAGAAATAGACACATTATTAAGGTTGAACCTATGTGTCAGCCTATATACGTCCCATTGCGGGGTACGGGCCTCCTCTTCAACCTAGAGTACAACGACTTTATTCCTAAACAGATTTAAAACCTATTTTAGTCATCGAATGTTTTGTCCCTTTCGAACGACTTTAGAATTCAGTTTGAGCGAAGAAGTCAAAACATTCGATAGCTAAAATAGGTTTTATCTATCGAAGCGTACAAGATAAGATTGAACAAGACAATACTATGATGAAGACTGATGTAGTTAGAAGGTTAGACTGGGGTATCACTGCGCACAAGGTTAGGTATATTAAATAAATAAATAAATACACCCAACAGTCACATACATAGTCACAACACTAAGATCGAGTCTTGTGTCGTGGCTATCAGAAACTACGAGACTTTTCGGTCTCACAAACACCCAGACCCGAAACAAATACCTGTGGATCACACAAATATTTGTTTCGGTGTGGGGATCGAACCCACGGCCTCACATTTCACCGCCGGCGTTTAACCAACTGCGCCACGAAGGCTGTCAAGTCTGTCAATTGCATAAACAACACTCTTCACGTCTTATTCTCTAATTACAGCATCTAGCCTAAACACCTCATATCGCGACTAAACTGAACTCGAAATAGTCATTGCTGCAATCCACCTGGGCTGCGTTTACTCCCTAATTCCTGAAACTACGTCCAAAATTACGGGAGATAATAGAACTGGCTGGGTTCCAGACACTATAGTGATGACGGCTGGATTAAACCGTTACTGTGAAACTGCTAGTGTTTTGTGAGCGTCCTATGGCCTTGTTAAGTGGGTTTTTCGTTGTATTGGCTTTGTAGTGTGCAGTTGTGAAAGCAAATAGGGGTGAATGTATGTAGTTTATTACGTTAACAAGTATGTAAGGATTAAATTGTAAGAACAGATCCATACTGTTTTACTGTCAAGAACCTGCTCTAACTTTCAAAGCAAGGAGATCTGCGGGGGCAACTGACTTTTCCTATGGAATTTTTAAATTTGGTATAGTGCCCACTATACCAAAATATATTATTCGTAGTGTATTCCACCCCATATTATAATAACATGAAATAGGTTACGTAGCTGTGTGAAGAAAATAACAAAGAATGTGAGACAAATACCCAAAGTGGTACAATATAATAACATGTTTTAGTGTATTCAATATAATATTGTTCCATTTTGACAACTTCGGGTAGTTAAAAAAGTAACTACATGGCCTCATCCCTCTCAATCGTACTCTCGATTGTAAAGGAGGCCCGTTTCCTGCAATGTTTCGGTACATTTTCCTTAACTACAACTGAAATTTTACCAGTGCCAGATTATCACCGAGCTTGGTATATTTTGATCACGAAAAAATGACAAGCTCATTTTCCTATTTTGACGTCATCAGATTTATGACGACTTCCCCGCTAGTTTCCCATCCAACCTGTGCCATTGTAATAAAAAATCGACAAAGAACGCCAACGGATAAATCATTTTTCATGTGAAATACGATCGCATAAAGCGTTTCCGAAAGCAATTAGTTCCTGTTACGACCGCAGACGTGGGACACGAAAAAACAATGGTTACGCACTGTATCCGGTGGACGCTGCGGTTGTTACCCCCTTACTTAAAATACTTTATAACAAAAATATACATACATACATACATACATAGACTCACGCCTTTTATCCCCGAAGGGGTAGGCAGAGGCGCCACCAGGACACCCACATTTCGCCTTGTATGTTCCGTCCCACGATGTGATAGGGGGCGAGCCTATCGCCATGTCGGGCACAAATTCCTGACTTCGGGCTGATAACGAATATAAAAATCCAATATCACTTTGCCCGACCCGGGACTCGAACCCGAGACCTCAGCTTTGTAACCGTACTGTAATACAACTACGCCACGAGGCGTAATATACTTTGAAATATTTTTCGCCAAATCTTTTGAATTAAAGCCGTGCTTTTGAACGTGTTCCAGCTGTGAAGATACAAGAAACTCCCTCAGCAACACATTAATAAATTCCAATCGTCAACACTTTTCTAACCACCGTACAATAGTACGGTTAATTCGTAACGTGTGTATCAAAACTATAATAAATTTTGGATCTTACAATCCCTAAACGCGATACAAATATTCGTGATCGTATAAATATGTTATTATTTTTTGGTGTGGAGACTTGGGACCGACACTTCTCGTCTCACAACAGGCGTTTTGCCAAATACTTTACAGAGGTTCAAATAAAATTACCTAAATAATATTAAATTACTAGTTTCCCGTCGCCGAACCACGCTAGAAACAGCGTTTAAAAAACCGCCGCGTTACTCAAACCCAGTGCGTGGTCAGCTTTAATAAAAATAAATATTGTAACATACAGGAACGTAGCAGGGTTTACGATATGACCACAATAATTTAATAGCGGCCCGAGTGTTTATTTAGCTACAAGATATTGAACGGTTAGTTTATGGTAGCATACCTGCGATCGGGTTATATTGAGAAAATTCTACTCGTACGTCTAATATTGTTTATCGATGCTGTTCTTATATATTTACTTTTGCTTCGAAAGGTCCTCAAATTATAACATGAATACTGGTTGTAGGTCTCTCATATGTGAGAGGCCGCCTGGGTAGGTAACACCGCAATGTCTATTTGTTCCGCAAAACAGCAGTGTAAATGCACTATTGTGTTCCGGTTTGAAGGAATAGTAGCCAGAGTAACTACTGGACGTATTGACAACATAACTTAACATCTTATGTCTCAGGGTGGCGAGCGCAATGTAACGCCAAGCATTGCCTATAGCTTTGTAATCCATGCTGTTGTTTGGTTTTTCTACTATCCATAAGCGGTCGTATTGCTCACCATCAGGCGAATGGCATGCTCGTCTCGTCATTCACTGCAATAACAAAAGAATATAGGATAATGGCAGATTGAAAGTTACTCATACTTATATCGGTCCAAAATGAAAAAACTATTTAAAATTATGAAAATATTTTATCCACATAAAATGGAGGTGCCATGAAGTTTTTTTTCTTTTTTCTTTTATTGGAAATAAAGAGGGTTTTATCACATATGATAATGCCACCCTCGTGTCATGAAGTAATAATAAAAATGAAGGTTATAAACTCATATTTGCTACATAAAATATGGTTTTTAATATTAAAGTAGCAAAAGAAAACGCCCCCGGGTGGGCTCGAACCACCAACCTTTCGGTTAACAGCCGAACGCGCTAACCATTGCGCCACGGAGGCTCTAGACGACAGCCCTAAACTTAAGTAAAGCTTGTCTTATTAAAAAAAGCTCCAGTATTTTTTAAGTTTTCCATATCAAGATATAAATACTTTACCCCATAAAAAAACATATTTAAATGAAACAAAACTTTTGGGTTTGATAGTAAAAATATCGCTCTCACAGACAATCACGTTCGACCGGCTATATGAATGAAAAGCTTTGTTGTGCTCAGTCTTTATAAGCAATATGCTTCATGACATAAATAGCCTTACGGCCTTAATCATAGACAGATTTAAAACCTATTTTAGTTTTTGAATGTTTTGTCCCTTTCGGACGACTTTAGAATTCAGTTTGAGCAAAGAAGACAAAACATTCAATTACTAAAACAGGTTGTAAATCTGTCTATGAATAAGGCCGGAAGTAAAAACTCTAGATCGAATACCAGCATTGCGTACAAAACCTTGCAATATCCAAAGTGACCGTGGCTAATTAAATTTTCCCTATTACAAAACGTGTACAAAGTACGTTGATGTAACGTGAATAATGCCGGCTCGCTGACGGCATGTGTTAGGAATTTTGCAGAAATTCAATAAAGCGCCCCGAGTCCACCTTTTCCTATAGTAAGGCTGCGGTGGGAGCGACAGCGGGTGCCGAAGTGGGCCTTTTTTTTCAAGTTTGCGTTAATTTCGGTAGGTTGCGAAGAAATTATAAAATATTTCTGCGGTGTATATATAAAATATGTCTAGATTGAGCGCTCGAAGTACAAAAACGAAGTAGAAACAATGAATAAAATTTGATTTAGTTCTTACTTGTGTTATGATGGCTGTTTTGAGAGATTACAATCGTAAAGTGAAAAAAACATACAGTCGAATTGAAAACTTCCTCCTTTTTTGAAATCGGTTGAAAATGCTGAGTTATGCCCTAAAATTAAATGACAATAATGTACAGTAATTAGCTCCTTCAATAAAGTTAATACGGAACTGTATGAACCAAAAAACTTCATAATAATTATCATAGGGTGTTGTTCGTATAGTTATTATTCACAATCAAGGTAAATGAGAGCTGGGCATCTGTTCTCGTAAAAATTTAGGTAATCTTTCTCGTTCAAAAATGCACCCGAATGTTTGAAATTGATAGATCAACTTTACGTGTTCCTTTAATAATGAAATATTGCTCATAAGATCAGTATACAAAACAAACATTGAATGCATAGATGTGACTATGCGTTCGTAGTACGAGTATCACTAAACACCTAGGGTACCAAAACTTATTGTTTCTATGTCTATTATCCCCGTTTTTGAATGAAACAATGAATACAAATACGTACATAATCATAAGAAGTGATAATATGGTACATTATTAAAACTCCGTCAAAATTTTAGTGATAGGAAATACCATGCTCAGCAAAATCGCTAATCGCTGTAACTACAGCATTGCTCTTACGGCCATTTTAATTAACTCCGATACTGGAATTTTCTTTATTACCAACCACCGGAAAAGTGTTGCGTACAATGGCGTTAATTGAGAGATGAAAAATTAATTTGCTGCAACAGCCGTGCATTGCCGTTTCCTTTGTGATTTTCAGACGTTTGTTTACGATACAAAGTTTGATGGAATAATTTATAAATATATATTGTTAATAAATAAATAAATACACCCAACAGTCACATACATAGTCCTACCCCACACTAAGATTGAGTCTTGTGTCGTGGGTATCAGAAACTACGAGAGACTTTTCGGTCTCACAAGCACCCAGACCCGAAACAAATACCTGTGGATCACACAAATATTTGTTTCGGTGCGGGGATCGAACGCGCGGCCACACGTTTCACAGGCGGCGTCTAACCAACTGCGCCACGGAGGCTGTCAGTTTTTCTTGTTGATGTTATTTGTTTTGAGGGAAGTGGAAGCGAAAATGGGAGGTAATAGAGTAGACTCAGTGATACTGCATACCATAGGCATCTTTAGAAATATTTTTATAGTATCTGAAGTCAGTCATTCCGCGTTACGCCAGGTTTATGGATTATGGCTAAAGCCCTTTGTACTGGTGGTAGGTCCGTCATATTTAGATGGCCACCTGGGTAGGTACCACCGCAATGTATTTCTTCCGCCAAACAGCAGTGTAAATGCACTGTTGTGTTCCGGTTTGAAGGACATTGTAGCCATCGTGGCGAGGTAAATACTTGTGAGCTTCGCAAGTATTTGTTTCGTGTCTGGGTGTTTGTAGGACCGAAAAGTCTCTCGTAGCGTCTGTTACCGATGACACGAGATTTATATCTTCCTGGATGTTCAGCAGTGACTGTTTTGTGTATTTATTTACGGCCGGTCTCTATATCCTATCTATCCTTAACTAGAGCTTAAAATAGCAACCATTACTATGGCGATACAATTACATACTTCAATAAACAAAGTTAGACATGTATATTCATCTTGCCTAGCTAACTACAAATAAATACACCATATCTATATCTCTCTATCTTTGTTTACTGAAACATAAAATGCATCTAAATATGTAACGAAATCTCTTGATAAAGATAGATAGATTATAGAAACTGGGCATTAGTGATTGCCAAGGTCACAGTAAGTTTATAATAATGTCGGTTTTTTACTATAAATTCGCATTACCTCATTCGAATACGTTTATTAATATCATAAGCTAGCTAGCTTACTATACAGAACGTCGTATTTTAATTCATTTTATACCAAAATACACGTATGATCAATAAAACCACAGTTATAATTTACATATAAGTAATGAACATCAAAGGCCAAGTTAACTTTATTGTGGCCTCCTAGATGTTTAGCATTTGTTTAATAAATAACTCTTATAATCTCTTTGAACTACTCGTGGTATACTAGCGGTGTGGTTATTAAACCAATTTGGCTGCTAAGATGGGCGTTTCACTAAGTACAATATATTTTACAATAAAACAACAGTGCGGAGATTGAATCCGAGGCCTCTTGTTTCACAGTCGATATCTTACTAACTATGCCACGGAGGCTGTCAATCATTACTACAATACAAAATAATCCACAAACACAGGACCGCAAATAAAAAGGATCGGTCACAAAATCTTCAACATCTTCAAAAGTTGATGAAATAAAGACTAAATTAAAGAATATTTAATGCCACATAAAAGGACATATCAAACCTTTTATTTATTTTTGATTATTGTATAAACTAACAAAATGTGGAAAATAATGGTCGTGGTGATAGAAAATGGAACTTTAACTGCAGAAAGATATGTCACTGAAATTCTTAATGACTACGTTGGTCCATTTTTAGTGGACATGGGCGAGAATACCGTTTCTATGCAAGACACTGCCTGCCCGAATATAGCTCAGATAGCATTTGACTAGTTTCAAGAAGTCGGTATCACACACATGGCTAGCACGCAACGCCGACTTAAACCCCATTGAGCATGCATGGGACGAATTGGGGCGATATGTACGTCACCGGAATTAGCCGCCAATCATATACAACGCACATTTTCTTGATATATATATTTATTTTCGTTATCAAGCCAAAATTAAAAAAATTGGCAATTAATTTATTGTTAGCGTAGTTTCCACGGCCATGCATTGTTTGCTTTACTTCATTAGTTTATTTATTTTTTCTCTCCGTTAATCTGTGGACAATGGTGTGGATTGTATGTTTATATATTTCAATTTATGTTCAAAACTAAAATTTCACTGTAACATACAACCGTTTTTTGTCAACAATAAATAAAATAAAAAATAAGAAAATCACGCTACGTGAAATAAAAGAAGCTCTTATAGAGGAATGGCAGAATATTTTGCGGCATCGCCTCAAAATCCTAGTAGAAAGTATGTCAAATCGCATAACAGTATTGCGAGTTCGCGGAGGCAACACAAAGTAGGTACTACAATGCGTCGAAAAAGCACATCTGTAGCCAATCTACATTAACGAAAATACTGGATAAACTACGAATTTTTATTTGTTTTACATATACTATAAACCTATAAAAATGAAAGCTGGAATTACGTTTTTTAATTTTCATTAAAACACATTATTTTTTTAATTTAGTCTTTATTTCATAAAGCTAGGTCAGGTACAGTTGAAGAGATTGAAGATTGTCTAACCGACTCTTTTTCTTTGTGGTCCAGTGTAGATACTCGTTAATTAATAAATTGTACAAAATGCACAGATTACTAAACCTGACGCATTAAACAATCGTATATCTAAATGAATGTATTCGAAACATCCGCGATCCAAAACCCATTAGATTCAAAAAACACAAATTGATATCGCCAAACAATGTCGTTAAACAGCTGTAATCCGCAAATACATCACTTGCAAAGCATTCTGTTGCGATTCATCGATAGGAACATGTTACTAACTTCCGGCGGGTTTTCGATAAATATTAGCTACAGTACTGTGTATATACATACATACATAAACTCTCGCCTTTATCCCCAAAGGGGTAGGCAGAGGCGCCACTAGGACACCCACATTTCGCCTTGCATGTTCCATCCCACGATGTGATAGGGGGCGAGCCTATCGCCATATCGGGCACAAATTCCTGACTCCGGGCTGATAATGAATAGAAAAATCCAATATCACTTTGCCCGACCCGAGATTCGAACCCGAGATCTCAGCTTTATAACCGTACCGTAATACAACTACGCCACCGAGGCAGTCACTGTTACACAGCAACTGCAATGCAGGTCACGGGCCTCCTCTACAATCGAGACTACGATTGAGATTTGTTAGGCCATAGACTACACCGCGCTGATGGTCTAAACACCGCAATACCTAAGCACATGTTTCGTATTCTGAGTTCAGCCTACGTAAATCATTTTGAGAATGGTACACGAATTATACCGGTCAGAGGTAGACAATCTTTTAGTGGCAGATGCTCCATCTCCACTGCACTTACCACCAGATGCTTTTTGTCATTTTGTCGCGTCCGTATAAAATTACTAAAGGTTACTAGCACCCATAATACTTCGTAAGTCGTAAGTTGAAGGGGAGAGATAAATGTAAGGATTGTTGGAGCTTCGGTTATAAATGTTTATTGCACACTTCCAAATAATGGAGATGGGGAGGACGAAACGAAGAGAATGGACAGAGCCATTGTAACATAATATGTTTATAGTATGAGTCAAATTAATGAGGGGAGAACGAAAGGCAGAGAACGGAAAAAAGTATTTATAAGTTTAAATGCAAAAAAAAACACATAAAATGACAGCCTCAATGGCGCAGGTCTCGGTGATATTGGATTTTTCTATTAATTATTAGTCCGGAATCAGGAATTTGAACCTGACGGTACACACAAGACTAACCGAAGGTGTCAATGTACCCCTTCTGGGAAAAAGGCGTGATTTATGTTATGTATGTACACTGTATATATACACTCTCTTCTTGGTAGTCGTACACTCCAGACAGAATGGTCGTGGTCATGGTGACCGATTGCTGAGCAGCCGTTCTCGCGATGCGTCTCCGCCTGTCCTGATGTTTGCGGAGCGGGAGCATTAATTGATTGAAGTGTGCGTCATGGATTTAATTAAGTCTGTCCAACGTAGGAGCACATACACATATGTTCAAAAGTTGGAATTGCACTGCAATATAACAAAGATAAAAACCGTCAAATTTAGATTAAAGGCAAACTAATACCTAAACTATATACAGAAGCTGCGATTATCAATATATCAAACCCAAACTTTAGGAACACCCACTCACAAACACGCTCTAGTTTCTGCGAAACGCCCACCTCCAATAAATTAGAACGTGGAAGCGCGATAATTCGCTTCCACACGCCGGCCGAAATCTACGATTATTCAAGGATTTACCGACATCTATATTGTGTCCCGCTTAATTTGAAAATATGAGAATGAAAGTACGTTTAATTGCCAGTTTGGCGCCTACTATTTGTTTTGTGTGGTATAGTTGAATCTAAACATTTTGATGCTACTCTGAAAATTATATCAATTTATAATTTTTTGCCTATTTTAACATCAAGTCACGGGAGTGAAAAAATCCTAAATGAGATGCCAGACTTCAATGTTTGAGCGACAGCTTATTTGCGTCATTGAAGATTCTGAATCATACCTCAGATTATTTTTTTATTGATGAAAGTAGTATAGAGTTCCTCAAATGATAATAGAATTTAAAAGAGTTAGATATATTAAATAATATTACTGTTTCACACCGACAAATAATTAATCAATTACCCATTCGTAGTTAGGAAGATTGTATCAATAAAAACGATGGTACAAAACCGACCATATCCCTCGAGGACACTAAATATTTTACTAATAAAATAAAATAAATAAATACATCTAACAGTTACATACATACATCGACATAATCAACAGTCCTGACCCCACACTAATATCGTGTCTTGTGTCGTGGGTATCAGAAACTACGGAGAGACTTTTCGGTCTCAAAAACACTCAGACCCGAAACAAATACCTGTGGATCACACAAATATTTGTTTCGGTGCGGGGTAATTGGGTTTTTCTGTTCATTTTATCAGCCCGGAGTCAGGAAATTGTGTCCGATATGGCGAGAGGCCCCCTATCAGATCGTGGGACGAAACATACAAGGCGAAATGTGGGTGTCCTGGTAGCACCTCTGCCTACCTCTTCTGGGAAAAAGGCGTGAGTTTATGTATGTACTATACATTCCGAAAATTAAATAGAACTAAATTACTAGCCCTTTGATATTTAAAGTACAATAGTCAAACATCTTGAACCAACAGTAGGGGCCTACACAGGTCCAACGCATAAATTTATGACGGGGACTTTATAAGGGCACGTTATTTATATTTAAACATGATAAAGACTTATGGGCCTTAATCGGGATTACATATTTTCAAACCATCTACCGTTTATCGAGCCTAATAGGCTATTAAGTGTTACGTTCCGGATTAACATTAATAATAATATACAAGGTCTGTTGCGAATGTTAAGACGGTGTTAGGTTATAATACCATATTTAGCAAATTATTTTGTATGAGTTCTGAATAATAATGTATGGAAAATTAAGCGTGTTTTATTTAATAGCTATAATTGTCATCTTTTATAACAATATCGCCGTGTAAATAATTCATTTTCACGGAAGGATCAAACCAATGCAACGGTTAGCCCTAAAGGCACTTTATCGAGATGCCTTTGATACGATATAGGCTCTTAAGATTAAGGAGCAAAATAACTGGTGGTCTTTCATATTATGTGAGGGGCCGCCTGGGTAGGCACCACCGCAATGTCTATTTCTCTCGCCAAACAGCAGTGTAAATGCACTGTTGTGTTCCGGTTCGAAGGACATTATAGCCAGAATAACGATTGGACATTGAGACTTAACATCTTATGTCTCAGGATGGCGAGGGCAGTGGAATGCCAAACAATACTTTATAATTCATGGTGCTGTTTGATTTTCTACCGTCCATGAGCGATCGTATCGCTTACCATCAGGCGAATGGCATGCTCGCCTCGTCATTCAAAGCAATAATAAATAAAACTCACTCTATACAGCCTCAGGAAGTCCACGGCTGAATATAGACTTAAGCCAAGGATTTCTATCAGACGGGTCGGAAGCTAACTTCCTCCAGCGACTTCCTACAATTTTATAAAAGTCGTCTGTCTGGCTTAAAAAAGTAAACAATAACTGAATGTAAAAAATATCGCCCCCGGGTGGGCTCGAACCACCAACCTTTCGGTTAACAGCCGAACGCGCTAACCATTGCGCCACGGAGGCTTGTGGGTGGACAGACTAAACAGAGATTCACACTAGAATTTAAAAGTAAATAAGATTATGATTCTTGTGTCTACATTTCTTGAACACAAAATGATATCAAATGTGTTTTGTTTTAGAACCTCATAGGTAGTAAAAATTACATCTTTACTTACTAATGCTTATAACTATTGAGACCTACATATACGAGTAATAACTATTAATAATACTCGTAATAATATAATAATAATATTTATTTCAGATTAACATCCATACATTGAAATAACACTTAGAACAACCAGTAATCTATGACAAACTTATAAGATATGAGACTAGTATTACTTGAAATGTCGGTACCTACAACGAATGTCGTTACCTTATTCAATTGAATATAACATAGTTTTCCACCATCACCACCATCAACAGCCCTTTGCAGTCCGCTGCTGGAAATAGCTTCTAGCTCCCACAGAGCCCGGTCTGCTGCTTTATGCATCCAGTTGCTTTATCCATACAATCCACATAGTTTGATATTATAAAAATATTATACCCATATCAAAATGGAGGTGTCATGAAGTAGTACTAAGAACGAAGATTATAAACACATATTTGCTACAGAAAATATGCCTTTAAATATGAAGTTGTAAAAAATCTCGCCCTCGGGTGGGTTCGAACCACCAACCTTTCGGTTAACAGCCGAACGCGCTAACCATTGCGCCACGGAGGTGCTTGACCGATACTTTGAATAACTTCAAAGGTTATTCTTCTAACTTAAGCTCAGGTCATTAATTTCTGAAAAAAGCCAATGGCACTTTTGTCTACCTCGAGAAAAAATGTTAAATACCTTTCAAATCTTCAATCTAATATTTGAGTAATCTACAGGTATTTGTTTCGGGTCTGGGTTTTTGTAAGACCGAACAAAAGTAAATTAGTAACGAACAACAATTTTAGAAAGAAGTAAATATCTTTTTTTTTCTGCAATGAATGGCGAGACGAGCATGCCGTTCGCCATTACTTACTAACATTTTTCGAAATTACAATAGACACCAACTTTCATAAGATTTTTCTAATCACTCTAATGAGTAGTTATACTGCCTAGCCTACTTTCACCGCAGTTGTAGGTAATATAAAGTAAAAGTTAATCAATCGGTCAATAAGTCACATAATGTTAATGGACGGCGACGTTTATACGCACAAACAAGTTTATTGGCCCGGGTGATGTCGCTTCTATTGATGGCGTGACAACACACAAGACAGAGGTTCGTGGCGGGTGGATAGGTAATACACATTTTTGCTTTACTCCCCAATTATGTTATGTGAAAGTAAGCGAGTGGTTGAAAATATGGATTAGAATAAAAAGTTGAAAAATATAAATTAAGAAAAGTTTTTTTAATGATTGATTCAGTCGTCAATTCAATTACATTACAAAAAAAAAGATTTTTTTTTAAATACCGGGTATATCAAGACTGCAACCGAAAACGAAGCCAGGTGGTAGTTTTAGTGGTTACAGACACGATGCAAATAAAAATTTCACCAAAACAGCGACAGATATTTTTTCAGAATTGTTTAAAAATCATCTTTTTTGGGTGGTAAATACCTAGTTTTTGCAAAAATAATAGTTTAAACCCTTACGTACCATTGAGTGTTTAAAAATAAAGAGGTCTGCATCATTATTTTTGGAAAACTATGTATTCATTAACAAAATACGACGATAAGTTAAAAATTACGAAAAAAAAGTTGTCGATTTTTTTTTGCAAAATTTTTACTTGCATTGTGTCTGAAGTCACTAATACTACCACCTAGCTTCGTTTTCGGTCGCAGTCTTGGTATACCCTGTATATTTCATTCGGTGTAGCAAAATATTCTTTAGTTATAAAAAGTGGCTTATGTAAAGCGCTATGACAAAATAAATTATTATCTCGTAGCAGTTACATACATAGTCCTGACCCCACATTAAGATCACTTAAGTCTTGTGTCGTGGTTATCAGTAACTACGAGAGACTTTCGGTCTCACAAACACCCAAACCCGAGACAAATACTATCGGGCCTCACAAATATTTGTCTCGGTGCGGGGATTGAACCCGCAGCCTCTCGTTTCCCTGCCAGCGTCTAAACAACTGCGCCACGGAGGCTGTCAAACATAACATTCGCACCTACCTCTTCTCATCTCTGCATTACCTTAGGTTCGAATGTTAGAGAATGCCTCAGACATTAAGTCCGCCTATACAATATATGTGAAGTGAAAATAAATAAATAAAATAACATTATGACTTTGTGGCTAGATCTTAAATTATATTATATTCTTAGGAGCATTCGTTTCTGATTATTTCATGCAATGGACTTGTTATTTACGCTTTTATGAGTATCCTGGCTGACCACTGGCTTAAATCGGTTTCTTGACTGCCGACTGTTTTCCTAACTATTATTATATTTAACTGATTTGTCTTATTACATAAAAACTGTAAAATAACAAGACTTTTTTGAAACATAAATTCGTAAACCTATAAACGGTTCGAAGATTACTAGATTGTATTGTACATATAAATAAGAAACTGTTTGCCAAATAAAATGAACATGAAGATAATGATTTATATTCTGCAAAAATATTCCCTTTAAATCCCGTCTTCTCTTAACATCTATCAAAATTCAAACGGACATTTCCTTTACCATCCATTCTCCGCCCATTCTATGTTAAACCAAAAGTATGCACCTTAACCGTGAGTTTAACCGCTTTATAAATCAAGTCACAAACTAAACTGCCCAATAAAATGATTATAGACTCGGTTCAATGAACCCGACGTCAATCGGAGAGTTTTAGAATATCGTAAATCTAACTAAAAACTCCGTTTCGTGAACTTTTAAAAAGGTTATTTGTGTATTTTAATAGCAGGTCATTAATATAGAAATGAGTGAAAGCCGGCATGGATGTCTGTGGATACTTTATTTCTTTATTTCAATTGTATTGTCCTTTTTTTTTGCCGTTATAGGCAAATGAGATAGCGGCCCGCCTGATGGTAAGCGGCTACCGCTGCCCATAGACCTTCGCAGTGCCAGGGGTCCAGCACAACAAAGTCGCTACCTACCTTAAGGAGAGTACTCTCTTTAGCCTCGTTTGAAGAAGGACAGGTCATAGCGCTCAGGAAACGCCGATGCAGGGAATTCATTCCAGAGCTTGCATGTGCGCGGTAAGAAAGAACGCCGAAAACGTACCGTTCGGGAGCATTACGCTTCCAGGTGGTAGGAATGAATTTTGCTGCGGTGACGGGTGGTGCGATGGTAGAAAGGCGACGTTGGTACCATCTCAAACAATTCCTCGGAGCACTCCCCATGGAACAGACGATAGAACACACAGAACACATTTCTCATGAGTTACCACCACATATTATAATATTAAGAATCCTTATTCTACAGCTTGAAGGTGTGGCACAAAAAAGAATTGGCGAACCGTTTAGTTCGCGCCGAGTTATATGACATTATGTAAAATTACAATCCATGATTTTGATACAGGATAAATATTGCACTATTATCAAACGCCAACAACCGACGCAAAATCATTACCACATCAAACTAAGAATACGGTGTAATTAAAAGTAGATAGATTTATTTTCCATTACCAACAGTCAATCACCACGCACTTTAACGGTGAAAGAAAACATCGTGAGGAAACCTGCATACCGTAGCGATTTTAAAAAAAGAATTTCTACGGTATGTAAGTCCGCCAACCCGCACTAGGCCAGCGTGGTGGACTATAAGGCCTAACCACTCTCAATCGATTCCCTCGATTGTAGAGTAGGCCCGTGCCCTGCAGTGAGACGTATATGGGCTGATATAGATATAGATAGATTTCTTTTCCAAATACACAGTTCATTAACCCCGAATATTTCGTAATTTTAAAAAGCCATTAATATTATTTTATTTTATTTTTCAATAATTACACGCCGCGAGCGCGTTGATTTACGATTGGGGAAATTAATTCGGAATATTTAACGTTTTTTACGATTGTATAATAAAGTGGCGTTGGTGAGATCGTAAACTCAGTTATTAATAAACCTTACATTGTCAAAGCGGACAGACTTACTGAAACATCTCATCTCATACTTTCTTCTACACTATAAACAATTTTTTTCCCATATATTTTTTATTAATTTGTTGAACAGTGCAAAAAAACATCGCGAGGAATGCATACCATAGAGATTTGCAAGAATTTCTAAAATCATCGTCTTTGTAACTGGCTCTATAAATTCACCAAAGAAATTATTAAACTTAGACGATCATGCTTCACTGTACGTAGACCAATGATACATCCTACAAATTGAAACAACAAATTGAACAACTTTCTTAATTAAAATAACCATCATTCGAAATTAATACGTTTAAAAAATATTAATATCGCAACGCCTTCATTAATAGGGCGTGGTTAGTATACTAAGATAAAAGAAACGCCCCCGGGTGGTTTCGAACCACCAACCTTTCGGTTAACAGCCGAACGCGCTAACCATTGCGCCACGGAGGCTGGTGGGTAGACAGGCGAAGTGGCGACTATAATTATTCCAGTACCTAAACAGCTTAAAAAAAACGTTGACATTACTAAAGCACAAAGACAACCTTACTAAGATAGCAAGAAGTAACTTGACTTAAACCACGTTTAACAATTCCCTGTCGAAATCCTTGAGGTATGCAAAAATACATTTTCGCCCCCGGGTGGGTTCGAACCACCAACCTTTCGGTTAACAGCCGAACGCGCTAACCATTGCGCCACGGAGGCGCTTGATGACGTGCGGAAAGAAACGAAAAACATTCTTATACTGTTTCAGAACTAATTACATTTCAGTACAGAAGAAAACAAATTCACTTGTCTAACACTTTGTAATATGAAATGCTTCAATTAATGGCAAATAATATCCGCTCAAAAACCGCTAACACATTAATGTCGTACTCTTGTTGTCTGGTGTTAGGTCTCTCATATGTGAGAGGCGTCCTTGGTACTACCACTGCAATGTCTATTTCTCCCGCCAAACAGCTGTGTAAATACACTGTTATGTTCTGGTTTGAAGGACATTGTAGCCAGAGTAACTCCTGGATATAATGACACTTAACATCTTATGTCTCAGGATGGCGAGCGCAGTGGAATGTCAAGCATTGCTTTGTAATTCACGTTGTTGTTTGGTTTTGCTACTGTCCATGAGCGGTCGCATCGCTTACCATCAGGCGAATGGCATGCTCGTCTTGTCATTCATTGCAATAAAGAAAAAACCTATCCTTATGTCAGAAGAACAAGCTTTGAAGATATTTAAATTATGGGTCAAGAGCCTCCGTGGCGCAATGGTTAGCGCGTTCGGCTGTTAACCGAAAGGTTGGTGGTTCGAACCCACCCGGGGGCGAGTGTTTTGTTTAATCGGCTAAGTATAATTATGATGTATCAGAATAATTAAATAAATATTAGTTCTATTTATTTTTGTTGTAGTATTATAGTCTAATTGAAAAACATTTTCATACAAATTGTATAGTAAAGAAAGATATCGTGAAGGATGCTTATCAACTTGGCCACCGCAATGGAATAAGTCGTCATTTCTCCACCAGAGATTCCTTTGCCTTAAACAAAAAGAAAAGCCTAGGGATAGTTTAATTGGTTTCTATGTCACCAGTAAACTACAGTATGGTACTACCTACATCTATGATATGTAAAAGTCCGCGAACTCGCATTAGGCCAGCGTGGTTGACTATACCGCCTAACCCCAATCAATAGCTCATTGTAGAGGAGGCCCGTGCCCTGCAGTGGGACGTATATGAACCTACACAGACACTATAGTGAAAAAAGCATTAAATTCATACATACATACATAAACTGACACCTTTATCCCAGAAGGGATAGGCAGAGGCGCCACCAGGACACCCAAATTTCGCCTTGTATGTTCCATCCCATGATGTGATAGGGGGCGAGCCTATCGCCATATTGGGCACAAATTCCTGACTCCGGGCTGATAATGAATAGAAGAATCCAGTACCACTTTGCCCGACCCAGGATTCGAACCCGAGACCTCAGCTTTGTAACCATACCGTAGTACAACTACGCCACCGAGGCAGCAATAAATTCACACAAGCATATTTTGGGCTAGCCCTGTGTATATTCGATTTCGATCAGACATTACATTATCCACTGCTGTCACATAATCTTGCGAATCATGCGATATGACAGCCAATTGAATATGAAATCCCATTGTATTTGATAATTGTTTTGTGTGTGCAATAAATTTTAAATAAATAATCTATTCTCGCCGACACTATAATTAGTTCGCATTGCACGTATCTACATAAAAGAAATAAATTAAAACCCATTGAAAACATTATGACTTATTCCCCAAATACTGCGTAAATCGGAACGCCGCGGACCCCCAAGTTTTATCATAAAACAATAAATTAGACGACATAAACCGAAGCAATCAATGTCACCGGAATAAAACGCCGGTACATGTTTTAATAACAGTAAAGTTTATGGGTCTTTTGGGAATTTATAGTTGTGCTCGTTTTAATTTGTAACGTTAAAAGTAAGTATTCCCCTTAAACGGTTCTGAATGGGTGATTGATTTTTTTTTAATTATTTTTTTAGGTATTTTTATAAAGATGCACCTTCCATTACCGTTTGACAGCCTCCGTGGCGCAGTTGGTTAGACGCTGGCTGTGAAACGAGATGCGGCGGGTTCGATCCCCGCACCGAGACAAGTTTTTGTGTGGTCCACAGGTATTTGTTTCGGGTCTCAGTGTTTGTGAGACCGAAAATTCTCTCGTAGTGTGTATCAGCCACGACATCGATCTTAGTGTGGGGTCAGGACTATGTACTGCTGGGTGTATTTATTTATTTATTATTCATCTAGAGACTCAACATGTCTTGTTATCTGATGTTCAATCACAAAGTATTATACGACAAATTATTTATTCACTATTTCGTCTGTCTACCCACAAGCCTCCGTGGCGCAATGGTTAGCGCGTTCGGCTGTTAACCGAAAGGTTGGTGGTTCGAACCCACCCGGGGGCGAAAACCTCTTTTGTTAAGTAACTTTGGAAACGGAAATTTTGTTGAGTTCGATTGCATAAAATTCAAACATGTCCATAAGGTTCTAACATAATATACAGAGTCCATAATTAATATCAATACTAGTCTATTTCGTTTAGGAAAAATACTTTTTTATATTAAATTTTTTTGTATTTCTAAAGTGCGTGTTGGCCTGTTGGTAAGGAACCAGATGCGTCTGCTAACATGTTTACGGTGTCCACAGGTTCAAATCCCAGGACACACGCCTGACTTTTCGAAGTCATGTGTGTATTGATAGTCAATCACCACTCACTACTGCGGTGAAGGAAAACATCGTGAGGAAACCTGCATAACGTAGCAATTCGTAATAATTACTACGGTATATAAAACTACGCCAACCCGCACTAGGTCAGCGAGATGAACTATATTGCCTAACCACTCCCAATCGTAGTCTCGATGGCAGAGGAGGCCCGTGCCTTGTAGTGGCTGATACAGTTAGAATTTTTTTATCGCGGTGCGACCACATTATTAAACCACTTTGTTAAAAGGGTTTTGGAAACACAATATTCAAATTTGTAAATTCGACGTACATTCTCTATTTTATCTGTCTACCCACAAGCCTCCGTGGCGCAATGGTTAGCGCGTTCGGCTGTTAACCGAAAGGTTGGTGGTTCGAGCCCACCCGGGGGCGATATTTTTGTCGATTTGAACTCACCGCGGTCATAACACTTTAATCACTTACTGGTGGTAGGTCTCTCATGTGTGAGAGGCTGCCTGGGTAGGTACCACCGCAATGTCTATTTCTCCCGCCAAACAGCAGTGTAAATGCACTGTTGTGTTCCGGTTTGAAGGACATTGTAGCCAGAGTAACTACTGGACATATCGAGACTTAACATCTTATGTCTCAGGATGGCGAGCGCAGTGGAATGCCAAGCAATGCCTTGTAACTCATGGTGTTGTTTGGTTTTGCTACTGTCAATGAGCGGTCGTATCGCTTTCCATCAGGCGAATGGCAGGCTCGTCTCGTCATTCATAGCAATAAAAAAAAAAAAAAAAAAAAATCACATTTTACTTTATAATCGAACATAACGACGGATGCAAAGTAAAAAAAGTTATCTGCAATTGGGTGATTTTCTGATTATTGCTGTAACTTATCAAGAGTATTTTTTTTTTTTATTGCCATTAATGGTGAGACTAGCAGGCCATTCGCCTGATGGCAAGCGATATGATCGCTCATGGACAGTAGCAAAACCAAACAACACTATGAATTACAAAGCAATGCTTGCACTGCGCTCGCAATTCTGAGACATAAGATGTTAAGTCTCATTACGTCCAGTAGTTACTCTGGCTATAATGTCCTGCAAACCGGAACACAACAGTGCATTAACACAGCTGTTTGGCGGGAGAAATAGTCACGGATGTACCTACCCAGGCGGCCTCTTATATATGAGAGACCTACCACCAGTGTACCACCAGTATTGAGTTCTATAATATTGATTTCGTTGCGGGTTAAAGACAAGTTAGACATTCCCGGAGACTCGCTGAGCTTGAGTGAAATGAAATGAAATGAAAATATTTATTGAACCCATGAAATGTCGTACATTATTTAGATTCAGTCACTTTTTTCCACTACCACCCGGTTCACAAGGCTGTTTTCGCCAGAGAAGAACGGGCAAAAAACTCTAGCGTTGCTCTTTTCAAAACAAGTTTTTAATACAGTAATTATAAAGAGGTTGCAGCGCAGTTAAATTCAGAGCAGCTCGTAAATAATTTAGAATAATAATTAATAGTAATATTGGTCAAGTCATTCTGTACGGTTGCGTTAGGTAAGTGAAGTCGCCCAGAACGCGAAATCGGTACTCGGTGTCATTAAACTGCGTGCCACTGTTGATCCTGTCTTACAGAAGTTGCAGTGGCGGGTGTGAGGGCGGGACAATCTCCATATCAATACATCAAAATCAAAACCGTTAGACCGTACACCTTTCAAATAAGTATCTAAAAAAAACACGAACAAATCGATTTAGAGATGTAATGATTGCTACCGTCCATTATCACCGTTTAATTCTGTAGTCCTTAATGACAGCCATTAACCGATCCGTTTCTAATTTACCGGTTACCCATAGGATGTAATAAAACGGTTTACAAACTGGTTTGTGGGGTTCGAAGTTATGGGAGTGCATTGGAACACAGATATAAAGATATAAGTGGCGAGCCGAATAGTTTTTTAATAAAATTCTAGGTTTCTTAGATCGTTACCTAGAATTCCTTGTGACCTCGTAATCTTTCGATTACTTTACAGCTTTCGTAGGGAAGTTAAAAAATATAAAAATCGAAATCCGCGATAAAATCCGTAAAATTAGTTTTATTTCAAAATTTTAGGACTTGCTGGTTATGACAATTAAAAAAAATATAAAGTTATTTTTCTGTCACTTTCTTGAATTAAAGGTACCTTTCATTTTTATCTGTATCAATGATAACGTGAGCAAAATTTTAAGATGAGTAGGTAAGGGGTGAGAAAACTACAAAATCCCGATAGCATTTTCAATTTCTTAAGGAGAAAATTCTAGCCGGTACATATAGATATTAATAAGAAAGAAAAAGAAATTAATAGAAGAAGTTGACACAAAAATTTCATTTCATTTCCCTCCTCGTGTTCACTCAATTATCGGCCACTTCAGGCCAGGTTTTTTTAAAGTTAAATAATTTGCCTAAGGGCATAAACAATGACATGAAATTGCTAAGTATCCCCAATCTTCGTACAATATAATATTTTCATAGAACAGTCTAATAAAGGAGAGAGACATGCCTCATATTTCAAATTGAACATTTCTCCGCACATAAGGTTCATAAAACTACAGTGTAAGTCATTTTGACAATGTTTCAAATAGTTACACTTTCATCAAGACGTGAGCTGTAAAAGAAAATGTTTATCTGCTTGAGAAATAATTTAACAATGTTGAAAATGCTAAAGAGTTATTTTCCTTAAACAATTGTATTGGCAGAAGAGCTTCAATTTTGTGCATGGTATGTTTTTTCTCACATACCGTCACTTTAAATTGATTTTTCGTGATCTGATAATAGTGTTGTCGTGGTCTGTTAGTAACGAACCAGATGCGACTGCCAACATGTTTACGATGGTCGCTGGTTCAAACCCTCACACACCTCTGACTCATTTTGAGTCATGTGTGTATTGATAGTCAATCACCACGCACTAGAACGGTGAAGGAAAACATCGTGAGGAAACCTGCTTGCCATAGCGATTCGTGAGAATTTCTATGGTATGTAAAGTCCACCAACCCGGACTAGGCCAGCGTGGTGGACTGTATGGCCTAATCCCTCTCCATCGTACTCTCGTTTGTTGAGGAGACCCGTGCCCTGCAGTGGGACGTATATGGGTTGATACAGTGCTGTGTATTTCAGATAACTATACATAATATTTAGTGGCGAACAAGAGGGAGGCAAATATTAAATAATTTAGCCAGCCTGCAACCCACCAAACCTACCGATACGAACTAACCGATTTAAAGCCGGTACGTAAATACTAGGACTAACTCAAATCAGTATGTAGGTCTTTAATATGTGAGAGGCCGCCTGGGTAGGTACCACCGCAATGTCTATTTCTCCCGCGAAACAGCAGTGTAAATGCACTGTTATGTTCCGGTTTGAAGGACATTAAAGGCAGAGTAACTGGACATAATGAGCCTTAACATCTCATGTCTCAGGATGGAGAGCGCAGTGGAATGCCAAGCATTGCCTTGTATTTGCCTGTTGTTTGGTTTTGCTACAGCCGTGCGCGTTCGTATCAGGGGAATGGCAAGTTCCTCTCGCCATTCATCGCAATAAAAAAAATTGTTACGTAGCTTGCCTGTTACCGTTACTTTTTCTCGTCTATTCCTTATGTGCCACCAATGTAGATATAACCAAGCACTCCAGTTAATCAGTAGCCTCCCAAAACCACACAGCAAACCTATGATTTCCTACATTCGATCCCGCCCACAACATAATTTATGGTACAATCGAAAACTTGTAGATGACACTTTAATTATATTGTCTATTAATAAAACGCTGACATGTTAATTTTGATTGCGTAGGTGTGCGTCGTGAGCGGGCTAGTATTGTTTTATTTTTATTGTGTGAATTGACTGTGGTTTTTAGTTGTATAAATATATAATAGACCGTACTAAGTTAAGGAAACTACAAGGGATTTTGAACAGATGCACCTAAATAAACTTTATGGTCGAATACATCAGGCGAATGGCATGCTCGTCTCGCCATTCATCACATTAAAAAATACACAGGTTCACACCTAAATCTCCAAGCTGGTAGACAAAAATGCTACTGGTACAGTTCGCCGAGCTTTTAACCGTCCCTAGATGTGCTAGATGGCAGGAAACTTATCGTAGTATCCAGCAAAGAGAATATAAAACACTACGTTAGTTTCGAGCACAAATTCTAGTACCGTGTGATTATATGTCATTTTTCAACTCGATTAATTCACACTAATTAGAGTGTCTATATACTTGGCATCGAACATTAGACTTAATGCTGTCGACGTCGTGCTGCGAGGAGACCAATATGGCGAAATTTTAAAACAACGGTGATAATGACACAAAAAGCCACAACACTCACGCAAGAAACAAACCAGAACGACGAACTAAATCTTACCAATTTCGCCGCAATAAATTCTAGTGTTTCAAAACACGTGGGCGAATCAAAAAACTAGTTACAAGACATCTCAATTACAACTGGACAATGAAACTGCGCCCGGAGGTATCACGTACAAATTACTACACGACTAGCGGCCCGACCCGGCGTCTCCCGGTGCAGATACTTTTTCACTCCAGTCCCCGTCAGCAACATAGGAATTCGCGTAATGTTTTATGTATAATTAAACTCAATGTCACTGCCGTCCTCTGTGCTTTACCCGTCCCGTCCCGTCCCGTCCCGTTGTAACCCGTCCTGTCCGATGTCTCAAGACATGTAATCCTGTCCTCTCCTGTCCCATTGCATCCCTTTGAGTTTGAAAGAGTAACAGATATATACATAATATATTGAAGAATTCCTTGCTCATTTCACGGGAACACTACATTTATCGGGATATATAGTAGCCTCAGTCTTAATACAGGGTGTCAGATATCTTCATACCAAATTTAATCGAAACCCGTTAAGCCGTTTCTGAGATTTCCGTGCACAATCGCACAAACAGACAAAAATTCTAACAATAATTGTTGTAGCTTCTATTACGTTAATACAGTCCCCCATAATAGATTTTCTCAAATATCTTCCATGAACAGTCATCGTTACAAATTTATTATGTATAGAAGATATGTTTAATGTTCCTAACTCAATTAAAGTGTTACGTAAGAAGGCAGTATTTTATTAAGTGGGCGTGGAGCTATTTTTTAGTAATATCGCAGTTGAAGTGATGGGTGTTGGTTTGAATTCTAAACGTTTGATAGCGTAAAGATTTTTAATGGAAAGTTGTTAATCGACTTTAAAACAAGGAGATTATTAATTCGATCTGTATTTATGTAATATTGTCTGAATTACATTTTTTTTTTATTTTACAATGAGTCATTTAAGCAATTTTAAATTGAATGAATCTACCCAATGTCATTCAAATTTCTCCAATATTTATGATGGCATTTAAAATATAGTTTATGGTGAATTTTCGATAATAAAACCAATATTAGCTACAATTGTTAAAATATCTAAAGTATTAAAGAATTAATTTAACGTGATTCCTTTATTTTGTAATTTACAAAATAATTATAAATTCTAAATATATTTTTTACACTATTTGTAAGCTAATGTCATTATAAAAATGCTGTTAATAATGATTTACCAATATAACAGCCTTTTTGAAATAATCATAATCACAATACCGCTGATATTTTTAATAAAACAGCATCTTCACCATTATTGTCTTCACCTAGCATTTTTTCCTTCCAAAAGCTTCCAGTAAATATATTTTCCCAACCGAGATCTCTTTTCCCAGGGCTTTGGCATTTGATCTTCACGTCACTACAGCACCAAAGATTTCGAGCCCGAAGCCAACTCTATCAACTGTTGTTTTATCTTTATTGGATGCAAAAATAAACTTACCCGTCATACGGAATGCGAAGTCCTGTTAAATAAAAGAATTTATTTCAAACTTGAAAATACCTGAGTCGGGAGATTTTCCATGGAATCCGGATGCCTTTCGAGCGTCTCTTCGCACCTGTTGCCTGACACTCGAGATTCAACTCTACCACTCTTGCTATAAAGTTGTGTATTTCTTGTAGATTAAAACAAAAGGATCGAACAGTACTGTGGCAGACTAAACTCAATATATTAGCTACCAAATACTATCTTATATGATGTTGGTTTATTTTATCAGGTTTGCTAGAATCTTTTATAAATATTTTTGTATTATATTATATTTTTCCATCATTAACGAAATTATGAATATTGAATACATTTATTTAAATAAGTTTGGTAATAAGTTTTTCTTCAAATCTTAGCTACTTAAATGTAGGATTATTTTTATAAATATTTGAGATAATTACTTTTGGATTTACACGTAATGCTTTTTAGAAAATGCAAAGAAAATACAAATCTTTTATCGCTTTGGAGAGGTTTAATAAATATTTTATAAGCAAAAAGTAATTGCCCTTTACACTAATCTGTGGTGTTAGAATATTTAAAAGTATTTTACTTAAATGCATAAAGAATTGTTTCAAACAAAATTTAAATTTTGAGGGAGAAAGATTATTCATATTTAATTAAAATTATTATTTAATTTAGAAAATATCTTATCTCATTCAATTGCAGAAATTTACCAATAAACCAATAAAAATAATGGGAATTTTTTACATTATTTTCATACTCAAGTACACTTCATACTTTAATCACCTATTTAAGTATCACTTTTTAAATAAATAACTACTTCAGGTGTCTTCCCAAGAGGCCGCAACTTACCTCAGAAGTAATTTAAGATAATTCTTCCTACAGCGCATAAATACCGCGGTGAAACGATTAGAAACTTTTCCTAGTTAAAACTAAAGCCAATTTCAAAAGCACGAAAAAAAAACGGTCAAGTGTGATTTAAAATGTTGATGGTTCTGCCTATTTTTAATTGTATTTTATTTATTTTATACATCAATGATAACAAGTAGCTTTAAGGATTGTTACAGTACAATTGGCTATTTCTGATTTATTAGGAAATTTAAAAAACAAAATGGGTGCAATTACACCCGGACCGAGAAAATTGTCTCAATTTTTCGTAGTACCACAATAAGGTTCGTTTATTGCTTACTAAGACAGGAAATCTAGCTCGACAAAAAGTAGCCACTCCAACTCATGGCCTCGACAGAGGCTTGTCTGTGATCCTGGTAATTATGGGGCATTCTAGGGGCATCCTATAACCACTGCTATTCATAAATAATTTTATTATTTAACTTGTTATACTGGAATTTTCGAATGGCGTGACGTAATTATTTATTTTATTATTTAAAAAATAAAACACCGTATAGAGAATATTATAAAAATACTTAACACTCTGTCAACACTATTATAAATATTTATAAAATCTACATTTGTAGTTTCTCTAGACGCTGCAAGGCCTTTTGTCGTCGTCTCTCCAGTGGTGTTTATACCACAAAAAAAACAAATCCAATATACTAATGAATAAAAATAATTACACCCAAAAGCCTCATACATTGACCTGACCGAACACTGAGATACAAGTCTTATCTCATGGCTATCAGAAACCACTTGAGTCTTTTCGATCTCACATTTATGCTGGCCTGCTCCAAATCAAATGCAGTCTAATAAAACTTCATTCAACTTGACAGCCTCCTTGACGCAGTTGGTTAGCCGCTGTAAGTGAAACGAGAGGCCGCGGGTTTGATACCCGCACCGAGACAATTTTTTGTGTGATCCACAGGCATTTGTTTCGAGTCTGGGCGATTGTGAGACCAAAAAGTATTTCGTAGTTTCTGATGCCTACGACACAAGTCTCGATCTTAGTGTGGGGTCAGAACTATGTATGTGACTGTTGGGTGTATTTATTCATTCTTCATACACTGAACCCTAAACATAGCTACACACAGACCATACATACTAATACGAAATAATGTGCAAAAGAATCCTCCCCTATTCTTTAACGTCCGAGATAGTATTACTGTATGAAATATTCCTTTGACTTCAAAGCTTGCACAAGCTTTTAAGTTTAGTCGGAGAGCTTTTTGCTTTGCTCAAAAATATACGGTTTTCAACATTTTGTGTTACATATTTTTATACACTTGGTTGGATTTTCATGTGATGCTGCGGTGAAAGTAATTACTTGAGTTGAAATTATTTTGTCACATATATTTTGAATGGTTTTTAATTTACTACAATACATTCGTTTATTGTAATTTTTATACCAGATAACTAGATTCACAGCTGCTCACTCATTTAATTTTACAATAATAATTATCATCATCAGCCTGTTGCAGTCCACTGCTGGACAAAGGCCTCTCCCGAGGTACGCCACAGAGCCCGGTCTGCTGCTCTACGCATCCAGTCGCTGCTGGCCCTGTTGTGCAAGTCGTCCCGCTATCTGGTCAGAGGAAGTCCTACGCTACGTTTGACCACGTCTTGACGTGTTCTCCAATAATATTGGTAAGTAATTAAAATAACTCGGATATCGAAACCAAACTTATGATCGCAACGTTGTAGTCCATCATAAAGTGAACAGAACAGAACATAAAAGTTGGTAGGGTAAAGGTCGCTTAATCCTGGCTGTTTCCAAGACTCTGTGAAAACCTATGGAAGAAGCCAATGATTAACAAATGAATTCTTAAATATCTTATGATAATGATAAAGAACAACCCTCACTATGATATATTTTATACTTCGATCTGCTATCTAAAAATATATTTAGTAATACAAAATGATGTTCTCTAAAACACATCACAGAATCTTTCAGTTAAAATATTTACGATTCAAAGAAGGACATTTGTGAGCAAAATGTAATCCACTTATATGAAATTCAGCATGTACGTTTGTGAATAAATAAACTGGTGTCGGATTAGAGTGTGCTTAGCGCAAGATTTGTTCCCATATTTACCTGTATGAATATTTTACTATCCACTTGGCTGGCGAGAACCGTCTGATGTATACGTGATGCAAAAAACGAACTTCTTTTTATCTCTCTAAGGTCTTTCATATGTGAGAGGCCGCCTGGGTAGGTACCACCGAAATGTCTATTACTCCCGCCAAACAGCAGTGTAAATGCACTGTTGTGTTCCGGTTTGAAGGACATTGTAGCTAGACTAACTACTGGTCATAATGGGACTTAACATCTTATGTCTCAGGATGGCGAGCGCAGTGGAATGCCAAGCATTGCTTTGTTATTCATGGTGTTGTTTGGATTGCTACTGTCCATGAGCGGTCGTATCGCTTACCACCAGGCGAATGGCATGCTCGTCTCGCCATAAATTATAATAAAAAAATTAATAAAAAAAAAACTTATATTACATTTCGAAGTTCAGAATCTCCTAGTCGCTCGTCTGCACTGCACAGACAACCTTTTGCCTATTTACATTGACAAATTGATAGACAGCTCGCTTTTCTTTTACATTATCCTCACATATTCCTTCGGGATCATAATGCACGGATGCAACACGAATAGAATATGGAGGCAATGACAAGCGAAGTGGATCTTACAGTTCTGGCGTAAAGTGCTTTATTATTATTTTACTTGTTTATGAGATTTCTGAGATAGACAATTATTAACGTAAATTACCATGGATTTTCAGTAGCGGTAATATAGGCTAGATAGTTTTTACTAATGGGTCTTATTGTACGGAACCCTTGACGAGCGGGTCCGAGTCGCACTTTTTATTTATTTTTCTTTTGAATACGTACATTTAATCATTTATACTAACTACTGTGAACAGTCTAGTTCAATACATTCTCCGCAACACTTCAGACCACTACAACGTCCAAACAATCCATCAAGTTTCAGCCAACCCAGGTCACCTGCTCGACCAACATTTCATGAACTCGAGTTAATTCTATTAGTTAAAGTTACTATCCTCAGGCGGAGTGGCGCCAATTAAATGAAGTTTTAACTGTGAATGGTATGGTCACCCTGGTCGGGACGCTGTACAACTTCCTACTTTGTTATATACGTCTCTGCCCAGTGGGTGTTATTAAAAGCCGGGTTGACGCAGTACATTTGCATTATTTTTCGGGTTTAAATGAATTTTGTGCTGGAATGATAATTTGTTACTGCAATTGTGAACTAGATGCAATCGAGAATTATAAGGTAATTTAGAAGATAACCACTGGGAATCATGGGGCATTTGTAATTTAAAAAAAGTCATTTCCGAAAATTGTCTTTGAATATAGGTACTATAACAATCTGCGTTCATGCAAAATGACTAAAAAAGATTTAGACCAAAGTTCACCTCGGTGGCCTATTATAGATTAACGAACCTTAGACACCATTGAAAATGTAATGATCTTTATGAAAGAAAGACAAACAGTTTTATTTATCACTAACGACCAAAACTACATACCTACATATATGGGAGTAAAAAAACATAAAAATAAATTTATATTAACGGTACGCATGATTCTTCATTACATTTTTATACGCGGTTGCATTGCGTGGTGATTTAATACTTTTACTTATAACCAACGTTACCGTCACACAGAAGAAGATAGGATATTTCTCGTACAATTAGCATGCTAAAGTGGAAGTGAGCCACGTCTGCTATTATTGTTATTGTGCATATTATTGTTGTTGAGTACTGTTGTGGTGGTAGATGGCTATATTTCCCGGACGTCACTTAAGGTGTCCACTGAAAATCAGTGTTGTGTCGTGGTTTACACCACATCACAAATTATGCTGAGTGGACACCTACCGTTCACAGACGCAACCAACCAATTTTATTTTTATTTTAAATTTCGTATTGTTTATTTTAATCATGTTTGTGTATTTTGCGACTGTGACAAATAAATCGTTTTTCTTTATTTCTTTTTCTTTCTTTCTGCCGCCGGACAGATGGTCAATGATGGTGATAAGTGTTGGATATCACGCTTAGGTACACGTAGTGTAGGACGTCCTGCTGCACGAGGGACCGATAGCTTGAAAAAAGGGGTAGGTAGCGGATGGATGAGGGCTGCTCAAGACTGGGATGGTTGTCGCTTGCTTGGGGAGGCAAGCAGTGGACGGCGATGGGCTATATAAAGGGTGAATTTGAAGTGGGTGTGGATGGCCAAATCCGAAACTATAAGAAATAGGGAAAAATGCTGAAAGCACTTATGAGCCGGATTTTGATAAAACTAAAACTGCAAATTTAGATTTTTATAGAATATAGATAGATATATATAAAGAAGAAAACCGTGACACCCGCTATCAGGCGTATCAAACATTAAAAATAATTTATATACCCGCACAAAATTAATTCACGAAATCAAATGAAAGCAAAAGCAGGAATAATGTTCACTTGTTACGACTCGTGTGGGCAGTAAACGTGTAATTTCCCAAGAGTTAGCATTTTGATATGTTGCCGTATGACTGTATCTAATGCATAACGCCCCATAAAGGTTTATTGACGTCGACGCTGTGAATTCTAATAGACTATGAATTTGTGAAACAATGTTTTAAACTAACAGTCTTGAAAGCCTTTTGACAGCTTCCGTTGCGCAGTTGGTTAGCCGCTGCCTGTGTAACGAGAGGCCGCGGGTTCGAGGCCGCACTGAAACAAATATTTGTGTCATCCACAGGTATTTGTTTCGATTCTGGGTGTTTGTGTGACCGTAAAGTCTCTCGTAGTTCCTGATACCCACGTCACAAGACTCGATCTTAGTGTGGGGTCAGGACTATGTATGTGACTGTTGGGTGTATTTATTTATTTAGTAAAATTAAATTTTAAGGGTATACGGAGTGTGCATTATTGAGGTTACTCTAATCTCATCTAGATTTCGCCGAGCAAGTTCTGTCGCAAAATGCGATATCGGACACAAAATGAATATGAAAAAGTTCCAGGTGAAAAAACCACAAATATTTCAGTGCCTTCGAACGCTGCGCCTCATCGGCCAATATGCATTCACAACTAACGCTAAAGATATTAGAAGCACGAATGTTATAAACGCAAAAACAAGTAGAAAGCATAAATAACAGAAGATTTAACACTGCTGTTGGCGAGATGCGTATCAGCGGAATGTATTGCCGGCCGGAGTATGGACGCCCGACCCGGCTCGATGTATGGCGACGCACTGCCCTATAAACTTGGGCTTTGGCTCGGTTGATGATTGTTCATTTGATTTGTGTTGTGGCGCAATGTTAGACGAAAAGCTGGCTGGAAATAGTAAAAAAATATGAAAGTAATTATTTTTTTCGGCACTCAAAATAAGGTATTGAATCATTGAAATTAGGTGAATATTTGTTAATTTTATCTTATCTCAGCGTTTCACTTTTATTTTATGTTTTTGTAGTCAATTAATGCCTTTTTACGCTACTCGTAGATTTATGAATTGACCTGGCATCGTTATTGTAAATATTACACCGTAATGAAATACAATAAAATGTAAACAAAATCTTTTGTTTTTTTCAATATTTCAATTCGCGATACACGAACTCAACAAAAAATCAATAAAAGCTTCACACGAACATTCTTCATAAAGTTGCACTCGAGAGCGGTACACAAAAAACATCCATAACAGCCAGGACAATTTTCAAAAAACGAACGCCCAACCGCGAACCGTTCGATGGGCAGATTTGAAATTGGAAGCCATAAAAGCTGCAACCGGCCGGATGTCGGACGCGCAGCTCCATCAGATCCGTATCACGACAGACTCCCGCCAGCGGATTCATTTCCGGTCGACGGTTGCATTTTGAATTTTAGAATTCCATTCCCGCGAAATGGGTCACAGTGATGTGATTTTTATACTGATCGGTGAGTATTGATAGGGCTTCGGCCATCTTGTGGAATGTTCAAATATGGATGACGTTTTGAAATGGAAACAGTTTGTGGTATTGGAAAAAAACATATAGCATAAAATTTATTTGACAGTGATTTGAAACTAGTCCAGAACCGAATTTCTCAAGTAGGTAGTAATCATGTGTTTTTTTTTAATGCTTAATTTGCAAAAGGGTCAGTAACAGTAAGGTCAGCGTTGAAAATTAGGATACATTAAAGGCTTTTTTTTATAGACCCGACATAAATAGTTATTCTTATCCACAACTCCTGGGAGATTCTGTATAAATAATTATCATTGTTGGAAATTAAATCACGATTTTAAACAAATTCCGCATCCAATGTGTCAATGGATCCTAGTAAAGATACCTCATCTAACCTAACCTTCTCTTTATACCTACTTGAATGTGAAACATTAAATGTAGTCTCCACTGTCGAATCCATTAATTCCATACTAAACCATATTTAAATTAAGTATCAAAAACATAGAAAATAATAAACGTGGATTAAATTAAATCCTACAGAAATATGAAATCTTTTTTAAAAAATGAATACTTCTCTTTGATTAGATACCCGCATAGTTTATAAAAATAAAATGCATTTAGGATAAAATAAATATATAAATTTGAACGTTTTCAACTTTGTATTCCGTACCGTCTGTATATCTTCCGTTCCGTTGATTTTAAAAAACGTAACTTTTTTCTAGTGTGTTTTGTTATTTAAAAATGCAGGATAGAATTCCCGCCTATTCAAATTTCGAATTCACCAGTTGATAAAAATTCATTGGATTTAGAATTTTAATGGTTTGTCATACGTTCACTTACATAATAAACTATAGGAATGCCATTTGATAGCAAATTCAGAAAAAAAAAGGGATTTAAAAAAATATTATTTGTATGTAATATTCAATGACTTTTAGAATAAAACAATGTTTCTAACCACGGTTGATGGAAATAAATGAAATGTTTCCATAAAATGTCAAAAAGTCTTACCAAACCCACAAAATATTCGCCCCCGGGTGGGTTCGAACCACCAACCTTTCAGTTAACAGCCGAACGCGCTAACCATTGCGCCACGGAGGCTCTTGATAACACGCGGAAAGACGGGGAAAGCTTATAGCCCCTAGTTTTTAGTTATAATCTTAGGAAACAAAATTATTATAGACAACTTGGTATCATCGACTTTATGTATGAGCCGTATCCATACCTACCGTGCTAAGTACGTGATTATTGGGGGTAGTGTTTATTTAATGTATTCCCAAAAAAGTTTACGTTATTGAGTTAAATTTGTATAGTTTTAATAAACCACTATCATAATAAATATAATATAATGCACTGTTATTTATGGGATATAAAAAAAAATGTTACAGAAATTTCTTTGACAATACGCTGTTGAACAGTTTTATGTCCGCGAAAAACTATTCAAATCATTTATTTACAGAACACAGTGTATTAAGTTAAAATGTTCATCCGAGAACCTCTCTCACATTTATTAGTGAATGATAAAAAGCACTTAAAAGCCTAAGCTATACATACGGGAGCAGTAAGCTGGTAAGAAATTAGATTAGGGCGTCTGCTAGGCTTTCACACCGACGAGGGGGTGACAACCTCCGAAGGGGATGAAAGCTACCCTCTACACAAATTTAGGATTCTATGTATATGACAGAAAATTCTTCTATATAGTTATTTTAAATGTCCTTCGCGGTAATTTGAAAGATGTTTCTATTTGTAAATTTATATACATAAAATATATACATATTACGGAGTTTAAAAAAAATATGAGAAAAAAATCTAATTTAATAAATTATAATAAATACACCCAACAGTCACATACACAGCTTTTTGGTGTTAGGGACCCAGCTCTGAATTTTTATCGCGCGCCGAGGCCAGGCCGTTGGCCCCAATATACCCTCATCCCCTAGGGCTTACAGGAAGAAAACCATAACTACCTTATCCATTTTGAAAAATAGTATAATATTGTGGCTGCCTCTGTGGCGTAGTTGTACTACGGTATGATTGCTAAGCTGAGATCCCGGGTTGGAATCCCGGGTCGGACAAAGTGATATTGGATTTTTCTATGCATTATCAGCAGGTCAGTCAGGAATTAGTGCCCGATATGGCGGTAGGCTCGCCCCCTATCACATCATGGGACGGAACATACAAGGCGAAATGTGGGTATCCTGGTAGCGCCTCTGCCTACCCCTTCTGGGAAAAAGGCGTGAGTTTATGTATGTATTATTGTGACTAATAACTCCGCAGACATTCCCTTACACCTGTATCCCGTAGTGTTCTAAGCAGAAGTGCCATCATTGTATACGGTGAGGAAATTTAATACACCTTCTGTCCACGGCGCGGCGTACAGTTAAAGCGTTATATTGAACAATAATTAGATTTCGCTGCAATATGGGAGTAATTTTAATGCCTTTGTGACAGAATCTAGTAATTTTGCTAGGGGAAAATGAGGGGATATTTTTATGTATTATATTAATAGACAACATAGGTAAAGGTCTTTCAAGAATTTGTTTATGGACGTAAGTGCCAAATTTTTTCGTTGCGGGTTAAAGACAAGTTAGACATTCACGGAGACTCGCTGAGCTTCAATGCTCGATGTCATTCAAATGCGTGCTACTGCTGATCCTGGCTTACAGAAGACAGTCTTCTAGTTTACATAATGATTATGAAAATTACAATGAATTATTAAGACGTAAAGCTACAGGCTTATGCGTGGGATAGCAGTATTTCTATGCGAGACTTAAACATCGCAAGTGGCTTCAGATATGTCCCTTGACCAAGCCACCTTGCATAATTGTCTTCACGGTTCGTTTGCTGAAACAGACGAGTTGCAGGACTTGCGCAGACTATAGCCTAACGTTAGAGCAAGCTGCACTTGTAATCGAGAATCTTGTTATAATTATTTTGGAATTAGGTGCGTGGTGGCCTGTTGGTAACCAGACTCGACTGCCGACATGTTCACGGTGGTCGTGGGTTCAAATCCCAGGGCACACCTCTGACTTTTCAGAGTTATGTGTGTATTAATAGTCAATCACCACGCACTATAACGGTGAAGGAAAACATCGTGACGAAACCTGCATACTGTGGCGATTTTAAAGAATTTCTACAGTGTGTAAAGTCCGCCAACCCGCACTAGACCAGCGTGGTGGACTATATGGCCTAACCCCTCTCAGTCGTACTTTCGATTGTAGAGGAGGCTCGTGCCCTGCAGTGGGACGTATAAGGGCTGATACAGATACAGATATTAGCGTACCCTTTAAATATCATAATCGTGTTTTAGCGGGAAGTGAAGGCGCAATGACATTAACCATTGTTATTATAAATGGCTTTAAAAATAAAAAAAAGTAAGGAAAGAAAAAGAAGCAAAAAAAAAGAAGACAGCTCGTGTTGCTGAGGGAGTTTCTCGCGCCGTTTCTTCTTCACAGCTACAACACGTTCTGAAGCGGTTGTAGCAGTAATTAACGATTTAAAAGATCTATTTTAATAAAGAATATTTTGATCTGATTTGATTTAATTTAACAGGCTGGAATAATGAAGTTTTTTAAGAGGCATTATAATGTTGAATGAAATATGTCCATCTAACAGACGGCGCTATAGTTATAGTTAAATGCAAAGAAGTTACTGCCTATCCAGAAAAAAATACCTTAGTTTCGATCGACATAAGATCATCGTCTCTCACCAGACCTTTCTCGCAAGGGCCGGTATAAAAAATACATTTCCAGTCCATTTGACAGCCTCCGTGGCGCAGTTGGTTAGACGCTGGCTGTGAAACGAGAGGCCGCGGGTTCGATCCCCGCACCAAGAGAAATGTTTGTGCGGCCCACAAAATATATTTCTTTCGGGTCTGGGTATTTGTGAGACCGAAAAGTCTTTCGTAGTTCTGATACCTACGACACAAGACTTAATTGATCTTAATGTGGGGTCAGGACTATGTATGTGGCTGTTGGGTGTATTTATTTATTTATTTAAAGATAAGCATAGGGTTCAACAGGAATACGTATAATAAATGGCCACGGACGGATCCGACTCAAACAAAATTCAGCCAATATTTATCCATTAATCAAATTATGAGGCGAGCACAGCGTTAACAAGTCGCGGATTTCTGATAATAAATTAAAAACAAATAAGGTTGGTTCGCAAGCGATGGGATGACGTTTGCATATCGAGGCTTTATGAGTTGTCTTTTTTATTGGTATGATAAAGTGGCTATGATGCATCATGCACCAAATAATAAAGGTAGTACAAATAGATTTATTTTAAAATACATTAATGACTTAAAATTTACAGCCTCGGTGGCGTAGTTATACTAAGGTATGATTGCAAAGTTCAGGTCTCGGGTTCGAATCCTAGGTCGAGCAAAGTGATAATAGATTTTTCTATTATTTATCAGCCCGGAGTCAGAAATTTGTGCCCCATATGGCGACTAGCTCGCTCTATCACATTGTGGGACGGAACATACAAGCCGAAATGTAGGTGTCCTGGTAGCACCTCTGCCTACCCCTTCGGGGATAAAGGCGTGAGTTTATGTATGTATGTATGTTAGAAGACAACCACTGGGAATCATGGGAAATGGTCGCAGCCCTAAAGCACATTAATCCATCCATATCTTTGCTAAATCGTGTACTACGAAACAGCGTTGAGGTGAAAAGCAATTTTCATTGTTTTCCAACGCGGCCGTGGCAATTTTTATCACGAATTAATGGACTGGTAACAGCCGTATATAAATTGATATTGACTATTTGGGTTCATTGGCTGAAAGAGGCTGTATAGTGTATGCATTGTTTTTGAATGGGATTGTTCATATACGCTGAAACGTGGCCAGGTTTTCAAGTATTTAATTTAATTAATTATTACTGATTGAATGGTTGACAGCCTAGGTAGCGCAGTTGGTCAGACGCCGTGTGAAACGAGAGGCCACGGGTTCGATTCCCGCACCGAGAAAAATGTTTGTGTGAACCACACACCAGTATTTGTTTCGGGTCTGGGTGTTTTTCTCAGAGGTGCAACCAAGATACTCACATTTCGCCTTGTAGTTTCCGTCCCACAATGTGATAGAAATTAGTTGTTTCTATTCATTATCAGCCCGGAGTCAGAAATTTGTGCCCGATATGGCGATAGGCTCGCCCCCTATCACATCGTGGGACGAAACATACAAGGCGAAATGTGGGTGTCTTGGTAGCACCTCTGCCTACCCGTTCTGGGAATAAGGTGTGACTTTATGTGTGTATGTAAAAACAGCTGTATTAAAATACTTGAAGCAAGAAATAATACAGAAACTCAGATGCTCTTCGCAGAAGTTTGAGGGATGTCATAAAAAAGCCATAATATTCAGCATTCAACAAGAAATCGTGAAAATGTAACGAGCGGGAAGAAAAACAAGTTTACAACATTATTATTTGACGAGCTCGCTGAGGCAACTGAATGTTAGTTCAAGGATGCTCTTAAAATCTACTTCCTGTTTGGTTGGAATATATATAAAAAACATCACGCCTTTTTTCCACAAAGGGTCGGCAGAGGTGCTACCAGAACACCCACGTTTCGTCTTGTGTATTCCGTCCCACGATGTGAAGGGGGCGAGCCCATCGCCATATCGGGCACAAATACCTGACTCTGGGCCAATAGTGAATATAAAAATAAATAATAGTTTAAAAAATCTAAAAAAATAGGCTTTTATAGAAAATCCAACTAAAACATAGAAAATAAATTTTATTAAAATTGAATTAAAAATAGTGTAAGAAAAAAATGTTAAGTCTCATTATGTCCAGTAGTTACTCTGGCTATAATATCCTTCAAGCTGGAACACAACAGTGCATTTACACTTCTGTTTGGCGAACAAACAGACATTGCAGTGGTACCTCCCAGGCGGCCTTTCACATATGAGAGTCCTACCACCAGAAATAGTATTTCCACCACCAGTATTAGTATTAGTATTTCCTTACTAATACATGATAAAGAACGAGCCTTTTGTCACTCAGACGATAAAGTATCCAAGGCCTCAAGATTCGGACAAACACGTCATCAATGAAGCAACAACATCCGCAAAAAAATTCACTAAGCAAAAACTCTTCTAGCAAATCTTGAAACACTCGTACAACAAGAGATCAAAGCGAAGGACTGAAAAATCCGAAATAGGTCTTGGGGAGTGCACTCGGACAAACCGAGGGCAGCTGTGGAGCGCGCAGGAAATGAAATGAAACATTTTAAAGTATAATTAAAGAGTATTTTTCGTGGTGTAGGACTGGTGAATTACTTTTTTGAGGGTTACTTGAGGTGTAAGATTATGTAGGGAAACAAGGCACAGCGGGGTCAGTATTTTAATCGGAAAAATTATTGTGTGATATATAAATACATTTAGAAGCAAGAAAATCAGTCCTACTTTACATTCGGAGCTCAATGAACAAAAAAATATATAAAAGCTTCGGTACTTAATGCATTATATAGGTAATACCTATAGAATTTTCCCCCAATTATGTGGTTTAGTGAATTATCAGAAATTCTTTCAACACCTAAAGCTAAAACAAAGATTGATGACACCAAAAAATGGCTATTCAAGACTTTTCGCTTCATACAAAAAGATAAAATTAGATGATACGGGCGGCGTTTTCGTTCCTAGTAAAAGATAAATAAAATACATATTAGTTAATCGTAACCTTCAAAATTGTACCCTGTTTTTTATCGCTGTCTTTACAACAGAAAATCTATGACCACATAATTTGTAACAAGAGTAAACAAAAGATAGTGTCGTCAACACCCAAGTCCGGTAAACTATCGATAAAAATCAATTTTTAAAAAACGAACACTCGTATCGAATACACGGCACGTTGCGAATAAACAATATGGCGGACTCGCGTGATTTACGCGCCGCTCGGATATTGTTGAAATTCACGTCGATAGCGCTTTTGTTTCGCCGTCTGGCTTCTTATCGCCTACTAGTGTTGGGATGGAAACGATGATTTTTAAGCAATTGTCGATTAACTTTTAAATGTGATGGTTATGTTGTATTAGTTTTTTAGTTTCAATGTAATAGTTAAATTGTACAATCAGCTAAGAATTATCATAATATATGTATTATTGGTTCTTTCCGACTGAATTTCCATATTTTTCACATAGAGTAATAACAGCGATTAATATTGAATTCGGATTAAGATTTCCAAAAGATTGTAAACCATGCAGACTAATATATTATTATTCATTGCCGTCCATCCAAATCTGCCAACAGTCGACAAAAATACGCACGCGCCGACTTAAAATTATTCTACAGTGAACGAACAAAATACAGCGCAGTCGCACAATCCAATATAGTTAGTTGTACACTTTGTATGCAGCACATATTAAACGGAACAATACAAATACAATCCAAATTTCCATAAAAAAAATTGACATCCTTCATGGCGTATTTGGTTAGACACCGAAACAAAAGACTCCAGGTTCGATCTGCACACTGAGCAATGTTTGTGTGTGTGTTTTTTTTTTTTTCGATTCTGGGAGCTTATGAGACTGAAAGTCTATTATAGTCAATACTTACGGCACAAGACTCTTAGTTTATTTTGAAGCCAGAATTATATATGAGTGTTGGGTGTATTATTTATTATTTAAGCATTTATACTATACAGAAAATATTACTAATTTTAAGTCATAATATCGATAGTTTTGTCACAGCACTAACAAGGGACAGTCCTCCCTTCCCGCATAGTACGAAAAGGCAAAATATTAAACGCATTCCGATGCAGTATCTCCGGGTGTTATTTATGGGGTTCAAAACCATAATCTATTTATAATCTCCTATGGTAAACAGTGTTGGGAGTCGCAACATTTGCTTTCTAACCTGCTGTTTGTTTTGAAATGTTATTCTATTTGTTATAATATTTTTGTTATGGCAAAAGTTCGGGAATATTGTTTGGTTATTTGTGATTGCTATTGAAAATGTTTTATATTTAAAATCACTTGAATCCCTTTTATTTATCACTAAGATGTTGCTACAGGGTGATTTGGCCTACGTGACGGAATGGTTTCTTGGTGATAAGTGATTGCCACTCATGTACTATTAAGTATAGGTTAAGACCCATACAGCTCAGACACATATGATAGGGCCTTACCGGCCTCTTAAAATAGGAGGAGAAATTAAGGAATAAAGGTGAGAGATGCTAGAGTATCCCTAAGTACACTCCCTACTTTACTCCTTCTGTAGTATTCTTTTACTTTGACCTTCCCATTTTAGAAAGGCATCGCATTAGCAACCTCCCCACATGGAAACTTACATACATACACACATACTCACGCCTTTTTCCCAGAAGGGGTAGGCAGAGGTGCTACCAGGACACTCTCATTTCGCATTGTACGTTTCATCCCATGATGTGATAGGGGGCGAGCCTATAGCCATATCGGGCACAAATTCCTGACTCCGGGCTGATAATGAATAGAAAAATCCAATATCACTTTGCCCGACCCGGGATTCGAACCCGAGACCTCAGCTTTGTAGTCGTCCCGTAGTACAACTACGCCACCGAGGCGGTCATGGAAACTTATCATCAGGCAATTGCTCCTTTGCCGGATATAAATATAAGTATAATCTACAGTAAATATATATCTCTCTCTCCAATCGTTCCCTCAATGCTGAGGATCGTGACCCCTGTCACTTGGTCGAGTCTTGGACAGCTGATCGCCATGCCTGACGGTCCTCCGCCAGATGCAGCGCCTCCGGGATAGTCATGGCTAGCGTCTTGCTTATTAGATCAGCCCAGCGAGCTGGTCTGCGGCCACAGTAAATATATATGACTCCGAAAAGTCAGAGTGCCCTTGGATTTGAAATCGCGACCGTCGTCTCAGAAAACCGCGTCCAATTCTTCATGAACATTCCACACACTTTAAAGTTAAAGTGGGGTTTATCGTACTCACCATAAAGTAGGAAATAAACCGAACATGTTTTAAACCAATAGATAATTTTATCAGCTCTACCGTCGAAATATCTCACCGGAAAAGCATTCGGTCCGTTTGATGTTACGGTCCCTGGTCCAAATCAGGTTTCGGTAACTGTGCTATCATATGTTTCACATTTTTTTTTATTATTCTAATCTGAAAATTATATTAACATCGTAAAATATTGCTACAAAAAAAAATACAAAATACATTTTTTTTTTTATATTCAGAACAATGTGACTACAATTCATTTTGACAGCCTCCGTGGGGCATTTGGTTAGACGCTGGCTGTGAAACGGGATGCCGCAGGTTCGATCCCCGTACCGAAACAAATGTTCGTGTGATCCACACGTATTTGTTTCGGGTCTGGGTGTTTGTGAGACCGAAAAGTCTCTCATAGTTTCTGATACTCACGACACAAGACTCGATCTTAGTGTGGGGTCAGGACTATCTATGTGACTGTTGGGTGTATGTATTTATTTATGTATATTAGTAATATTAATATTATTAAATAGCGATTTGTTGTGAATAAGTGAAATTGTTGTTCGAATTGTTGTGACTATGTCCAACACGTAAAACTCAAAATAAAACTATATTATTACAAACATATGTACATCGGATTTATTTTAAATCAAACAACCGCTGGCTGCGATAATAAATTACTGCAATGGTATTTTTTACCCCTAAAAACAGAATTGCAACATCCCTAAATTTCCCATATTCTAACCCAGAAATTACACTAATAACTCTACTCGAACGAAATTAAGCTGCTTTGACAGACCGCCCTTCACATATTTAATAGGGTGCCCAATATTCGTCTTGAAGGGTTGGTTTTACCCTCATATTAGGGAATCTTGAACCCTCAGCTATCTTAAGTGGACTATGTAATTACATTGGGTAGTTTCGACCAGTTGGCGTGGAAGCCGTGTTTTTAGAAGGGTTAGGAAAATATTAATTTTGCAAGAGATTTGCGGAACCAATAGGCTTCAGAGGGTTCGTTGGTTAAGAACATGATTTCCAATTCGTTAATAGTCGTTTATAAATGTGTTTTCTTTTTTTGCATATTTGCATAAACTTACGCCTTTTTCCCAGAAGGATAGACAGAGGTGCTAAAAAGACACCCTCATTTCGCCTTGTATTTTCCGTCCCTTAATGTAATAGGGGATGAGCCTATAGCCATAAAGGCACAAATTCCTGACTGATAATAAATAGAAAAGTCTAATATCGCTTTTCCCGACCCGAGATTTGAATCTGAGACCTCAGCTATGTAATTGTACCGTAGTACAACTACGCTACCGAAGCAGTCAGTTAGTCAATGACTTTATTAATTGGCAAATAGTCAAATAACACGCACATGAAAGGTGAAGGAAAACATACTGGGAAAACCTGCGTACCATAGATATCTTAATATTTTTTTTTATGGCAACGTCCGCCAACCCGCACTAGGCCAGCATGGTGGACTATGGTTTGAGCCCTCCTGTACTCGTATACGTGTACTCGTGGTTGTACGGGTTGTATATTGGAGCGCCGTGCTCAACAGTGGGACAGTATAGGCAGATAGAGTATGCAAGTTGTAAAAACGAAATCTTTAATAGTTTCTTAGGTTAACGCGAATGTTACCCATTGAAATAAAACTAATGTTCACCGATTTTATCGTGGGTTTGGTTTGGTTTTTACATTTTTTAACTTACCAATTACTTTACAGCTTACACAAACAACTATATTTTAGAATAACTTTTCTTTTAATAATTGTTCAATGAGGGTAGCTTTCGTAACATTGACTGAGCAGATGACTAACGCGTCAGTCCTGCCCGTGACGACGAAAGCTGTAAAGAAATCGAAACGTCGGGTAGTTAAAAAGTGTAAAAATGAAACCAAATCGCGATAAAATCCGTAAAAAATAGTTTTATTTCAACAAAATCCGTACAAACAAAAATGTTTAATAAAATACTCAGATGATTAGCAAAGTTTTTATCCGTTATCTATTCGCTCTTCATCCCTTACAATAAACAAGTTGTTAATAATAGCCCCAACCCTTTGTATGTTTTATTCATATCGAGTTGTAAACCAAACTAGCCTAATGAAAACGTACGGAATTACATCAGCAAGGTCAGTTTGTTACACCGTTGTGTTGAACTAAATTGCTCGGATTGTGTGAATTTCATGTCCTGTTCTATTCTAGTTAAATGTAATCTACATTATACGAGGATCAGCATATTATACATTATGTCCATATACAAGCTGTATTCTGTATCAGCAGTGGGACGTATATGGATACGTCCCACTGCTAGAGAATCGATTGAGAGTGGTTAGGTCATATAGTCCACCACGCTGGCCTAGGGTTGGCGGACTTACATACCGTAGAAATTCTTTAAAATCGCTATGGTATGCAGGTTTCCTCACGATGTTTTCCTTCACCGTTAAAGTGCGTGGTGATTGACTATCAATATTCATTCCCGGGATAAAAAGTACTCTATAATCTTCTTCGATAAATTGACCATCCAACCACCAACTAAAATATTTTTTTAATTCGAACCAGTTCCTTAAATTAGCGCATTCAAACAAACTCTTGATATGTTAGTATACATGTATTCTATTTGATTCGTTTTTGATTAGTTTCTTTCGACCGACCAGAGAGAAAGACAGAGTTGGACAGAGAGAGAGAGAGAGTGACGAAATTCTGAAAACTAGAATAAAATTTACGAAGTAACCACGCAAACTTAGCTTAGAGCAAAATCGGGTATTGCATATTTTAATAAAAAATAACCAGCGATTGAAAATTCTACATCGGTGTGACAGCACCCAAATGCCCAACTTATGAAACGGTGCCACGTTTGATGTCTCGTTTAGAATGAAGTTTGCGTGAGGCGATATTGTACCAAGTTTCAGACAGCTTTCGCAGCTCAGTATATTTGCGAGTATCTTCAGGGTCGACCCATGTGACTAAGTTTCTATTGATCAATTACTTGAGGGCATAATTTGATTCGTCTGCGTCGATTCGTGACGTACCTTTGATATTGTCGGGTTGATAGGAGTTTGATGTTGTATTAGAAGGTCTATAAATTAGTATTTTGAAAAATTACGCTTGTCAAATCGAGTATACAAACTTAGATAATTTGGTTTGTTGTATTGGCTTTTTTCGCTGCTTTCTGCTTTATGCTATATTTTACGTCTTCAGCGCTGGTTGTCCCAGTTTTAGCGTTGCATTTTCTTACTGTTAATTCCCGATGTAATTAAAATATGGTTAGATCCTGTCTTAATTTATAAACATACAGCACAACAAAATCTTATTTCTCGAATTACATGGCCAATCTATAAACAATTTATTCGCCTTTACAAACCTGTTTGGCTTCCTCAAGCAATATAGCGAAAACCACATGTTCATTCACAAAAACATCCAAGAAAAATCTTGAGCGTCAAAATTACGCTACTCCTGAAAAACCATTAACATTCTCAAGATATACAAAAAAAAACACAACTGAAACACGAGGCGCGACGCTCACGCCATCTGCGCGATGATTTATATAGGCAGTAGTGAAACACGTTGCTTATAAATCAGCCCGATCACCGACTCGCAGACGGGTCGCGTCGTAAATAAAGAAATCTGTCTTTGAATACGCGTTTAATCTCAAAACGCTCGCTATTTGCCAAAGTTATGGCGGATATTGGAAATTTTGAAAACAATAGCGAAATTTTTCAGCAAATTGTTGTTTGTTGAACGAAATATGTGTTATTACAAAGTATGCAAGATATGCTTCAGTGACCTCGTTCAAATGATGGAAAGGAGTTTTGAAACTAAATGATTAAGTGCTGTATTTTCGCTGGTATTGGAATACATGTTGATCAAGGTGACCTTTGAAAAGAGGGTAAGAACTAAATACATATCATGGTGACCCATTAGAGTTACTTATAACTATCATTAATTATGGGGCTTCCTCAATGATTTCCATAGTGAGCGAAGTGGAAGCGGCTCGCATCCGATGCGGCATCTACCATCCGCCAACGTCCTATAATCTTCAACATCGTCTTCCCGTTTTGGTTGGACATCCAACATTGCCTTGCCGACTGTTCGACTTGCCAGCACATACGTGGCTTCCACTAAAGAATGTTTCAGCTCATCAACCATCAGTTCTCCGTGGTATGTACCCACTGCCACAACAATTTTCAAATCTGTTGGGTTATTTCGATAACCTTGTAGCTTAAAACTTCTTCCAATACCGAAAAAATAAGGATGACCTATCCGTTTTGATCTAGATTCCAGACTGTACTAAAATACAATTTGTTCAGCCGTAGACATAATAAAAATATTGTGGACGCAAATAAAATTATTGAAAAGGAAAAATATAAAATGTGAGAAAAATTCCCAGCTAAACTAGAGCAGTAAAGGCGAAATATCAAAGAGTCGTATAAACGTAATAAAAACGATACAATAGAACAAAAACATAATAAAACAAACGATAATATACAAATTGAATAAATTTCGTAAGCGCATCTAGATAATTTGAAAACGACATTTATTACGGTCCCTCGCAATGAAACCTACTTTGGCGAATTTAAACAAATTCGGACGATTAAGAAAATTTAATTTAGCAGTTGTTCGACAAATTGTTCTGTTTGTATCGGCTTTGCTAATCGAGAAACAAATAACGTAATAGACAATTAGGTTTCTATAATTGAAAACATTTAAAGCCAGTATTAAAGATTTTTGAATACATTTTCCATTAGACTTTATGATTATTTTTATTGGGATTATTTGCTGATCGAATTTCATTTCAATTATTTAATTGGTTTGGAAATTAAAATATATAAAATCACACTTCCACTGGAATAGAGACGAAATCACCCTGCAGTTAGGTATTTAAATATTTTGAAATAAAACTGTTTTTTACGGATTTTATTTTAATGTGTAACATTCGTGTAAATCTAAGAAACCATTATTTAAATATACTTAGCCCCACGTTCGCACCCGTGTCTTATGCCATGGTCATTAAAAGAGTTCCGGATTCTATCCTCGCATTGAGATAAACATAATATTATTATGTATGTGTAATCATAATATGTTAATAAGTCTTATTGTTTCTTAATATTTTGTTACATTTTATTTTACAGTTATTATATATTTTGTTTATTTTCTCTATTGCCATACTTTTTGTTTCTTGGGTTTTTAAAATGTTTATTTTGTAGAGTATAATTAATGTTAATACAAATGTTGTGTTCGCCTATTATTGGCACGTGTACTTGTATAGAACAATTGTAACATTTTTTATAATACTATTATGTATACTGTGCTGTTGGTGTTCCAAATAAAATAAATAAATAAAAATAAATAAATAATCCACAGTCAGTTATAATGTTTCTGATACCCACGACACAAGACTTGTATTTACTTGTGGGATCGGGACTACGTATCTGACTGTTGTGTGTATTTTTTTCTATTTATCATAGTAACAACCAGTGTGTTACGACTATTGGCATTTTGAGAGCCTCCGTGGCGTAGTTGGTTAGACGCCGCCTGTAAAACGAGAGGCTGCGGGTTCGATCCCCGCACCGAAACAAATGTGTGATCCACAGGTATTTGTTCCGGATCTGGGTGTTTGTGAGACCGAAAAGTCTCTCGTAGTTTCTGATACAACACAAGACTCGATCTTAGTGTGGGGTCAGGACTATGTATGTGACTGTTGGGTGATTTTTTTTATTTATTTATTGGCAGCAATCTGTTCATAAAACAACAACGAAAGACGCCAAAAAGTTGTCTAATTTTTTCAACCGTCATGAATGTTTAAGGGTTAACACGACAAATTGGATGTTGAATGAAGGTCTAACAGGCCCGAACAGGAAACTCTAATGGATTACATTATGCCGACAATGCCTACAAAACTTTGGGCATGTAACCGATGTTTAATTTCGTTTCAAATACTTTTTAACTGATTTTCCTTTGATTTTAGGGAAATTGAGTTTTGCGAGTAAGTTTTCCTTGGTAAGTTAGGAGTGAATTGTTTTTGTGGCATTCCAATTTGGCGCTTCGATTTATATTTATCTGATAATATAAAATTAGATGAAAGGATTTAGATTTGGGAATGCAATTCATACTTGGATTGCCGTGCTCGATATGATTTTTTACGTAACATACTTATTACATACATACATAAACTCACGCCTATGTCCCTTTGGGGTAGGCAGAGACTATTGAGCGCCAGTGCTTCGGTCCATACCTTTGCTTCGTCTACTGTCATGAATCTCTTCATACGCGCTCGTCGGTTTCGACTCGTATTTTTCCTTTCTTTAACAAGTCTTCTATTTGATTTATATAGGACATAACAAAAATCATATAATATGATTATTTGGCTATACAGCTTTGTTTAATTCGCGTAATACCTTAAAAATTGAACCTTTGCATATAACAGGGAACCAAAACTCTTTAAATTTTGTTTTTTCATTCATACAATTTTTGGTACCACTTCTCTCTGTTTTTCTTCAGCCATAGAATGTCCACTGCTGAACATAGGCCTCTCCTATGGATCACCACATAGACCTGTTGGAAGCGGCCTGCATCCAGCGACTTCCTGCCACCCTGACCAGGTCGTCCGTCCCCCTTGTGGTACCACTTAGTGTCTTCTAATCGAAGATTCTTTTATAATTTACGGATCGGAATACCTTTATAAAGCAAATAGACAGAAAAACGTCATAGCCTATTATTTAGCCCGAAACGGTCACCTATTCAAAATAGTCAAACAGCACCACACCTCAAGACATTCGCATCATCCCACGCTATTCAATTTAACGCCACCAAAATCCCATAAAACCACTCACCAGTAATTTTTCCGTAAAGAAAATGCGGTTGCAAAAATGAACTGTCTGCTCGGCTGTCGATGTCGTTTATCATCGGGCCCCTGTAAATATCACGTGACTATGGGAAATTGGAATCACATGGGGTTGCCCGCTAATATATCAGAACGTCGGTGGCACTGTAATAATAGTGATACATTTTTCTTTATTTTACGTAGGGGATATTTGGAAAGTTACGTTAGTGGAAGTGTAGGTTTAAAGTCAGTGATGTGCCTGGCTTAGAAATTTTCAGATATGTTTGTTTTTGGCTTTTTTTTTATAAATAAGTACACCCAACAGTCAAATAGTCTTTACCCCACATTAAGATCAATTAAGTCTTGTGTCGTGGGTATCAGAAACTTATCGAGAAACTTTTCACTCGCACAAACACCCAGACCCGAGACAAATATTTGTCTTATGGCGGGGATCGAACTCGCGACTTCTCGTTTCACAGCCGGCGTCTATCCAACTGCGCCACGGAGGCTGTTAATTTAATTTAACTTTTTCTTTATGCCCTGTCTTTACTTGCGATGAATGGCATGATCGCCCCGCCATTCATCGCATTAAAAAAAAAGGTACTTCAGCTGATTATCGGCAGAAATAGAATAGAAGCATTTAGTAAGTAGTACCTACACAGAAGGCGCTATCCATTCAAAAGATTTACCACCTAGTTTTACAGCTCATGATACATTTTCGCTAGGCAAGTGAGATGATAACAAGCAATATTTAAAATTTAATGTTATCCTTTGACAAAGAAACGTTTAGACTCAAAAAAGAACACGCCATTTTTAGTGAAAACACATTCGCGAGTAGACAATTTCTTCTATATCCTACAAGACACGTTCTGGGCGAGGAGTTAAGGCTTAAGCTGCGTCTGGCCGCCGACTCCACGCCCCATAAGTCTAAACCTGGAGACTTATCGATCGACTTTTTGCCAGACAGGTATCGGATTGGGTGCGAGTTTATTTTATGTAGGTACTTAAAAACTTTTTAAAGTATAGTTTTTTTATAAACAGGAGTTCGATTAAAAGTGTTAAGACCATGGTCTATCGGATTTATCTAGTGTGGGTTTGCAAATTTCACCAGGCATAAAAAATATTCTTTTTTTTACATAAAACATAACTTAAAATTTTCAATACCTATTAATACTTTATATGTTTTAAAGGGGTTCATCAGAAGGAATTACTCCACTAAAAGTCTTCATGTACTTTTTACAATTTGTTATTCCAATACAGTTCAACACAATCTTAAACTCTTTACAAATTGTTCCTTCTTGTTTTACATTCTTTCCTCACTCAATATTGACTCAATCAGAAAGAATATCTTTAATATAATTCATGATCCATTATCCATTAAACATTTTAAATGTCGAATTACTAATGTCACTTATAATTTTTAAAAGTTTGATATCTAAGCCTAACAGTTTATTGTCGTATTAAAAAAGCGATTATCCCTTTTAAATTCCTTTTTGTTTACAAAACATTATTTCATCAATATCAGCATAATTTCCACAATATTGCGATGCCAATCTGTCTACAACACCGCGGAATAGAAGCCAAACTTGACTGCCTTATCAGCTCGCAACTTAAGTGGGATCTCGTAAAATTATTACTTTAGAGCCACCTGCTGGCTTATGACAAGGATAAGCCGCGAAGTATAGCAGTCCACGACGGTGAAAACTATTTCCGTACAGAAGGCTCACTTCGATTTATAGTCATTTACATCAGCGTATGTAAAAAGTTGCTAACGGACCAGATGCGGTTGCCAACATGTTCACAGTGGTCGCGGGTTCAAATCCCAGGGCACACCTCTGACTTTTCGGAGTAATGTGTGTATTGATAGTCAATCACCACGTACTTTAACGGTGAAGGAAAACATCGTGAGGAAACTTGTATACCGTAGCAATTTAAAAAAAAATCTACGGTATGTAAGTCCACCAACCCACACTAGGCCAGCGTGGTGGACTATAAGGCCTAACCACTCTCAATCGATTCTCTCGATTGTAGAGTAGGCCCGTGCCCAGCAGTGGGACGTATATGGGCTGATATAGATATAGACATCAGCGTATGTAAAAATGTTGATGTGTAAAGTAATAAGTGGATTACATCAATAGAAGCGAACTAATGGGCTGGTAAAATTGTATCGAATGGAGGGACTCGACTTTCGAGAATTGATTGTATTAGAACGGTGCTTAACTTACCATCAAGAGCAATGCAGTTGGCGATTCAAAAAAGCAAAATAATTGCAACGATTTGAATTACTTTTTAAGTATTTTTTTTTTTTATAAAAAGAGCGGTGTCACCTATTCAGAGCGACACAGCAAGACGTGTGGTACGCTTAGACAAAAAATGATTTCTCCTTTTTAGACATAAGAATTCCATCTTACATTACTCTTCGTATTGTAAGGAAGGATTATTGGAACGAAGTTCCTTATTTTTTAATTAAATCTCACTTTCACGCGTCTAATATTATTGGGTATTATGTTGGGTGTATTTATTTATTATTATGTAACCTACACATATTACGAAATCAAAATGAATTATCTCATTTATTTCCTATGACCCCTAGATGGGGCAGAGGGCATCCACAGTAACTCTCCATCTCTCACGGTCTTGAGCTGCTTGATATCACTCCAGGACTTCCCTACACTCTAGCTCCTTCGATGACAGTGCGTCGCCAGGTTTGTTTTGAACGGAAATGGATTATCTGTAGGTGCTTTTTTTGTGGCGTTTCCCGGTAGCGGATTATACGACGTAATACCAAATTATTATGGTCCGACTATAATATGACCTGATACAATGGGAATTAAGAGTTTTTGTTACCGTTTGAGATTAAATATAAGACAATAACTTAGGATTTTTCTATTCATTATCAGTCCGGAGTCAGGAATTTGTGCCCGATATGGCGATAGGCTCGCCCCCTATCACATCGTGGGACGGAACATACAAGGCGAAATGTGGGTGTCCTAGTGGCACCTCTGCCTACCCCTTCGGGGATAAAGGAGTGAGTTTATGTATGTATGTATGTACTTAGGTGTAACAGATTACTGATCAGTGTTACAGCTAAGCTGTTTTTGAGGAGGTTGAGACTT